>OV884012.1:110816463-112016463 GCA_930367205.1 Acanthosoma haemorrhoidale | reverse complement strand
CAGATAAAACGAATCTCAACTAATGAACTGTGGCTTGGAGCTAATGAAACTCTAAAATACTAAGTTTTATGAAGGACTTGACTATGTTAACTAAGCGCATTAGTTAATCAAATAAGACTAAAGCATATAATACTAGTATCAAGAAATCCTTTCTTATTTATAGTTTCAAATTAAATTTTGTGTTCACTTATGAGATTGTGTAAAGTAAGCTGATCAAATAAATTATCTTATTCTTAGTTATATTTTGAGCATTAATAATAATAATTAAGGAAAAATCCTTAAGCACTCATATGCAATTCATTCTGAAGTCTTAACTTATAAAATCAATTAACTGATAAAATCTGAAAAAGAAAATTATATTCAATCCTATTTCAAATTCTTTATCCAAACATAAATTCAAAATGCCATGAATGTGAATCGTTTCACTCAGATTCATGGGGAGAATGAATCAGATTGGCCTCTAAATATCTTGTGGGCTAGACTTACCTAATCACAGGAAATATCTTCTTCATTTCATATCCATTAACCTAAAAGAAACAAATAAATATGATATAGATGAGAAAATTAAACACAATTACTTATTGCCTAATAAGACAGATTATAACTTTATCACAATAAAGATTTAGAATTTGTAAAACTAAATGTTTAAATGTTAAATAAATAATTGAGAATGTTTTTTTTGTTGACCTGATTGGATAGGATAAATTAGGTTATCTGAGAAGAAATAGTTGCTTATAACAACACTGAAGAAGATATAGAAACGCACGTGGGATGGTATGGACACTGGAGGCGGATGTCAGTAGAAAGAGGCCCTGAGTTTCAGCTAAGGGATATGAAGCACAGAGAAGAAGTTGAGGCAGGTGGTTTCAAGGAGTTCAAGAGGGAATGGCCAGAGTAGAGTTAGTCCAAGGAATGGTTAGACTAGAACAAATGGGGGTCTGCTGTACCGTGAAATAAAGGTCTAATAACTTGAAATAAAAGGTAAAAATACGTTAATCCCAAGAATCCATTTTAACCTGGTATGCATGTATGTGTTATAACCACAGATATTTTTGGGCACATTGTAGTGATATTTTTAGGATCAAACTAAATTTATTTAGCTTTTGTTTGATTCCTGCATGAGAGTGTTTATTGCCGGTGCAGGTCTCTTAGGTACACCCTGTCGGGAACAACCGAGGGCGGGGTTTGGTCCAGAGCTTTTCAGACAGTCGCTAAAGCAAGATGTGTTCTGTCAGTACAAGTTAGACTTGATTGTATATTTTAAAGTAGTACAACAGCAGCGTCTACTTCTCTATGCTTACTTCTCTTTCTACGTCCCTTAGTAGGTGAAAACATAAATTAACCAATAAAAAAAGAGGGAAAGATATGGTCCCCCGGATCAACTTGCTGATAACTTCATTACTTATTAATACTTCGTTTCAATATAACTTTCAAAGTTATAATAATCAATAATCATTGTTAATACACTCCTGGAATAAAGGCAATAATTCTTTATTTATAATTTAAAATATAATTGTGGCCCGGTCTTCTGTCAATGTAAGAAGCTGTTTATCCATTCTGTTTATCTACCCTATGAAGGGAGCAATTGAGGAAAAGGGGGTAGGATATAAGAAATATAGAAAAAATAAGAAGAAAAATAAAAGGTGAGTGTACAGGAGATACGACAAACTAAGTGGGAGATGGATCGGTATTAGGGTTGGCTCTAATAAGACTGATGGACTGGTGGGCCTTCTATTGCGTCAAGTACCATCACAACTCCCCATGATCAGTGGGGGTCAATCTCAGCTCAAGGTCCAATCGTCCTATTTATTATATTTCTTCTCCACTCTCTTTCCTATCCTCCACACTTGTATATATTATGTATTTATAGGGGTTTTATAATACAGGCCAGTTTCATCTCAAAATAATTCAAGCGGAATGGGTCTATGGAAATAACTCAAAACCAGACGTTTTTCCTCTGATGATAGAGACTAAACATGTAAAATGTACATATCCGCAGAGAAATAAAATGCAACAGTTAGACGTATTAAGATCATGAAATGATAAAGAATACCAACGATTTCCTTCTTTAAATGGCTATATTACTGGTATTTAAGGATATATTACTTCTGAACGAGCTAGTTGAGAGTTAATTTTTTATGAAATTAAATGATGGAACAATAAAAAAGACAATATAAAATTAGTTTGTTTAGCTTATGTTTCCTACCTGTATTAATTTTTGGATAGAAGAGTATTTAGGAAACAAGCAAGTATTAAATGAAGATTCGGCACTTCTGATGTTTTAAAACCACTAACAAAATACCCATTATACAATCTATGTTATTCTGAGAGGACACAACGTGTCCGTTTTTTTTATGGGTAATATGTACACACCAAAGAGGTAGAGATGATTTAATGATTTTAATTTGATGATTTAATATTGGTATACAAAATATTACTATGTTCGATCTATTAGTTATGAAGAAGTTAGGAATGTCTGAAAAATGTTTTGCGAGAATCGTTATCCTTAGCAGCTAATATAAAAAGTCACGTGATTAGAATCAAATATCTATCACAAATATGTTGACAAACAAAATCAATCATTAAGAGCAACAATAAATAATAATCAATAAATCAAACTTATGTATAAAACAAATTAAGGGTGTTAAACCACACTTCATTACTATTGTATTGAAAACACGGATTATATTATATATATGAATTATATTGAATCATGTACATATATCTGGAGGAGGAAAGTACTAACCATGGTGAAGTTTAGCACACTTACCTTGATGTGGGTAACAAGGGAAGTGTAGGAGGACTCAAGTAGTTAGCTTGGAACTACTTGACGATGTTACACGCCTCAAGGATCACGGAGGTTAAGGTTAATAAATATTAGGTAGTCCTAATTCTCTCCCCTAGTTTTGAACGAAAGTACTAAATAGTTGAAATCAGCTTGGAAAGGTCGTAATAACTGATCAATCGATCACTTAAGTTCTAAAATGTGAACTAATTTTCTTTATTTAGGTCATTCTTTCAGAGCCCCCTAAATGTACATATACACGGATAAGGTCATTTACGGACATATCCCTCTTATAATGATTAATAATAATGGTGGTGTTTAATTTGTTTTAGTTATTCCTCAAGCTAGTTCTTGGAAGCCTTCCCTTGGGCAAGATATTACCAAGGAAGCTTTATGCTTTTTTTACGTGGGATGGATGCAGGATTATCTCGGGAATCTACAACTTTCTTCTGAGTTATCAACGGTAAATATTTACTTACTTCTTGAGACGGACTTCGTTAACAGGAATAATATACTTAGTGTGACATGAGCTTCGCGTAAATATATTCCATGAAGGCCTATACAACTTTTTTTAGTAACACTATGTTTTGGGTTATCCGGTTCTTGATTACACATTCGGTATATCCTTTACTGTTTTGCAGCCTAAGCTAATAAACGCACTAAATTACGTAATCTAAAAGGGAGTATCTCAGAAAAAACTTTCCAGTCACCTCCACCACTATCTCTCATTTTAGTTTTATGCTAAGACTCTTAAAATTGCCATTATTTCACAATAAAGTAGTTTTGAACTTAAAAATCGGAATCTGCTTCCTTTGGCCGTTTTTTTCTAAGGGGTGCCACAGACATTTGGAACTCTCCATTTTCGTCATTCATCAATTTTACTAACCTTTAAATCTAGACTTTAACAGTTTCATATCTCCCTATAATCTATTAATCGTAATTTGAATTTATTTTTCGTTTTATTTATTATCTATTTTAATACGTCCCAGGCAATCTTTCAGGCTTTTTTCTCCTTCACAATAATTCCTATGTTTTCTTAGTTTCAAATGTCAGCGAATATTTATTTTTGTTAATTTATGGTTTTTGTTTCAATCTTATGCTGTTGGTTCATATTTACATAGGACCTTTACTAATAATAAGGTAATCACATCATTGTAATATTTATATTGAAATTATTTATTCTGATAAAATCACAATCTACCTTATTAGGCTATAAGTAATTGTGATAAATGTTCTCATTTATACAATATTTACAATTTTCATTCACTCGCTCATTCATACAGTATTTGCAAACATCCCAGAGGCCTCCTAAATCCAAATGGTTGTCACCTTCTTCGCATGCAAAAGAGGAAGTGGGGTTTGTAAGTCCCATGACAAGCTTCCATGACATGATTATATTGACAATACGCTCATGACATGGTTGGAAATACTGGCTATTGCCAGGACTCCCTATGTCACGTATTTATAGCAAGCAGGTCATGAGGCCACTGCCGTTTTAGTCTCCAAGGAGGACTGTAGACTGTAGTGGACTGTGCTACGGGATTAGGGTCGTTGGATAGGTTACTATGGAATTTCATGAATTTGGAACATCGTAATGTTATATATGAGGGTGGTCTGAAAAGTTTCCAACCTAACAAAGATACAAGACGTTTTTTCAGAATTTTTTTTTTTATTTTTCAACATAGTCTCCTTGTAAAACTACACACTTCTCCCAGCGATGCTCCCATCTCTGTAACCCGTCCAAATAGTATTCGGCGTTTTTCTCTGCAAAATAATCGTTCACGAAGGTGATTTCCTCTCCATTTGACGAAAATCTCTGTTCTCCGAGCGCAATTTTTAGATGAGCAAACAAAGAGAAGTCGCTTGGGGCTAGATCTGGTGAGTAAGAAGACGGATGGTCAAGCAGTTCAAACCGTAATTCATGGAATTTTCGTCATGGCAACCACTGAGGTGTGAGACGGTGCGTTGTCTTGGTGAAACAGGATTTTCTTTTACTGCAAATGTGGCCGTTTCCGTAAGTTCTGCCTTCAGCTTGTCAAGTAATGATGCATATTATGCTCCTGTAACGGTTTTTCCTTTTTGAAGATAATCGATTAAAATAACTTCATGACTATCCCAAAAAACAGTCGCCATCACTTTCAGTTTTTGCTTTTTTTGGATCCAGTTCCCCCTTTGCAGTCCACTGTTTTTGGACTGTATTTTTGTTTTGGGCGTACAATGGTGTATCCAAGTTTCATCCACAGTAATAAATCGGCGCCAAAACTCGGATTTATTGCGCCTAAACTGTGCCAACAGAGCGTTGGAAATGTTCATTCAAACACGTTTTTGGTCTAACGTGAGCAATCGCGGTACCCAACGCGTGGACAGCTTTCTCATCTCTAAATATTCTTAGGGGACTATGTTCCAGAAGTATTTTTGCATTTCATTTAAAGTATTGAATATTTAACTGTTAATCTTATTTGCCTGAGAGTGAAATATTTTGAGGATGGGGTTTGACATATATGACTGTAAAACATGTATAGAGGATTTAGATAAATATACGCTCTATGAAATAAGATCTATATGTGAAGAATATTTTCACTTTATGCCTTTGAGCCTACGGCTTAGGGCAGTAAGGGTCGATCATCCTAAATGTTAGTGCCATGTTCTAAAAATAAAGCTAGTCTTTTCGGTCAATTTGTGAACATTGATACCAGTTTAAAATTATAATAAACACCAGAAAATGTATTATAGTCTAAAAGCTAATTTCGAAAAATATATATCTGAATAACTTATAGCAATATATCATGATGAAATGGGCCCTTTTTCTTGCAAGCAACCCCGATAGAAATAATCGTAAATCGATGGCTTTCACGAACTGCATTTTTCTTGTCATTGCTAAGTCTTCAGCCGACAAACAGAATTATTAAAAACCGTTCCGCTAAATGTCAAAGGTTGTTTACGTTGTATTTTTAGCCCTTACTAGGGGAGTCATACTATCTACTAGACAGAGGAGGGAGGGTGGCTTTGTAATAAATTCAACCCGATCGTATTAATAGGACCATTAATCTGGAATTCGGACTCTTATTAGATGTTAAATGCACAATAGTTTAATTTCCTACCTTTGGAAATCATTGGTTAGAAAGATTTTTAGGAAGGAATGAGGTGAATATTAAGGGTGGATTAGACCCTTACAATGTATGAAAACCACTCTAAATAACCACTAACATCTCACGCACATGTTGCTTCCTCTTCCCCTGTCAATTAATGATTAAAATCATCAATTTATTGATAATTAAAAATTATTTATGTACATATGCTCTTGTGACATGAAAAGATAAAATATATAAAAGTTTCAAGTGGCTCTTAATCGTAAAAAATGGAAGTTGTGAGGGAAAACTGATGACCCATAATACAATATGTCAGTAGCAGATGGATCGCTAATCCTGACTGAGTGGGTAATAAAACTTGAAGAAACAATCGTGGAAGAAAGTTGCTATAAGTGAGGAGAGTAAAGAGCTGAATGAGAGCCGGTCTTCTCGGGATTGATTTATTACTGCTCTAAGTGGCCGTGTCCCTCGTCTTCTCACTGTCACTGAGTTCTGGCAGTCCACTTCCTTGACCTACTTTTTGCCCCATTTTGGGGGTTGTTTTTCAAGGGTAGATAGAGCAAACCATATATTAGAAGTCAACCACACATAGTAGCAACGTTTTTTTTTCCATAAGAACATTCATTAATTTTATTTTCATGTGTTCCCTTTTAGCAGAAGGATGTGTTTCACTCTATAAGTGTGAGATGAATGATTCTTCGAGCTGAAATTATTCTGTGACATTCTCTCCTAACAATAAAGAAAAGGTTTAAATGCTAACAACAAGATGTAGCATCATTTACTCTGATTTGGTTAGCTTATAAATAATAGTAGACATGGACCTATATATTTATAAGTTGGTACGTACAATGAACCAACCACTAGATATCGAATAAAAAAACATGTAGGAATAGAAGCTAATACATTCGCTAACAATAGATACTACGAACATAAGGACAATATACTAATCATTAGCAAGAAAAAGGAAAGATTGCTAGCATATATTACAATAGGAAATTAATCAAATTAAAGAAAAAAAATATAAATAATAATAAAGATGAATCATGAATTGTAGGGTAGAAGGGTAATGGCAAAGAAAAGTCTAGATTAAAAACTGGAAGAGCTGCAGAGAAACGAATATTGATGGGAATAGAATGACAAAGGAGTAGATAAATCAAAGACAGCCAAAGTAAGTAGATTTATGGGGTGGGTAATACAGTTTAAAAGGGCGGGATCTAGTTTTGCCATATTTGACAGATAATTTGAATTGGAGGTTGTAAAGGTAAGTAGGTTTTTCAGTCATGATAGCACTGAAGAGGAGAATTGGCGATGGGTAAAAAGGGTACAACCACCTCAACTCGGAGTGGTCCGAAATGTTACAGCCTTTCCTCAAAAAAATTACAAATAAGCATTCTTATAAATTATAGAATAGTGTGTACACCGAAACTGTAATGTACACACAGTCAATTCCATTAGAGCATTCTATATATATATATATATATATATATATATATAAGTAATCGTCTCCCAGCTGTAGACGATCGAGAAAAAGGAATGAAGAAGGAGGTTTGTTTTATAACTAGCTTTATTTTCCTCCTGATCCTCTATACACACGTTACGGGTTTGTTTACCCTAGGCTACAAGGTATTAGGCTTAACATTGCCGTACCGCTAGACGTAACTCCCCCCTACCAGTTTACGGACATTCCCCGTAAACTCCTAACATGCGACATCAGCTATGTATCTATAGCAACACAAAACAAAAAGTATACTCTGTTAATAAAAAAAATTTGAAAAGAAAAATGTCTTCCAGGTCCATCTAAAATCACAGCACAGACCCATATAACACAAAAAAAACATAATAAACCAATAAAAAAAAAAAATATATAGGCCTCTCGGGACTGGTCACCTGTGACACACACCGGAGTTATGTTTCGACGACGGGGCTCCCAGGTTCCACCGCGGGAAACTTGAGCTGTTCCACATGTACCGTCCGCCGTTTAATCGGGGGTGTAATGCTTTCGACCGTGACCACGTTGTGTTCGCGGAGAGCGATCACTCGGAAAGGACCCTCGTACCGCACTAGTTCCTTACCCCTGTTCGACCCTTTTCTCCGGTACACGAGCGCGCCGAGTTTAAGATTGCCCAGAATATCGCGGACTTTGAGGTTGTCGCGCGCCACCCGTCGCCGTTTCTTATCCTGGAGCCTTCCCCGAACGGCCACCCACTGTTTTTTTAGCGCTATCTGATTACTTACTACCCGTGCGGCCAGTTCTTCATCGATCGCCGTACTCCTGCTATCGCGCCGGCATCTTCGAAGTCCAAACAGCGTCTCGACCGGAGAAAAACCGGTGGCAGAATGGATTGAGTGGTTATACGCGATGACTGCCTTTTCCATCGCCACGTTTGGTTCTAAGCCCTTCTCTCCATGGTAAATTCGTAGGTGGTCGCTAAGCGTGCTGTGCAGCCGCTCTACGTCTCCTCGACTCTTCGGGTGTCCTGGGGTGTTGAGATGCCAACGGATCTCTAAGGCCGCCGCCTCAGCCCTTATTTCGGCGTTATCAAACTCCCTACCAGCGTCGGAAGCTATCGTGTCTGGTACGCCATAAAATTGGCACCATGTGCGTAGTGCCGCTGATCGTTCTGCTATCAGATGGGCCATCGCTGTTTTGCTGAACCTATCGACAATGGTGACCCATTTGTATCCCCTCCATGTGAACGTGTCCACCTGCAAATCCTCCAACGGTTGGTCTGCCGTTGGCGTCTCCTCCTGTATTGCTCTGGGGGGGGGTGGCGATCATATTTCGTGGTGAGGCATGTGTCGCAGGTACCAATAACTCTCGCAATCGTGTCTTTCATACCCAACCAGAAATATCTCCTCTTCAATGCTTGCAGGGTAGCGTCGATTCCCCGGTGGTTTGTCTTCCCTTGGTGGAATGCAAGGGTCACTTCTCTCTGCCGCGTTTCTTCTTTTACTGTCTCCACCTTCAGGGTACATCGGACGAACGTACGATCGACTCCGATCCTCTCCGTCCTCCATAGGCGTTTGATGCGTCCCCAGATGGTCGCATTTCCCACGTACATGTGGTGCGTTTTCCCTGGAGTAGATGCGTCCTTCAGAGCGCGGCAAATCGTATCGTCGTTTATCCCCGGTGTCGACCAGATTTTGACGATGTTGCAGTGGCCGTACTTCTCAGATTCCATCTTGAAGAGCCCAGAAGTTTTAGTGAGCCAAATGATCTGGCGCCTCTTGTCATTTATTATGGCGTCGAGGTCCTCAATGTCCGAGGGCCTATCCCCCACTGAACTCCCGTCACTCGGAACATCATTGGCTGGAGCCCCCTCCCGCTCCCCTTCCTCGCCGGGTGACCATTCCTGGACGAATTGGTGGGTGTCACGTGATGGTCCCGGAATCTCCTCTTCGATCGCATTCACGACCAACGCGCGGGATAACCAATCGGCCACGACGTTCTCCTTCCCCGGTTTGTAAATAATGTCGATGTTGTATTGACTGAGGAAATCCTTCCATCTGGTAATCCGCGCTGATGACTCTTTCAGTTTTCCCACCCATTGGAGGGGTCGATGATCTGTTTTAACCCGAAACTTCCTCCCGAATACGTAGGGCCGGAAATGTTCTATCGCCCATACGATACCCAGTAATTCGCGTTCTAGCGCGCTATATCTACTCTCGGATTCAGTAAGGCGTCTGCTAGCGTATGCTATTGGTCGCTCCCCCCCGTCGCGATCCTGCGAGAGTACCGCCCCCAACGCGTATTCACTCGCATCTGTGGTAATCATGAAGGGGAGTGCAAAATCTGGAAACGCTAGTATAGGGTCTTCCTGTAGCCGCTCCATGCAACATCTTATATTGTTCTCCATTACCGGGGTAATGACGACTTTTTGTCCTTTTTTAAGGAGATTGTTAATAGGGACCAGGTACTTTGCCATTTCTGGAACGAATCTGCGGTAGTAGTTCAGGGATCCGAGTAAGCGCCGGATTCCTTTTACGTCTTTCGGGATAGTCATCCGCTGGATGGCCTCCACCTTCCCACGATCGGGTTGCACTCCCTCTCTGGAAATTATGTGGCCTAAAAATTTCACCTGCTCTTGTCCCAAAAGCGACTTCTCCGCAGACAATTTCAGCCCGAATTGCTTAATTCTGTCAAAAACCTGTCGCAGATGGTCCTGGTGTTCTACCTCATCTCGACTGAAAACCAGGTCGTCCATATATATCTGGCAAAACGACTCCCCAAGCCCTCTTAAAAATTCGTCCATCAGCCTCTGGAACGTTATTGGCGCGTTTTTCAGCCCAAACGGCATTCTGGTGAATTCGTGTCCCCGCTCGAGTGTGAATGCCGTTTTGTGTTGGTCTCCACGACGCATCCGAATTTGATGGTAACCCGCCTTCAGGTCCAGTGTACTGAATACCTTTGCTCCACTTAGGCGGTCCAGGATGTCTTCAAAGCGAGGAATGGGGTATTTTTCGTCTATAGTATTGTCGTTTAATTGCCTGTCGTCTATTACTACGCGGTATTTTTCGTCACCGGACGACCCTTTCTTTTTCACTGCCCACAGGGGACTGTTGTATGGAGACGTACTATCTACTATGATGCCCTGTCGTTTCAATTCCTCGATTTTGTCCCTTATATGCTGTCGCAGCGCCTGCGGGTATCGTCTCTCTTTGATATATATATCACTCTCTCCTGCTTCAGTGGGATCTCATGGAACGTTTCCCCCGTCACTCCCAGTTTGTCCCCTTCGTTGAAAAATATATCGGCATACTCTCGCCGAATAGCGCGTTCCCAGTTGTCCTCCCGATCGATCGCTCCGATTCGCTCCTTCCCGTCCCCCACGGTTCCTGCACACCGGCATAACATTCTTCCCAGTCTAATATCCCATATTCCGTTACGGCACTTCACTCTTGCTCCTACCCTTCCCAAGAGATCGCACCCTATGATACCATCGTACTCGCGCGGCATCTTCCTAACCACGTGTATTTTCAAATATTCCCCCTTTTTCGCCCACCTATCCAATCCCATCGTCAATTCGCCTTCGATTTTACACGGCCCTCCCAGGGTGATAACATGCCTGAATCCGCGACGACCCCTCGCCCACACACAATCTGTCCGCCGCTTTCCTGCTGAGAATAGTACAGGAACTCCCCGTGTCTATCAAGCATCTCACACCTCTCGCCACTCCAATAATGGGTATACCGCCGTAATTCCCTCTGACGCTATAGTTTATTAACGTGCGGCCACCCCTCTGCCAGCCCGCTCCTCAGGCCACCGCTTGCCGTTTCCTTCCTCCTTCCGTGCCATATCGTCTGCTTCTTACGTAGTCCCTGTCGTCCTCTGCAGTCTCTCCTCTTCAGCTCCTGGGTTCATCTTCTTCTTCTTCTGTCTCCGACGCTCCCGTAGTTTTTGACGATTCGGAGGGGGTTCTGGTTCTTCTCCATACCCTCTGTGCGTTTACCTCCATCGGTTCCGGCCTATACCTCTCTGTTCGCTGGAATATGTATGGACACTGCCTCGCGATGTGTCCCTCAATTCCACATTCAAAACATTTTGTTCGCGGGCACTGCGCCACTAAATGTCCAATTCTTCCACATCCGTGACATTTTCTGTCCTCCTTCCTCCCGCTGGGTCTCGGTCTCCTTTGGCTAAGTCTCCTTCCTTCAACCGCCGCCCCTTTTTTCTCCGCATACCGTTGATCTTTCCTCTTCCATGCATGTTGCGGCATTCTCGGCCTCCTGTACATCACTTTGGACCACCCTGCCTCGTCTGCCTCTATTTTTTCTTCTTCCTCACGGGCACTAGTGTCCATTAAATCTTGGGCGCACTCAATGAACGATCGGTCTCCCGGTAGACTATCTTTCTTGCCGGTATCCCTGGCCAACTGTACCTTCAGAATGGTCGATAGGAATGCCATCCGGCCTTCCACTTCCGCTAGGTTCACCGTTTCTCTCATTTTTTCCGTTATTTTGTTAAACTTTGCCAAGAGTTCTCCGGCGTACTGCCCTTTCGTTTGATTGGGCCGTCTGGTCTACCTGAACATCTGGAAGATGTCCTCTTCTGGTGTCCATCTGCCTCCCCCGTATGCCTTCTTTAGTCTTTCTTTTACCACGGTCCATGGGGTGTCTTCGTCGGCCTGTATTAGGTTTAGTACGCTCCGTTTTATTCTACACACTAGGTCCGCTTTGATTGATTTTGCGTCACCAGAGTCGAGTAAACCCTCACATGCCTTCGCCTCTACTCTTTCCATAATCCTATCCCCACCTTTGATGAAATGGTTCAATTCGCCTAACTCTCCTGAGAATTTCTCGGACCTAGATATTGTTCTCCTCAAGTCCTGTGACGTCGCCGCTCGCACCTTCATCCAAGCCAGGGAGTTTGCATGAGCTTCGGCCATCGTTTCCCTAGGTAATTCGGGCACTTCGAAAGCCGCAGGCCGTAATTCTACCATGTAACTAGGTCACTTTTTCCCAATAAAACAACAGGAAAAAAAATTAAAATTTTACTCACAGTTGTTTACCAGAATACTCGTAGTTCCCGGGTTTCGGCACCAGTAATCGTCTCCCAGCTGTAGACGAT
Source organism: Acanthosoma haemorrhoidale (assembly GCA_930367205.1). Classification (NCBI taxonomy): domain Eukaryota; kingdom Metazoa; phylum Arthropoda; class Insecta; order Hemiptera; family Acanthosomatidae; genus Acanthosoma; species Acanthosoma haemorrhoidale. The sequence continues at coordinate 112,004,021 of OV884012.1, read as the reverse complement.
CGAGAAAAAGGAATGAATGAGGTAGATGTTATAATAAGAAGGTTTGTTTTATAACTGGCTTTATTTTCCTCCTGATCCTCTATACACACGTTACGGGTTTGTTTACCCTAGGCTACAAGGTATTAGGCTTAACATTGCCGTACCGCTAGACGTAACTTATATATATATACATAATATCCTTTATTGTGCTAAAATTACAAAATGCCTTATTAGGCAATAACTAATTGAGATAAATGTTCTCATTCATACCATATTTACAATTCATCATTCACTCGCTCATTCATACAATATCTACAAATAGCCCAGAGGCCTCCAAAATCCACATGGTTGTCACCTCCCTCGCATGCGAAAGGAGGAAGCAGAGTCTTGGGAAGTCCCCCACGCTCCTCCGTCAGCCGTGTCACCTGATACTAGCCAGTGGAGGATGACGAAAAGCGTGAGAGCCACTTATACGCTCAGGACATGATTGGAGAAACCGGCCATTGCTAGCACTCCCAGTGTCACGCATTTATAGCAGGTCACGAGGCCACTGCCGTTTCAGTCTCCATGGAGGTTTATAGAGATGAGCGGTGCAGTGCAATGATTGTGCTACGGGATTAGGGTGGTTGGATAGGCTACTATGGAATTTCATAAACTTGGAAGGGATGTGTTCAAGAATGTAGGGTATATTAAGATCGTTATGAAAGGTTTTCTTGCTGACGTAATAAGGGGCATTTACTATTGTTCTCAGGGCTTTTGATTGAAAGGATTGGATACGCTTGATGTTCGACTTTTTTGCTGTCCCCCATAGCTCTATTCCGTATGTCTAGATTGGCTTAAGTATAACTTTGTAGATTAGTAATTTATTTTCTATTGAGAGGTGGGATGTCCTTTGAAGTAGTCTGTACAGTTGTCTAAAGCGTCTGTTTAGTTCTTGCCTTTTTAGCCTCGTATGTGGGTTCCAGATCAGTCGTTTGTCGCGATGGAAGCCTAAGTACCGTACTGTCTCGAATACAGGGAGAGGAATAGAATTAAAATAAACTAGTGGACAAGACTTGCGGTGGGAATATTTTGCTCCCTTAACTTTGATCCGCCATTGGTTGCACCAATACTCTATATCGGGGTCTGGGTGGGATGAAAAGACTGTAGTGTCATCTGCAAGTGTGTCCAAGAAGGTATTGGGAGTAGAGGGGACATCAGCGGTGTATAGGTTATAGAGGATGGGACCCAAGACACTGCCCTGTGGAACTCCTGCTTTTATGGGATAGTAGTTAGAATATTCTAAACTACAGTGAGCTTGGAAGAAGCGGTTTGAAAGGTAGGACTGTAGGATTAGGAAAAGGGCCTGTGGTGAATATATTTTGAGCTTGTTGAGCAAACATGCTTGCCAAACCCTGTAAAAAGCTTGAGCAATATCAAGAAAGGCAGCAGTGCTATACTGTTTGGTTTCAAGGGGTGATGAGAACGGATGATCGAAAGATTTGTAGAGGATTTGTGGAGAGCATTCTGTAATCAAGAATTTTATATGAACCCTTAATTTGATAGTAGAAAATAGTCACCCCTAAAAAAAATTGTTTTAGAAATAAAAAAAAATAAGACACACAATTACATCGTATGATAAATTACTTTGCGGAATAGTGGTTTTTGTTAGGTTAGGACTAGTAATTTTATTTTAATTGTAATAAAACACCTTTGAGAGATTCAAACTTTTACCCAGAATGGTAGATGGCAATCTACCTTCCTCCCACTACATAGACCAATTCCTTGGGTTCGCATTATTTTCATGTTGTCGGACTATCAAATTAAAGTTTCGTATAAAATTCTTGATTATAGAATGCCCTAATGGAATTTGCTCTGTGTACATTACAGTTTCGGTGTATACACTATTCTATAATTTATAAGAATGGGTAACTGTTACTTCTTTGAGGAAAGGCTGTCACATTTCGGACCACTCCGAGTTGAGGTGGTTGTACCCCTTCTGCCCTCCACCAATTTTCCTCTTCAGTGCTGTCATGACTGAAAAACCTACTTACCTTTAAAACCTCCAATTAACATGGCCAATCAAATATGGCAAAACTAGATCCCATCCTTTTAACCTGTATTCCCCACCCCTTAAATCTGCTTACTTTGTCCGTTCTTAGACTTATCTGTGCCGCAAACCTTTGGAATTCTATTACCTATAGTGACTATTTTTAGCCAAAAGAAACGGTTCTTCATACTAGAACTCACGGTTTGAAGTGAGGTTGTCTGATTGTCCCTCTGACTGTCTGAGTATACTGATAAACGAAAAAACATAATATTTTATTCCATGAAGGTTTAATGAGAACTTGTGTATAAAATCTACTACCATATATATAAAGCGCGATTGGCATTAGCTAGTTGATTAATTTATTTCTATATTGAATCGGGAAGCGAAATTAATTATTTAGTCGTTCTGATTATTAATATCATATTTCTGTTGGGTAATTTTCAACTATCCATAATCAGCAGCAGTGATCATTGGCTTAACTTCTTAAAACATATATTTGACAGATCTTATACCCTGTTTGGTTTTATTGGTTTTATTAAACACTTTGAAAGGTACATTTTGAAAGCATAATTTTTCATTTAATGTTTACAAGCTCGCCATCTAGCTCAAAGCCAAAAAAAGTAATTTGCATAACCGGTACCTTTTCAGTGCTTTGAAGTGTCCTTCTAAGAAATATTTCTAATTAGAGCGTAGTATTTAATAAATATTTTGCAATCAGTCATTCAGTAATTGCTCTCATTTTGCGATAATTAAAAGCTCCTCTCCATTTTTAAGCCATCTCTAAGGGAAAAGAGAATGAAGTTCGCTAATTTAGAGTCGTTTCGTCAAGGCCTGTTTACTTTACAAATTAAACATCTTTCCCTGCTGTTTCTTTCCTCAGAGTATAATTACGTTCCTGGTAAAGTTCTAGGATTTTTCAATGGTGTACCGTCGTTTTTCTTTCGCGGGTAATGATAGCGTGACCTTTCAATGACTGGAAATAAAATATTTAAACATTTCTTGTCTTTTATTTTCTGCTATCAAAAGAACTTGTTTTAAATGTACACATCTAATAATCCACTATGTAAATATATACTTTACATTATTAACCCATTTCATAATCACGATTATTCACTCTTGTGAGTTAGCTGCTTCAGAGTATTTGCTTCGTGTTGCACATTTATTTATAAAAATTTTCAAGTTTACTACAGATAAACAATTTACTCCGTTAATTAAAAATTTTTTTAAAAATACACTGATGAAATAAACAAAAATCTGAACAGGCACAATACATTTGTTGCTACCTGCAAGGGACGATAGACATAGAAATAAATGGAAGCAAACATGGTAGTATATGAATTGAATGATGGAGGAAGCTAAATTTAATGATGAAGTAGAGTCAAAAAAACTTATAAGGTTATCAATATCAATATTTTATCGTCATCTATAATTTCAGAATGTTAATATTTAGTGTGCATCGACTTCTCTCTATATATGCTAAATATACAAACCGATTATATTCTGCAGTTGAAATAATCCAAACGTTATTAAATTACAAACCACCCATTGGATGCTACCAAACAAAGGAGACGTGGACTAAACCAATATGTGCTATATCGTTATTACAACCGTCGTAAAAAGTGATCAAAACGATTGAATACGGATGCTCCAAAGTTATACCCTATCAACACTCAAAGTATAAGGTTAAAGCTTCTATGGTGTGGTGATATTTTTAGGTCCAAACTAAATTTTTGGCACTATGAAAGCCCCTCCTCCCTTGTAGGACTTTTGTTTTAGATTGACTTCAGACCTCCGTCCGTAGTAGCAATACGTGCTTGGTCTCAGCACAGGTTAGACTTTAGTATTTATTTTAGACATCAGGAGCGTCTAATCTTCCTTTGATATTCACATCCTTGCTTCCTGAACATTATTCCATCCAATCTAACTAACTATAGGATATTACGCTAGATCCTCAGACAAGTGAATAAATTTACTTTTTACGGTTGCAACATTTAATTGCATGTAGTAAAATTACTCCTCAAATAACTCTTAAGCTGCTCCCTTCGATGTTGATATTGTTGAAACATGAGATTGTTATAAGAATGGTCTTAGTGATCCAAATAGGTACAATTGATTTATATTTAGTGCATGAAGTAATAAAATAAATCTTTAGATACTCCATCATGCCTTTACCACAACCTAGACTACATTGTAAAGTAGATTAACGTAGCCCATATTATCAAGACAAGCCCAGAACTTATTTTGAAGTTTTCTTATATGCTTGAGCCTTTGAGAAAAGTAAGGAGAGTACTCATCTACAAAAAGAATGAGGCTACAGAGAACGTATTATCTTGTATAACAATGAGAGTCCATCCCATTGTACACAGAAACATAGAAAACGAATTGGATAACAGGTGAGGATTTCCTCCCACGCTAGCTAAAGAAACCTTGTCAATGAGTTAGTGGGTTAATAATCGTTAATAGACGCATTATGGAGAAGTATATTTTTTTAAATATAATTAGTGCTTTGGGTAATGTTGGGCACGCATACATTATTAAAATTCTTAGCAGGAGGGGTGTCTACAGATTTGTGGACTGGAGTGGAGGGTATTCTCACCAACGTTGTTATTACAATTAATTATTGTCCCAATAACAGAGACCGAATCTCGGTGAGTAGAGGGTTACCCTGGTTGGTCTTATTTCACCAACTGACTTTAGCTTGGATATCAACTACCTCTACAAAAAAACAGTTTGATCTCTAATTCGCTAACCAGTAGGTTAGATTTGTTTTCACTGAGTGCACAGATGATGATTATCTTTCTACAATATAGAACCGGAAACGAATTGTGTCCAAAAACTTTTTAAGGAAGTCAGTTTAGCTCTAAAACCCATTTAAAGCACAGTGATAGTTTTCAGAGAGGGAACACTCCGAGGAACAAAGTTAACCTTACCGACTAGCTCTAACGAATGAGGCAGGATGAATTTTGCATCGAACGTAAACAAATATGTTGAGTAAACCACATCAAAATTTCAACATTTTAAACCACTATTTTTTCCGAGTTCTTGCCTACCTATTCCAGTATTCACGGGTTTGTCAAACTGAACCCTGTCACTCTGAGGGAACGGGCGTTATGGCAAGGAAAATATAAAAGTAACGATTGGGCTACATGTCAATTCCTGATCATCATCGATGTACTTCCCAAAGTGATTTTGAGAATTGTCTCACACAAGGAGCCCACCCCCTCCAAAGTTCGACTGTTGCCCAGAAATTAGACACGTGCCAATCCACTTTCGATTATGAACCAGATGCCTCACTCAATTCTGAGAATGTCTTGGCCTAGTGATAAACTTTAAAGAAACTTTTAATCCTACAGTTACGGCAGAACGTACGAGCAAAATCTTTAGACGAATGGTGATTAATTTCATTTGTGACATGAAAATTCTCTTCAAAAAGGAATGAGAAAACGCTGTGAAACTACTAAGCACCCCTTAATAGCTTTAGTTAGAGTTATTAGAGTTTGCAATCGTATGAGGGTAGAAGCTGCCACCAGTTCGGAAAAGCGCTGAAAACATCAGCTTTACTTAAAGTCATCTTTTAGTATTTTTAGAGTTCTCCTTACCATTAAAAGGCCAGATGTGATTTTGAGGCCTTTAAGGGCTTAATCATCCCATCGAAAAACTTTTAAAAAAATGTACATTATTGTTTGAACGAAAGCATTATTTTTTAAAAATTAGTTTTCTTTAGATTCTGTTCTTTATCCCATTAGAGCTGCGAATAACCGTAAATAGTTGCAATATTTAGACAATATATTACCTTAGAATTTGATAATAAAACGTTGATTGTTGATGTGAAACTTCTTTAGGTACAAATCTGGTAATGCAAAAACAGAATTAATATAATGCAGTCGTAATAAGAGCAGTCATTCTTGTACTCCATTGAAACCTTTGAACAGTAAACATTATAGAATATGGTTGAGGTATGGAATATGGGGAAATATCACTTTGGCTACATCTTAATCACTTTACATTCAAGCGTATTCACTATTAAATTGTTATTTTCATTGATTGAAAACAGTAGTATCCGAAGAGGCATTTTGACGACTAGACGACCTATTATTCCAAGCTCTTGATTACTGAAAATGACAATTTATTCCCCTATACACAGATTAACTGTTATGATTACTAAACAGTTATGTTATCCATCTCTTAATATGGATGATAAATAAAAAATTAATTTAGATAGGAAATCATTTAGATTAGCATTGGTTTTATAATCATGCCTGCATATATGGAAAGATTCCTCTATGCATACATAGCATAGATCAATTTATTTATAATAAATAAACTTTAGTTAAAAAGCACATTTTTATAAATCATTTTTGAAATAATAATACCTATATAAACTACTTCTATCTTAAGCAGTTTTTTTTATTGGCTAAATTCGAAATAAGCTTTGAGCAACGATGACTAAAAAGTAATAAGTGAAACACATCCGGAATAAGTATTTGTTGACGTGGAGGAACCGAAACGGTTTCTAGTAAGCCATGACCTGGATTCACCACAGAAATGTGATTACGGTGCCACGATGGCAAGTGGTATTCTAATTGCACCGTTCCAATTATACACGTCCCAATTACGCTGCTCTAACTACTCTCCTCTGCTAAACCTCAAACAACAGGAAAAAACACAAATTCAACTGAAAATATTGTCAAATATTTTATTCCTGAATGTATGAATCCACCATTTGTATTTGTACAGTACCCGTTTAACTATTTTTTTTATTTTTTACTAGATAATAACAATTTATTTTCGGGAAAAAAATAATGAAAAGCAGTAATCATTTCATGTCTAGTTTGTCCCATCAAGTTGTGATAGTATATTAATTAGCGTTTATGCTTTATGGTATGAAGTTACTCGTCCTTCCAACGCGTACATATTATCTCTCTAGGGTACCTGAGATAACTTGTGAAATTTAATTAGCTCGTAAAATTAGCCTATTTTATATTTAAATGATATTTACATATTGATTGTGGCAAACAAGAACACGTTTCTACAATTTTCAGAATACTTAAAAAGAGACACAAACAGATATAACTGGGTCAATGTGCCTGGCATTAATTTACGGAAAACATAATTATTTTATGCTAAAACTAGATAATTAAAATTAGATAATTCACGGCTTGTGAGAGGAACTACTTGCAAAATAATTACATGTAGCATAACTGAAATGTTTGCCGGCAGTATTTTTCCTTCAAACCTTCAAGACTCAGTCGTTTCCTTGGTAACGTCACTGCTGTGCCACTGCGTACATTTACACAATAACCGGGGACATTGCCATCAGAGCTTCTCAATAACCACGTCGTTCGCATGTGAAGAAGGAAACCATGACGTGGAATGGAAATATTTGGGTTAAGTAGCATCACCTGAATAAGCTCAGGCCTAAATTAGAGAACCTGACCATTGCCTGGTCTCCACAGTCATGTATTTACAGCAGGTCGTGATGAAACTTCCATTTTAATCTTTGAGGAGGCTTAAAGGGACGTAGTGAGCTTTATAATGACTGTTCAATCACATAGAAGTATAAGGATAAGTTTTGATCTAATTTAGTGAACTTGGAAGTAAAATTCTTAATAAATGTTCTGTTCCTAACTTAATAAGAAGGAACCAGTGTTCTCAGAACGTTTGATTGAACGGATTGGATGAGATTGTCCTTGTGTCCAGATTGGTTTTTTAGTATGAAATTAGTAGTTAATTTTTTCAATGATAGAAATATGGATGGAGGGATGTACTTTGAAGAACTCTGTAATTCTACGTTGAAGGGTAAAATTTTCCCTTTTCGTGGAGAGCATTGACTGTGATCTTTTCAAGTCTTGGAAATAGGCGATTCATTATAGCATACTCGCAGATTCTAAGTCATTCGTGACTATAATATTCCTCTAGAGAGCCTAAAAAATGACAAGTTGGTCAAGACTGTTTGCAACTGCGAAACTGTTGTCAATGAACTTCAAACGAAGTGAAGTATCAGTAAATAAATAGATTTGTGTCAGTTTCTTACGCTATTTCCCTTATGTTGTTGAACCTGAGGATGATTGTTTAAACTGTTAAAAACGTAAGTTTAAATCATAAACCGTAAGAAGACAAAAATCTACTCATTTAATAATTAATAGTCTAGCGAAAAACAGCAAATAAGTCGATATATAAAAACATAATATAACTATGATCTGGGTCAAAGGTTGTAAAATGAAAACTTAAACGATACCAGACGACTGTAAACTTATGCAAATACGGAGCATAATGATAATAAAATTTTGTGCAAATGCGCCTCAATATCTTCTTTTCCCTGCTCATTTCAATGCCTCCTATATTAGCGAGGCACTGGGACATTTTACGGTGCTCTAAGGGCGTATAAAGAGAGTGTTTACGGCCTGTAGGCGAACAGAACCACTGCGGAAAATGCCCCTGGAAGACCAGGGCATTAGGCTCCCTGATAACGAGGTGACCCAGATTTTGCGGTTATTGTTGTTGCATCCAGCTCCAGCGAACCACTCTCCAGCCACCGCGGCTGATATTGTTTCCGGGATTAGCCATCTCGCCCACTGTGTAAAGTTGCTTTACAGCTACTTGCTCCTGGTGTTTAGATGCTAGTTTTTCTCATGTTCGAACATTACCCTCACTGCCAGGGCCTGGTAAAGTGCTACTAATGTGTTTATGCATGTCTTGTAATAAATACTAACATTCAAAACACCTCTGTCAAGAATTCAAACCTGCCATTCACTACTAACCAATGAACACGTTGCAGCTTCCTTACTAGGTGCAGAATAGGATATTTGGTCCACCGTATTTGTGAGAAGTGCCTCTTTAATCAATCTCACTTTAGTCCCGGAAATATCCTTTTATAAATCAATAAAATTTTCCAACCAATGCGTCAGTTTCTTCAAAGGAACAATTCTCATAAGTGAGTTATTCTCATTTCATTCGTGAAAGCCAATACAAAATCCATTGTTAATTTATCCAACTAAACCACTTTGTATTATTAAGCTTATACTTTTATAATTTCGGTTGATAATGTAGTATTCCCAGTCATAAATAAATGTAGCACAGTTGACAATTAAGCATAATAGATTCTAAATAACTATGTTCTTTCTTGACCAATGGCTGTAGCCTGGGTAGTAATGGGATCTGTTCAGGTTATATCCTCGTTTCAGAGAAGAATCGGGAACCTACTTTATATATGCTGGGTGAACCTTGTGAGGAAGTTCCAATTTCAAAATTATGTTGAAAATACAGCAGGAAGAAGAGTTACATCAGTGTTCCTAAACATTTATTTACTATATAATTGTCACGTTAGCTGTGCAACGACTTGGGAGAATCGTCTGCAATGTTCCTTTATAATAGAATTTCAGTTAAATACTACCTCCGACTTCCAATTACAAACAATATTTTCCCTGATAGGTATAGCCGATAGATAGGCTGAGGAGCCAGGGCAGTTACCTATACTATATTTTGCCACTATTGTGCAGCGGTATCTCCGACCTTAGCCGCTGTATCGGGTCGAGCACTATTGGTCTCAAGCAGCTGGTACAAAAGGTTAATCTAATCGTGTTAATATGCTGTTCCTTCAATTTCAAAATAAAATAACGAATACGTGGTATGAAGCTACATCACCTCTTTATGTACCTTCTTGACTTCAAAAATACATTATTTCTCAGAGGATTTTAGCGTAGCAGATATTACAGTGATGCTGTACCCCTAAGGTTAGAAATATGAAGCAACTGTGACATACATGATAGTACTGTATTATTATAGAGAGCAATTCTACCATTAATCGTTTATATTTTATGAAATATCTGGCTGTATTTTTCCGCGTCCTTAAATGGAACGATTGAATAAAATTACACTTTTCTGGGTTAAATAGGGGCTTAAACTCACCAGAACAGATATACAACGGGGCGAAGCCATGAGGGATTCTACATTTAAAAGAAACACGGACCTATAACTATGTCATACTTTTTGGCTAAAATGATCAATGACTTTCTTTCCCAAATTATTTTACAGTTAACGTTTCGCTTATTTTGGCATCTTCTGGATCTAAAAGTATTCCTAGGAAAAAGATAACAGCTCCAGACCCCTAATAAGAGGGTTTATTAATAATATATCATTTCATTTTGTGGATCAGTTCGTTCATTGAAAAGAGAAATTCCAACGATTGATAGATGATAAAGAAAAAACCTATTTATACCCGGGAGCAGTAGTTTAAAGTGCTAAAATTTATTTTTGAAAAATTTTAAAATTCATTATAAGGTGTTCATTCTTAACTCATGCCTTTTACTTTCTTCAAAACTCTCTTTGGATAATGTAAAATGTTGCGTAAAACAACTTTAAGTTTCAGATGGATTTCCTCCTTTTTATTTCTGTCGTAGAACACCCACACCGACAAAACACCCACATTTGTCCGTACCTAGCTCCCAGTAAAATATGCTAATGTCTTAATATTTAATGCCAAACGCTAAAATTATGTTGTTCTAGAGAAAAACAGTGGTCAGCAGCTGAGGTGGCAATGTATAGGCCACTTAGCTGTTTGAGCAGTGCCTTCGTCAGCAACCACCTCGCCGCTCGTATATTTTCTCGTGTGGTAGAGTGGCTTAAGCTTCTTCAGTTAATAAGGAAGTAATTTTTTATTGTTAAATGTACCCATTTTATAATGGTAATATTGTTTATAAGCCAGTTTACTAATCAACTGTAATTTTTGTGCGTTAATCTCTTAAATATGTTCGGTGGATAATAAGAATGGAGCGAAATAATAAAATGAAAGAATCAAGTTTAATATATTACAACATTCAGAGTTATATTACGGACGCGAAAAACTTACAAAAACATTTTAATGACTTTTTGTAATTATGGTCCATCAATGGCTCAACACATCTATGTCAGGACAAGATCAAGATCTTTTAATTTATACCATACTCAATAAAACACGAACAATTATATTTATCAATTAATTAAACGTTTCAGTTCTCATGGAGCAAATTTTTATGATATAAGTAGTATCAAGTGTTTTTTGAAGATGGGAGGACTTTTGATGACATGGTAACGCCAAACGAGTCCTTAATGTCAAATTTTTTGGGTCTAATACAAAAAGAGTACTCTCAAACACCAAAACAGACACTTCACTAAAAAATAACGAAGAAAAACCTTAAAACATTTAAAAGAAGAATGAGTCAATAGTATGGGAATACTTATAACTTTCTCTAATACGTCAAATTGTCTATTTATGTAGCAAGTTTTTATCAGTTAATATCAATGGATGATACGGAATTTCTGTATCTAATGAACTAGGAAATTCGACTCAAAATAAACCCACTATCAATCTCCAGTGATCTTAAAAAATAATCATAGAAAGAATCCACCGTTTGCAAGTAATAATTCTGTTTATGGGACAGTAAAAGATTGAAGTGCACTATATAGATGGGACCCTTGAATAATAGGGAAAGGGTTTGTTCAGGAGATGACGGCTAGATGTTCTTTTTAAGGGCTGTGTCGCCGACTCAATGGCCCTCTCGCCAATAGTGGCGGTTGTATTTCCTTCTGATCTCTGCATCTCTCTCTCTCTCTCTCTCTTTTTCTCTCTCTCTCTCTCCCTCTCTCTCTCTCTCTCTCTCTCTCTCTCTCTCTCTCTCTCTCTCTCTCTCTCTCTCTCTCTCTCTCTCTCTCTCTCTCTCTCTCTCTCTCTCGCTCTCTCTCCCCGCCCTCTCTCTCACTCTCTCCCCCCTCCCCCCTCTCCCTCCCTCTCTCTCTCTCTCTCTCTCTCTCTCTCTCTCTCTCTCTCTCGCAAAAAAAAACCTTGAGCGTTAGTTAAGAGAGGGGGACACTAGTGCATGAAACAGCTGAAGCCACTAGGGGCGCGGGTGAGGCCCTGCCTCTGACCTGCCTAAGTTAACACTGTTCTCTCTCACTCTCTCTCTTTCTCTCATTCTCTCGGTTGGTATTAATATCTCTTGAGTCTTCTCTCTGGTACTGATGTCTTCTCAGCGTAGACTATAACGTTGATATGGGAGGAATGACTTCAGCATTCAATTTCATGGACTATTCATTTTATGGTTTACATTGGCGGTTTGGTAAACCAAATAGATTTTGCGCATGCGCTACCTTCTAGAACATCTCTCTACTTCGCTCGTCATTCAAATACTATTTACTACCGTCTATAGGCCATAGTTCAGTTACAAAATTGTTCCAGCAGGCAACGTGAGGGAGCTGGCCACGAGGGAGCCCTGAAGAGTGAGTATATTGCTTATTATATGTAGGTGAAGTGTAATAAGTGATATCGGACTGAGTAGTCGGCCATATTGGAACGCCTTGCCAGACGTTCACCGATCGTTCACTAACGATAGTTCTCTGAGCCAATCGGTCTGGTTGGTCAGAACCAAGACCCGTGACTCGCCACTAGGAGTTGTGAGCTTGAATCCCACCGGCGCTACGTACTTCTTTCTTACTAATAAAAAAAACCGAATATGAAACATGCGTTTCTACCAACAGGTTATATCTGAAAATAAGAAAAAACGCTCAAGATCATTGGGACCTACGCCCACTATGTCACCAGTCAAACGTAAGCCGCGGCGATCTAATCGAAACATCCCAGTTAATTCTTCAGCACCCAGCAGCTCTATGGAAGAGATACCATCACAACCCAGCACATCTAAACAAACAACAATAACTCATGAGTCTCCCTTTTTCACACCCAATAGTTACGAGGTGTTGAAAAATATTGAGGTAGAGGACATGGACTCTACAACAACACCCACACAGCCCAAGCCACCAGCGATATTCGTTCGCAACATTAGTAATTTCAAATTACTATGTACTCAATTGAGCAAAATTGTAGGTACAGGCAAATATACTTGCCTCAATCGATCTCGGGACACAAAAGTTTCTCCGGACACTCGCGACACATACCGAGCAACTATAAACTACCTAGAAGAAACCAAGGCTGATTTTCATACCTACCAACTAAAGCAAGAAAGATCGCTGCGGGTGGTGATTAGAAACCTGCATCCCACAACACCAGCGGACGAGATAGAAAAGGAGCTGATTAGTTTAGGATACAAGGTTCGCCAAATTACGAATGTCCTCCGTGAGGAAAGACAAGAAAATGATACAAGTATCAAGACACCAATGCCCTTATTCTTTGTGGATTAGAGCGAACAGCTGGAGTATAGAAAATCTACGAGCTTAACCACTTATACTACACAAGAGTACAGGTCGAAAAGCCTTACCCGAAACGAGACATCGTCCAATGCCATAATTGCCAGGCATATGGGCATACAAAATCATACTGCTACCACCCTCCCAGGTGTGTAAAGTGCAGTGGGCAGCACAAAAGCGAATTGTGCAAGAAGCCCCTAAAATCACCTGCTGTATGCGTGCTCTGTCAGCAAGGCCACCCGGCAAACTATAAAGGCTGTGAGGCTTATAGAATTCCGAAGTCCAGAAGTGGACAACGTCGTCATCCTGAAGAAGAAACACCAGCCACAGGTAGCCCAAGAAGGGCCCCCACCAAAACAGAGAGCAGTCACAGGCATTGCCCACTCCTCCTCCGCAAGTTCTTCTTTCCCAGCACTCCACTCATCCCAGCAACCAGCAAACTCAATCCCATCCTCAACCAGACATCTCGCATATCCCGCCACCTTCAAGCTCTTCAGATCTCACCAGCCTTATATTATAACCTCATTCCTTACAGAGTTCAGAACCCTAATTACCCCTCTCATTTCCCTTCTTACAAATCTTGTCTCCTACCCTATCCCCGTTAAACAAAATCCATAAGTGGATCCTTCCGACTCCTTATCCATTCTCCTTTGGAATGCGAATGGTGTTCGCACCCACACTAACGAACTGACAGCACTACTACATGACAAAAACATCGATGTAGCTCTTATTACTGAAACAAGACTTACAAGTAATCGACCATTTACCGTTCGACAGTACCAGACTTATCGAACTGATCACCCAGATGGAAGAGCTCATGCAGGTACCGCTGTCATTGTCCATAACGCCATATCCCACCACATAATTCCTCTGGTAGCACATGATTTCCTTCAATCCACTGCAGTGCCAATCACCACTTTCCCCCTTACACTAGCATCAGTGTACTGCTCTCCCAATAAATCCATTTCCGACTCCCAATTCATCTCCTTTCTAGACTCCAACGGACATCGTTTCCTTGTGGGTGGGGACTTGAAAGCACCAACACTGGGGCTCAAGATCCACAAATACACGAGGACGTGCTTTGCTGTCTGCACTCACACGGAGACATTGCTCCACTATCTCTCCTGACACAGCCACCTATTGGCCATCAGACCCCAACCGAAATCCTGATCTCCTTGACTTTTTCTTCAACAATAGTTTAGGAACACTAAACTATTCACTCAAGCGCCTCGATGACCTCTCCTCCGACCAAAGCCCCTTATTATTACCCATTTCCCTAAATCCAATTCACAAACTGCCTCCTCCTTCATTCATTATGGGCCCAGTTGACTGGGACCACTTCCGCCATATTCTTACAGACTCTGTAGACCTCAAAGTACCTCTGAAAACATCCCAAGACCTAGATGATGCAGTGCATTCCTTCACTACTCTGATCCAGGGGTTGGCTTGGGAGGCATCGTCACCCCATCGTCACCCAAGAATCCACAATCATAATCGTTTACCTCAGCATCTCAAAGATCTAATCAAATCCAAACGCCACTCTAGAACAGTGTGGCAAAGATCCCGACATCCTGCTGATCGCCGCTCGTACAATCAGTACTGCCGATCGGTAAAGCGGCGATTGGCATCCTTCCGTTCTGATTCTATCAATTCCTACCTCTCCTCTCTGTCTACCAGGGATAACTCCTTGTGGAATGTAACCAAAAAAATCCTAAAGTATCAACCTGTTTCACATCCACTCTGTCGTGATGATGGATGATTTCACACCTAACCTATCTCATCAAAGCCATACTCACATCACAACTGTGGAAGATTTCCTCACTTCACCTATTCCTCTCTCTCTTCCACCAAAAGCCGTTAATCCCTCTGAGGTCAAATACCTTCTGAAAAACTTACCTTACAGAAAATTCCCTGGATATGTCTCCTAACTCCTCAAATTCTCAAACAACTTCCTCCTAAAGCCATAATCTTCCTAACCTACATAGATAATTGCATTATCCGAACGACGCACTTTCTTCTCCTCTGGAAACATTCCATTATTGTCCTATTCGCCAAACCCGGTAAACCACCCAATGACGCCTCATCTTACCGTCCAATTAGCCTACTCCCTATCCTTTCAAAAATATTTGAGAAACTCCTACTAAAACGTCTACTTCCAATTGTTGAATCCAAAAACCTTTTTCCCACACACCAGTTTGGTTTCCGCCAACGACATTCCACTGCTCAAGAAGGCCTTCGCGTTGTTGATCGCATCTCCTCAGCCCTTGAAACCAAAAAGTATTGCACTGCTGCCTTTCTTGATATAGCTCTTGCTTTTGACAGGGTTTGGCACGCAGGTTTGCTCTACAAGCTCAAAAGACTCTAGTTTAGAATACTCTAACTACTATCCCATAAATGCAGGAGTTCCACAGGGCAGTGTCCTAGGCCCCATCCTCTATAACCTATACACCACTGATGTCCCCTCTACTCCCAATACCTTCTTGGTCACATTTGCAGATGACACTGCAGTCTTGTCATCCCACCCAGACCCCGATATAGCATCCCATAACCTTCAAAAACACCTTGACGAGATCGAGTATTGGTGCAATCAATGGCAGATCAAAGTTAATGAATCAAAATGCTCCCACATTACCTTCACCTTTTGTCGCAAGACTTGTCCACTAGTTTATTTTAATTCTATTCCTCTCCCTGTAACTGAGACAGTACGGTACTTAGGCTTCCATCTCGACAAACGACTGACCTGGAACCCACATACGAGACTAAAAAGACAAGAACTAAACAGACGCTTTGGACAACTGTACAGACTACTTCAAAGGACATCCTATCTCTCAATAGAAAATAAACTACTAATCTACAAAGTTATACTTAAACCTATCTGGTCATACGGAATAGAGCTATGGGGGACAGCAAAAAAGTTGAACATCAAGCGTATCCAATTCTTTCAATCCAAAGTCCTGAGAACAATAGTAAATACCCCTTATTATGTCAGCAACAAAACCCTTCATAACGACCTTAATATACCCTACATTCTAGAACTCATCCCTTCCAAGTTTATGAAATTCCACAGTAGCCTTTCCAACCACCCTAATCCTGTAGCACAGTCTTTGCACTGCGCCACTCATCCCTATAATCCTCCTCGGAGACTGAAACGGCAGTGGCCTGTTGACCTGCTATAATCGCGTGACAGTGGCAGTCCTGGCAATGGCCAGTTTCTCCAATCATGTCCTATTTTATGAATGAGCGAGTGAATGATGACTGTAAATATGGTATGAATGAGATCATTTATCTGCATTATTATTGCCTTACAATAGGCAGATTGTAATTATTGCACAATAAAGGTAAACCAAATGCTTCAATCTATTTAAAATTATAAAAAATAAACTTTTTTTTTCTTGTCAATAGTTTACGGATTTTAACAAAATTCGGGCACAGCTATGAGTTTGATTTCAACCAGTAGTTTTATGTATAAAATATAAAAAATACCATTTGTATTTTGGGAATATGATTTTATTGCTATTCCCTAAATGAATATGCACCCTTATGGCAATACTTGTAAAAAAAAAGAATTATAATCCAAAAAAGCCTTCTTCTTAGTTTTTCTAACTTCTAGATAATTTAGTTCGTGAAGACCACGGAATTCCTTGGTCTAATTATTTACAGCAACTCAGATCCACGATTTTCTAGGCCTAAACAAGAAGTTCTCAAATAGCTTGCACTTTTTTAAATGCCAATCCTCAAAATTTATAAAGGCAGGTACATAATTGCGAGCCTCTTGTGAACTTATTATTATTTTCATGACAAAGTTCCATCGATCTATGGGAAAGTAAGTGAACCACGAACCACCTGCATTCATTTGTCAACCACCTTAACCCGCTTTGTAACTTACCTGCCCAGGGCTGCTTTTATTTTCTCTTTCTCGCGCCGATTAGAATCCAGCAAACATCATCGTTGTAGTGACTCAACTACATAAGTGTTAAATCACCCTATACTCTGGTGCATATATAATGTATTGTAATTAGATGTAAAACATGGTAAAAGCTTTTTCTAGTAATAAATCATGGAGAGGTCGGCAGTTGTAAAACAAGTAACAGAGGGTCGAAGGTCCTGTCATAAACAGACCTGGGCAGACCTTGGGTCACCTTTCGGCGGTCATAAAATCTAAAAGCCATGCCATAAAACAGTCGTTTAGGGGACGAGGGATCACGTACCTCGGCGTAGGCGAGTCCCTAGCAGCCATAAAACACACCCTTTTAGACCAACAGTAATAAACCTAAGGGGTATTGGCCACATGGGCATAATAAAACATACCCCGTTCAGCCGACTCCACCTTCCACTAGGAAGGGGGAACAGTATTTTAATCAGGTGGTTTGGCCCTGTAGCCCCACTCTTTCCCAGTCTCCTCATCTCGACGGGAGCTATCACTCGGTCGCGTCACGCTAGGGCCCCTGGGCCCTGGAAGTAAGTCCACTCAGTCTTTTACTAGTCTACTCTCTCTCTGCCACACCTCTGCGCCGTCACCCTGCCTCACAGCTCTTGCAGACCTTATGACGACTTGTACCTATTACGCTGCCGATCTCCCACCCGAACTCTGAAAACTGGTCTTATTCTTTATGAAACCTCTGTACCTCTTCTCCTGAACACAGTGTATTGTCGGGACACATCCCTATCAATAAAATGGAGTCAGATATTAACGCTGACATGGAACATGGTCCATGTTATAAACTACAACAATCCGCACTTGTCACCAGGGCTAGAGTGATTAGGCACTCCCCTAGTGGCAACCCGACAATTATCATACGTTGGTACGAAGATATTTTCATCCTAGAACCTATTTCTCTCCAGGAGATTAAATTTGTTTTTTGTAAATGGGGGTTAGGTTCAGGATCCTTTTGCGTAATGTCTTGGTTTTGTAGATATCAATTAGTTTCAGAGATTTTGCTCTAACCACTCTATAAATCTTCCAATAAAAAACAGTGAAACAAAATCAATATGCCCAAAACAAACAAATTGAAATTATACACAAT
Source organism: Acanthosoma haemorrhoidale (assembly GCA_930367205.1). Lineage (NCBI taxonomy): Eukaryota > Metazoa > Arthropoda > Insecta > Hemiptera > Acanthosomatidae > Acanthosoma > Acanthosoma haemorrhoidale. The sequence goes on along the minus strand of OV884012.1, from coordinate 111,985,811 downwards.
TCATGGAAATATGGATTGAGTACACCATTGTGTTCATCAGAATAACTGGCAGGACGTGACATGTCACGAACTGTTCGAAAGTATCTAGTTAAATGGATGTACCAAACTAGGTGCTTGCGAACGGTTCTCTTTGTATAAATATAAACACCTTTAAAGCCTAAGAAAATATTTAAAGGGAGGCTGGAACATCTAATAGATCTTGCTAATCACCGAGGCCTTTCAGACTTATAGTAATAAATCACCAACGTTTAATTATTAAGTAATTATCATGGTAATTACTCCAATGGAATATAATTTTTAAATAATATATTTTTAATTTTAATGAATTTTATTTTTTACAATATATTTATTATATTTTATTACTTTCTGCTTTGATCCTTGATGAATCAATATAATATAAATATTATAAATATAAATTCTTTGTTTTTCCACATCTTTAATCCCTTTTAATCAAATAAACTATTATTTTGCCTTTCATAAATATTTACGTTTTAATTGATTCACTTCACTGATTGAGCTTATTGTACCGTTACGCACTAGATTGATTTGAGCCAGGAAGTAATTGGTATAGTGTAAACTATTTTAACGCATGAATTAGTTTGAAGTTTTAAAAATATCAAGGTATTAGAAAACTACATTACACGTATATATATTTGATACTTAATTATACACATATATATTTATATGTGCATCTTATAAAGGAAATAATCTGAAATAAAAATATACACAACTATCATCATGTAAATGAATGAAACATTGTTCTAAAATATCTAGAAATATTGGCTATGCGAATCTATCCTGTTATAATTACTCTTAAAATTTTACCACTTCTTATGTAAATGATGTTACATCCGTGGACGTCCTGAAACCATACTAGTTGCGATGTAAAAGGAAGCAGCCTTATATATGACTAAAGGAGGTTTCTTGATTGGACTGAAAACAGATTGTTTTGAGGTGTAGAAATAGAAATATATTTTGTAGACAGTGAAACTGGAGCTGATATGTACCCGAGGTTGTACCCATACGGTTTCAAATGTTTCATTTTCAAGTAAATCGTGACCAACCGTTCATTTTTCTTTTCATTTGAGGCATAAGTCATCTGATCAGTGTTCCTGAGAACTGCTGAGAGCTGCGATTAGAATCCATACTATTTTTTGATTGCTGACTGTGGCGATTCTTAGTATATAAAGTGAAATCACCCTATACGTTATTGCAGATATATTATAGACAAAGGTAAATAACATGAACAAAAGTAAATTATTATAAATCTATTAGCAATAAAGAAAAGCAGAAGCAAGTAACATGAGACCGGACAACGACTGTCAGTCATAAATTAGAGAGACCCTTACAGCCAGGCCTGCGGGACCCTTGTCACATGTAAACCACAGCCTAAGTGGTCCTGTCAGCAGTCTGACAGATTACTGAGAATCGGCATGCTCCTTGCCACATGTTAGGATCTCGCAGGCCCTAAGGAACCTTTTTTGTTCAGCCCTCCCAAGGAGGCGTGGGCCATATTTAACGGAGGAGGCTAGCCCCAGACAGTCAGTCTTTTCGCGACCGTTCCTAGTGATACTTGCTTCTGTTCGAACTCTGAAACTTTGACTTATTCTTTATGAATCCCCTGTACCTCTTGAACATAGTGCATTGTCGGGGCACATACCTATCAGAAATGGAGTCAGATATTAACGCCGACCTGGAACGATTGTCCAGGTTACAAACTTGAACAATTCGTACTTGTCACCAGGGCTAGAGTGATTGGGCACTCCCCTAGTGACATTTCCCGACACTGACTGTATGCGTTTCTTTTAGAGTATGATTAAAATGCCACAGAATTGATATAAATATATTTGGTAGGATTATTACTATTCTTTAAAATGTATGTGCCTGAAGATAGCATGAATCATGTAGGTGGTATATCACACTCAAAATGATTAATGTTTATGAAAAATTACCTACAGTAAGAAGATGCGTGACGGTGATAATCATAAAACGTAAAAAGTCGAAGTTCACCAGCACTTACTTAGTATCAAAAACTGAATTGAGTTCTGTATATGATTCATAGGGCTGTTGAAATTCAAATAGAGTTGTCAAAAGATGGGAGACCTGGTGACAAATGAAGGGATCCGCGACTGGCTAATATTCAGTGTTGCTTCAGCCAGGAACATCAATCCTGATGTGATATAATGTCACAGTGATCCTCCAGTCACTTCTCGTCAAAGTCAGCCCGAATTGTCGTTCTCATGTCGATATTTCTACCTACCCAAACGAATCTTGTTAAGATAATTATCCTGCAAAAATTCAATATATCTTGTGTTTGATTAAATATCAGTTTCTAATAAGTTAAAATGCCAATATTCTGTTGAAGTTGAGATAATCCTAAGGTTGTTTTTTAGTGTTTTTTTATTTGAATGTGGTATATTAAATATATAATATTTACTCATAGAAACATATTTGGGTAGACTGGAAAATTCTCTAAAAATAATCAACGCTGTACACCCAAGGTTCCTCGAGCCTTGAAAGAAAATTACACTTAATTTGCATAATAAAAACTTATTAAGAGATCTGCTTTATAAATGAAACGAAAGTCCGAACCTCAAAGCAATACAAAGCTATACCTGAGCGCGACCACAGCACGTTCCTGAAGCCCACAGGTCCCTGTACTATGCACCGCATCTAGACTACTATTGACTTCAGACCGAACTACAACATTTAGTTTTGTTTTTTCTCCCTTAGCTCTCAAGTTTAGCATTTAGAGGAAAAGAAGTCTACCTTATAAAGGGATTAGAAAATAACTTGACCGAGTATGTAACCAACCGCTACAGGGGATTGAGTGGGGAGCTTTTTTCTTCTCATATCCCCTTGTTAATAAAATTATGGAATTCGATATAGATTCTATATGAATGAATTTATACACAATAGGTCAATATTGCATTTCCTCTAACTTGGCTACATTTTATACAAATTTACACTGTGATTTGCGATTGTTATAAAGGAATAATGTACGTTATACATCAATTTTCTATACATGTTTAAAAAGTGATAGGCTCACCTTATAAATCATAAAACTTAAAACTAACTTGCATCTAACAAACAAAACCTATCGATGGAAGGGTGGTGGGGTCATAGTGTTAAACACTGGGTTTGTTAGGCGCTGCAACGAGTCAAAAAACCTTGATGTGACTCCGGTGTAGAGGCCTATTCATAGAAATGACAAATATAAAGGAACTCAAGACAAAATGCAATGTTCGAGAATATATATATATATATGTAATATTCTTTGTTGTGCTCAAATTGCAATCTGCTTTATTAGGCAATAAGTAATTGAGAAGAATGTTCTCATTCATACCATATTTACAATTCATTTTTTACTCGCTCATTCATAAAATATCTACAAATAGCCGAGAGGCCTCTAAAATCCACATGTTTGTCTGTTTGTCACCTCCCTCGCATGCGAAAGAGAAAGTGGAGTCTTGGAAAGTCCCCCCACGTTCGTCCGTTAGTCGCGTCACCGGATATGAGCCAGTGAAGGTTGACGAAGAGCACGAGAGCCACAACGCACAGGACATGGATTGGAGAAATTGCCAGGGCTCCCACTGTCACGCATTTATAGCAGGTCACGAGGCCACTGGCGTTTCAGTCTCCGAGGAGGATTATAGGGATGAGTGGCGCAGTGCAATGACTGTGCTACGGGATTAGGGTGGTTGGAGAGGCTACTATAGAATTTCATATATTTGGAAGGGATGAGTTCAAGAATGTAGGGTATGCTGAAATCGTTTGCAGGGTTTTGTTGCTAGGGGGGGAGGCATTTACTATTATTGTTCTCAGCACTTTTGATTGAAAGGATTGGATACGCTTGATATTTGACTTTTTTACTGTCCCTCATAGCTCTATTCAATGTGTCCAGATTGGCTTAGGTATAACTTTGTAGATTAGTAATTTATTTTCTATTGAGAGATGGGATGTCCTTTGAAGTAGTCTGTACAGTTGTCCAAAGCGTCTCTTTAGTTCTTGTCTTTTTAGCTATAACGGGATCTGGGTGAGATGACTGCAGTGTCATCTGCAAACGTGGCCAAGAAGATATTGGGGGTCGAGGGGACATCAGCGGTGTATAGGTTATAGAGGATGGGACCCAGGACACTGCCCTGTGGAACTCCTGCTTTTATGGGATAGTAGTCAGAATATTCTAAACCACAGTGGACTTGGAAGAAGCGGTTTGAAAGGTAGGACTGTAGGATTAGGCATAGGGTCTGTGGTAAATATCTTTTGAGCTTGTAGAGAAAGTTCGAGAATAAAAAAAAAAAAGAAAAAAAAAGAAGATATTTGAGATCAGATTTCGTTCCGAGTTATTCTCGATATTATTGTTCATCCAACGAAACAAGGCAAACCATATACTACTAAGCAGCCACCCAATACTAATTAATGCCAACATGTCAATTATAGCCCGGTCTGTAAAGAGTCATGGAGTTGGATATGTTAATTAGTACAGGTCTCTAAGGTCATATAAGTAGTAGTAGTAAGAGGACCTATCAGTGGATATTTGAACGGTGGCGTTACAAGAAAACAGAGAAGGCTAGTTTAGCTAAATTCGCTGCGGTGAGAGCGGGAGAGGGCCATATTGACATTGCACGGGGTCGGGGGTTAATAATGCAAACAGCGGGTAGCCGGTTGCCATGGCTTCTGGCCAGCAGGTAACTCGTGCCCTGTTTGCTTTCGGCTAATAACTGTACTCCGCTCTCTAATGGCACCACGTCTCACCACTGGCCCTTCTTTGTCCTGTTTGCCAACTAAATTATGTCAATCCTCTTTTAAAGCTAATCAGCACCAATTGTAATGAAGTAGAATTTAGATTAGCTTTTAAGTTTGTTCTTCTCCGATCGAATCGACTTGGGATCGTTTTATAACCACAACCGCTTTTAACAGACCGCACATATATTATCAAGTGTTGAGAATGGTGATTACTAGAGCTGCATGTGCATACTGCTTGCCTGCTCTAGTCGAGGAGTTATTATAAATAAAAAGTATTGGAGAATAGAAAAATTAGACAAAATTAATTACCTCAGAATCTGGTGCTCTAGCATAATGTGCTACCTGCGGTAATCAGTGGATAGAAAAGATGTTCGGAAAGCAAGGAGGTGAGTAATTAAGGAGCATTGGACGCTTCTAATCTCTGAAAAAAAAACTCATTAACTTGTACGGAGATTACACCCCCGGCCATATTAAAAGTGGCGTTTTCAGCTATTTAAGGGTCCTGCCTAGTACCTGACAAGGCCGTAGACACTCTATACACAGGGTTTTGTCCAAAAACTCACTATGTTAAAATTCACCTAATTCTATTAAATAAATTTAATTTGAGCATGTAAATATCATATGGGGTGAGAACTGAACATGTCTCGGCTTGAGGTAATACTTCTAATAGACTGGATACCATTGAAACTAACATTATTATCACATACTAATTGCAGTGTAAGCTATTAAAAGCAACATCGATTTTAAATATATCGTTTTATCGGAAAAAACACCTGGATTGACTTTCATATAATTCACTATTTTACCGTACATGATCTTGTACGCAGTCACTTGAGACATATTTTTGACAACTATTTGAACGTATTACTTACGTATACGACGTGTCATTTGGTAGAATAAGGTCCAAATGTCTGAGCAGAATAAAAAATGGTCTCAACTAGAGACAATACAAACACTTTCCCCCCCGAAAAACTCCTTCAAAAAACCTTAACTAAGAGTGGTAGTAGATAGCTACATATTGAAAAAAAAAGGGCAACGGACAACAAATCCAACAATATGCTTACTATTTACTTTGGTTAATTAAACCAAAAGCTATGCTGTTTCAAAGTTAATTGTTATTTATATACGTGTTAATGTTGTTTTCGTTACGTTTATTGTAGTAATAAAATACATCAGTTTCTTTATTCCACTTGGCTTTTATTTTTTTATTTAAGATTAATTCATTATTAACAGGTTATCCAAGTACATAGCCCCCAGCTTTTTTTTAGGTAGTCAATGACAGGAGAAAGATAAACTACACACCTTTATAACTCTCTTGCTAGATTCACTCAAGAAGCTTCCTGTTTATTAGCTGAGTATGTTCTGCCCAGAGCATTTTAATCTGAAGATTGAAAAGGTAACAGGGAGTATAACCAGTACACAGGGTCTTATATTAGACATACCTCGGTCAGTAGATTTTTATAAATTTGAAGTATTAGTTATATAAGTAATCAAGAACAGTAATTAAATGCATCAAGAGTTAACTCTGAATAAAAGCGTCAATTTCGAGCAGCATTAGCAGAAAAAATCTAGTCATGATTTATTAAAGCAATTAAACCGAGCAATAAAAAAAAAAACATGTCACAAAGCTCGATAAACTGATACGGGTGATCTGATGTACGGCGCACTATTGTACCGAAAAGGGGGCCTGAAACTGGCGAGCCGTCTCTTCATTACTTAGGGAGGGGGGCGGTGTTTTGGAGCGGTTTTTGTCGGCCTATATCGGTTAAACTAGATATATGTCCCTGTGGGGAGGAGCAGGTGTATAGCAACAACCACGAACGCACATCCAACGGCCATTATTCCCATTAATTCCTTACCCATTATTGCCTTAGTGCGGGAGTTTGAATGTAGACTCCACGTGTGTCCTGCGGTGTCATTCGATATCGACAGCCCTTAGTCGATAGTTGCCACGAACTTTTGACATTTTACCGGCTCTCAGTTAATACCTCTCTTCTTAGCTTGACAATAATTTATCCTCATAAATTCTCGTTCATTCCTTCAGGTTATAAACTCGAAACAGGATATAAGCCTAGACACGATAAATAATGTATTTTAGGCTACACAGACATATTTGAAGAAAGTTAATGTTTCATAGGAAACTCACACTCCACTCTAGCCTAAAAATTCAATTTAACACAATCCGTGATAGGGAAATAGATATAGAGAACAATCATGAAGTAAAAACGTATCACCCCTAATCAAATTTCCTACAAGCCAAACTCCATTTCAAGCTTAAATTCTGAAACCTTTCCTACCTTCATTGGCCATTTCAAATAGTACATGTATAAGTGATTGAGCCAAAACGTTCCTGGCATAAAACATATTGCAATCGGCAGCCCTTAATGCGAACGCCCGCATGCTTCCACGCCTAATAATAAAAAAAACTGAATATGCGTGAATTTATGTGCAACATTCAAATTAATAAAATGAATACATTATCTTAAAATTAATATATTTATGCGTAATTCGTGGTTTTCTTCAGTTACACATATATATATTTTTTTCAAAATACTTCCTTTTAATTAGATTTCAAACCCCTTATAGTTCACGAATTATTCAACAGCTGCTGCTTAAGCCTGAATTGCCACAAATGCGGAGGCCTAGTGAAGCAATTACTCGCCTTTCAGACCGAAGGCGGAAGACGCTGCAAAGGGACAATTGTCATCAAAATGGTAGTCATTTCGCAGCTGCAACTGAATTCGTGTGACCCGTTCATTTCAATCTCTTTGCATTCAACGTTTTTCGCACCGTGAGATGGAAAAAGACTTTTGGGCCCAGGAAAAAACTTCTTCCTATCTATCTGAGTATGGGTATTTCAAGATCGTGTACTGCTTTTTTATCAAATTCGCATAGGGTTTAATATGTAATGTCTTAAGGTTTCACCTTACTCTTTTATAACATGTCTGTATGTAGTAACTTGTTCTATTAACTGAACGGGGCTTACATGAACACTTCAAGATTGGTATAAATAAATGTATGCTAAACATTCACATGCTAATAACAAATGTAACGATTTTTTACTAAACGAGCATTACTAAACTACTTGAAAATGAGCTGTAATAAGAGATCTGCCGTAACTCATTGAGGCAGTTCAAACCATTACCAATTATTCCCACAAATAATTTGTATGGGCAAATGGATCTGTAGTTGGTTAATTCTATTAATGTCGTAAGGAACTGAAATCTGGCTCATTTTTGCTGGTTAAAACTACAGCTTCTTATTTCTAGTTGAACTAACTGATCCAGAAAATAACGTTTTGAATAGAGCTTTAACAAAATACGAATAGGAACGATTTCTCTACTACTTTTTGAAGTGATAGCCGGTTGGCTGTTGACAAAACGTGTTAAAATTTGAATTCTCAAATATCTTTTCTTTGTCATCAGAAAGTTATAAACTGTCAGTTTGTTCGTAAAAAAATAAAATGGAATGAACATTCCCTGCATATAATTACTTCATTATTAATTGTATTTCCAGGCAACATAGTCTGGTGCAGTTTAATTCAAAATGATTTATGTAATAAAAAACAAATTATTTGTATCGGTTGCGATTTGTAAATTCAGAGCCTTAGCTATACCGTTGTAAAGTATCTATCCTCCTAAGGGCATTCATTATAATGTCGGCTGACAATTACTCAGCCACCAGCATTAGAGTGCATTCAGCCCTTAATAAAGATAAGTAACTCTTTAGAATTTATTAGAAAGATTAAAAACAAAAAGGAAATATGTTTGTTTGGGATCGATAATTTGGTATACCTTTAGTTCACCAAAGGTATTTCGTGTCAATAGATAAAAAAATATTTATTAGATATCTTCAATTATTAATCAAAAACTCTGATCATTACTTTCATTATTTCAAGCTGTTTGGACGAAAACAGATAAATATAAATAACTGTGCTAGCGAAATAAATTATACAAAATGTTTAGAATGTTGACAATGAGATTTTAGTGAATAAAAGTTAAATATCATAAATGAAGAAAGTGAACGAAATAATAATTGCGAAAAAATGCGGTAGATTTGATTTGTTACTCACTTTTCTAATAGAGCATATAACAAAGGATGTATTTTCTATCACATCAAACAATAATATGATTAGATTATGATTGAGACTAAGAACATTTGTAACAGTTAATCTTAAGTATTAAATTAGCTAAAGCAACGGCATGATACTTAAAACCAATTGGCAATACCTACGGAACACTATTAATAAAAAATCACTGTGTTCTCAATAACCAACCCCTACGCAAGAAAGTAGCCTCCACAGAAATCTTCCGCAGTTTCAAATCTATATTTTGTTAGTGAATACTGCTTCCCCTAAGTCAAGGACAACGCTGTTCACGTTAGGGCTCTTAAGAATCAAGAATTCCACAAACGCCAAAAAATTGCGCCGGTTACGTCATGAGAAGCTAGATGTGGGATTGAGTCGGTTAGCGTTACAAAAGTGCCAACAGTAAGGCATAAACATTAAACAAAGTAACAAAAATAATATATAAATAGCCATTCATTTTGTTAAAAAAAAAATAACTGATCAGCAATTTAACAGTTAATTTAACCAGGCCTGATTGTTAGTAAATTTAACTAATGTGTAATAAATAATGAAAAGTTTGTAGTCAAGATACGATGTTTCGGAGAAGAGTGCGTATAGACAACCGCAGGGTGGCGATGCGCACGGAGAAATATGTAGACGAGACAGGCCGAGAAGTCCAAACTTGTAGTAAACGACGACTTCTTGTTCGCAGGGGAACAGGCCCGTATTCTGCTGAGTATCTTCAACACTGACTAAGACAAGCTCCTTGTCCTCTAGTACGCAATGTTCTATTTCATCACATCCTCGAGCTTTATAGTACTTCAAACTCTCTTCTCCCGATGTAAACTAACTGTATGTTGATGTAACAAAATGAATACTGCTGTTTGAGAGAAAAAAACAAAATACACTTCATAACCTACATACACTTTCTTTTGTTTTTTAATCTTAAATATATGTTCGTGTATACAATATTTACATACTCTTTTCCTAATTTTCTCTAACCAAACAATCAGAAGATAAAGAAATTTACAATTTTAAAATTTTCCACTCATCTCATTACCATACAAAAAAAAAAATAATAATAATAAAATATTGCTGAAATCCCCTTAAACAAAAATTAAGTTTAAACAAAACACTGAAGTCTCTTACTTTGAATTACCCTTCTAATCAAAACTTATATACTGTCTATGGAGCCTAAACAAACGCTATAGATATTTTTTACGATGATTTCCCCTTACGATGATGACGTCGATAGGCATTTTTCCGGGTCATAAAATAAAGCTATGGAAATGTGGCCATGTCATAATATTTTAAAATTTTCATTACAGTAAAAAAACTTCACGATGAATAACAGCGGACCAGAGAGGCAATAAAAAAGAGTCGACTCTTTCAAAAGCCTGTTTCAGTCCGGTTTATGACGAACGTTGACTGAGGAATCATTTATAAACTCTCCATTGTGTACCCACCTCAGACAAGCGATCTGTTCCCTTTGAGGTTTCTAAATGCTCCAGCTATAACTTGATTCTAGACCAAAGATAATGAATTATAGGCGTATTCAATTAGCAACAAAGAGCATAGCTATTATTGTGTCCCTAACACTGCACCATCCCCTCCGATTCATTTGAAAGTAATGGACTGTTTCTCTCTTTAATTTTATCAAGTTATTTTCCGGTTTATAGTTGAAATAATTCTTGTGCAGATATCTAATCATTTGTCTTTAAAAGAAAAGTCCTCCAAGTGTGACAGATCATTTTTTTTTTTTACGTATCCGACGGTAAATAGAGAAAAGATTTTTTTTTTTACAGTCGCAGGTAGCAAGCCCAAGGTAAACAGTATTTATCAAGCGTTAAATTTTAAATCCCGGCTCATATACAATTTTTTTTTAGTGCTCCAAATTCAGTCAGAATCTCACAATGGATAGGAATTAAAAGGAGAAATGAGGTAAAACTTCGGGGGTGAGGACTGAAATTTTCATAGCCCGACCCTACTCCACCTTATCGTTTTTTTAACAAGGTGCTGAACAATAGGAATAGGATTTTTATGGTTGATTAAGCCCTTGGAAAAAAAAATTGGACACCTTAACTGACAAGCGAGGCTGTGTTGCTATCAAGACTTATGCATTATACGAACTATATAAAAGTATAAAACTTTGGTAGGTTTATTCACAATAAATGAAAAATTCAATAAATTCAATTTGTAAATTGAATTTTGTGTGTGTATTTTTAAAAATATTTATTATTATTTAAAACAGTTTAATATAGTTCATGGTATCAGATACTTAAAAAATTACAAAAATATACACACGTCAAATGGTATTGTAAATGCTGTAAAGTTTGAGAACCGAATGTTTCGATTCGTTCTCTTTTCATTTATTCAGATCGTGTGATATTAATTGCAGCTATTATTTTGTATTTTTCATCCCTTATCTCGACTAATTGACTACGATTAAAATCGATTAATATGTTTTCACTCATCGAAAACAAAACATCCCAGTGAAATACAATAAAAAATATAAATTCTATTAAAATGGTCGCGTATATCTTCTTTGTTAATTGCTAATAATCATTAATAATAGTGTTATTTGCGCCCCTACTAAAGTTGCTAATGTACAAACAACTCAAAAACAACCCCTTTCGTATCGCTCTACAACTAACTGTTTTTGTTACCGTTCGTAGGAAGTGTTTAGTTCGTAGAACTGTTTCAACCGACTCTTGGGTGAACTGTTCACGGAGGAGCTGTCTACAGGTGAGAGGACAGTGAAGCTGTGGACTGCATTGCTAAGTGTATGTTTCACTTCACATTTCATAGAGAAGGCGGCCATATTGAAAGGATGTAGATCAGCTGTGCTAGAGATAAGAGTGGGGAGTCCGGCCAGACCCTCATAACACTGTCTGTGGCCTTATGCTAGCGTCGCAGGCTCTTATTAAAATTACATCCATTTGCGGCTACCATCTGCTACAAATTTTTTATTTATAAAAAATACTTATAAATTCAGAAAAACACTGCTTAATATTGGCATTACTGATAAGTGAAGAAATACTGCTTATTATTAAACATGTATTTCTATCAAGAAGTAATGTCTGAGAATAAAAAAACAACGCTCAAGGTCTCTGGGACCAACACCTACTCCGTCACCTGTCAAACGTAAGCCACGGTGATCTAATAGAAATGTTGTCCCTGTAAATTCTTCAGCACCCAGCAGCTCTATGGGAGATATACCGTCACAACCTCGCACATCTAAGCAAACAGCAACCCATGAGTCTCCATTTTTCACGCCCAATAGTTATGAGGTGTTGAAAAATATTGACGTCGAGGACATGGACTCTACAAAAACACCCACACAGCCCAAGCCACGCTTCTTGTAATATATTATATATATTCTTGTACGCAATATTAGTAATTTTAAATTACCATGTACCCAATTGAGTAAAATCGGAGGTACAGGGAAATACACGTGCCTCAATCAGTATCGAGACACAAAACTTTCTCCGGACACTCCCGACACATACCGAGCGATTATCAAATACTTGGAAGAAACTAAGGCCAACTTTCATACTTACCATCTAAAGCAGGAAAGATCGCTACGGGTGGTGATTAGAAACCTGCATCCCACTACACCAACGGACGAGATAGAAAATGAGCTCTTAGGCTTAGGATACAAGGTTCACCAAATTACCAATGTGCTCCGTGAGGAAAGGCAAGAAGATGAAGGTATTAAGACACCACTACCCTTATTCTTTGTGGATCTAGAGCGAACACATGGAGTGCAAAAAATCTACGAGCTTACCCACTTGTATTACACAAGAGGACAGGTCAAAAAACCTTACCCCAAACGTGACATAGTCCAATGCCGTAATTGCCAGGCAAATGGGCACACGATGTCATACCGTCACCACCCTTCCACGTGTGTTAAATGCAGTGGGTGGTGCAAAAGTGAATTGTGCAAGAAGCCCCTAAAATCACGTGCTGTATGTGTGCTTTGCCAGCAAGGCCACCTGGGTAACTTTAAAGGCTGTGACGCTTACAGAATTCTGAAGTCCAGGAGCGAAGAAGAGAAGCCAGCCACAGGTAGCTCAAGAAGTGTCCAGACCAGCAATTTGAGGCCTTCAGTCTCTTTTGCTGATGCCGTTTGGAACAGAGAGCAGTCACATGCATTGCCCACTCCTCTTCTGCAAGTTCTTCTCATTACATTCATCCCAGCAACCAGCAAGCTCAATCCCATCCTCCACCACACATCTCACATATTCCTCCACCTTCAAGCTCTTCAGATCTCACTAGTCTATTAACATCATTCCTTACTGAGTTCAGAACCCTAATTACCCCTCCCATTTCCCTTCCTACAAATCTTGTCACCTACCTCATCCCCATTAAACAGAACCCATAAGTGGATCCTTCCGAATCCTTATCCATTCTTCTTTCGAATGCGAATTTTGTTTACACCCACACTAACGAACTGACAGCACTACTTCACGACAAGAACATCCACGTAGCTCTTGTTACTGAAACAAGACTTACGAGAAAACGACTATTTGCAGTTCAACAGTACCAGACTTATTGAACTGATCACTTACATGGAAGAGCACATGCAGGCACCGCTGTCATTGTCCATAAATCCATTTCCCATCACATAGTTCCTTTGCTAGCACACGATTTCCTTCAGTCCACTGCAGTGTCAATCAATACCTTCACTTTTACCCTTACTCTCGCATCAGTGTACTGCCCTCCCAATAAATCCATTTCCGATTCCCAGTTCATCTCCTTTCTAGACTCCATCGGACATTGTTTCCTTGTGGGTGGGGACTTCAACGCAAAGCACCAGCACTGGGGCTCAAGATCCACAAATACACGAGGACGTGCTTTGCTATCTGCACTCACACGGAAACGTTGCTCCACTATCTCCCCTGGCACGGCCTCCTATTGTCCATCAGATCCCAACCGAAAATTAAATCTCCTTGACTTTTTCTTCCACAATAGTTTAAGAACACTAAACTATTTGCTCATGCACCTCGACGGCCTCTCCTCCAATCATAGCCCTGTGATCCGTACCATTTTCTTAAGATCTATCCACAAATTGCCTTCTCCTTTATTTATTAGGGGCCCAATTGATTGGGACCACTTTCGCCAGATTCTTACAGACTGTAGACCTCAAAGTGTCCCTAAGAACAACCCAAGTCCTAGACGATGCAGTGCATTCCTTCACTACTCTGGTCCATAGAGCGGCTTGGGAGGCATCGTCACCTTAAAATTCACAATCATAATCGTTTACCTCAGCATCTCAGAGATCTAATTCAATCCAAACGCCGCTCCAAAACAGTGTGGCAAACATCCAGGCATCCTGCTGCTCGTACAATCAGTACTGCCGATTGGTAAAGCGGCAATTGGCATCATTCCGTTCCTATTCTTTTAATTCCTTTCTCTCCTCTCAGTCGACCAGGGATAACACCTTGTGGAATCTAACTAAAAAAATCCTAAAATATCATCCTGTTTCACACCGACTCTGTCCTTATGGGCTTCGGATGTCGAGAGGGTGGAAGAATTCGCACTGCATCTTTCCCGTACTTTCACTCCTCACCTCAATCCTCAAAACAATACTCATCGCCCAACTTTAGAAGATTTCTTCACTTCACTTATCCCTCTCTCACTTCCACCAAAAGCCGTTAACCCCTGTGAGATGAAATACCTTCTGAAAAAATTACCTTACCAAAAATCTCCAGGATATGATCTCTTTACTCCTCGAATCCTCCAACAAGTTCCTCCTAAATCCATAATCTTCCTAACCTACATTTATAATTGCATTGTCCGAACGACGCACTTTCCTGTCCTCTGGAAACACTCCATTATAGTCTTAGTCACCAAACGCGGTAAACCTCCCATTGACGCCTCATCTCACTGTCCAATTAGCCTATTCCCTATCCTCTCAAAAATATTTGAAAAAATCCTATTAAAACGCCTACTTCCAATTGTTGAATCCAAAAACCTTTATCCTACTCACTAATTTGTTTTCCACCAACAAAATTCCACTGCTAAACAAGGCCTTCGCGTGGTTGATCACATATCCTCAGCCCTTGAAATCAAACAATACTCCACTGCTCAGGCTCAGGCTTTTGACAGGGTCTGGCACGCAGGTTTGCTTTACAAGCTCAAAGGATATTTACCACAGACCCTATTCCTAATCCTACAGTCCTACCTTTCAAACCGCTTCTTTCAAGTCCGCTGTGGTTTAGAATACTCTAACTATCCCTTAAATGCAGGAGTTCCACAGGGCAGTGTCCTGGATCCCATCCTCTATAATCTATACACCGCTGATGTCCCCTCTACTCCCAATACCTTCTTGGCCACATTTGCAGATGACACTGCAGTCCTGTCAACCCATTCAGACCCTGATATATCATCCCAAAACCTTCAAAAACATCTTGATGAGATCGAGTATTGGTGCAACCTATTTCGTATCAATGTTCAATGAAGCAAAATGTTCCCAGATTAGCTTCACCCTCTGCCACAAGTCCTGTCCACTAGTTTATTTTAATTCTATTCCTCTCCCTTTATCCGAGACTGTACGGTACTTTGGCTTCTATCTCGTCAAACGTCTGACCTGGAACCCACATACGAGGCTAAAAAGACAAGAACTAAAGAGACGCTTTGGACCACTGTACAGACTACTTCAAAGGACATCCCATTTCTCAATAGAAAATAAATTACTAATCTACAAAGTTATACCTAAGCCAATCTGGACATACGGAATAGATCTATGGGGGACAGCAAAAAAGTCGAAAATCAACCGTATCCAATCCTTTCAATCAAAAGCCCTAAGAACAATAATAAATGCCCCTTATTACGTCAGTAACAAAACCCGTTATAATGATCTGAATATACCCTACATTCTTGAACTCATCGCCTCCAAATTCATAAAACTCCATATTAACCTATCCAACCACCCTAATTCCCTAGTACAGTCTTTGCACTGCAGCATTCATCCTCATAGTCCTTATAGACCTGCTATAAATACGTGACAGTAAGAGTCCTGGCAATGGCCAGTTTCTCTAACCATTTCCGGAGCGTCTGTGGCTCTCGCGCTCTTGGTCAGCCTCCGCTGGCTCTTATCCAGTGACGCGGCTGACGTAGGGGCGTGGGAGACTTTCTAAGACTCCGTCTACTCATTCGCACGCGAGGGATGTGACAACCATGGGGGGCCTCTGGGCTGTTTGTATATATAGTATGAACGAGCGACTGAATGAAAATTGTAAATTGGTATGAATGAGATCATTTATCACAATTACTTATAGCCCAATGAGGCAGATTGTAATTTTACCATAGTAAAGTTGTTGTAAATTACGTGTCTGCCTCCTCGAAAACTTCGCCATCTCACTCATCCTATAGTGCTTACGAGCCCTGATTAAATGTTAATCATTTTATTTTAAATATGACGCTCCCACAGATCATATACCCTTTGTAATGTGAGCGCTCCTTAACGGGCCCCCTATGGCACTTTTTCAGACGGAATTCCCATCAAGTTAATAAAACTATGCCTGTAAAAGCGAATGACTGAACTGTTTTTAGTAAATAAAGTCAAGGATGGATCCACTTAAAATAAACCAACAACAATATGCAGCAGTTTATACAGTACATCATTAAATAAAAACCATTCAATTAATACAAAAGAAAGTAAAAGAAAAAAAACGATATACCAAATGAAAGCAAAAATCTTTCTATATGCAGCAAACAATCAAAAACAAATATTAAATGAAAAAATATAATATACAGTTGCGAGATCGAAAGTAGGAGAAACATTTTGATTATAGTTAATCCCCTCAGCCCTCATCTATGGTATATTTTATTGCATTCATAAATAGAAATGGACTTGCAATATTCCCACTTTTCCTGTCGGAATTAACGTCCCCCACGGTGCTAAGCTCTGAGTAGATAAAACATGTTAGAGTTTGTTTTGCGATTATTGGATTCCTCGAACGATTCCAATGGAAGGAACCTTGGCCGAAATAGAAGTGATAAAAGAAAGTAAAAGTGACAGCAATAAAGTGCCCATTGCCCCATTACAGCTGTTTGTGGCTAGGGGTCGGAAATAGGCAATACAGTGCGGTTTACTGTGGCAATAAAACCGACCGAACGTCGGACGCACTTATGTCAACAGGCTTATTGATGCTGTTCAGTTTATACTCTCTAAATAATTTTCGATCCATATTTAGTATATAGGTGGTTAGAAAAAGAGCTTGCAATCCACGTTTTTCAAAACATTTAACGTGAGTTCATGAAATTCAAGTGAAGCGTGATGTAATCATACAAGGGTGTTCCAATTATTTCGTTGGTGCTGCGAAAACGATTTTAATGGTACTTTTAACGGTTTCTAGTAAATTAACTAGAAAATTTAAGTATTAAAATACAGTAAAAAAATATTTTTAATAATTATACCTCTTCAAGGGTTGTCTGCACCCGTTTTCTCAATTTTCACTCTTTCCTTCCGTACAATTAGTTCTATCTGCTCTCAAATGAAAAGAGTATTTTTTCGCTTCTTCGCCAAAAGGTTTCTTGAACCCGGTGATGTTTGGTTGTGGAGGAGTGAGTATAGTGTAAACAATTTTTTTAGTGAGTTTTTAAACAGTAAGTTTGAAAATTGTTCACAAAAAATTGGATTTAAAAGAATCACAAACAAAGTAAATGGGAACATTTTGTGGTTACAGTAGCATTTGTATATTAATTGATTTAGAGGATTTTAGATAAATCCACACATCCACATTTTTTTCTGTTTTATATATCGTATTATTAAAACTCCCTGTGCTTATAAATCGAGCTAGTAGAGGTCTTAAAGCCGTGCCAATTAGCAACATTCTTTTAATCTGCATTTATAACCCTTCACCCTTCACTATGCTTTTGTATGATATATTTTCTTGTAGGGTGACGCATACTTACACAAAGTTTGATATGATCATTAATACTTATTCACCAAAGAAAAGTAGGTATATTTTTTTCTTCAGGCACGGAACTCGAATCCAGCTCCTCCCCAATTTCCAGGGCCTCTACCATTCTTCCGAATATGAATTCTCTTCGACCTAACTCTTACCAATACCATAAGCAATGTGAACGGAAGACTAACAGAGGGGGCTTATGAAGTATGTGTCTATTTCAATGAGATAGTTTTTAAAATTAGATTTTGTAAGACAAAATTACATTAATAATTATGTAATTTATTTTAAGAGTCATTTATATTATCCTATTGAAATCTAATAAATTAGGTTATTTTATTTGATTAGATTCAATAGTAGAATTCTCAAACGTAGAATTTTAGAAATTTTGTGTTAGAAATAAAGTCAATTTTGGGTTTGCAGACACATAAATATAGATGTAATTTAAGATTTAGTTATTAACGATTATGTACTAGTTAACTGTGCATGTATGAGACAGCTTTTAGGCCGAGAATCCTTGGCATTGTAAGGCTACTGGCTTGGTTTTGAAATGGTGAGTGGCATAGTTGCCGCACCAATCAAGTAGCAGCAAGCAATGCCACGTCACTAGGTTGGCACCAACTTGACCAATCTTGACCTAACTGACTATAATTACTTTTATATAATGTTTTTAATGCAGCTCATATTGCAGCAGAGCCATCAGGTGGAGAAACTCCATAGTTACCGTGTCTGGAGGAAGAAACCTGTCCATTTCCTGCAAACAGCTTAATGGCGTGTCAAGTATCAAGAACAAAGAAGTAGAGGTAGACACTATAAATATTACATTGCTATAAAATATGTACGTATGTATATGAGTATACGAAATATATGAACCATGTAATAAGTGTTATTTCAATAAACAAACCGAATATGGTTCAGGCATTGTGAACTTCACTACCATAAAATAAAAAAAATAAAAATCTGTGGATGGAAAAAAGTGATTTTTACGTTTGTATATCTCGTTTTAAGCGAGTGGTCATTTAGGTCAGATTAAAACTTTTCAACACTCGTGTTAAAACATTTCCTTTGCTTCGGGCTTCACAAAAAAATTGATTGTACAAACTTTTTATACCCTGTTTTGTGTGGACGGTGAAGTGTTAATCGGAATTAACAGTGTTTAGAAATCTAAATTATTAATTATTAATTAACACCAACTTTGTTTCAATAAAAAAGAAAAGAATCCACTCTCAAAAAGTCAATTTTTGAAGCTCAGATATTGAATAAGTTACCGCGGTTAGCTATAAAATATTGTAGCGGATGTATTTGCGAATGGGATGCTGTGCGGTCTGCTTTACGACTGGGAATACCCAGAGCAGCTACACACGGTGTTGGTTTCCTTCTTGAAGGTCAGATCGGTGAGGATACGGGTGGGTAATTTCCTCTCTGACTTGTGGAGTTCCCCAGGGAGCGGTTTTGTCTCCGACTCTTTTCAGCATGTACACATCTGAGATCGTTGGTAAAAATTATAAGAAAGCTACGGTAATCGTTTCGCCAATGACATTGTGGTTTACAGCAACAGCATGAATGCACAAAGAGCACTTACACAGGCTGAGTCAGTTTGCAACGTAATCAGTGACAGGCTGGGCAAGTTAAACATTAGCGTGAACGCCGGGAAGACTGCGTAATCTTCTCTCTCCAAAAGGCAAAAAAGCTTATGGGCAAGAGAACTCACCAGTTTTTTCATTCTACTGTCTGGGTATGAAAATGGATAGGCATCTCATTTCTCAGCTCATTTTCGTAGTAAAATAGAAACAGTACGATAGAGGTGTTACCGGCATTCGCACTTGCTTTACACAACTTTACCCAAGCTGTCACTGCGTCTCAAACTGACGATCTATTAATGTATCCTCCGGCCAGCTCTGCTGTACGGTTCCCCGCTATTTACCCACTTGACTGACGATACTGCCCTAAGTCTCCAACGTTTCCAGAATGGGATCATGGGAAAAGTGGTCCGACATACCTCTCTCGAGAGGTTAAAGAACGCCTACCTGCACCTGTTGCTTGATGTGCCGTTGGTGGACGAGTTCTTCCGCCGGAGACACATCAAGTATTTCGACGCGTTGCAGCACCTCACAAATCCAGCGTTTAACACTATGACTCCCCTCCCCCTCTGAATCGATGGCAACAGACTGTCGGGGAAACATTAGATTAAGATCAGTATGTAAGTTAGTTTTAAGTTTTTGATCAAAAAGGTGAGTTCCTTCACCTGACAGAGAGAGCCTTATCAAGGAAGTCAAGGATGTGTATCAATATACTTGTATTAAATTATATAATTTTATACGGAATTCAGACCTTGTAAAGAATGTAGCGACGCTGCAGGAAATATACAACTGCAATGTAAATAGATTCAAGTGAGAATCTATATTGAAAAATAATTTTTTAAGGGGATTGGGAAAAAATGGATTAAAACGCGTGAATAATTAAACCTATGCATACGTTTAGTATAAGAATTTGAAGACAAATACCAATTACAAGGTTTTGATCTACCTTTCGTCCCACGCTATAGAACAAGCATGCAGTACCCGGATTGATGCACGAAGAAAGACCGTGCGGGATCGATGTTTGATGCGAAGCCGGAAAACGCACGGGTGTGGTCGTTCTATTCCTGCTCCTCTATTCCAGTGCCCTTGCAAATTGTGTTTTCAAATTCCTTTCTCAAGTCTAGCCTCTATAAATAGGGAACGTTTAAGTGAAATTGCTTCGCCTGCCAATATCGGTGGCGTCTGGAAAATAAACATTCTGTGTTCAGTGTTACCCCTGCCTTGTATATCTTTTCACTTCCCTTTTTATTTCTTCGTTGGTCAGATGAAGATAATGGTGTAAATCTAGCTCTGAATTAATCATTTCCGATCATGTAGGCTGAGTAAATTCAAAGCAAACATTTGTTGGCTGAGTGGGCGTGTTGTATTAAGTTGTATGCACGCTAGTTCGATAGCAGTAGTAATTTATTTATCAATATAAAATTAAACGATACAGCCAAAGACAATGTGAAATTGACTCACCTACTTTACGTAGGACTCTTTTTTAACCCCCCTCCCCCCGCCTTTTTCTACCACTGGATAGAAGGATGTTAGGAATCGAATGGGAGAATATCAAAGAGAATTAAACGCGTCTGATGTCTGAAAACCACTCTACTCTAAAATAAACACTATAGTCTATCTTGTACTGAGAGCACAACGTGTTACTTGATTCTTTGGCCTTTGTCTGTCACTCACCCCCACCATATTTATGGCAATCGGAGGACTGGGTTTTTCACCACGAAAATTCTGTGCACCGATTTTTGACCAAAAATGGTATGACCATTGTGCCCCATCATCCCTATTATCCCGATCTAGCCCCCTGTAACTTCTTTTTATTCCCCCTAATGAAAAAGGACATGAAAGGAAAGCGATTTGCGGACGTTGAAGACAAAAATGACGCAGGCGCTGTCTGGTATCACAATATAGTAATTAAAAGCATGTTTGGAATACTGAATTAAAATATTGGACAAGTGTATTGACTCCAATGGAGAGTACTTTGAAGGATATTAATTAACTAAATCACTTTATACAAACATAGTTCGGTTTCTTTTGCGTACGCCCTCGTAATAAAGCGACCTCCTAAGGGTAACCCTTAAACTACCTGTCCAGGCCATGAAAACACTGCACAGGTGATTTCAACCCATAAATCACTCCCTTAAAATCAGCACAGTTGTAATGAATAATGATTATTCACAACAACAATCAATCCTAAAGATGTGTGAAATTTATATGTTGTTTTTAAGGCTGCTTGGAATAGAAAAGTCTTGTGTACTTGCAGCTTGCAAATTAGAATCCTGCTGACAGCACCGGTTAACAATGAGAACATTGAGTAGAAATACGCTGATCTACTGTGACGATATAGAGATGTCCATGAAATTTTCTAGAAACAGAAGGCATTTGGAAAGGCGGACTATCATTGTCCGTACAGTAATTTTGGTAATAATATTTCTTCAAAATCAAATTATATCCATTTCAGAAAGTTCCGCATATCATTTATTTTATTGCATGAATTGTAGAGTATTCAACAAAACGTTCAACTAAAAAATAAATTAGCTACCTAAATAATTATGTGATTACTGCCCTGCATTTTGGAATTCATCTATACTATTATAGACAATGCAAGAGAATACATTAAAAAATGTTAATAATAGTACAGAAAACTACCACCGCCTAAAACTTTCTGAGTACTAGAATGCTTAAGAACATTGTCCCGTACATAGTTTCGTCAATATTTTATATTTGTTATAATTATGTGCAACTAGTGCCTGAGTGCTTGTATTCCACAGAAGGTAAGAGCTAAAATGTCTAGCTTAAGACCTGTACTGAGGTAGATAGGCCCTGCCTACAAGACTGATCAGTCGTGCGGGCTTGCCAATATATTTGGCCGTGACTTTACTGTGTCAAGAGAGGAATGGGGAAAGGAAATAAAGAACAAACAAGCATACGGAGGATCTTTGTGATTCATGCCTTCAATGGATTTAGATTTAAACAACCCATCGATCACGGATCATTAGCATTACCAGTTTTTTTTTAATTTAATAACGTATATTTTTCTTTTAACAGACTTAAATATTTAGACTAATCAATTATTTCACTTATATGTTTTTAAATTTATATAAATGAAATAAAGGGAGCAGAAAGTAATAGAAATATAAGTGGGGGATTCCGCTGGGTATCTCAAATGCATACTAAATCTTTTAAAACTTAATTAACATTTCTACACCTGATAACTGAAAATATCTGTTTTATATAATGAAAACAATAAATAGGTAATATATTTTTTATGCGTTAGGTACTGGTTGTTAATTGAATTTTTATTGGGTCCAAAAAACATAGCCATTTCACACAAATTCTTTTTAGAGCGAAAACGTACTTTTACTAAGCTACATTAACAACTGTTATTAACTAGTCAAAATACATAAACATTTTATGGATTAATATTAGTTGAAGCAGGTTTGCAATCTCCACAATATTCCAACTATAATGCTCATGCTCATATCCACGGGGGGGGGGGATTAGAATTATATAACCTGTAATTGGGTTATAAATAATTAGTTAAGAAATTTCAAAATCCAAAGTGAAGCGGTCGTAAGTTATTAGATACAGGACCGAATTTCGGTTCGTTAGATTTATTTTATTATTGCTTAAATTCCCTTTACGCGAGCTTAACGTATAAGTTTAAATTCTTGTCTAAATACAATGTGCTCTCGAGCACCTTTTAAAATTAATATTGGGCCACTTTTACAGCCATTATTTTAGAACACGCACACATAGCACATAGATTATCAAATCCTTACACTATTTTGTCATGCCATTGCATATAACTAATTCACAGTTTTTTTGTCAAATAGGGAGGAAGAATGCTTTCCAAGAAGGGGTGCGAACAGAAGCCATTTCGACAGCAAAACAAGCCATACTTTAACAGCCATTATGCAAATTAAATAATTAATCAGAATAACACCGAGCCTTCCATTTCTCATGCAAATTCGAACAATCCTTATGACTATGCATAGTTCAAGTAGAGGTGGCTCAGCACCGAGCTACGTTACTCATTAGTACATAGGCGAACATTAAGGCAACCATACATTATGAATTATGAAGAAAACAAAAGCTAAGAATAAACAAATTGTTACAAAAAATGTCAAATACGATATCTCATAAAATTAAAAATATAAAATTATTACTTGTTTTTAATTTTATGAAACAAAGATGGAATAGTTTATTAATTATCAAAGAAAAATACTGAGTATTTTATTTGCGTTGGTTAAAACTCGATGGAAAATAGTCTTAATTACCTAGATAATATTTAATTACTATTATAAATAAATGCAACTTACAATCCGTGTAAACTGAAGAGTGAAAAAATCTTAATTCTGAAAGGTAGTAGAAATAGAAATAAAACTCATAATTTTAAAGAAAACTATTCACCCACGAGTGATAAAAGAGGTTTGTTAGAATTTCACGATTGTTCATAAGTGGACTCAATTTTCATGATTTTTATTTTGCTTTTATGTTTAAATTATATTTTTAGCTTTATTAATTTTTTTGCGTCGCCGCCTATAATATATATTT
The DNA here is from genome assembly GCA_930367205.1 of Acanthosoma haemorrhoidale. Taxonomy (NCBI): domain Eukaryota; kingdom Metazoa; phylum Arthropoda; class Insecta; order Hemiptera; family Acanthosomatidae; genus Acanthosoma; species Acanthosoma haemorrhoidale. Next base: position 111,961,953 of record OV884012.1, on the reverse strand, counting down.
TAACGTGCTATGTAAATCTGAACTGAGAAAGAATACAAGTACAATAATAACAATTTTACAATAATAAGAGAGAATTGGGCAAGTTAGTAGGTAAGGGGGTAATTTTGTTACATATTTGTTACGTACGTATATTGTTAATTTGTTACGTACTTTCAATTATTATTCTAGAATAACATCTTTTTTTTCTAAGTTAAAGTGCTTCACTCCATGCAAATAATTCTATATTTAAAACCATAGTAGATGTTCATTTACTCCAAACCCGCTTCCAAGAATCCATCCTATGACCTTACTGCCATAGAATTACTACATAATTTCCTAGTCATAATCGGAATATCCTTCGGCAGCTCCCTTCCCTCCTCCATTCACCTCGCTCCTTTATAAAATGTGTTTAATAGTAAATTTGAGAGGGTTCTATTCCTTTCTCCCCCCTGGGTACAATGTTCTTTTATTATTTGAGCCACAGATCTGCGTCAACCTCTTACGCAGCGGTTTCTATCTGCTAATGCTATTTTACTAATAAAGGAAAAGATTACTTACATAAATAAATATGTGCAAAACTTCAGGTTTATACTGAACATTGAAACTAACATTGATACTGAACATTGAAACTAGCATTGATACTGAACATTGAAAAATATTTAGAACCACATTTGTATTATAATTTTAATTGAATCTGAATGGCCAGTTAGATTGTGTGTTTCCTTTAAAAAATATTAACTTGCACTTTTGATGTTAAATAGTTAACGAAATTTTAGCATTAAAATGTTAACAAAAATAGACGTTTAACTATTTTCCGCGACAATCAAACATCTACTTCAATTATAGGGTATTTTTATTGGTTTTATTTTATGTGTAATTGGCATACAGATATTTACATATTTATTCGTGAATAGCCAATTGTGAAATAGGTTGTGCGATCATTTGTGATGATATTTTATTTTTAATTCTTGTTATTTTTTTTTTCATAATCTATTTTTTGCTAGTTACTTAATTTTCATTTTTAATTCTTGAAAACCATAGTGTCATACCTGCGTATATATACATTTTTATTAAGTGATTTATTATTTCATTTATTTTTTTAATATTTTATTTCTATGCACATGGTAAAGTTTAATGAGGATTTATGCTATAAAAAAGAACTACATTTATGTTAATATACGTTTGTTCTTAAGGGACATGCTTCCAGGATAATAAAGATATTTTTATTATAATTTTAACCTAAACATGTGAACATGTAGCCCGGATAATTGTTAAGGTAGGTGGGGTGTGACTGATTATCGAGTATATCTTAAATATTTCAGATTGATTGGGTGATGTTTACGGTTGGTAACAAATAAGAAACATAACTGTAGGTACAGATAGCAAAGTATCTCACTCTCTCTCTCTCTCTCTCTCTCTCTCTCTCTCTCTCTCTCTCTCTCTCTCTCTCACACACACACACTCTCTCTCTTTCTCTCTTTCTCTCTTTCTCTCTCTCTCTCTCTCTCTCTCTCTCTCTCTCTCTCTCTCTCTCTCTCTCTCTCCCCCTCTCTCTCTCTTTCTCTCTCTCTTCGGGAACAGAAATAAAGGAGTTTAAACCAAAATCCTTCGCTAATGTTAATGTAGGGGGACTCACTGATGTCACACTTTTCCTCTAATAAAAACGCCGGTTTGGTGGTGATATATATTCAAACTTTAGCGAGAGGATAAGGGGGGTGGTGAGGTTGGCTAAGGGAAATGTGAAAAGTGAAGTTGGTTTTGCATTAGTTTAAAGCAGGGCTAAGGTATTTGTAGGAAATACGGTGTGCAAGTTTAGCGGAAAGGATGGTGGAATAATGGTAAGGGAGTTAGGGCTAACCTGTTGCCACCCCTAACGGACTTAGTAGTAATGAACCCTTCTGGCTGGGCTTCTTCCTACCCCTCTCGTAGTTGGTTCGGCGGCTGGCCTTTTTGCACAGAGCAAGAACCAGCTTTGTGTCTAGCCAGTCATCTTTGACCGGCAAGTCAGAAACTCTTCTCCAATATCTCAAGTATAGATCGTTTTCTTTTTACGCCAAAATTGCCCTATTTTTCACATATAATCAATATGAATGATAGATTTTTAGATATATTACACCAGTAAATTAAAACAATATTGCTTCTTAATTTCCAATACAGCCCAGTGGTTAAGCTCAGACAAATATCATAATTTTATGCATAATTTTAATAATGTAAAAGTGACTGTATTTAACCATATCTGAATGCCATCATTATTTAAAATCTACATAATAGTACTGTCCTTTAATTAAAAAAAAATTTATAAATACATAAATAAATCAGTCTCTTTCTAATATATCTGTTAGATTTCTTGCTTATCATATCAGGAATTGCCTGTTCGTCTTATGGTTACGACCTGTACCTGATACTCTCTCTCTCTGATAATCCTTAGCTATATATCTAAAAAGCAATTATTGTTGAAGCCATTTAAAAACAAAATTTTAATCAAGTATGATTAGCAATGTAAAAAAAAAGATATGCTCAAAATCTTCTTAAATTCATAGTTACACTCTAGATATTATACTACTTTTACATTACAACTCAGTAAAAACAAATTTATATTTATAATATATCGTGCTTACATTATGAAGTCTCCGTTCGGGTGCCAAATCCATTTGATGTACTTACTGTATAAACCCCTATGCGAGGAAACAGAAATGATATAGCTTTGACAGTCACTATCAGTATTATAAACGCACGTTTTATAATTATCATGCCTGGGTAGAATAACTAGATATGACAGAAATATAATTAATACCCTAAAGAAATAAAAACACTGCAGTAATGTTTTTAATGATGATTCCATGAACTGGAAAATATCACTTACCTAACTGTTGCTAATCGTAGATTTTTTCTATACTGTCGATGTGAGCTTGCACCTACAATCGATCTGATGGGGCTGCATGTATACTGGCGGACATGCAGACTGCTCAACGAGTTGTCAGTGACTGAGGTTGAGAGAGATTGAATAAAAATATCACCACCTCAATAACCATTAAGAATATATACAATATGTAGTGTAATCAGTAGAAATACTCAATATTACTGTTTTAAAAATTTATCGTAATTAACGTAGTATTATCCGCGGAAGAATGAGATAACAAGGAAAAATCACGAAAATTGCAAATCAAGTATCTCATGCAACGCCGGATAAAACTGCTGGTATAGATATAAATAAATAGTTATTCCAATTAGATAATATAAATCAATTTGTAGGCTCTCTTGCTCTAAATGCAGCTATTGTTCGCTCTAAATATTGCAGTGTTGAAGACAAGAACAACTAATGATTGTAAATATTACTTTACATATGAAGGATAGAATAGAATAGGTAAACATCAGAACTAAATAGGATCAATTGACGGTGTGGACCTAAGGAACGGTTCAGTGGATAGGCAGGAGTGCAGGACCTGTTGGCTTCTGCAACAGGTACTCCCAGAGGCTCATGTATGCCCCTACATTTTTTAAAGCATTGGTTCTGTCAATGTAAGAAAATTAGTTCATGTAATTAAAGGAAAATAATTTAGTGTATTTACGCGTCTAAAAGAAATAACACTAATCATACTCGTATAAACGTAATTTCCGAAATTCGTTATTTTCATCTCTGGTTGGTAATGATGATTGATCAAAAAGGTGAGCCCCATCACCTTTATTAGTCAGTTTAGTCCAGTCACGTATAATGTATATCATTATACTTGTTTACTTATTATATAATTTTTATAAAATAACAAAACCTGTATATAATGTAGGAAATACAAAAATAATTTGTAAATAGATTCACCTGAGGATCTATAATTATATATAATTATCTGCGAATTTAAAGGGGCTATTAAAGAAAAACAAATGATGATTTGTGAGACGTAGTAGGTTGTTTCAAATATCCTTGAGCGTAAAACTAGTTTATTTAAAAAATGAATATACATATGGTGGCATTTAAAGCACCAATGTACCAAGTCTACTTCACGAAGGCAAATGGCCACTCTCAGCAATTGATTACCATCGCAGCTAAGAAGCGGTCTGCCCAAGCCTGTATTGCAGTCTGCTATTCCAAGCATATTGCCGGATTCTTTCTGGGTGTGAATTACGAAAGTGGGGGCCGCTCACGTAAAGAAAGAGTGGAGAACGATTAATGTGACTTGTCAAATCAAGCGAATTGTTAAGACAAAAGTAATTTTAATTTAATTAATTTCCTTTGTCAGTCAAATGTATTAATAATGCTCACTTTCGTGAGTCACGCCCAGTGGGAAACCGGAATTAGAGAGAGATTAGCCAGATGCCAATTTTCGAATATTTAGAATTCGAATATTAATTCCATTGACATGTGGTTAAATACAGTTCTGTCAAACTATTCTAAAGCTGAAACAACTGGTGCTCAAAACAAATCAATCGTTGACTGTATTATCAAAAAGTTTGAAATTGATTAAGTTCCACTATTGAAGGAAGTGGCGAAAAGGGCCCTTATTCTAACTTTGCCCTTAGAAACTATACATCTTCGGGCTTTGAACATGTCACTTGGATCTATAGGCACACCAAAACAAAAACTTAGGCATTCAAGACCGTAACCTTTGTGATATTGAAGATAAGTATCTAAAAGAATTAGATTAGACTTGTTTAGGTAACAAGATTACCCAGAGCGGGACGATTTAACGAGAAAGGTTTGGCTAAATCTACAACCATTGAAGGGAAGATATATCCTACGAAGAAGTATACTAGATGTATTTGCATCTATCAAATATTGCTATTTCCATAAAAAACGTACATTTCCATCTTCAAGTAGGCTATATACAACACGAAAAGAAAAAAGAAAGATATCAAAACGATACACAGTAGTATTCAGCGACTAAAAATTATAAAATATAGTTTTTAACTATATTTAAAATATTTTGTTTTTATTTTTAACTATAAAATATAGTAAAATTCATTAAATGAAACAAACATTATAAAACAGCGACATGCAAAGCAGTAATAACAAATTCCTATAAAAGTCTAACAATAAATTTATTATTCTATACAAGTAAAATGAAGAGAAAGACATTAGTACCTACAAAGATGGTCTCACCCGCAAATATACCTCCAAGGGGTTCTATTTCCTACAGTGTTTCCTTTGATTTAAGCAATTTTCAATGTAAGGAACTAGGGATACTTATAAATTTTCAAATTGTCTAACTATACCCGATGGACTTTGAGAAGCCTGCACAAGATCCTTGGCTTAGTATTTGACTCTGTTGTGGAACTATGATGTGGGATTCACTTACAAGTAAATAAAAATAAGTTGGAGATGGCTCCCGATGCCACTTCGGTCTTAAATAGGAGCCCAAATAAAACGCTGAAAAATCCAATTGGAATATGTGCATATGTACACAGAGTTGTAATTTTATTCATTAGATGTGTCAATAAACTACAGATTCGCAAAAAAACAATCTTTTATAACCTCTTCTCGTAATTAACATGAGGGCTGCCTTGTATTCAGGGGACAGGAAACTTTAATTCAAAACCCAAAGAATGTAAACATAACCGCTGTTAAAATATTGTCATTTTCGTTACTGCTATTTGCACACTTTTTGCCTTCAGCTCATTAACAAATAAGGGCCCAAGAAAAGAATATAGGAACAGTACGAGGGTAGAAGGGTTCACATTGGAAAGCTCTCGTGTCAACCCACTAACCAGCTCTTTTCTTTTTTAACCCTTTGTCTCTTTCCAGGATTGAAAAAAGAAAGAAAAAAAAATGGTTCACTTTCAAAGAGTATCTCAACATTTTGTCACCAAGCTATAATAAAGGCTCTTTTATCTACTTTATCGCACACGAAATTGTTTTTATGCATGAAAAAAAATACTATACATGCTAAACCAGGACATGTGTTTTCGGTGGTTTTGTAATTTTATACTGTGAGTACTTTCTTGAAACTTTCGTTTCATTTTATTTCAGACACGATTTTCTTGTAAATCACTTTACTAGTACTCAGGAACTCACTTGCTATCAAAGAAAAACTAAGCCTAATTGTAATTCAGAATAAAAGCAATTCCGTTATTAATACATTTGTCCATTAATTTAAATTATACCAATTACACGTTAATCATATCCTTTCTCAGCTTTCCAAATATAGTAACTCCATGGCTATTGCTAGCAGAGTCTAACTAAGTTTCAGCTTGAGTTTTCATTTGTTTCGTTTTTTTTATTAGTTTTATTTACTTTTAACTCCAATTATATCTTTGGAGGTTTTTAATGCTTCATTATTTTTTCTTGCCTATAATAAATCATCTGGTTCTTTTTTCCTTTTCTATAGCCTCAACAATGTTGCGCCTATGATGTTGGTAGCTTCTATTCATGAAATATTGTACGGTAATTAATTGAGATTTGATTGAATTAAGTCATATATTTCTACTATTCCGACTCCCTATCTCCTTTTGTTCCACAGGCTCACTGGGATTTTCGGTTGGCTTGGCCCAAATGGTTCTAATATGGCTAATGCAAGATACACACCATTGAACTTAACCATGCTTACAAGTTGCAAACAAACTTTTATGTAAGTTCCTAGCAAGTTTGCTCTCTGACAAACTGCTGTTCAGTGATCGGAAAGCTTCCTTGGCCTGATAGTTTCAGAACTAAGTTCAGTTGTTTTAGTATGTTTCAACAAATATGCTGATTAGTTTACTTGACTGTTCTTAGGCATGATTCCGTTTTAGTTAATTGGACCTGAGCAATTTATAACGAAATTGAATATTTATCAACATCCGCGAATAGAACACTTACAAAAACCTTGGAATTAATAACTGCGTTCTAACTTAACACTGAAATTCCTTTCAGATGCAAGAAACGAGTTAATTTAAAGAAAAAAAAAGATTAATTTTTTACGGCTTACTGACGGTTACCATACATTAATTAATTGAATGACTAAAAATTCAGAATTTGATATTTAGTCCAAATCGCATAAGAAATTATGAGAATTATTGTTTGCTTAAGAAACTAAAACATTTCAGTTTCTTCTGAATGAGCAATAGGATCTTGCAGTGAGTGGGATGGTGTCTAAGAAGATAATTGCTTTGATTTTTGCCTCTTACATTATTACTCATCTAATCTATATGTGAAGAAGCAGTATAGACAAGTAGGAAAATAAACTGGTATGTTCTCTTGCCAACCATGACATTGGTGCTTGTCTCTGATGGTTTAAATTCCCTTCAGCAACTCTTCTTCTAACAGTTTCTGCACATAATGATACTTCCCGAGTCGTACTATACATATTTAGAAATATCTATATTTTTTTTTTAAATAAATTTTTTGAATAGTTATTGGGGTTGTCCTTCATATTTATAGCCCCTTATCACTTAAAACGTTTAATATGAGTTAAAAAAGAATTGAAAGCCGAAATTATTAGAATTATTTATTTACCTTATTATCATCGGAGCAAATATTTGGATTTTTCTAAGTGTACCAGTTTTTTTCCCAGGGCAGAATAGTTGACGCTAACATTGACTTCCGTTCAGAAATTCCTACGCAGCACGGGTTTCAATAGTTTCTTTGTTTGTCATTTTTTTTTTTTTTTTTATTCTAATATAAAACCCTCCTCTTAACCCCGGTGTCTTTTATCATGCTGTTATTTAAGTTCAGTCCTCTCATCGATATAAATGTTGTTTTTAAGATGACCAAAGGGATGACCTAGATTCGCGTATTCTGATTAAATGGGGAAGCTTAAATTAAAGATCTCGATGATCTTAGTACTGCATATTAAATTTAAATTATATGTTAGGTTTTAATGAGGTTTTAATCACACACAAAAAGTTCGGTTGAGAACGACGTTCAAACCGAGTTCCGAGAGAACAAAAGCATTAATAGTGTAATATGCCGCAAGACTACTTTTCCTCATCTTTTAAATTTGATACATTTTAATGGCAATCTGTATTCATTTGAGAAATTTTTTTAAACTTCTACTCACTTTAGAGAAAAAAGATTTTGTCATATGTACAAATTACAGCTTTAGTTATTCAATATTTCCCATTAATTATTGAATTTCTTTGAAAAATGTATCTTGTCAGTAAAATGATATTGTTTCTTTGATTTTTTAGCTAATTTTAAGTTAAATTAGATAAGAAAACTAGTTAGCTCACCAAATAACAATTATTAAAATTTGAGATATTCATCCACCTCTCAACCTCTTAATTTAGAGACATTTACTTGTCTTCCGTTAATAGTATTCCCGTTTTCTTACCATAAGTTGCCAATAGATATAAATTTAAGATATATTTATAGTTATAAATATTTTCTCATCACTTAGAAGTATAATTAACTAGATTGGACAAACTCTAATTTAATGCAGACTAACAAATACCTGTAGCTGAATATAAATTGGCTGGTTCTGTCTAGCTGTTTACTCACTTTTCAAAATGAATAGATTATATTTTCTATACTTATTTATGCAAAAACAATATTTTGGTATGCAGTGAACTAAATTTCTGGTATGTATCAAAATGTCAGTGTCCAGAGTAATATTTTAAATAACAATTTATATGGATTCTTCGTGTTTCTTGGTATTTTGGTATTGCTACATTGTTTAACTCAATGCATTAAAGATCTATGACATGCTAGAGGTAAATTAGTTTTTATAGGTTAATATGTTTCTATTATCACAATTATTTGTGATGTGTAGGTCTGTAAATCACTTTGCTAGGAGCGAGAGCTTGTTTCCCTTTGGTCTAACCGAACAGCCCATGACGGCCGCTATGTTGTTGGGCAAACTAGCCTAACTTCTATTAATTATAGTAAAGAAGCCTTTAGTCAGTCCATTATGGAAGCACGGTGTGTACAACAGCTACCCCTACAGTAAACTGTTGTAAAGTTATGCATGAGTAAACTTCCGGCTGTTTACATTTCAGTATCTTAACAGCTTCCCAAAACAATCTGACCCAGCTCATTGCAAAAGCCTAGTGAATCCACCCTATTGGATTACAAGAGTGTCATGACTCCATTAAATTAACTTTGTACTGAATGTTTCTATATGCATATTTGTACAACTTGAAACAGAGAAGTATTTTCACATTTCAGGTATTAAGGTCAGTTAAGATTAAATTCGTTGTGTGCAAAATATTGTTTCGTTTTTATTAAAAAAATTATCATCCTAAATACCTCTTTCTATATACCATTCTATAAACCATTAAAAGTACATTACTCTTTGTTTTTTCAGTTTACGTAATAAAAATGCTATTGCAGTTTTCTTCAGAGATGATTAATAGTTTTAAAATTAATGTGGTATCAAAACAATATTTTCTAGCAACTATTTAGCTTTGGCTCATAAACAAATCCTCCTGTACTTTCAATATCCTAATAGCTGAGAAGTTGATTTTGGGATATAATATAAAAAGATGCAATAATGGAACAGTTACAAATTATATATTAATAAGCTCACCTAATATCTTAATCTCCTACTTAACCAATGGGCAGTAAGGATGTTTTAGGATGCAAAATGGTTGGTGTTGGAAAATTCTAAGGTCTGAAAGCCGCACTCTTATATGTATAACTTGTACTGAGAGTACACCACGTGTTACTTTTAGGAAGGTTTGAACAACTCAGATTTGAGCTCGCCGAAGGTGGGCAAAAGATCTAGAGCCAAAAGAACCTCTTTGCCAACATACTCTTGAATTTGAAAGAAGAAAGTGCATACACCAAGTACCCTCAGGTAAGAATAGAGAGAGAGGAAACCTAGTTACATCTAGGTAAATAAAACAAATGTTTAGGTAAATTAATATTTACCTAAACATTTATTTACAAATATATTAATACCTACCAATATTTACATCATTATTTTTTTTTATTTCTGTGAAATATTTTTTGGTTTCTATTTTTTGAAGGTTAGTAACAAAACTCATGTAATGTTTCGTTTCGAATTGGAGAGTTGGTCAATTTCAACTTCACTGTCACATACTATTTAGAGGTGGAATAAATGCCAGTTTTTTCTATAGTAGTGTTTTCTTCATGGAGAAAAGTGAGTCACAGCTACATCTAAAGACGCCTTCTTCTTTGAATTGGTTAGGTCTCGATTAGTAGACGAAGCATTGATTAGTTCTCGTAGAAATTTAGACAATATTCAATGTTCATACATATGATCGAACCATTTTATTTTTGAACATTGCACTAATTAATTATAAACCATTAAAGCTGACCTGTTGACTAGTTTTAATTGAAATAATTTATAACCCAAGACTTTACCCTCCGGTGACAGGACTAACCCAGCCTAGGTAATAGGAAACACTAATTTGTGCAAAGCCGCAGGTACTACAACGTACCAGGATTACTGTTGAGCAGGCGGAGTGATTTACAGCTTAGGTAAGATTTGTAGCATACTGTTGGTCCGGCATCGCGACACAATTGGGGCCTGGTAGAACCTCTAGTCCAGCCTTCAATATTTAAAACTGGCTAGAGCGGGAAATGGAATAGTTTGGTTATTTATGGTTCTAATTAGTATGGTCATACCATAAAAAGTATTGAACAAATAAGGAAACTTTTTTTGTTCTGCACAAGAAGGCAAAAAGGTAGAAACGATACAGATTTGAAAAAAAATAGAGGACAAATAATTTATACAAAAGTATAAGTATATATATGTAAAAAGAACAACCCTTGGATGTTACGAGGTTCATTTTACATTTTTTTATATAAGTGAGAAGTTAGATTGGAAGTAATTGTATAATTTAAGTCTAAATCAAACCAATTGTTGGCTTATCTTCAAATATTCTCTTTTTTTACTGCTAGCGCTTATGACAGACTTTGCCATCGATCAGCCCCAGACTATGACAATCACATAATTAAAACGATCAAATTTAAAATACTAAAACCGTATAGTTTAAAAGGTATCAATCTAATAAAGTTTAAAAGGTACCTATTACAAAGATAAAAATAAAAGTGTTAAATGTTACAAATTGTAAACAAATGGGTGCATATCATATGCATACAATGCCTTGAACAAAGAGTATTATGCACACTTATGTTATTAAACTTAAAAGCCGATAAGGTACAGACAATCGTCATCCAGGGTGAACAGACATATGTTAATAAAATGGTTTGTGTTGATTTGTAAAGGGTATGGTAGGGCCCCATTTTGTTTCAAAATTCCTGGTGAATTTGAAAACTTTAACTTCACTGTCACAAACTATTTTAGCTAAATTTGAGGTTGAAGTTATGCAAGTTTGAGAGTGACAGACATAGCTGCCAAAACACTACTAGTAACTAAATAAAATAACTAAAGTGACGGGAAAATTTTGCTTCATTTAAACCTAGATTTATTGTCTCACACAAACTACATACATAATAAATAAGAATATACCTATTTTTTAAATATTAATGAATTATTAATTTTTGCAAATAATGAATTAGTTTCGCTACATGTTTTGCAGTAGTTAATTATTTTGATCATATTTTGCCAAATAATATATCTGCATGTATCTTTGATCCATCTATCACATAATTTTTGTTTGTCTTATGCAAAAATTTATACTATTCTACCTACTTCTTCAACATTTATGAAGACTAAAAACAAGTTGATTTATTTGGATATTTTATTGTGTTCGAAAACGTTTCTTATATACGTGAATAAGCTGGGGGGGGGGGGGGCTTTTTTATAACATATATAAAATCAGGTATGGCTTGTGATTCATTTTTATTTTAGCAAGGATCATAAATAATTTTTTTTAGAGAGTCGTGGATAAATGCTGCTATAACCTGGCATAAATTGAACAGCGATTTCTAACGTAATCAATATTTACATACCCCCAATTTCTGCTATAGAAACACTAGTCGATTGTTCTTCGAAGATAAGTTTCAGATATATTATCTGGAAAAAGCGATATCTGAATATTATATACATTTATGGGCTTCAATCTTCAAGCCTCAATCACTTGAGTTTCCTGGATCCTCTTTTTATTGGATTCCAATAAATTATATATTCCTTATTTATTTTTTTTGATTGGATCATTAAATTGGCATCGGTTTTTTTCCCTCACTCACTCCCTGGACTTCTGAGAAAGTGACTAAAAGATAGATAAACAATTATTTTTTTTATCCAGTTTTGTGTTTTTCAATTAAAACTACCATTTTCCTTAGTATAACAAATATTTACTAAATTACTTTCTACGATATCTACTAAGAACACATCGACAAGACAACTTGTATGAAAGCTCATGCGATATTAACAGTGTTTCATTTTACTATGAGTTTATACATATAAATATAAAAAAAATAAAAATATAAACCAAAATAATATGAATAATAGCATCAACAAACACAAATAAAACCGATTAAATAATCAGTAGATTTAAAAATTTAGTAAAGTCAAATATTCCATTGACATTCCGAATGAGACTACTACAAACAACGAAGCAGTAGCCAATATATGGAAGCCAACAATTAAATTATAATTGCATTCATCTTTTGAAGACAATCTTGTAGAAAATGATTTTTTGGCTATATGTAAATTGTTAATAGCAGACAGACTTTGCAGTAACTATTTTCAGTAAATATTTGTTGTCTAAATGGGATTTGTAAGTTCATGCCGGTCGTATAGTCTAGTTAGCAATACTGTTTGCACATGAATCTCATCATTGAAATTTTTATTAATTTTTTTTTTTACCTAAGGTTTCAGTGAAGTTATCTCTGTTCACTGTCAGGCAAATATATTTTATAATAATTTCTTTACGGGTTCACGGGCTCGTTGACTTAGAGCTGCTATTGCAGAGCATACCATATGGAATGTTGTAACCACCCATCAGCTTTATCTCCTTAATGGTCTGAAGCACTCCTTGAGCTCCATTATTTCTTCTTAAATATTTCCTGGTTATCCCGAAACGTTTTCAATTGACTAAGTGGCCCGTAATAATCCATCCAGAGTTTGAAATCCTTTGTTCTACATCAATTGTGATTCAACTTATGAATTACTCTCTTTAAATAACTTGACATATTGTTCCCAGTAAAACGATAAACCACTTCTCCACCTCATTCACGTGTATTATTGTTAACTGATTTATTTCAAAATGTAATTAAATGCGCATCTTCATTGTTAATCTTGATATGAGTAAATTAACTTGTCTCGAATGTGTGGTAGCTTGTGTGCTAGTTGACATCTTTAGTTTGTAACCACTCTTTCGTTGTGGAGTTACATATTCTACGGCTAATTCTGAAGGAAGCTGACCTGTCTTACCCTGAGATCTCTGAGAGTCTACTCTATATGCCATGTTACGATGCTCATATACGTGGTATTTAATTAATATAAAATATTGAACATTTAAGTAATCAACGAATTGTTAACTCAATTTGTCAAATAATAGATATCGCTCGTCAATCCACAGAAATGATGATAAAGAAAATTACTAATTTTGTACGTAGTATGCGTTTTATGTAATGAGTAAGAATAAGAATAAAAAAATTAGGCACCTGTAAAGTTCAAAGTTTTCTGATGCAGACCTTTGTTTCTTCGTGGCAATAAAGTAAGGTTATTAAGTGATTAAACTCAAAAAGATTTATAGGCGATATTCGTTGTGGCGAGGGACGAACAATAGGTCGAGTGAGGACTTGATTAATCGCAGGCCGGAATTTTAATTGCCCCTGGTGGGCTCAAGCTGATCCGACATAATCAGGTCTCCAACAGGCTTTCCTAATTAGGCTCTTTCAGCATCAACAACAGCAAGCTCTACGGCTAATCCTTCTCCGTGAGCGACCCCTCCCCACTCCAGTCTCTTTGCACAACTGCATTCTATTATTCTTTTCCATTATGCTTTTTTGTCTTTATTAGTCACAGGACAAGCTAGAATACCACAAAGCGATTTCTTTGTTTGCTCTTTTTAATTTATGGAGTTTCTTTTTTTTTTCTCATTCTTCTAGAAATATCCTTTAGATGAATGGGGGGGGGGGGGACGCTTCCCAAGCGTTAGTTTAAGTTTGTCCCGTTATTGTTGGTTTTTTGTTGTTTATAGGTAATAAACCAAATGCCCATCAACGCAAACGTAATCTAGTTAAGTCGACTAGTGCATAACCGAACACGGGAGGGCCAACATACACCTGTAATACTTTTCCCAAGTCAAAAAAAAAATCTTGGGTTTTAAATATAAATTATTCAATAAGCTATCAATATTGACACGTATCTAGTTTTTTTATGCAATAGCAGCTAGATTTCGCTTAGTGGAAGATACAATAGTAGATTAGTAGGTTAAGATACAGAAAATTGTATCTATACAAACTGAGCTGGTTTCGTTTTTTGTCAGTGTTTGGCCTTCTTTTTTAAAATTATAATCCCATGACTCTGTTTAATGTTGCGAGGATATGAAAAATACCAGCATGCCCATAAGCGCAGTGGCTATTAATTTATTATCACTTATTTATTTACTTACTGGAGCAAACTTCTGTTTCAATCTTGTTTCACTATTTTTTGGCACCATCTGAAAGGACTATCTCGTTGAATGTGCTTTCAGTTGACAAGCAGCCACAGGGTGAGTTTAAATTGCTCTACATTTCATATGACTATAAAAGCTAGCTTATAGTGAGAAGTGATAGTTGACCGTATTATAAATAATCACACTATGGAATAACTACTAGTCGTGATATTGCAATACAGCAGTTTTAACAATTATCATTCAAAGAAATCCCGGAAATTCTTGGTGAAAACCGAAAATGCCGCTGTATATTTCACTTATAATTATTAAATAAGTAGGATAACGTACCCCACTAATAATAGTTATATTGGATAGCTATTCACATTAATTAAGAACACTTCTCTGTAACCTACCCTTCATTTGATTTATTATGATAAGAGCACTTTTAGTAATAACAGCAAGATTTTAAAGTATTTAAAATAAAAACGGCGATTCCCTGGCGTGACGCGACCGAGTGATAGCTGCCGTCGAGATGAGGAGACTGGAAAAGAGTGGGGCTACAGGGCGAAACCCCCTGATTTAAATACTGTTCCCCCTTCCTAGTGGAAGGTGGAGTCGGCTGAACGGGGTTTGTTTTATGATGCCCAGGTGGCCAATACCCCTTAGGTTTATGACTGTTGGTCTAAAAGGGTGTGTTTTATGGTTGCTAGGGACTCGCCTACGCCGAGGTACGTGATCCCTCGTCCCCTAAAGGACTGTTTTATGGCATGGCTTTTAGATTTTATGACCGCCGAAAGGTGACCCCAGGTCTGCCCAGGTCTGTTTATGACAGGACCTTCGACCCTCTATTACTTGTTTTACAACTGCCGATCTCTCCATGATTTATTACTAGAAAAAGCTTTTACCATGTTTTACGTCTAATTACAATACATTATATATGCACCAGAGTATAGGGTGATTTAACACTTATGTAGTTGAGTCACTACAACGATGATGTTTGCTGGCTTCTAATCGGCGTGAGAAAAAGAAAATGAAAGCAGCCCTGGGCAGGTAAGTTACAAAGAGGGTTAAGGTGGTTGACAAATGAATGCAGGTGGTTCGTGGTTCACTTCCTTTCCCATAGATCGATGGAACTTTGTCATGAAAATAATAATAAGTTCACAAGAGGCTCGCAAATATGTACCTGCCTTTATAAATTTTGAGGATTGGCATTTAAAAAAGTGCAAGCTATTTGAGAACTTCTTGTTTAGGCCTAGAAAATCGTGGATCCTTCTGAGTGGCTGTCGATAATTAGACCAAGGAATTCCGTGGTCTTCACGAACTAAATTATCTAGAAGTTAGAAAAACTAAGAAGAAGGCTTTTTTGGATTATAATTCTTTTTTTTTTTACAAGTATTGCCATAAGCGTGCATATTCATTTAGGGAATAGCAATAAAATCATAGTCCCAAAATACAAATGGTCTTTTTGATATTTTATACATAAAACTACTGGTTGAAATCAAACTCATAGCTGTGCCCGAATTTTGTTATAATCCGTAAACTATTGACAAGAAAAAAAAAGTTTATCTTTTATAATTTTAAATAGATTGAAGCATTTGGTTTACCTTTATTGTGCAATAATTACAATCTGCCTTTTATAAGGCAATAATAATACAGATAAATGATCTCATTCATACCATATTTACAGTCATCATTCACTCGCTCATTCATACAATAGGACATGATTGGAGAAACTGGCCATTGCCAGGACTCCCACTGTCACGCGATTATAGCAGGTCACGGAGGCCTCTGCCGTTTCAGTCTCCGAGGAGGATTATAGGGATGAGTGGCGCAGTGCAAAGACTGTGCTACAGGATTAGGGTGGTTGGAAAGGCTACTGTGGAATTTCATAAACTTGGAAGGGATGAGTTCTAGAATGTAGGGTATATTAAGGTTGTTATGAAGGGTTTTGTTACTGACATAATAAGGGGCATTTACTATTGTTCTCAGGACTTTGGATTGAAAGGATTGGATACGCTTGATGTTCGACTTTTTTGCTGTCCCCCATAGCTCTATTCCGTATGTCTAGATTGGTTTAAGTATAACTTTGTAGATGTTTTATTGTGTTAGTGATTGAGGCGAGGAAATGACCGAGGACTATCGTAAAGACAATCCGTGGCGTTGCAAAAACCTGGAATTGGCTTAGGTGATGCTCTTTTGGCTTCGTTTGGATGCCGTTGGGACACTAGGGACTCCTAACCAACTACTAAGATCCCCACTTTATAGGTCTATACGTTTGGGTAGAAAACTGTCCATGACAGAGATTGCAGCTACATCCCAGCGGGTTTCCCAGCAGTAATATTGTGACAGACAACCTTTGTAGTAGTGGCAACAGGTGGTGGAGACACTTCCTCCCATGGGAGTTGGCTAAACTGGTTGTCTTGTTGGACATCCAGAAAGAATCGTTGGCACAATGTGGTATACATTTTTATAACATTAATGAACAAATAAAAATATATAATGTAATGCAACACAATCAAGAGTTTTTCAAGCCTGCATCAAGTCACCGCTATAGCTCAGGAAACAATAATTGTGAAAAGACTACGCAAGATTCTTTAATGCAAATGCTCACTTTGTATGCGAAACCATGTTGGTCATTGTAAATAATCTGTTAAATTATTGAAAATAATTTTAATTAAATAAAGTGTTATAAAAACCTAACTTGGAAAGTACTAAATATAAGATTTCTATTGTCGCTTTATCAAACGCTTAAATGGAATGTCCTTAAAATTATTTTTTGCCGTACCATGTTCAATTCATTTTACTATATAGAACAGTTTATCCGGATTCAGAACGACGCAGAGAAAACTCAGATGTATAAATAAGTAGGACTTGATTTGAGAAATCATTTTGCGAAAATGTGAAAAAGAAGGACCCGTTTCACCTTTATTGTCAACTATTGCCGTAATTTAGTCAAAAGCAACACGAAAATATTATGATATTGAAGATTAATTATTTTATTTTTATTATCACCTATATATGGATAAGTAGACTACAATGAACATGGTAGAATTTATGATTAGCACGTTTTTCTCTTACACACTCCTACAACCGTTTTCGATGTATGAAGAAGATAATGTATTTAAATTTGATTTTTAAATACCGATCGACAGCCAAGACAAGCTTACGTAGGACATATAGCCTTAATGACACTCTTAGCCCCCACCACAATATCTTACCAAGTATCGTAAGCCTGCCTTGCTTACACGTGTGGGGATTCACAGCCACGTATTTAACAAGTTACTCCCTGTTTATCTCCACCCATAAATAACGTGCCCGGTTTATTTTAGAAGCTGTCAAATAAACTCTCTCTTAACAGGATTATTTCCCCGTCACGTTTTCTTGTTCTGGTTGGTAAGCAAGTCGCGTCTTCATTACGCTACATTATCGCTTTCTGTTTGTTGACGCTTTTAAAAAACGACAACTATATAGCCTGCGAATAAGAGAAGCACGAGAGCGAGAATCGATCCCCAAGTATTCCGATGGCTGACCAGGGCCCAGGCTCCATTCCAGCCCTACTTGACTGTTAGGTAGGGCATATATCATGACACGACTGATGCAAGAAAACGTCCACCACTGTTTTTAGTTTCAATGACTAAAGGCTGCTGGGATGCACAAGAAACATCAAAGCTTTCACCACTTCGTACTGCCTTTAGTTAAGTGTTTTTCGAATTTATCTCCAGGGAAATAACGCATCGAGTCGTTTATCATGATTAATTTTTCTTATCCTCGTTGTCTTATATGTAAGCCAAGGAATCCCTTATTCGTCTTAGCAATATACAACGATAGGTATATTTAATTTTAAATAATAGAACTTCTTTATTGTGATAAAATTATAATCTGCCTTATTGGGGAATAAGTAATTGTGATAAATGTTCTCATTCATACCATATTTACAATTTTTCATTCACTCGCTCATTCATACACTATTTACAAACAGTCTAACAACCTTCCAAATCCACATGGTTGTCACCTCCCTCGGATGCAAAAGAGGAACCGGAGTAATTTTAAACTAATGAATAAATATGGAAGCATATTAGATAGGGCATATATCATGACAACCATGATGGAAGCATATTTAGACAACCAATTTCATAATGTAGAAGGGTAGCTACACGGAATTCGGGCTTATCGAGATTTTATACATTGCTTACCAAAATTATAAAATATAGAATACAATGATTTTAATAACTAACATATAAATAACCGCTAATATTGGCGTAAACTATAAATTATACCATTAATAATTTAAATTCTCTAAAGTGAATCGTGAAAATATAAATTCAGGAGGCACAACATGGTAAAGTTAACTACTCAAAATGTAATTTATTCAATTAACCGTGTGAATAGCAATTGCATCAAAAAAAGCAGACGAAACTCACTTTAATATTCTATACTTCATTTTAAATTTAGACCACAATATAAAATGACTGAGACTCAAAAGTCGGGCACGGTGGAGCTTTAGTTAAAGCTCCACCACACCGAAGCGGGATATTTTTTCAGGAATGAAATGTTTATTTGAGCTGAAATGTGGAGGTAGGTAAAAAAGAATGTTTAAATAACCACGGACACAAAGCTAAGACCGGAAGCAAAGCCTGATGGAACCTTAGTGAGAGAAGGCCCTTTGTGAGATCCTATCTGTTCCGTTCAGCTGCTCTTTGATCAGATCAGACTTATCCGTTCTCACCTTACGTTCATGAATGTCTATTTCAGTTTTCTGTGAAGTATACATTTCCGTTTTACATGGATTTTCTCCTTTTTTCTTAAAAGCATATGGTATTATTGACAGACACTCTAGTCAGCAAGTATGATCATTCACATGAAGCTTACTCCTTCAATTTACAACTCACTCTAGGATAAAAGACAAAAACGAAGTCCATTAATAAAAAGATTAATACCCAGCAGGAACCTTGTGCTAACCTTGCTTCGCGGATTTCGCCTCTAATATCTCGATTAAAAGATTTTCTTGTATTTTACTGCCAGTATTGACATTTAGAATAAAGTACTACCATCTTCCGCTTCTATTCACAATAAGCTGGAGAGTAAAGGTCAAGTGATTAACCTACCAGTACTGCCACTCAGATATCAGTGCTCAGTACGGTGGACATTGATTGATGAGACGGAAGATAGTCAGCTCCAGCGGATTGTTGGTAGCAACTATCAAGACCAACTAAATCCTAAGTTATGTGGATGCGTGGCAGAAGCGAGTGTTACAAGATCGTAATAATATTTTTTATTACAATGAAAGTATTGGGTTTATTTATTTAATTAAAGTTTTCCCCTTGGTCAAGGGTGAATTAGAGATAATACCTCGAAATAAATTGTAAAACTAAAGTTTTTAAAAAAAATTTAATCAATTAAACTTTTTCAGTGCCCTCTAATGGCTCTAATCCCCTTTTACACGTGTTAAGTGAACGAATGAACTTAGTCAAGTGTTAATTTGTTAAATTAACCTGTTTCATTAAATTGTTGAGTTTTGTGTTGTTAATTTGTGAATTAGTGTTAGTGTTAGTTAAATCCGTTTCAACGTATGTAAACACTTAGTTAAGTGTTTAGTAGAGTTAAGTATTAAATTAACGATCTATTTTTTAGTAGAATAGTGTGGTAGAGTTTTTAGTAAGCTAGTAGATAGAATCATTCCTAATTTTCTTTTTAGAACGCTTCCCTGGGAGGGGGCTTCGTCACTTTTCCATTGGACTTAGTCAAGTGAGGTTCACCTCTATGAAAGGGTATAACGTTTACTTTGTAAACCACGTCCGTTGTTAAAAACACATCTCAACTCTTTAGCTTTCAACATTTCAAGAATAGCATTCCCTAGGATAAAATTAAGGTATAATTTTAATTTTATGTTCATAAGTTTTATCAAATAAGTTAGATTAATTTTTGTCCTAATTCTATTCCAGAATAAAAAATGGCCAGCCCATGAAACGAAGACGACCATTAAATGCTTAGAATACCTTCTTCACAAGTCTCTTTGGAACTACAAACACCTGATGATGATTACAGAAATAAACAAAAAAGAAAAACAGCAATAAAAGACCATAAGACCATTCTTATCCATAAGGCTACTCAATTTCGGTAGCAAATAAATAAAATAGAAATTATAGAATATAAGATCAACATATTCACAGGAACTCCAAATTGGAATGACCCGACAAAATAAGAAGTCGAGGAAATTCAGATTAGAAATCAAAAATGGTTTAATTTATTTTACGAAGCATTGGAATCCATAAACATCTACGGACCAATAAAACCAATTTAATTTCTCCTGCTTATCCATTGTCTCTCTAATAATCTTTTGGATTTATGATGTTCACTTGTTATGTCGCCTTCCACTTTCTCTTAAATTTCACGTAACACAGTGTTGTTAACTGAATTTGATGCCTCGTTTAAACGTGTTAAGTAAACAAGTATTTAGCCAGGTGATCAGTCAAGTGTTAAGCGTTTAAACGTTGACAAGTGTTTAGTTAATTATTTAGTAGCCAAGTGTTCATCCTGCCTAGTGCTTAGTTTGTTTGTTCACCTGGTAGTAATTCGCGACGGAAGATCAATATTTATAGTGAGGTTATACAATTCAAAATTTATTCAGAAGTACATTAAAACCCAATTAGAAAAAGTATGTGAGAAGTTAGACTCCTTTTATATATAACTGTATAAGAGCTGCGGTTTGAAGCCGCCTTCACGTTTTACCATTATTCATTTATTGTTCGTAGACAACCATAACTGCACTAGTGCCATAAACTAAAACAAATAGTAATAGGACATCGTTTCCTTGTTGGTGGGGACTTTAACGCGAAGTACCAACATTGGAGCTCAAAATCCACAGATAAACGAGGACGTCCTTTGTACTCTCTGTACTCACCCGGAAACATTGCTCTACTATGTCTCCTGACACAGCCACCTATTGGCCATCTGATCCCAACCGAAATCCTGATCTCCTTGACTTCTTTTTCTTCAATAGTTTAGGAATACTAAACTATTCACTTACACGCCTCGATGACCTCGATTATTAGAGGCCCAGTTGATTGGGACCACTTCCGCCAGATTCTTAGAGACTCTGTAGACCTCAAAGTATCTTTGAAAGCATCCCAAGACCTAGACGATGCAGTGCATTCTTTCACTACTCTAATTTAGAGGTCCTACTCTTTTAATTCCCACCTCTCCTCTCTGTCTACCAGGGATAACTCTCTGTGGAATCAAAATTAATGAAGCAAAACCTTTACACTCTGCCGTCCTGCCCACTAGTTTTTTTTAAATTCCATTCCTCTTCCTGCGTCCGAGACAATACGGTATTTAGCCTTCCATCTCGACAAAAGGCTGACTTGGGACCCACACACGAGGCTAAAAAGACAAGAACTAAACAGATTCTTTGGGAAAATTTATAGACTACTTCGATCTCTTAATAGAAATAAATTACTAATTTAAAAAGTTATACTTAGGTCAATCTGGACATACGGAATAGAGCCAGGGGGGCAGAAACAAAGTTGAACATCAATCCTATCCAATCTCTGTCAGGCTCAGATATGTGAGTCCCCAAGGTGGGGAGGAGACGCCCACCGCGGTATAGGGTCACTAATACCTCTAGCCACCGTCCGGCGAGCGCCAAGAAAGAGATAGTGCGGGTGTACCTGTATTTCATCCTGGCTGCCGGCCTAGTCGGCGGGCAGCCTAATTCGTTTTGATCTGACTCCATAAGATCTTAGAAGGTGTGCCCCGACAAAGCACTATGTTCAGGAGAAGAGGAACAGTGTAGGTTTATAGATAGTTTATGTGGTCTTGGAATGACCACGAATGAACCACTCCAATCCCCTAGCATAGTCATTAAACTGCGCCACTCATCCCTACAATCCTCCTCGGGGACTAAAACGACAGAAAACCATCGTGTGCAGCTCGTCTGAAAACATTTTTTCTACTAGTGAAGTTATTAAACATTCTTCATTTGCTCGTGAAAAATTATATCCACCCAATAGAAAAGTATCATTTTCCTCAGTGTTTAAGTAGATAACTATAATTTATATAATAATAATATATGCATAATTTTTTTAATCGATAAAGATCAATACGGTATTAGTAATTCGGGATCGCGCCCATGATGTATACCTATATGCCATTGTTGTTGGTCCCTGTTATGATTCCTAAAACAGAACCAAAGATAAGCGTGTGATGAGTAGACGAGGCAAGAGAACGGAAATAGTTGGATGTAATTAGGATGAGATCACGTAGGCCGAAACCAGCCATGTTCGTGTTCTTCAACCATTAGCACGACCACCTGCGCTGGATCGTGACTGAATCCTCAGGTGGCCCGACGCCCTCAAATTCAGACTGATTTAGCATTTAGAGGTTAAATAACAGTAAATTTATTTGTAAATAAGCAACATAAGTACTAGTTGCTCCATGCATAGAAACTTTTACTAAAAGGAATAGTTTAAACAATTTTATTTTTATAACCAAAAGTTGCTTATGCCGATTTTATTTTTAAATACATATATTTGTTTTATTAATTTTCTTTCTGCAATAGCCCAGGAGGAAGATATTTTATTCTGCCAAATGCACCACATACTGGTACATAAAATATATTTTACATAAATAATTTAGTTTTACTTGGGGTTTGTTACAATAAATACAATTGCTAGATGAAAATAACAGGTCAATAGGAAGTTACAATTTAAAATTAAAAACCAATATTAAACATAATTCAATTAATATTTTTTAAAAAATATTAATAGTTAAAACATTATGATTTAATTAAACCAAAATAATTTCATTAGAGTTCATTAAACGTTTTAAAATGGGTTTCAACATTTTCCTTTCTGAATCCTGAGGTATCTGAGTCGGGTCTTCTCACACATTTTTTCTTCAATAGGATGAAGTGAAAAGTCCTTTCCAACTGCCTTTTCGCTATTTAATTACCTTCCACCCCAAAGCGCTTATTGACCCATTGGAAGTGTACTGTGATGTTTCTGCATTTTTAAATTTGTTCAATCATTGCTTGTATTGACCAGTTTAAATATTTGCGCAGTTATTGATTCGCGTGTTTGTTCGTAGATAAATTCTATTGCTTTAAGAATCGTAGTCTGTTCTGCCTAGCTGTTTGTCCTTCAAGTTTATACTTTAGGATGAATGTTAGTTGCTCACGTTTGAATGCGATTTATGTTACATCCAACTACATTTCCGTCCTTGATTCCGATGCTATTTTAGTTAATGATTAATATTACAAAACAAAGTTTGAGTTAGTGAACACGCTATGATTCATCTTACATTTCCGTACCTTATATAAGACCTTGTATAAGACCTTATACTTGAGTTTACTAGTTTAGTTTATTTTGATTTCCGTTTTATACCTACTTTAAATCAATAATTAATTAAAAATTTCTGCCAAGAAGATCTAAATTACATACTATATAAATAAGCGTGAGCCCATCGGTAGAGTGTTAACAAACGCTAAGATGAAGTGGTTGAATAAAAGGGGCCGAACGGAGAAGACACGAGATAGAAAAGAAATTGAAAAGTTGTTGAGTACGTGGGGGGGGGGCGATAAGATCCCGTGGAGTCGGGCCGATATCACCTGGTATAATCAGCGGCAATAAGAGAAGCCAACTTGTTTCTGAATTGACAGTCGAGATAACCATGGTTCCTATCAGCTACAACTTTCAACACTTTCCACGTCCACACGGTATCTAGATACTGGATACTGGATACTGGATACGGGCAGCCTGCGGTGCTGTCAGCTGCAGGTAACCACGACCGATTATTGATCTGCTTGCTGCTCCAAAGCGTTTTATCTAAGTACACTGATATTATCAGCTTTGAGATGGCCTACCCTAGTTTATCACCCTTATGAAAAGTAAACAGTGCCATATAAATCGGAGTTGACATTTTAGATGTTGATTTCAATCTCTAATAAAAGGAATAAATTTTGTACCGTTTAAAAGAGACCATAATTTAAAAAGATAACCTCTATTATTATTTTTGCATGTTTATCAACCAGAATGGTATTATTTATTTTCTTCTTTATGCCTTATAATAAGTTTTTATTTTCATATTAATTTTTAAAAAATTTTCAATGGTGTATAATTAAAAGTTTATCGTTAAATGACAAATAATGTCAAAAATGTAAACACATTAAATCTACTGGTCAATCTGATCAATGCATATTAAAAAGTGATGTTGGCCAAGGTTGGTATCGACCACTAACAAATAATGGATAGAATCATTGTGAATAATAGATCAATAATAATAATAAATGTGGTAATAGAAAAATAGGTGTTCTTAGCTGGGTAATCAGTGTTGAAAAGGCCTTCAAAACTCGTATACGAATAAAAAACATAGAAAATATCAAGGTACTTTACCAAGCTACAATAATAAATATGATTAACTACTATCCCTTTTTCAGATATTTGAAGTCCTGAAAGAGTATCTGAGATTTCACGATGATAAAACTCTTCAGGGTCATAACAACATTGAAATAACATATAAAGTTGAGCGAGATGAGTTTATTAGGGAGCGTAAAAATAATAAGCCCCAGGAGGTAAAACTGAAAAAGATGTTATGATTACTTTGATTTTCATAGGCAATGTCAGCGAAATAGACCAAAGCAATATTAGCCTTCTTAAACGAAAAGATTCCAGATGTTGCATCAGGATTATAAAGATCTGCTTCAGAAGAAGACGATCCACTCTTGGCCCGATTTCATCAATCATGATGTTCTTGGAAAAAGCCATACGCATACTTATAATCCGTTATATGTAGATTATAAGTCCAGAGTCAAAATTTGGTAAAACGGAAAAAAGTGGGTATTCTAAAGGAACACGTCATGGGAAATGAGAAAGAACGGTGGAAACTGTTCTGCGCATAATGACACAGAATTAACAAGAGCCTGACAACAGCCGGAAAGATCATCAGGAAATATCCTAGCATCTTACCTCTTCAACATCGCATAAAAGGAAGTAGTGAGAAAGTCTGAGATACTGGTGCCCCTCTAAGAGAGAAAGGTAAGGATCTCGGTAGTGAGATCCAAATAATTACTGGGTACTACAAGCCTTACTAGTTCTGGAAGTGAAAGAAGCCTTCTGAGGAAACTTCAGAACTAGTTTTAGAGAAATCTATGTGTTTATGGCGCTTCAGTAATAAATATTTCATTAATTACCTGGAGTTAACATGACCTCTAGACACTATTTCACGACAGAATTATCTCCTTGAAAATAATAAACGTATCCTGCTTGTCTGTCCTTGTTTCTGAATATGTATTTCCTCTTTCACCCTGACGAAAGGCCAGTTTCTGTAAAGGAATGAACTTAAAAAAGGTAATAATTTAATAAAAAACTGAAGAACTGAAGATAAACTGTCTAATACTACCATTAATATTAATAAATACAATGTATTACTCACAGCCAGCTTGTGTTGAAATAAGTTTAACAATTTAAAATATTCTCACTTGAGTTAGGTTACTTCCAATCCTCCATCCAATCCAGTAAAAATTGATATTTTATTTTACGCCCGTAAGCTGTTTATGGGATTCTCAATAATAAAGTCGGATTGACAGAGTGACCTAAGTTTTCTATAATTAGTCTTGTTTTTGAATTGAAGTACCGTGAAACTAGTATTTCTTCTAATTTAATGATATTTTTTTATTGGTTTACTTTAAAACTAAAAGACGTTTTTGAATGACACTTACTTACAAAATAATACCAAGTGCCTGTTTTTATTGGAATCAATAGTAAATGAATATTGTAAAGCAGTCAAACAAAGGCCGGTGTAATAATTTTATAACAGAATATTAATTGAGATATAATTGTAATTAATATCCATCATATTTTAATCATTCAAAAGAGACAGTCATTAGATTAAAACCATCCAACTAAAATAAGCCCTATGAGTCTTCATTCCGCTTTAATTGCCTTCATAATCTCTCTCCCCCCTCAATTGTGACGCATTACAAATGAGTTTCAGTAGAATATAAATTAATCACCATTTGAATAAGGGAAAATGTAGTGGATCAGCCGAAAGATATCGTATATTGAACGGTGCATGTGTACTAATTGTATTGTCTATTACTATTATAACTAATCTGGATTATATTAGGTATCTTATTATAGCTGATAAATCTAATGAGTGTTCCTGATGATAAAATGAGCCTCACGTCTGTCATGAAAACATAATAATTAGCAGTAAAAGTAATTACACTTTATCATTTAAACCTTATATTTAATGACTTTAATGTGATTCAAGCATTCAATATAGTTATAAGTTGAAAAAAAAAATTAAATAATTGAGCCTAGCAGACGATTGTGGATGTGATGCCTTCCACTACCCTCTTCTACACAATATCTTATTGTGTTTCTGCTGCTCCCGGGTTCTTCTTCCTCTTCTTCCGTTTTCAAAGCTCCCGATGCTTTCGTCGATTCGGAGGGAGCCCTGGCTCTCCCCCACACCCTCTGGGCGTTAACATCCATCGGTTCCGGTCTGTATCTTTCTGCTGGTTGGTACATATATGGACACTGTCTAGCGATGTGTTCCTCCATCTCGCATTCCAAACATTTTGTGCGCGGGCACTGTGCTACTAGATGTCCGAGTCTCCCGCACCCATGACATCGCCTGTCCTCCCTCCTTCCACTAGTTCTCAATGTTCTCTGTCTTGGCATCTTCTCTTCGGTCGCCACCCTTTCCTTCTCCTCATAATGCGGTCCACTTCTTTTCCACATCTTCTGCTGCATTTTCGGCATACGATGTACAATCCTGGTCCAGCCTGGATCCTCTGCCTCCAGCTGAGATTCTTCCTTGCGGGTACTAGCGTCCTTCATCTCCTAAGCACATTTGACGTAAACTTTACTTCCTCTCCGTCTCTCTGGTTACTTGCACATTGAGGATGGTTGATAAGAATGCCATCCTGGCTTCTAATTCAGCTATGCTCACCGTCTTTCTCATTTTCTCCGTGATTTTTTTTTACCACACTAGACGTTCCCCGGCGAACTGCCCTTTAGTTTGTTTGGTCTCTGAACATCTGTAAAATGTCCTCCGGTGCCCATCTGCCACTCCCGTATGCTTTTTTCAGTCTCTCCCTCACAACACTCCCCATGGGCTGTCTTCATCAGCCTATATCAGGTTTAATAGGCTCCTCTTTAACCTGAACACCAGGTCTGCTTTAATTGACTTTGCGTCGCCTGGGTCATGTAAACCTTCATTCTTCTTTGGTTCCACGCTTTTCTTGAGTCTGTCACCGCCTTTTAGAAAATGGTTAAGTTCACCGAGTTCTCCTTATAATTTTTCAAGTCCGAGACTGCTCTTCTCAAGACCTGCGATGTCACCGCCCGCACCTTCATCCTTGCCTGGGTTTTGATTGTGCTTGAGCTTGAGCCATTGTCTCGTTCGGTAATTGTGGGACTTCGAAGGTTGCTGGCCATATCAGTTCGCTTGGTTTATGTAAAACGCAAAAAAAAACTAACCCGCACGTTGTTTCGCCGAGCACTCGTTAATCCCGGGGTTCGTCACCAGCTAACGTCTAAGGGTTTTAGACGATAAGAAAAAAGAACAAAAGGAAGGGAAATGATAAACGTACAATGGCTAGGTCATAACTTTATTCCACTTCTAATCCTCTATGTATATTCACAGCCTTTGTTTACATTGGCAACATGGTATTAGGTCTAACATTGCCGTACCGCGAGCCTTAACTATGTATATATTCCAAAATTGATTGGGCACATTTCCATTTAATTAAGGCTATATTAAAGAAGCCTTTGGAGGCTACAAATCAGTTTTGGTGGTTACAGGGCTGTTTGATGAAGAAAGTTTTTAACTCTTTATTGGGAAAATATTTTTTTAATTATTAATTCCTGATCCCTTTATTTGTCTGAGTTCCATTCACAAACCATTTCGATTAATTAGTTTAATCGGATCAGCTCCAACGAGCGACAAAGTCGTCACGTTATTATTCTATAATACATCCAACCTATTGATTTTCTAATGTTGAACAAGTTCAATAGGTAATGATTTCCTTATGGTAGGATTATTAATCTTGTATGCACGCCAAAGACCAGTGCTCGGTACAGAGCTCACTATCGTTTGAACCGTAAGCTGATGGTATTTATATACATTTACCTGATGCATCGTAAACCTCAAGCAACGGGCATATGTGACATAGTACAAACCGTACTTGGGTTTAGGCTTAACTTGAAGCATACCAATGGCAGTTCTTTGACACTTGACTTGTCTGGGGTAGGGTAATAACATTTTTGTGTACAAACATTGCAGAACCATTAAAATATTTTCCCAATTAAAATAGCCTTAAAAGGTTAGCTAACCTGTAAAAACCTCCATTATTTCGAGTAAACTATGTATTGCTGTTACTTTCAAAAGACCCAATTAAATTTCAAAAATGATCTTTATTAGTGACTTCATTGATATATAAATCAATAAATAAATTCGAAAAAAGCACGACCAATTAGGACTGAAAAGTAATAATGAGAATTACAACAGGCATAATTTCACAGAATTACAGACAACAGTCCAGTGCTCAAAAGCTTTCAGCATATACTCGGATGATTTTTCTCTACTATAATGAAGGCAAAACATATTACTTATTGATAATTTGAAAATAAAAGTTTAATGAGCTAGCCTGACACTAGAGTGATAAAACAATCACGGTTGAAAGAAGTGTTGATTATCTAAAAATCTTCCATTCAAAAAATGCTCCACACCAAAGGGTGATGTTTCAACCTTATTGAATTAAACCAAGAAATTATGGTGATATTAATATCGTGGTATGAGCCAAAGCAATGGTTGCCGTTAGGCATAGCCCCCCCTCAGCATCACGATCGCGCCCTATATTTCACCGGGCCCCCCTCCCCATCCCTCCTTCACAGTGGGGAATAAAAACGGGATGAGTGGGCCCCTCGTTAATCCTAATGGTGGGCTTCCCCGCTAATTTCACTGAAAGAGATCATATATCTCAGCGACAGGACCCAAGGGCAAACATTACACTTGGCTTACTCCCTCGTCGGCGGGTAGGTTTTCTATTATATCAGCTCTGTACATCTTCATCACGACTCTCTTAATGGTTTCATACGGAATATATAATATAAACAATAATCTCTTTAATTTCCCGGGGGAATTATTGACTATTATTTCACCCCTTTCTATATTAATACCTTTGACCCTTTGAAACCAAACCTTTGTTTTTGGCACTCCAATTGTCACTACAAAACTACAAATTACTACTTAGAATAACTCTGGGTACTACCACTTGACCAGATATAAAATATACACTATCCCATCCTGGCTAATAATTTGGTTTGTATTGAAAACGGAACTGGTCCAATGATATATATAACATTATGTACACTAAGCTTAACACAAAGCATCTTAATGATTGCGAATTAAATATTTTTCAGCATAGCAAAAGTAATTGCTTCATTAAAATTTTTAAAGAAAAGGGCTTCATTAAATTAAGGATCTTATTACAATTCATTTCGTTAAATATAATCCACCTTGAGCTCAATTACTCGACTTTTGCCAAACTGATACGAAAAATCCTTATTTTGCGGATTCACTAATATTACAGCCCTAATATCACGTGGGCTTGTGCCACGTACTGTTATATGTTTATATTTTCCTATACATACCCATAAGTGGTATGGAGGACGTTCTTTCTCTCGTTAGCAGCTAGTCCTCAGTCAAAGGTTTCTGGTTTTCTCTTGTTGAATTCTCCAAAGCGAAAGACCCTTTGTACAGCATAGAAGTAACGCATTCCAGCCGCAATTCATGCTTTGATTTCTTCAGGCGTAATTGTCCTGTGCTAATAACACACCTAGGTATTTGAAGAGTCACCTAACTGGGAATCCTCGCATACCCAGGCAAAAACACTTCGCCCTTTCCCTTGTAGATATATGTAATGTTTGCATGTAAACGCAATTGAATGAAGTCCACGAAGTGTATTAGCTTCCTAAAGTCTTGTAGGTTTCTATTAGGGATAATAATACTAACAAGCTATCCTGAGAAATGATATTGCCATAATAAGCTAAAACTCTTATCTATACTTGGTCAAGTGTAGTGAAAAATTGTTGAGAGACAAACTTATTAATTTATTTGTAGATATGACAGTTAACAGTATATTCCGTAACTTCATGCAGCCGTGACCTCCCCTGGTGCAGGTGCTCCACAACGACCTTATAAATTCTGCACATAGAGATTTGCTGAATCTCATGGTATCCAAGTACACTCAAGGTTTTACCTCGCATCCTTTGATCTTGTATTGTATCCTATGAATTAGCCTACCTTTTAGCTGTTACAAGGTTTTGAGTATGTTTAGGAAATAAACTAAAACATTTTCAGTCAAATGATCCAGTAAATTGTTCTAAATCAATTAATCTAAAGCAATTCATATCTGAGAAAATTGAGGCAAACAATTTAGACCTTTGGTCCTTTGACTTTGACTGATGGATGAACGAACAGCTTCATGACCTTGTGAACTGACTTTCACATCTCAAAGCAAACTGAAAACTGTGGCAAATCCCTGGAACAGTTTACCATGAAGGAACTTCTACATTTTTCTCACTAAGCCCCGTGATTAGCAAGCCGCCTACAATATGCATATATATAATAACAATAAAAGTATTTGTCTAAAGATTTTTATATTGAGAGCTGAATGCAATTCAATTTTAAATTTTAATTTTATTAAGTCAAGTGATAGGTTAAACAAGACCTGTAACCTTTCTTTAGTAGTTTTATACCCCTATATAATGTATTGCAATCTCCTGTGATCAATGTTCAATAATCCTGTAAATGATCCGAATATCTTTAGTCAGTCCCATTAGTTTTTTTTTTTTTATCTTCCTAGCTGACCACCTCTATTTTTCTCTGACTCACCCTTTTTAGCATATTGGGTGCCTTTTTCTCGCCCCAATCCCTTCAGATACAGAAAATTTTAAAGACCCTTCCGGTCATCATTAAACGGAAACCCGGTCTAGCTCTAAGCCGAGGATTCAAAAAAAAAAAAGGAAGCTCCAGCGACTGGAAACAATAAAACCTCCAAAAGCCGGAAAAGAGACCATTAGACGGACGAGAGATCTCGACCATGGCTGCCATAACTTATTCAGGCAGATAAACGAGCTGTGTCCCTTTGTATGTATTATTCATGGACGACAGGGGAGGTGCTCTCAACACCTTGTCGAATATATTCGAAGCAAATAGAGGAGGCGGTGCTATCGCGTCCTTCAGGTAAGTCGGCGCCACTCCCGTTGGCTTAGGGAACGGGTTATTTACTGAGGTGGTGAGCAGGGACTAAGAAGGAATTGAATTCGTACTCCGGAAACTAGTCCATCCCTTCTAGTTTCCAGTTAGCTTTCATGTAATCCTCCGAAATAAATTGCCCTGATCAAGCCGAAGGTAGATTTCTAGTCTCGTGAGAATTACTAAGTAAGGTTGGATAGGCAGAGCGACTGTGCTACGCATAATCAAGTTTCACTTTACTTAGTAATAATAATGATATTGTCGGGTCGTCACTAGGATGTGCCTGTTCACCCTAGCCCTGTGACAAGTGCGGATTGTTCGATTTTGGGGTGATTTAACTTATGTAGTTAGCGGTTGCTACAGATATATTTATTATCCTAGGACTGAAATTCTGAAACTTTTTTATTATGATAAAATTACAATCTGCCTTATTGGGCAATAAGTAATTGTGATAAATGATCTCATTCATACCATATTTACAATTTTCATTCACTCGCCCAATCATACAGTATTTACAGCCCAGAGACCTCCCGAATCCACATGGTTGTCACCTCCCTCGCATGCGAAAGAGAAAGCGGAGTCACCGGATATGGTCCAGTTTATCGCAAGACTATGTCCCTTAAGAATCAACATTTATAAAATAACTAATAATTACATAATATAACTAATTACGAAAAAATAAATGTATATTCATAAATAAATGATTCTTCAGGAATTTAAGCTATAAATGTAAAGAAAAACCATGAAAAAAATAAAAAACAATTTGTCTTACTGATCTAAACCATTACTACACTAATCAGAGTCATTATATGAATGGTCTGGTTCACTTATTTGTTCCATAATTTCACTAAATAATTAAGTACAAATATTTCGTAACGGCACGCCATCAAAACGTCGATTTTCATATTGAATAAATACGTTTGTAGCGATATATAGCGAAGCGCTAAAAATATGTGAATTACCCTACACTCTGGTTCATAATGTATTATAATAGAAATGCAAATCTGTGCAAACTTCTTGAAATAAATTATAGAAAGGTCGGAATTCGTAAACAAGTAACTCAGAGGGCCCTGCCATAAAACCTAGGGCAAGCACACTTACCCCTATTAGAATAGACCTTCAGTCACGTTCCCGTGGTCATAAAGTCATGCTAGGAACAGCTTAGTCACGTAACTCGGGAGGCGGGACATCATAAAGCACACCCTTTTGGACCCATGGGATAATAAAACAGACTACCTGCAGACAGACTCCGCCTTCCACGAGGGAGGGGGGTACAATATTTATATCAGTAAGTTTTCGCCCTCACTCTACACTCTGTTCTTAGTCTCCTGAGCCACACTACTTGTAACTTTACACCAGGGCCACTTGGCCCTGGTAGGCTCACTCTACACTCTATTTCGCAGTCTCCACAGCCGGTTACCTCGCGATACGACCCGGGCCTCGGGGCCCTGGGAGTAAGCCACTCAGCCTTCCGCTAATCTACTCTCGCTATGCCACACCTCTACGACGGCACTTTGCCTCACAGCCTCTAGCAGACCTCTGACGACTTGTACTTATTACGCTGCCGATCTCTCGCCCGAACTCTGAAAACTGGTCTTATTCTTTATGAACCTCTGAACCTCATCCTGAACACTGTGTCTTGTCGGGACACATTCCTATCAATAAATGGAGTCAGATATTAACGACAGTGTGCCGTACAATGACTTACATGCGGATATATACCCAATTTTCAAATTATCGGAGAAGGCACCCGCAGTCTCCAGCCTTAATCCCCAAACGTCGGGATGTAAACATCCCGAATGGATAAATGCAGCATTAAGAACTCTAAAAGTACAATCTAACAGTATAGTACTAACTTCTATGCGTATATTTTCTATCCATCCATTACCCTTTTCTTTTTTCTTTGAGTACTCAAACCAACGAACGTTAACTGGTGCCGACACCCGGGAGTCGCGGAGCGGGTAGAGAACTGAAAAGTGACGATTGTTGGGTTTTCGTTTTTGGCTTTGGGATTTGATCCCACACAAGATTTGAGGAAGGCGATTTTGGAGCTGGAAAGATTCTCCGGTGAGTTGAGAGAGCTGAACCCTTTCTTGAAGGGAGGAGACCACCTTACGGCACTAATCGTGGCAAAAGTGGAGAAAAATCTACTGGAACCCATGGACGCGGAGGCACTGAGAGTGGCCTTGATTTGTCGAGTAAAGAGGAGTATCTTCAATCGGATCCAATAGGATGAAGAAACCCCCTGGGAAACGGTGAAGACGAGATTAAATAAAGCATATGGAGTAGGGCGGTGGACTCCGGAAGATGATATTTCACAGATGTTTAGGGAAACGAGGCCCCCGAGGCAGAGCAAGGCCAATATTCGGCAGGCCTTGTAGTTCGCTATAAGCAAATAACAAAAAAGATGAGGGAGATGATCAGCACAAGAGGTAGAAGGTAGGATGGAATTTCTGCCCACCATACTGAAAGTGCAGTTGGCAAAAGAGACAGGGAGGAAGGAAGTGTTCCCTAGCGAGCGCTCGTTTCTTGTACTCGGCGTGCAAAAGACGTCGCAAGCGCTACAGCGGCGATACTTTTGGCGGGTGATGAAAAAGACGATCCAGGAGGTTATAGGGACCTGCGATATTTGCCTTTAAACGAAATACGATCGGTATCCACCACAGGGGCGTCAGGAATAGGCACCCACGGTGGAGGAGCCACTGTGTGATCTTCAGGTAGACACTTTTATTTGGAGTGGATTTAAATGGGTCACCACCATGGATAGATTAAACAAAGTGGCTATGGCACATGCTGTGCAGGAGAAGTCATTTGCTGCTATACTTCATATATTAAACACGTGATTTCAGTTTTATGGTCTACCAGAGCGGAACTCGTCGGGTGCTAGGGAATGAGGCAATGCCGAAGGTGGTGGTGGCATATAACCATTCTATACACACCACGACGGGATTTGCTCCGTTCGAAATCCTTTTTAGACTGCATGCGAGACCAAAAAACTGCGCGGAGACAGCAGCAGATAAAGAGAGGGTGGAACAACTAATGAACACCCACCTACATCTGGGAAAAATGTGGCGAAAAGTTCGTGACCGGATTATGGAGGGAAAAGCCAAGTGCCGTAGCACGGGAAAATCTTCGAGTACTGTACAGAATGGAGGCGCTGACGATCGGGACCGTTGTCTATAAGGAAATAGGGTCCAATAGTTTCCCCCTCTGTTAACTGACGCTTTAAGTCTTTATTAAAATAAGGAAACATAGATAATTATTTTCTAGGCCAAGAAGAGGGGTACTTCTAATTATTCATAATAAAGAGGTAGACAATACCATTAAACAAACAAAACAATAAAAATTACTCACAGATTATTATTATTAAAATTATCCACAGAGGTTGTGGAATAAAAATTAGTTGTGAAAAATGTTTGGGCCGGTATCACTTATATCAATTTACTAAGTGTTAGCTCATTGTCTTTTTAAGAAAATGACCCCCCCCCCTCCTTAGATCCCCTTAGATAAGAACAGAGAATGTGGTAACACAAAAGTAACTCTAAATATATCCCAGTAAGTTTTGATAGCGAACAATAGATAGTCCTTATGTTATGAGCCGATTTTAATGTTTTTTACGTCAATGGTTTGACGTAAACCATTATACATATACATATAAGTTAAGTCCAGGCGCCGCTAGTGCCCAGCCTTAATCCCCAAACATATGTTATCTGTATATGTTTACAGGTAATACCTATAGATAGAGGTATCTTGGTCTAAATAAAGCAGTCTTGTTATAACGTTCTACGTGTTCTTATTACCAACCTTTCTTAGCTTGTAATTCAATAAACATTAACTGGTGCCGAAACCCGGGAACCGTGGAGAAAGAGAGTTATCGAGTGCGAGCGTAATTTTTTTTTGTTTTTTTTTCTTCTATACGCGAAAGAGAGAAGATGACTGAAGGAGGAGTTTTGAGACAGCCCGTCTTGAATCTCGTAGACGGAGCAGATATTAGAAGAGTGGGAACTATGCCAGAAGTTCATGCCACGGCGCTCGCGCTGATGAGGGTAAAAGCGATGAATACCCAGGATCTGAGGAAGGCTGTTGCGGAGCTGGAGAGATTCACTGGGGAACTGGGTGAGCTGAACCATTTCCTAAAAGGAGGAGACCGTCTCATAGCTTTAATTGGAGCTAAAGCAGAAGAAAATTTAATAGATCCCAGAGACGCGGAATCGTTGAAGGCGGCCCTGATATGTCGGGTCAAGAGAAGTATACTGAATCAAATTCAGGCAGATGAAGAAACCCCGTGGGAATTAATTAAGATGAGATTGAAGAAGGCGTACGGAGGAGGACGATGGACTCCCGAGGAGGACATATTCCAAATGTTTAGGGAGACAAAGTCCCCAAGACAAAGTAACGGGCAATATGCTGCGGGGTTAGTAGTCCGTTTCAATAAGATAACGGAGAAGATGAGAGAGTCGATTAGCGTAGAAGAGGTGGAGGGTAGAATGGGATTCTTATCCACAATTCTAAAAGTGCAACTGGCCAAGGAGACAGGAAGAAAGGAAGGATTCTCTGATGAGCGCTCGTTCTCGGAGTGTGCACAATCAATGATCGACACTAGTGCCAAGGAGGAAGAAGTGAGGGTGCAAGACGTCGACAATGAGTGGAGCCGAGTTGCATACAAAAGAACCCGGACCCTGAAACCAACCTGGAGGAGACCAGAAACGTCCGTTATTGGCAGAGACAAGGGAACGACAGGAGAAAGAAGATTTAGAGGAACGAGACCGAGGTATGCCCCGCCCAGGGAAGAAAGAAAATGCCACGGATGTAGGAAGGCAGGACATTTAGTGGCACAGTGTCCTCGAACAAAATGTTTTGAGTGTGGCGAGGAAGGACACATCGCGAGGCATTGCCCGTATATCTTCCGGAGGAGAGAATACCAACGACCAGAACCAATGGAGGTAAACACTCAAGAAGTAAGAGAGAGACGGAGCATGACACATGGGGAGAGTGGATCATCAGAAGATGAGTCATCAGGGACTTCGGGAACTGAAGGAGAAGAAGCGAGGCGCAGCAGAAACAGGAGACAGACAGGGCAGAAGGTCGAGTCACGTAGATGGGAGCAACGTGATGAAGCCTGAGGAGCGTGTCGGCAGAGAGGCGACCGCATCCTGAGATGTAATGCAATTCGGGAGAGGATGTGTGCGTTGCCAATAATTAGGGTCAAAGGAGGAGAGATGTGTCTGGTGGACACGGGAAGCACCAACACCATCATGTCCCGCGGAGCGCTGGAGAGGCTGTATGGCGGAGAGAGGGCACTCCAGATTCAGGTATGTAATTGTAGTTTAATCACCCTGGGAGGCCCTTGCGAGGTAGTGGGAGAGTTAGTCATAGGGCTAAATAGGTGGGCGAAGAAAGGGGGAGATCTAAAGATACATATCGTAGGAAACATGCCGCGGGAGTACCAGGTGATAGTTGGGTGCGACATGTTGGGGAAGGTAGGTGCGCGTGTGGAGAATATCGGGGAAAAATGGAACATTAAGTTGGGGAAAGTGGAATATAAATGTCAAGGGACTATATGGGACGGAAGAGCGCGGATAGGGGCGGTTAATAAAATAGAGGGCTGGAGGGAAGGCCTACAGAGGAAGTTTGAGGATATTTTTTACGTAGAGGGAGACACGCTAGGAGCGACTGGGAAGACGGTCCACGAGATCCAGTTAAAGAAAGAACGCGTCACATACGTGAAAGAGAGACGATATCCGCAGGCACTACGTAGGCATATTAGAGAGGAGCTGGAGAGTCTCAAACGGCAAGGGATTATAATTGATAGCACTTCGCCATATAACAGTCCTCTATGGGCAGTGAGGAAGAAAAATAGACCTGGGGACGAGACGGAGAAATACAGGGTAGTTATCGATTATCGGAAGTTAAACGAGAACACGACGGACGAGAAGTATCCTATTCCCCGATTTGAGGACATATTAGACAGATTGAACGGGGCGACAATATTTAGTACCCTAGATCTAAAGGCAGGCTATCACCAGATCAAGATGAGTGCGAACGACCAAGACAAAACGGCCTTTACATTTGAGAGGGGGCATTATCAATTTACCAGGATGCCATTTGGACTGAAAAACGCCCCGATTACCTTTCAACGCCTAATGGATGAATTTTTGAGGGGAATAGACGAAGCGGTATGCCAGGTCTACATGGACGATCTGTTAGTTTTCAGCAGAACGGAGGCAGAGCACGTTGAGCACCTAAGAAGTGTATTTCAAAGAGTCCGCGAATTCGGATTAAAATTGTCCATGGAGAAGTCTCTGTTGGGGAAGAAAAAAATCAATTTTTTGGGCCACACCATCTCACAGGAGGGGGTTAAGCCAGACTCTACGAAGGTCGAGGCGATTAGAAGGATGGTGGTGCCCACAGATGTAAAGGGGATCCGTCGACTTCTGGGGACGCTTAATTATTACAGAAGATTTGTGCCGGACATGGCGGCATACCTGGTGCCTATTAATAATTTACTGCGAAAGGGAGCGAGGGTGGTAATTACCCCAATCATGGAGCAGAACATCCGGAAATGTATGTCTAGCTTACAAGAGGAACCAATATTAGCATTTCCCGATTTCCAACATCCCTTCACAATCACCACTGATGCCAGCGAATACGCACTGGGGGCAGTGTTGTCGCAGGAGAGAGACGGTGGGGAGCGTCCGGTGGCGTACGCTAGTCGACGGCTCACAGAAACGGAAGCGCGGTATAGTGCTCTAGAGAGAGAGCTCCTAGGTATCGTCTGGGCTATAGACCATTTCCGCCCATATGTCTTCGGCAGAAAATTCCGTGTTCACACCGACCACAGACCCCTACAATGGGTAGGAAAGTTAAAGGAGTCCTCGGCGCGGGTCACGAGGTGGAAAGAGTTTTTGTCCCAGTACAATATGGAGATCATATATAAACCCGGGAAAGAGAACGTAGTGGCAGACTGGCTGTCCAGAGCCATTACTGTGAATGCATTGGAAGAAGGGGAACCATCCGGGGAAATCCAACAGTTTCTCCGGGAATGGACACCCGGGGAGGATGGAAACCTCGGTACGCGAGGAGATAGCGAAGGTGAGGAAACCCTTGAAGAGGAAGGTTCCGCCGCCGAAAGACCTGTTGAAATGGAAGTAACAGAAGGGATCGTGAACGACAAAAGACGGCAGATCATTTGGAAATCCAAGACCTCAGGGCGGCTGCATATCGCATATGACAGTTATGGGAGAAGTAAAATCGCGACGATTTGGTCGCCACCAGGGGTTAGGAACGACCAAATTTGCCGTGCATTGAAAGATGCCTCGGAACCCGGAAAGACCCATCATGTATTTGTAGGGAATGCCACTATTTGGGAGAAAATTCGTAGACTCTGGCGAACGGAACAACTTGGAGTGGATAGGATATTTATTCGGTGCACGTCGATGGTGGAGACACTCAAAGACAGAGAACAGCAGCTGGAAGTGACGCTGGCCTATCACCAAGGAAAAACGAACCACCGTGGAGTTCAGGAAACGTTGCAAGCGTTGCGGCGGAGGTACTTTTGGTGGGGAATGAAAAAGAGCATACAAGAAATGATAGGGGCATGTGCAGTTTGTCTCACTACGAAGTATGACAGACATCCGCCACGGGGGCGACAAGAAGAATCGCCCACCGCCGAGACACCGTTGAGTGACTTACAAGTGGATACCTTCACTTGGAGGGGGTATAAGTGGGTTACCACAATCGACAGCTTTAGCAAAGTGGCCATGGCGCACCCGGTGCAAGATAGGTCATCAGACGCGGTAATGCTGGCATTAAATACCTGGTTCCAGTTTTACGGAGTACCAGACCGGATCTCGTCGGATGGGGGCAGAGAATTTGACAATGCCAACATCCGAAAAGAAATGAAGACTCTCGATGTCTTTTGGCATCTTAATACCCCAGGGCACCCTAAGAGTAGAGGAGGGATAGAAAGATTGCACAGCACCCTGAGTGACCACCTGCGGGTATATCACGCGGAAAAGGGTCTGCCGGCGAATGAGGCAATGCCGAAGGCGGTGGCCGCTTACAATCATTCGATCCACACCGCGACG
The DNA here is from genome assembly GCA_930367205.1 of Acanthosoma haemorrhoidale. NCBI lineage: Eukaryota > Metazoa > Arthropoda > Insecta > Hemiptera > Acanthosomatidae > Acanthosoma > Acanthosoma haemorrhoidale. The sequence goes on along the minus strand of OV884012.1, from coordinate 111,922,246 downwards.
GGGTTCTCCTCGTTCGAGATCCTCTTTGGGCTGCGCGAAAGACGGAGAAATGGGGCAGAGACGGTAGCAGACAAGGGAATGGCGGAGAAAATGGCGAGTAATACTGTCGGTTTGAGGAAAATTTGCGACAAAGTCAGAGAAAGGATAACGAAGGACAAAGCGAGACGAGTGGAACGGGAAAACCTCAAAGTCCGGGATCGAATGGGGGAACTTAAAATCGGGACTATCGTCTATAAAAAACTAGGGTCAAATAGGAGCAAAGAGCTGGTGCGATATGAGGGCCCATTTAAAGTGGTCGTGATTAGGGAACACAACGTCGTGACAATTGAGAGTATACGACCCCCTAAGAAGCGGCGAAATGTCCACATAGAACAGTTAAAGCTTCCACCAGGGGGGGAGGTTGTAGATCAGGAATGAGCTGGAGTGTCCTCGCAGCATACACGCGAGGAACATTGTAAATAGTTATAGTTATGTGATTTTTCCCACAGAAGTATTGTTTTTTTTTAAAAGTCAAAGTTTTCTTTTATGTTTTTTGTTTACAAGTGACAGTTGGTTTTTATGTTTTATAGGATTAGAGCTTAATGTGAGGGATTACAGGCTGTGTACGGGCGGGGCTGGCCTTTGCTCCTTTGTAACATTAGCGGAGCATTATTTGAATGGACTAAGACGTCCGTGTGTTGGACTTCAAAGTTTGCGAATGGGTGTTCGTAAACTGGTGGGGGGGAGTTAAGTCCAGGCGCCGCTAGTGCCCAGCCTTAATCCCCAAACATATGTTATCTGTATATGTTTACAGGTAATACCTATAGATAGAGGTATCTTGGTCTAAATAAAGCAGTCTTGTTATAACGTTCTACGTGTTCTTATTACCAACCTTTCTTAGCTTGTAATTCAATAAACATTAACTTATACATATATATATACACTATTTTTTTGGAAATGCAACTGGTTACCACTAGAAGGAAGGATCAACTAAAAGGTTACTACTAGAAGGAAGGTTTTGAGACTTAAAACTGATTTTTCAGTACCTTTAAATTGTTTTTGTTATATGTTATAATATCAACCAACAATAATCAATAACATTTTTGACTTTGTCTATATTTATTCAAAAGTTTTAAAATAGGACAGGAATGGGTCATTTGACTCTCTAAATATAAACACTTTTCATTGTTTTTAAAATGTGATACTACTCAGCCCAATGCACGTTGGCATGACTATATCATAAAGTCAAGAAAAAAAAAATAATCCAGAAACTATAGAAAAACTAAGAAGACTGACATTCATAAAGGAACTAATGGAAGAAATTCAATCCACTTATGGAAGATCTGATGAAACGACCTATTTCAATTAGCTCACAATTTTTTAGTCCGTTCCATTTTTGTTTATTAATGGTTTTAAAATATAAGCGTTATATTGAAATAACTTGTATAATAAAAGGGTTAATTATATATTTTTAAAAGAATCATTTCAACCTTAACTATCAAAACTCCCCGTTTATTGTGCTTTCAAATGTGCACAAATAATAATAAAAATGAAATCAACTACAAAGCGTTTAAAAAAAAGGTGGTGGGTCAAATGACCCAATTTCGTCCTCCTCGCTAGATTAATTCTTCCATCCTATTATTGTTGTACAGGGTATACCATCTTCTTATCGTATCACACTAGGGACTGACGCAGAAATACATAATATATCGAAACGTCTAGTAATAACTGAAAGAGTATCTATCAATATTGATATGCTAATAAATGATACACTCATATTTATAATAACTCAAATTAATTATAGGATTCTATAATCAACGAATACTCATGGAACGGTGTAACGCCCTGATGACATAAATTATAGCCAAGGGCATGAAAGGAGAGTAATCTGTAGGTTAACTTTACCACTTTTAACTTATATAGTGTACATATATATACATATTATTTATTGATCCATTCATCGGCAATAAATACATGAAATGTGTGTAGTTTTTGGTTCCAGATGGCCCTACCTGTGACTGGAGAAGAGTCAGTTCAGCCAACTCCCTCTGAAGGGTCATTTATCCAACTGACCCAGGTGTCAGGGTTGATAGATCAGTGTCGTTTGCCTCATATTGAAATATATCATCTGTCACAAAAGTGTCGCTTTGTCGTCTGTCGTCTGTGGCTGGCTTTTTCAGAGTCAGTAATCATTAGAGGTTTTGATATCATTCCTATCTCTCCATTATTCATGTCCACATCGAGTATATCAACTCACTTGGGCTTGGAACTATCTTACCGACACCTGGGTGGGTTATCTACTACCAGTTCCCATTTCCACTTGATGGAATAATACTAATTGTATTCCGCATAGTATAAAATAAAGCTCTTTAAGGTTGTTATCAATGTCAATCAATCATGAATGCATGAGTCCGTGAGTGTTATACGCAGTAGCATATGAGCGTTTAGATGAATTCTTATGAAAGCATTTTCTTTTCAAAATAATAAAAAGAAAAATTTTGTATTCAAACAGGAATTTTTATAAGTATCACGAGTTGCTTAGTTCCAAGTGCACCAAATGAAGCCGACAAAATATTTTTAGCAGCTCAATAAGTTCTCACTGAAAGCTGGAGTACCATCTTCACTGCCTTCTTTGCACGCACTATGGTTCGACTAAGTGCACTAAACCCACATGACGTAAAAGTATTGTGACTACTGTTTCTCTCCACCTTCATAAAAAGTTATATCTCGGAATACAGCTTGCCGGAGGGGTGATTTGTTTTTAAGTGTTCATCCGATGTTGAGTAGAACAAGACATCAGCAGTAAATTTTTAATGCTTTAAGGTATTTGTATTACTTTCAGTCTTCAGTACTAAAATTTGATTTTTTTAAAGATTTATCATTCACAATATTACATTTTCCTCAGAAGCACAATTAAAATAACTACTGATGTACTGCTGGTTTTAACTGGCTGTTTCTCTTATGAATGGCATTCGGATGTAAACATTGAAAAATGGAATTCTCGGTTCTTAAATAATTTCGATTCCATATATAGATCACATAATTAAAATAGCTCTTATTTATTTCTATATTTTAGAAAATAATTATTATAAATTGCTTACATGTGAAGGTGAGCAATTAGCTAGACCTTCAGGCAATCTATACTTTCCTTTTCAAAATCATAGTTTTTGAGTTCACATTACAACCAACCAATTGAGCTATTGAAAATAACTGAGCTAAAGAAGGTCTAGAAAACTTACTTTTAGGCATTATTAGTTTTTGGCAGTGGGGTGGCTAATTTTTTTTTTTGTAACCACTCATGTGTTCTTACAAGCCTTTCTCAACCCCACAAAAATATCCAATGGGAGAACCCACGAATAAAACCCAGGGTTCTATTTGGTAATAAATAAATATATGTGAATAACGTGAACTTATGAAAGTAGAAGATGAGAACATTTTGAAAGAAAATGATATTAAAACGAAATATATTCGATAAAACTACTCTGAATTCCTTATTCCTTATTTAAATTACATTTATAAAAATGGAAAGCCAAGAATTGTTATAAGATCTTTCTTTTTTTAAGGTGTGCTAACCACATGAGTCATTGATTACCCCATATAAATGACCTTGTTCTTACGATTTGTTAATTATTTTAATATTCATTATTACTTTACGGCACCTGGGAAGAAATGTGTGGACATTTTGGGGTCCTAATGCTGTTAAACATACTATTTATATTATCGAACCAAGAGAGCACAATAGCGAGAAAAAAGTCCCAGGCGCCCATGAAGCTAACCGGGTCCACAGACAGCTGCCTGGTGGGCAGGTATTCTCATTTTAAGGACACAAGGACTGTTCAAAGGATGTGGGAGAACGCCATGATGCCTACAAATATTTTACATCAACACAGTCCACTGATGTTTATATTGTTGTAAATGTTCATGGAAAAGCCCAATTTTCCCAAGTCCTTGGAGCCAAACGTGCTCTGTGAAACTTCAAGTGCCACTCAAAGCCCCTAGGCCCCCCAGAAGCCAAGGATACCAACTCACAAGTACTCTCGAGGGTTTACCTCGGTTGAATTTACTGTAATTTTTTTAACTCCTTTTCAATAAAAAGATAAAAATTATTTAAAATAAAAACTGGAAGAAATGTAATAAATAAAAAGAAACTTTACATAGTACTAGAAAATAATGACTAAGAAAATTGTTAATATATGTCTGTAAAAAAACAAAAGAAAAGGTAAATGGGTGCGAGAAAAATACAGTAAATGATGTGATAAATGACATGCACGAGGATTGAATACGTTAAATTGTTATTTAGGGCTCTAGGAATTCAAGTACTGCGGATATTGCTTAAAATAATCTCCAATCCTCCTCACTCTCAGGACATTTGACCAATGCTAAATTGTAAACACTGCTCCATAGCATCCACAGATTGCATTGGTTCCATTAAATCTTTCATTAATGTGTGCCTTCTGAAACCAATTTAAAAATAATACTCCCGTACTTATAATTTAGCTAAATGAATTAACGGACTAACTAAATTTTGAGAAATATATAGATATATAGAATAAAAATATTGCCTCATTTTACGGCAACAGTTTTTATAACCGCGCTGAGGAGGATTTCCCCGAGCTCCCACTCCCCAAACGACTTAGGTCGACTTTAGCTCTCCTAACGAAGCTCTGTTTTTTCCAGCCTGGTTGCAGATGACAGGTCCACCAATCAGCCCGACTCCCACCAACATTTACTTTATCAACTGACAGCTATGTCACTTTTCACAAGGCTCTTCTTCTTGGTGACCGTTTTGAGGGAATAGATACCACCGCATTCTCGACTGATCCAAAATTTTGAAGCAGCTCATACTCGGCAAACATGGAATAAGCTCCTTACATACTATGAAATCGCTATTTTAATGTTTTTTATTTACAAATAAAGTGATACAGACATAAAGGTGAAACCTAATGCGTTTCTGCTTTTAATATGAACGTAACACTAAAAAATAAAATAAATTATTGATTTGAACGCCCATGTTTGTTGATGGTGACTACAAACAAGCTCAAAGATTAGTAAAATATCATTTCCTTTTCTGTTCATTGCTGCTCAGCAAGAGACAAACCACCAAAAGTGCCGTCTATATTTTTAGTGAGTAAGTAGTTCCTTATTCATTAGCCAAATAACTTTACTATAAGACTGCCTTAAAATGAAAATTACTTTTGCTAGTAATATATTTTTAAGCATTCATAATTGACTTTCATTTATAAAAAACGATTAATAATAAAACGAATGCTCGATTATTAAAAACTCTCTGATAATATCATCGGCACATTAAATTATATTTTCGCTGTGTGGAATGAAATTAGTTTCATCTTAGCTCAAATCTTTTAATTTCATTTGAGTTAGGTCAAAACGTGCAATATGAAATTAAATACGTTAGGCAATGTAAAATATTTCATGTAGTAATTATTACGTATATATTTACAAAGCCTGAATGTGAGCATTAAGAGGAGGATTATGAAGCCTGAAAATCACTCTAAAATAAACACTCAAGTCTAACTTGTACTGAGTACACAACGTATTGCTTGGACGTAGGTCTGAAGTCACTCTGGCTTTTGTCTGGTCTGTCTTTTTTTAGGCACAGAGTGTTTGTGGACTCTATTAGAAGCGTTTCAATCAAAAACTCACTCCCTTAAAACTACCTTCTTCCACTAAATAAATTTAGTTCGATCCTAAAAATATTATTAAAATATATGTCTGTGGCCTAAACACCCTCTCATTATGGTACACTCATCTGACATACCACCCTTGGGAGATTGCGTTTCGGGAAGTCATCAAATAATTACAAGAAATATCACTGTTACTAATAGCAAATATTTTCCACTGTTGTAATTATTGTTACTTAAAATAAATTTCAGTACAACTCTGACTATCTGCCTTTTTTTAGTACCAAACTAGAGCTTCTATGGCAGAGTTTACACCTATTTTAATGTTTATCCCCATCGTTGGAAAGGCGGTTTTATTAGCAGGTTTTAAATAATATAAATGGTGCCTATAACGTAATTCTTTGGAAGGAAATGCAGCTTGATAATTATACCGCACCTCATATCGTATAACTTCAAATATTAGACGGCAATTCGGAAGAATTCACAAAATCATCCTTATACCTCCCTTCCTATTAATTTCATATTTCTAGAACGACAATTTTCTCTTCCTGTTTAATCCTATTAAATCTTGGTGAATAATGGCTCGGGGTAATTTAACTTCTTAAACTTTTTAAAAGAGCTGATTTAATTACGATAAAATATTCTTCCGCTAAATCTAAAACAAGGAAGGATCTTTTCAAAGTGTTGACTTTAATTAAAAATGGTCAATCTATTCATTTAACACTTGAGAGTAAACTTCCCGATTAAAAAAAAAAATACTAAGCTCCATAAAAACATTATATGTTAGCTATCATAACCAGCAGTCAATAACAGAAGTTAGAGTAAAAAAACTGTTACGGCTTGTGGAGTTGTAAGAGATTATTATTGTTTATAATGCCTTTTTCTTTTCAGCCCACGCTAATCGATAATCCTCAAATTTAATTTTCATTCCGCTTGAAAAAAAATTTAGTTAAGTTCACTTTTAGGTCTATTTCCCTTCGGCAAACACTACTACCACGGAAATTGCCTTCGTATTTTCTCTCTTTTTACTCATATTGCAGTCTTGAAAGTTTGTGTAATGGGGTTATGATGTTTACTCTACCCCCGAAAAGAGATTGAAAAAGCTAAGTCAATGTTTTTCAACAGCGAAAAAAAAAAAAGACATTAAGGAGTGCAAATTTTTGTTTATCAAATAAAGAAGATTGTAACTTAATAATTGTTTATTTTTTACATTTATTTACTATTTCAGCTTGGTATTCAGCAGCCACACATTCACCTATAATTGAATTATCAAAGATTATATTATGCACAGATTACTTTACTTGAAATGCATTAAATTTCAATGTGCTTAAACAATGAATGTGCTTATCTTTATTTTACCTATTTTTTTTTTGTATTCCTTTTTCTTTAACGAACCAGTTAAATATAAAAAATAATAGTTTTTTCATACATAATACACTAAAACGGCTACTACACCCTCTGTGCATCATCCAATCTGGCCTGTTGGAAAGCAAAAAGCAAAAAATTAAAGGTCCTCATTATATTACGATACATAGGATTATGAAGGCATATTAGAAAGTGAAAATATACATACACTTTTATATGTTTTTGAAAAAAATACACCATTCTAGATAATGCGTTTGGAATTCAACGTGCACCTTTGAAATTCTGAAATATGTTTCGCGTTAGTTACCAAAACTACTCAATATGCACAACAAGGCATAATGTGAACTTTTTCAATGAATTAAAACAACATTATTTTAGCAGTGACTAATTTAGAGAATGCAGACTTACCCAAACTCATATATCGATCAATAGAAAAACTAATAATAATAATCCTTTATGATTCCATGCTACAAATTAAAATATATTGTGCTATAAATTACTAAGTAAACATATAATTAATTTCGAGTATTAAGATATATTTAATTTGATTACAATAAAGTTAGACGAGTAATGTTTATGAAAGTGGTTTCAGGCAACAGAAGTTCCTTCCTTATCAATGATTTATTTATCCTAAATATCCTTTCTATCCCGAATTGCCACGATTAAGACATTACATTAAATCTGCAAATATTAAGGTAAGCCCTTTAATTTACGTTATATGACTTGTTATATTGTTACGTAATTTTATATTAAAAAATTACTTCTTGGACTAGCTACATAATTATTTAATTTTATATTCCAGATACGTGTATTTTATTGTGTATATGTGTTTGTATTGGTATATGTTTATTTTTTATTATATCTTTTCTTATTTCATATTTTATTGGTACAGTGTCAATTACAGCGCGGGGATTGATACTGTCAAAGAACCCACTTTACATTAAATAAGTGTTTGTTCTTAAAGGCCTTTTTTTTTACTTCTCCTGTTACCAAGAACAAAATGTGACATTTGCAAAGACTCTGTGATAGGGTCTTCGCTACCCCCTTTACATACAGAAACTGAATTAGCACATAAAAACAAAGCAATGGCCAGGGAACGCATGAATGGGATATGAACCGAGACAGTTTTTAAGGCTGACTTAGTCCTGGTCCCGGATATGACAAAGCCTGCTAAGATTTATGTACGGAGAGCTGAACTAGAGGCCATATATCAACCTTTTTAATACCGGCTACAGCACAGCCCCTCCTATAGGACCCCCCCCCCTCAACCATTTGATTTGTCCCTTTTCTGTACCACTCATATTTTAGCTACGGCAATAATACCTGTAAGGTAATTGATTACTCGAATATATTTTTGTATCCAGGCCAACTACGGATGTCTTTCGAAAGCACAATGTACAAGTACACACAACCATATAAATGATTCTATATGTACTCATTCCTTATTAATAAATAAATAATAATAAATACCTTAGTTCATAAAAAAAACAAAACATACCATAGGTTTGTTCCCACTTCATGTGTTCACCAATTTTAATAAAAATTAGTTTAGTCATACTAGGTCAAAACATATTTCACACGTTCCTGAGCATTGTGGCCAGTATGCCTTAGGAGCCAAGAGAAAAAATATATTTAAAAACTCCACTTGATAGGGTGATAAAAGACACTGACCAAACAAATGTCGAATCTAGACTATGTATATTATTTTTTTTTACAAAGATTTTAAGTTTTACATTTTTAGGGGTGCTTAAAACGAATATGAACTATTCTATTTACAATAATATATATATATATATATATATTTAATAAAATCGGACGATTTTTTTTTTATATTATTTGTAAAAAAAAACGAATCGGAGCATGAGGACCTTATTTAACTCACATTTAATAAAAAAATAAAGTTTGAAACTATTATTTTTTTCTAGACTGCTAGGCCCCATTGACAACAACACTTGGGCAGAAGTAAAACATAACTTCAGCCTAATTTCCCAAAAATAGCTTATTATCACTTGTATACAAATACGTGACAGTGAGAGTCCTGGCAATGCCAGTTTCTCCAATCATGTCCTGAGTGTCTGTGGCTCTCGCGCACATGGTCAGCCTCCACTGGCTTTTATCCGGCTGACCGAGGAGCGTGGGGGACTTCCCAAGACTCCGCTTTGTCTTCCGCATGCGAAGGAGGTGACAACCATGTGGATATGGGAGGTCTCTGAGCTGCTTGTAAATACTGTATGAATGAGCAAGTGAAAGAAAATTGTAAATATGGTATGAATGAGATCATTTATCACAATTAATTATTGCCCAATAAGGCATAATGTAATTTTATCATAATAAAGTAGTCTTATTATTTTTTATTATCAGTTGTCTTCAAACGAACTTTAAATGATCAGTGCCAGCTGTGTAAGGGTATAATTAAATAATATTCTTACGTCTCTCCACAATATGGTATCTATTCACTGATAAAGTTTTCAACAGCTCTGAGCTGTCTTCTTCAGTTGCTAAAATGTATCATATGACCTTTGATGAAAACCTTGACTGTCCATACGGAAACAAAATGTTCCATCCATTATATATGGTATTAAAATTCAAATTTGACACATAAGTAACAAAAAATTACAAAACAAAATTATGCATTATTCTCATGGTTACCCATCCAATTGATGGTGGAAGATGTATTATGTAATTGATCTATTTTAGCTTACTATAAGCCAGTAAAAATGTCTTATTATCAGTTTTCAATAGAAGAAACATCTTCCGACTCTCTTGTGAATTAATCAAGACTTAATTAAACTGTAAATGCATAATTGTAAATTTCGTTTGTATTAACCATTTAATGTTGCTATAACGAGTTACTTTTAATTAACTTGCATAAAGTACACGTTTCACTCTTATTAATTTGTTATATTATGTTCTTCTGATAGTTTTGTGACAATCACATATTTTATTTAGCACAACAATAGTTTATGTAGGTATAACAGTGTGTAGGTATAAAACGCTAATTAGGTTTATTTTCAATTATAAATTGGCAAGCCGTATTATGAAAGTTTACTTTGCTTCGTCCGTGACAACACTGAAATTCATCCCCTTGTTATTTTAAAGTAAATTTAGTGTCCAAATTTTTAGTTATACCATTATGCATGTTACTTTGATAAGCATCCTGTGGCATGTCAGCATGTTGTGTGACAACATGGTTTTCTTGCTCCATAAACAGCTGGCTCCTTCAAAAATATCAGCTGTGATCAATAACAGTGATGTATATTTTAATTGGTATTATTTTCTGATGAATTAAATTATCGTTGTAACAAGATTTAACTTGTTTTACAATTTCTTATTATTATTAATTTCTTAACTTTTTTATTATTAACTCCTCGTCATCTAAAGTTCTACAGCTTCAATTTAGGCTCCATTTTGCTTACATTAATTTTGTTTTGGTATATTTTCAGATTTTGATTTACGCAGAATTATTATTTCATTTTATATCAAACTGGCTACCAGCACTTAGTCTATGGCGGTTGCTAAAAACCTTCTGAGATAAGATAACTAAAAATAACTGTGATAAGACTTACAAAAACATGACTTTGACTGACTTCACATTACATATCATATCCTTTCATCACCCGTATGTAATATGAACCATTGACTGGCTATAGAGAAATAAACTACAACTTTGCCTTCTCATGAAAATATGTAATTCTATGAAGTCGGTGGTACACATTAGAATATAAGCATGATTTATTACACGTATTACGTATGCTAAATACAAGCGATTAATTTTGATTTTATTCGGTCATTGTGAGACACTTCCATTCAAAATATTAGCCTCTTCGTAAAACAGGGGTATCGTTTTAAAAAATCTACAATTCCGTGACTGCAGCAACACGTGCTCTCTAATGCTCCGTTGTGCGAGTGCTGTTCGGTCACTCGGCGGATGACATACGATGCTACAGAATGTCAACATGTCGTCCCTTTGTAGCGTGTTAATGGTCGTACACGCCTAGTGCTCCCGTCATTGGCAGATCGAGCAACAAGTTGTCATCGACAATGCTTTTTTGTCGACCACCCAACCGACTTCATCGACTTTGAGTACCACATTCTCTTTCCGCTCTGTACATTGAACACTGTTTTGGATCAAAAGAATAACTATTTAGCGATTTAAACGGAAACTGAGAAGAATCGGTCATATTATCAAAAAATTTAATTGAAACAATTGAAAAAAATGTAGATGTTTTTACTATAATTTCTTTAAATAATTACTCGAACATTCAATTAAAATAACAACACATTTAAAACTACGGTAAATGAAAGTATTTGCTAATCCCATAAAGTATAAAGTACTTGTTGGCCCATTTAAATATTACAGAAAACTCGTGGAGTTACAGCATTATTTCTGTTAAAATTTAATTTTTTTGATTGTTGATGATAATACATGGGGGCGTGTTAGCGTGTTAGCTCCAAGGTACTTGGATGATTTGAATGTTCTATGCATATGAAAGTGTAAACATTGGTGGATTATACTAATGTATCAATATTAGATTTTTTACACAGTTGTCATCCTTATCTTTCAATACCTTGTGTTAAATAAAACATCTCGCCGCCTGACATGTGGGGCTGGGGTTCCTCATGAGATCTGCTCTCTTCCTGGGCCCTATCAGTGAGCTCCCCATAGTTTTAATATACAACATTAATACGTTCATTGCTTGAGAATTTTACGCCGAAATGAATCCAAAAAACCACAATAGGTACCTTAATATACCACATTTTAACATAACACGTTTATTTATATCAGCGATTAGGAACAATTGTCGAAAAATCGAAAACGTTTCAATTATTTTGCATATGTCTTATGCAGACAGAAGTTTATGAAATTATAACGAAAAACTTGATTAATTATTATTGATGAGCTAATCTATTGATGTTTGAAGGTTTACCAAGATAAAAATGAAATATAAAATAGACCGCATTGAGTCAGCACATGTATTTCCTTGAGCTAAACAAAAAGCACCTACACAATCGTCGAGTTGGCTCGGGTCCAAAGGAAACGAGACTACCCGGGGACTAGCACCATCCCTCTTGTATATAAGCCGGAAAACAGCCTTCAAGATCCAGTAAATGTTTACTGTTTAAAGGACGATTAGCTGTTGTAAAACATTCGATCTTAGAAGTAAATCCTGAGTAAGGGTTTTTGTTAATAAACCGGACATCCAATTTAAGTTAACTAACAAGCATTTAAAACTTCGCTTCTGTATGGCTGACTCATTGATTATAATTTCAACATAGAGACTGAGCTCTGAAGGTCCTTCACGTAGCTACTTCTTGGTAAATCAAACTAGTCGATCCATACATGAAATATTTATCATTTGTACCAACTAAACTTTCTTTTGATAAAAGAATTTGAATACAAGGTAACGCAACAATATCCATCCAAAAACCACCAGTCAGATTTTGAAAACTTTAGTAGTTCATCAACTACCCCGTTTACTTTGGCTGGAACGAGATTATATACCTGATTTCTATTGTTGGCTCCAAAAACTTTATTTGTTCCAATTCTTTGTTATATTTTTGTGTTACAGGATTCACATTCCTCCTGTGTTGGTTATAATATTACAGTAAAAAAAAGAAAAATGTGGCTTCCAAAAATATTTACTGATTTTTAAGTTTCGTATTCCCAACTCAGAAGACAATCCCGATTGAAAGTTCTGATGATTTTTTTTAATGCTGAGAACACACCAAAGATATCCAAATTAAATAAAATACAACTAAATTAACATTCAGGACGTGATTGGAGAAACTGACCATTGCTATGACTCCTACTGTCACATACACTCGTATTTATACCAGGACACGAGGATTTTTTTATATATAAAATTACAATCTGCCTTATTGGGCAATAAGTAATTGAGATAAATGTTCTCATATTACAACCATATTACCATATTTACAATTTTCATTCACTCGCTCATTCATACAGTAAATTAATTAACATTATTAGTGTAAAATGTCAAGTGTGTTTTTTTCTTGATTAAATAACTTTTGAGGGAGAACACTCCAGCCCTAACGCGAAAACATTTTGGAACTCGCTATTTTTTTAATTTTAGTAGGAAAATGGCAATATTTTTTTCTAACATGATTCCCAAAATGTCAAGAGTATCTGCATGCTAGAAGAGTTGATAGGGAAGATTTAGGCATACATAAACTTATTTAGACTCCCGTTGGGCAACATCGTTAGTTGGCGGGGATGAGTTTCCCTTCATCAAGCCTTGAAAGAAACCAATCTCAAAAGCCGATAGCTCTCCCTCCACGGAGGAAATGAAATGAGATTTCCATTTCCTTTTCTAATGGCATATGCATGACTACTTGACCTTTGACCCAGGAGCTCAACTAGACCGATTAAGAAATATTTAAATGTAATACCCTAACACACCTTTGTGAAATAAATAAAAACAATAGCAACTGATTAAGTCAAGATGATCACATACCACAATTTAATAATATATTGAGATTTTACCGATGAATGGCACTCATTTCTATAGACATGTTCTTTAAGCCTCTGAAGCCCTGCCTGTACAAGAGGCTTTGCAATCACTAAATTATATTCCGTATACGTCTATAACAGGAACTGCACCTTCCTGGAAGATCAACTGGAAGTAAATTTTAAACCAGGATAAGCAGTAAATATTTCAAGGTGCATTGAATCTTAGCAGATCTATAATAAGACACTTTTCTGATCTTCTGATAGTTCTAAAAAAGAAGTTTTGTGCTGACTTCTCAATGTATGAAAAGACATAAACTGATTTTATTGTGACATTATTATTACAGTCATTTTTGGATTTTAACAGGAAAGTTTTGAAGAAGTGTTTAACAATTTACTGGTCTTTGAAAAAAAAATATATTTCTATTAATTTTGTACAGCTTGATTGTCTATGGTTACAAACATTTTATTTTACTTTTTACACATGTGAGGAAACTTGTGGTCAACGAGATAGTTGATTTTCGTTGTGGTGTGAATTCCGCTATTATTAATATTTACCATGCGAAAAAAAAATATACTCTCAGGGACTCGAACCCGGAACCTCCAAACTATGCAGTCGGGGAGTCTACCTACTGAGCTTCAGCTTAATTTCCGTGAATGGATTAGGTTGAATTATAGGATACAACTTGAAACTTTGGAGATCGATTTGAGTAGATATACAAAGGAAGCAGTTAGTTCTATCGGACCAACACCACCTGCTCCCCATTCACTTACCGTGTTTCCGAACTACAACCACACAGCAATCCTAATTGAATTTCCCAATGTTCGCCGTAAGTTCACCTAGTAACATTAAATCATGGCAAGCATGTGTATAACAATGATTAATAATTGAAAAATACATTTATTGTTTTTTTTTTAATTTATTTAGTTAGAATAGTATACATCATAACATAACCCAAATATCCTATAACATAAAATGTACAAAGGATGGATTTGTATTTTTTAGTTAGCTGGGGTTTTTTTTTTTTAAGATATTTTCTTTACAGGAAAGGTATCTTTCTATAAATGTTACTTACGAAGACCAATATATGTTTCGAGTCGTTCCTGAAGTCTTCCATGGAAGCATGGATATGATTATTAGGACTTTATATATTATTGACTTCTATCCTCTACCAATCCGGTTGCTTAATGTTTACCACTTTAAATTAAATTAAATCCTGATTTACTGCCACACACTATCCCTTATTTCAAAGGAAATGTCATTACCGTATCTTTAGACCACAAACACTTTTATTTTATTGATATTATAGAATTAAACTAAATTTATATATTTAAATAACCTTAAGTAGGGAGTGAGATATGTATGCAAAGTCACTGGCATAGAACCACGAAGAAGGTACCTTTGGGGACACAAGGGGACCTTTTGAAGCAAGAGACAGGCCATTTTCGGTCAGAACAATATATAGCTTAAAGTAACAAGTGTTCTCTTATCTTAAGTTAGATAAGTAGTGCTTATGAAAAGGGATTTAGGCATTGAATGCCCCTGTGTTTTCTTGTTCATCCATAACTTCCGTCTCCTAAAATCTATTCGATCCATAATTGCCACAGGTAAGAGATTACATCAGATGTACATATTTTCACTTAATGCACATATTTTCGTGGCAAGGCACTGAATGTACGTTTCATAACTTGTTTTATTGTTGGATTGATGATTTCATAATGAGATATTAACTCTTCGAACTAGCGAGCGTACCCCGTATGTTAGTGTGATGATACGTACAAGAAATGTAGCACCGTTTAATAATATTCACCGCATTGAGCTACCAGTTTAAAGAAATTGTGCATATAGAATACACCCTCAAGCATATAGATATTTAGTTCTGATGAAAATGTGAATATAACAATATATCTTCTAATTCTTCATATAGTATTGTTCCACTCTTCTGAGACAGTCTTTTAGTCTTGATAGATACCATTGCTGCAATTTAAGGGACAGCCCTAAAGTACAGTGAAAATCACAAAAAAAATATTAAATGAAATGATTTGTGTATCTCGACTTTTATTACTATTTTATTGTGACTTTAACACTTTATGCGATTTTTAATTTGTCTAATAGTTGTCTTGATTTTAATTATTTATTACATTTTAACCTTCAATTTATATCTTTAATTTTAATTTATTAGATTTTATATGACCTATTTAAATTTTTAGTAGCAATGAAACATTAGTCTTTTGATTATTTTTATTTGGGAAATTAGCAATTCTTCCTGCTCTTTCCTGGTAAAAGGAATAAATCTATTGAAAACTTTATGTGTTTCATAAGCAAATGAAAATGTAGGCAGACACAAGTATATTCCTTAAATAATTAAGGTTCAACCGGTAAATATTCTGAAAAAATCGCTGCAAACGTACCGTACTTATTGTATCACTGCAAACTGATTTTACTGTCTCTTACAAGGCTTTCTTATTTTAAGCATTTGTGTGATCAAATTTAAAATAGAAATAAGTTGGCCTTAGACTATACTACGGGGCTTATCATGTTTGCTATGATTTGCATTTATGTTATGGAGGGGGCTAATTAGACTAGAGAGGTTAGAGTCATATGTTTATTTGACCGTGTTTATCAACCAAGTAAAATAAGATCTTATCGATAAGATAAAATTGAAAAAAACCTACGAGAGTCGATTCTTTTATTTTTAAGGTGGTAGTTTATTTTATGCGAATAAAAATGTTAAATATGTTTGAACATATCAGCTGTTCAAGACACAAATTGTAACAAGAGTACACAATAGTACTCTATTGTAAACTTAGCCCGAATGGCAACGAGCCCTTACTGGAGCTAATCAGACTTACGGTCACCCACCTTGAGCTTGAACCCCTGGAGCCTTGTTGACATAGGAGAATGTTAATTAGCTAACTAACATGAAAGGTGTCTACAGTGCGTGCGTGGATGATGTCAGCTAGAATTCAGATTGTTCGAATTAACAGAACCCCTGGCCTGGGTTAACAATACATGAGAATATAGAAATAATTCAATTATCCATGCCGAATACAATAAAAAGAAACAAACCTAAAGAATTTCAAAAAACTCCATTTGGTAAAGATCCGTGGTTTCTAAAAGAAACGAAAAGGAGAGGCCGTCTGCCTATTCATGTAGCTAAAAGGGGAGGGTAATTGACGAGAATTATATACTTTCGAAATTCTAGAAAATACTCTACTTCGAGTTCAGCTTATCTACGCTCATTTTCGGGACGAATTCTGCCTATGTCTGATTGTGTTCGGTCTTGACCTTGAAGGTGATCTGGTACTCACTGACGGCAGATGTGGGCCTGATGAACACCTTATCATAACTCCTCCTTGGCTGACGGACATGGAAAGTGGCTGTGTTTTTCCTTGTAATATACAATCATTTTCCTTTTTTGTTATAATTCTTTCTCAGTACCAACTAACTTTGTTCCATGTAGCAGTAATTTTCTTTTATAATAATAGAGTACTTCATTATGTCACATTTAAAGCCTAAGGTTACCTTTTGGTCACCATTAACCAACACGTACACAATACAGGTTCTTAAATGAAACAGAAACATACAGTTGAATTTTTAATTTAGTATGTAAAACAGGATAATTTCTTTTTTTATTATCCAAGAATATGCATTTTGGTGTGAATAACAGATTATCAAACTTGCCTGTTCGAATATACCTCTGAATTGGGGAATAATGTTTTATTTTTTTTTTTTTATTTCATTAAATTAAGTTAATTATATTCAGGATATATTTCTTATATATTTTTTTCCCTTCATAGCCCCTTTAAATTTCCAGATAATTATATATAATTATAGATCCTCAGGTGAATCTATTTACAAATTATTTTGTATTTCCTGTAGCATCGCTACATTATATACAGGTTTTGTTATTTTATAGAAATTATATAATGAATAAACAAGTATAATGATATACATTATACGTGACTAGACTAAACTGACTAATAAAGGTGATGGGGCTCCCCTTTCTGATCAACCTTAAAACTAACTTACATACTAATTCTTATCCTAATTTTTCCCCGACAGTCTGTTGCCATCGATGCGGGAGGGGTGGTGGGGTCATAGTGTTAAACACTAGGTGCTGCAACGAGTCAAAAAACTTGATGTGTCTCCGGCGGATAAACTCACCCACCGACGGCACACCAAGCAACTGGTGCAGGTCAGCGTTTTTCAACCTCTCGAAAGAGGTATGTCGGACCAATTTTCGCATGATCCCATTCTGGAAATGTTGAGACATTTAGCTGTATTGTCAGTCAAGTGGGTAAATAGCGGGGCACCATACAGCAGAGCTGGCCGGAGGACATATATTTCTTATATCATATCTATATTAGAGCATAAGATCGTTGTCTTGTAAGGTAAGCGAGTATATATTCGAAAACAAGCAGGTGCAGCCACTTAGAATATATATTAATCAACTCAGAAGAGATATCAAATGCGTATAAACTGAATATTGGGTATCATCGTAGTTATTTAAGTACATTTTGTCGATATTACATCCGAAAGCCCATTAGTGAAGAGATCAAACATAACGCACATATCGGTGTGGTCAATACCAGTACCATTATTGACTACCTACAAGAGCATTTCTATGATGAAATATAAAATTTAAATGAAATGGACATATGACTCTAAATGCGGTGCTCTGCAACGTTCAAAATTGATTGGACTAAAGGGGCAAGGCTGAGTAGATCCTAGAGGGATTGGAAGTGGCGATAGGAGAGCCAGCCGGCGCCACACAGATCTCGGCCGCCTTATTTTACGACAGTAAGCCGGATCCACTCCAGTCGCTATTGGTTTGGAGGCTCACACCTCACCGCTATCTCCTACGTGCTGTCGGGGGAAGATTCTTGGGGTTTCTTGGTCATGATTCCGTCCAGGTACCAGTTTATTCCAGCGGTTGGGGAACAAATATTGGGGGTGTTTTATAAACGTATCTATCAGTAGCCTCACACTGTTTTTATTTTGTTTGTTTTTTCACATCAATTATAAACTAAATTATGGTTTTATAATTTTTTATCTATAAAAATATGTATGAGAAAGATTAATATCTGTTTGTACAGAAGTATTAATTGGGCTGTAAGTATGTACAACTCCCTAGTGAATTCCCCCAGCAATCGGGTGGATGGTCCGAATGGTCTTGAATGGTCCGAAGCACTGGAGCTCCCAACGCCCAAGAGAGGACAAGAGATCTTACAGAGTAACATACCTTTGTTACTTTTATATATAGGATAGAATTTAGTATATATATATATATTACTTAATTATGTTTTTCATTTCATCATAAATGTAATAAAATGTTGCCTTATATGCATTGTTTTGATGTGACTCAACCATTTGTAATATAACTTCTTAATTTGTATAAACATTTGGAACTTGGCAATGCTGCTTTGACTACGGAATTTTGTTCCCATCATCGTTATGTTTGACCTGGGATATTTAATTGGGGCCTAAGGGCGTCCTGACGCTAGTGTCATTTCGTCAACGTCGAGCCAGCATGTGGTATGTTGTTTTTCAGCTGGGGAAAAGCCATGAAAGGGGGGGGCATTATTATTATAGTCATAGTCCCATTATTATTTTTCCATGTACTAGCCTTAATTATATATGTGAAAAGAAAAATAAACTATATGAAGGAAATTCGCTGTTCATATTTTCCAATTTTACGTACAGATTTCTCTTAGATTGTTTATTTATTACATAAAGATATTCATACACAAAGGAAGGGAACTGAAGCCTTTAGTGTATGCTAGTTATTTCGTTTGTCCCATGGAATAATTTTCAATAAGGATCAGTTGCCAATGGAAAATTGGATTTAACTTTCTTTGAAACTTCTTTAGTCCCTTATTAACGTTTCCTAATGGTTAACGTATGCTAACTTTTGATACGTCTATTATACATGAAATATTTTTCTCTTCCTATAGATTTATTACATCACTTATCAATGGTAATTATTAAAAACTACAAATCCACAATTAACATAAAAAAAAATCTTTGTTAATTCTTCATAAGGTATAGGGACACTTAATGCATCGCAGACCCTAATCATGTTATCTAATCAGAAATGTCGCATAGTATCGAAAAGAAAAAATCGGAGTTAAAAACCTTTTATTTTTCATATTCAAATTAATGCATTATTCTCTAATACATTATAATTTAATTCATAAGTATCGATCAATCATGGTTGGTTTCATTGATCCTTTAGAAAAGGTAGCAATGCTAATTTTTCCTTTTCCTTTTAAAAATAAAAAATCTACTCCATCCAGCCATAGTTTCAATACTGAGAGTAACACGTACCAATGAGACACTTTGTTTATGGATAAGTAATAGGTATTGTAATAGTCTTAAGGTCTCTCCCTTTTTCTTATTCTTATCAGATAATTTTCAAACCAACAACAAATCCATTCTGGCATTGTCTGGGTTTAGAACGACTAAAGCGCAAACTGTGATCATATTTTCTTTTTAAAAAAAACAGGCACAGTAATAATGATCCTAATTAAGCTGCTATTCTATGTATACTTGAATTTTTTTTTTTTTTTTTGAGGTGAAAAATCAATTTTATTAAGATAAAATTACAATCTGCCTTTTATTAGGCAATGAGTAATTGAGATAAATGTCATCATTCATGCCATAAAATTAAAAACAATATGTAGTGAATTTATACTTGAGTTTATAGTTGAATTATTAAAGCTCAGATCCAGGGTTAGATATCGTTGAATATTTGACAATATTTTAAAAATATTGTTAGATATCGTTGAATATTTGACAATATTTTAAAAATAGAAAAAAATAATTTTAAGGGATATTTTATGCTTTAACAAAAAATTATTCAGCTGCAATTTCAGTTCTATTGACTACCAATAGAACTGTAATATTGCTGTTTGGTTATTAACATTAATTATAGATGAAAGTTTAATGTCTGCGAGTTCGCGACGTCTATCCCCGTGTTTGATCACAGTACCTAGCCACAGGCAGTCGGAATTGAGGAAATGCTGTTGTATACTCCAACGTGCATTTCTGGCGGAACTCCACAAACTCTAAGATATTTCTATTCCTAACCTAGAGCTGTCTTTCTATTTGTAAACAGAGGGGAAGTAGTGATTTTTGGGTTACGTAGGATTCATTAATACGTTTCTTTACATCGTATATACAGAGCTGTTGTCTGCTTTCAATTCTATTCCTGGATCATCTTAAATATAACGTCAACGTTACAGACTGGAAAAAAAAATGCTCAAAATTGAGATCTCCATTATTGCCAATTGAATCTAGATTTTACTTTAAAGTAGATCACCAACTTTTCCAGTTCCTGGTTTTGGTTTAGTTGGTGAGTGAAAGCGGAAAAGTTTCCCTTCGGTTTTTATAGTTTTGTTTTTCTTTCGTTAATGAATGCATGCTGTTCCAAGGATAAACAGCGAATGTTGTATTTCTACCAACACACAAAAAGCTTAAAAGGTTTTTTGTAGGTAGCATAAAACATTTAAAGCGAGGAAATCAATTATTTTCCAGGAAAAATAAACTGAGCAGCCCTCCATGTTTGCCAATGCATTTCAAACAACAAATTCTATGAACAAACTCATTTTTTTCTTTGGAGAATTAGCCGGTTGAACATTGATAATTAACTAAAACAAATTCGCATAGCAGCATCTCTTTTTAGCACCTTAATATGGTGATTGAATACGCTTGTAATATTGAAAAAACTAAAAAAAAACTGTGGGCAGACAAAATTTTTATCCATTAATTAACAAATTATTTTGTAAAACGCGAAAGTTTAGTTTACTACGTTTCATGAAATTCGTGAACATTATAAAGAGCGTTGTTCTGCATGCAATCCTTGAGCCCGGTTGGATATTAGCCTTTCATTCAGGTACTTGATTAGTGCTTTTACTCTATCCATCCGTAGGTATATTTTGGTCCAAAAAGTTTCCGGAATGCCTATTTTTCCTGATTTAGCACCATATTAAAAATATAACTTAGAAATGCTTCTGTAATTAGATAGTGGAGATATCTTACTCCAACCAACACGAATTGAACGATACACTACAGTCATCTAATACGATCTACTCATTATATCATATATTTTCAGTAGAAACGTGTACCTGAGTTGTGACTTATGGTCCCCTTGTTTTTGTAAGCAACCAAGACCCCCTGTTTC
Organism: Acanthosoma haemorrhoidale; assembly: GCA_930367205.1. Classification (NCBI taxonomy): domain Eukaryota; kingdom Metazoa; phylum Arthropoda; class Insecta; order Hemiptera; family Acanthosomatidae; genus Acanthosoma; species Acanthosoma haemorrhoidale. The sequence goes on along the minus strand of OV884012.1, from coordinate 111,900,605 downwards.
CCAGAATTCCCTCTTCTCTTACTATGTCCCAGCTTTAGCCACAGACCCCACTTGTGCCTAGACATTCAACCCAGTATGCTGTAACAGATCTCTTAATATTTGTATATACCAGTGATTTGCTTGTTATTCATAATATAAGACTCTTCGCTACAAAGATTATTTAACTGGTCTAACCTTTGTAAGTTATTCAATAGGCCAAAATGGCGTGTATAGATTGACCTTAATAAAAAATGAAATTGATAATTCTCTATATTTAATATAGCGTTAAATTCCAAAGATCAATTCTAGTCATCATGCAATTGTAGTTTTGTACGATATAAAGTTGTCAGGTGTTTGCTTATTCAATGTTCAATGTAGTTAGGCATAAAATAGCATGAATCACCATAGAGCCCTAATAAACTGCTATAAAATAACAAAGAATTTACTGCTAGTCTAATGATCTTGGCAGAACCTGTAAATGAAGTAACATGTCTGTATGCGGTTTTCAACTTTATAGCGATATCAATTAGTGTTACGAATTGAATAATAAACAGCTGTCAATTAGCTTAATGTGAGGTCAAGTTGTATCGGCTTACTAAGTATGATAACTAAATGTGAAAAGGAAATATTCTGTTGACAAATCTATTCTAATAAATAAGAAACATGATTTTGTTAACAATAAAAGTTAAATGAAAGGAGTACTTACTTTTATTAACTTTTGTCAACGAAGTTGAAATGATCTGCAAAAGAAAAAAAAAATCAGTATTACGATTTAAGAAAGTTATGCCCAATCAGATATCAAAATAATCTTATATTTTATACTATCATATCTGGTATCTTCAAGGTCATAAGGTCTACCAACTCAAATCCATAATAACATAAATAATTTATATTGAGCAGCTTACATTATTGTAATAAATTAGTTACCGTCATGTGAGGGGATCAGATATTTTTAGTCCAAATCTAATTTGAAATAGTTGATAATATATTATACAACTGGAGGGTTACTTGGATAAATAATCTACACATACATACATCTGTATAGTACGCTATATCAAAGAATAAATGCTGTATTAATATACAAAATAAATGTTACTAAAAGGGTTTATGTAAATGTAAATGCATACAATTATTTCAGTGCAATGTACATAAATATATTAATGTTAGATTACCACAACGTTGTATGAATCGTCAATGTGGAGTGTTGACTGAAGACAAAGGATGACAAAAGTCAACTCGTATTTAGGCCTATTGGTGATTGTTAGCAGAAAGTGGACTCCCTATTTTTAGTCTTTTTTTTAGTTTTTTAGTCGCAGATAACTTAGGGAGCTTGTTTTTGTTGATTTTATTGGTATCCGTATGCATAGTCATGATTTGTATCATATGAATTTTATTTTAGCAACTGAAGATGACATGACAGCTTAGAGCTGTCAAAAACGTTATGGGTTGCTATAAGCTATATTGTTGAGAGACAGAAGATTTATTAAATAATGTGAAAAAGTAAACAAATGAAATTTTAATCCTGCACTATCACCTATTAATTAAATCATTTTACGCCGAGCAGCTCAGTATACTTTATTTACGAATCCTCTATTGTTTAGTAAGGAATACTTTATTAAGGAGAAGGTATTCGGTACGGTGCAAAAGTCACTAAGCTTCCTTCTTAATCTGGATGATGACAACAGGTTACGATTTAAGAATATCGTTTTCAGCAAACATTTTTAGCTCGATATCATATTCCTTTCCTCCTAGAATAAATATGTCAGGTGTGCGGTAATGCGGAACTCGGAACTCAGAATGCGGAAGAATGTGTCAGGGAAACTCCAACTAACATACATTTCTGGATGAAGATGTGCTTTTGAGCTTGGATAGCGGTGGTGCATCAAAATTAGTGGCCATTGTTCCCACAGCCTTCAGGTATTCGGGAACCCCTCGGGGCCCGCCCCTTGTTAAATTATTCACAGACCGACACTGCTGACTCCAATCACACATTTGACACTTCTCTACATTCAGCTAGAAGAAGAACATTACCTTATTTTACTAGACATAGGTTTGCGTTAAGACGTAGGTATAAGGGTATAAGCTCTCTATCAAAGTGGACCCAGTCTCCTGAAATGCATTTTAATGCAATGCAATTATTGCTATTGAACTGAATTGAAAAGATATTATTTCATAGATAAATAACGTGATAGTAGGGAATTCAACCAATTACTTCTACAACATACATTGGTTACTATTGTGATAATATTAAAATTATGAAAAAGAAATGAATGAAATCCCCAAAACTGAATACAAATATAAATAAATGCTAGTAATGACAGGCGTCATTATATAGTCATTAAATAGCTTAATTATATGTTTTATTATTTTATGATTGTAATATACTTTCTCTGACACGAACTAACTCGAAAGTAATTTAATATTGCGTTTAAGCAACGTTTGAAGGGGTTTTAAGACAGGATTTGAAGACAACTATTGTAAGCTGCTAAGGGTTCTTCCATGAAACGGCCCAATGAAACTCATACCTTTATTGTTAAATTTACAGTTTAGGTCTCACCTGATTGCCCGTCTGTCTGACTTGTCTTTGCGAGTCTCCTGATAAAGCTTTTCCAGACATGAAATTTTACATTGAGATCCTATTTAACATTTCAAAGGTATGAAAAATATAGCTATTACCATTGTCAAGTGGCATAAATTAATTCCTTGTTATTACAAAAAATAATTTTTACTTAGGTGTCAAATTTAGTGAATTATAAAATAACAATATTTAATTATTGTTTAATTTTTTGAGACTGTAGCGGCAAAAATGATTAAAAATATCATTAACACAACATTACATCAACCAGTTTTATTGTTTTTTTTTTGGCATGGAAGTTATGTTTGATTACCCTGTGATGCTAAAATAAAACTAGCTCTTGAAAGATATAATAAAATGGGTTAGTAATACAACCCCAGAAGATAAATCTCTGTATCTTCACTAACAAAAGAAATGCTATAGTTAGACCACCCTATATAGGGGGGACACAGTTAAGCATTTGTAGTGAGGTAAAGCATCTAGGGGTTACTCAGGATAGAAAATTGGACTGGTCTAAACACATCAGGAATACTACTATGAAGGCACTTCGATGCCTCTATGCATGTAAAAGGGCTGTGGGTAGGACCTGGGGACTACAACCCAGAATGTTATTCTGGCTATATACCGCAGCAGTTAGACCAATGGTGCTCTATGCCTCTATGGTGTGATGGCACAGAGGTAGTATTAGTAAAAATAGAACTTTGCTTGGCAAATTACAGAGGCTTTCATGTCTCATGATCACTGGTGCCATGAGTACAACTCCTACTGCTGCAATGGAAGTCTTATTGAACTTGAATCCACTGCACATAGAAGTAGAAGCGCAAGCCTTGAACGTGGCTTACAGTCTTGCGAAATCAGGAACAAGATCCAAAGTCATGACTCACATGGGACATGGGAACTTGTTCAGAAGAATTGATGAGGACGAGGTGCTGTCAATGCACTCTGACCTACAAGTTAAGAAACACACAGACGTTTTATACTGTGCGGAAAACACAAAGACCAAACCACATAAACTGTGTAATGGGATTAATTGCTATACAGACGGCTCACTAACAGAAAACGGATCAGGGGCCGGCATATGGAGGAAAGATAAACCAGAATCTGGGATTTCTATTCCTTTAGGTAGACACAACTCGGTCTTTCAGGCCGAAGTGATGGCGATCAATGTCTGTACCCAAACCTTAATTGGGGAGGGTGTAAGAAACAGACTGATCACAATTTTCACGGATAGCCAGGCAGCCATTTGCGCCCTGAGAAGCTATACGACCAGATCTTATTTGGTTGAGGAGTGTAAAAACAACTTAAACACACTCTCGCTAGCCAATAAGGTTAGAATCGACTGGGTGCCAGGACACACAGGCATCACAGGCAATGAGAAGGCAGATGGCCTTGCAAGGGTGGGCTCAGAACAGACACCTCTTGCACCTGAACCCATATGTGGTATCAGCCTCAGCTACGCTAAAAGGCGTATAAAATTAGCTTTAGAGGACAAGGCAAGACTCTCTTGGAGAGAAACTAATAAACAGGAACACTTGAAACTGTTTCTTAATGGACCCTGTAAGAGAAGAAGCTCAGCACTTCTATCAATGGACAGGTGGACACTCAAAAGTGTGACAGGACTCTATACAGGTCACTGTCGGTTAAATAAACACCTCTTTAATTTGGGGATAGTGGGATCACCAATCTGCAGATTCTGCAAGAAAGAGGGAGAAACGGCACGTCATATAATATGTGACTGTGATAACTTAGCTAGAAGGCGATACTTTCACTTTGGTAGTGATCGCATTGTAGACCCCAAACTATGTGAACTGATCGATCCATTCAGTATCCTCATTATTATTAAAGGCCGTGGGCCTGTCACATATATAGGACAGGGACATGGACGGCGCACAATAGGTCTCACTGAGGCCGCGGTGCACAAATGCCGGAACAAATAATAAAAAAAAAAAAATACATTTTTTAGAGATAAAAAAAAAGTCTATAATTTTGAATAGTGTAACAAATTTAAGATCCTTACATCCTGATAATAAAATGCAGTATTTGATAGGGCTTAAGGGAACTATAATTAGTTAAAGCCATCATAACTGTCACCAAAAGCATATTCGAAATTTTTTGCCACCTCAGTTGCATATGGAGATGAGATTTTTTACTAAAATAAAATAATAAAATAAGGCAACTTTATGAAAAAATAATGTAATCAAAATTAATCAATTAATTGTGATTAAAAAATAAATATTTTTCAATAATGTTAAGTAGGATATCAAATGAAAGATTTTGACTATCTGGTCAATGACATACGAGGAAGTTGGTTTTAGTGGATTATTACTACAAGAAGTCATTGTTGGTCTCAATAAACTTCTCTATGGTTCTCAACCGTAATGAAACCCTTAAATGTGTGATGCAACTCAGTAGACCTGAATTTTCCAACTATTAGCTCAATTACTCTACCACATTGTACAATCATACAGTAAGAATACAATAATGTAATTGAAAATGACGTAGAAGTGTTATACAAAAGTTTAATGCACAAATACTTACGAAGAGATATAAAATTTGAGAAGCTGACAAAACCCTTTTTCTATATATAATTAACAACACTCTCTCCACCGAATTTTCTTCGGCATGGTAAAATACGTTAAGGGCCAATTAGGGTTGTTCATTTTTACGTTTTTTTTTATACAACTTCAGCTCTTTTTAACATTTCGCTTTTCGCCTTCCCAAGGTCTGTGGTGTGTTATATATTTGTGCACCCTTTGGATCTGTTGGTAAAGTTGTTTTGATAGGTTATCTCGTGCAGGATAAAGGGTCCAATCTTACCCGGATATGCACAATCCACATCATGTTTTATTATTATTATTTTTATTATTTTAGACAGGTCCATACAAATAGTAAAGGTTTCCATAGAGAAACAAATATAAAAATAAGAGAAAAAAATACATTTTTGATTTAAAAGTTCATTCATAAATTTCATAGAAGAAATGTTTTTAAATTTCTTACTAAACTTTATTATATAGTATACATCCTGCCTTCCACTGCTGTGCTACGCACCACTGTAGTAACGAATGCACCTCACTTATCTACGTAGACAATTAACACTATGTTTAACTAAAAGAAAAAAGGGATGCCAATCCAAAATAATAGTTGACAGTCTGATATTGTTACCCGTCATTCTCAATGTATGACTTCCAAAGCATAAAAAGTTTAAGTAAGAAGTTACTAATGCAAAATATTCTGCCCCTTTCCAATTGAATTTCGTGATCACCAGTGGCAGCTCAAACGTACACATTTGATTAGAAGAATAATTGGCATTTGGAAGATCGGTATAAATAAATTATAAACAAATTAAAAAAAAAAATTAAAATAAATGCCGACAATAATGCATGTCTTAATTAATTAGAAAGAAAGTTATTAATAAAAAAAATATAGCTATATGTGCCTACATCGACGATAGAGCAAAAGGACACAAGGTTCATCTGTTACTCACATACTAGTATTTCACTGTTGTCCCTTCATCGTATTATCTTGGATAATTATTTCTAATTACAAAACTTTAAGCGAAACACAACAATTCATTTCTATTAAAGTTACACCTCAATTCAAACAAAGCACTACTGCAGCTAAACGTTACACAAATAAATTTATTATATACATGCGGGACTAAGCCAAAAGACTTGGCAGCATATTACAAATATGAGGATCATTGAGCCCTAAGAAACATTTGCATTAGATCTGCTTAACGAAGAAATCTTTGCCACCACTAGATAAAGAACCTTCGATCGGGCTTTTTTCGTGCTCTCTCTCCCTCTCCATCAAACATTAACTTGCTGAGGTACTGTTTATTCTCTCTGGTTATTTTTTTTTTTTCTGTGCATAATATCATAATCATTTGTCTGGAGAAAAGAAAACTCTTTATTTGACAAAGTGGTTCCACCAAACTATATTTGATTCATGCAGCACAGAGCACCTATCATTTATGATAGTTAAAATCATTATTGGAAATTATCATTTAAATAATGACAACGAAATTGTACAAACCTTCTAGCCCTTCTTTTAATGTAGCATAGAATTTAATGGTAATATCCCTTAAGTGAGCTATATTTTGCATATACATGCAATATTTTCTCAGAAATCCAGGAACAAACATTATTGTTGTTATAGAAATACAAAAGCACACGATTTCACCAAAGCAACAGACCCCCTGTCGTTATATTTGGCATAGATGACTGTAAAGTCATAGTTTCCTGGTGTCTTCCCAAGGAAATAGATAGCTGCTCCTGGTGAAATTAATTTAAAGTTAAATCAATATTCACGTTAAATACCACGAAGTGGCATCCGTTAATTTAAACTAGTTATTGCTCAGTTGCCAATAACAGTGTCTATAAAATTTGTAGTTATTATAATAAAACAACTAATTTTTTATATTAACTAAATAATAATTACGATATAAAAAACGATAACACATTATGTATATGTATATCATTACGTGGATGTATTATTATAATAAATCTCTTGGAGGTAATGCCCGCAGTGGATAACGGACAGGAGGATTAAGGAGGAGCTCTCCATTAGAGGATGAAGATAGGGCTGATGGTGGGTGCCTCCCGAAAACGACCATTACTGCTTCCTTATCGTCCCGGTTCCTTCCTCTTCCCTGCCTCCATCCACCTCAGCCAGTATGCCTCCTCCTAGGTCAGGTTTTAAAGGAGTAGATTAAACACTTACCAGCAGCTCGGTACTTTCTCGAAGCATCAACCCTCAGATAAAAGTGACCCATTGTATAGAATTAAATAATAAAATCTATCCTGCAAAATGTCTGGATGAGGGATATAGGCACATAGCTTGAGGCCAGGAATTGACAAAACACGGCATTACGTCTGGCATTATATCCTGCGGTACCGCCCCATGATAAAATAGCTGCGTAAATTGACATTAAAATTTTAATAATGGAAAAAAAAAATTCAAGTGATATGTTTCATATAATCAAAGTTTTTTTTTTTTGGATTTGAATAAGTTTTTAAGTTGAACACGATTTAGATGAGAATCCTAATGAGTTTATTTAATTATAGTTTTGGCATTGTCAAACAATTTATTAATGATCCTTCATTATGCTCCATGGGATTACTTTTGTTTTCTGCAACATTGGACTACCAAGTGAAACTAACTTGCCAAATATGATCGCTCTACATCACGAATTAATGTTGCGAACACGGTATTAATAACAACGTTAATGACGTCATGTAGTTATGGTTTGAAAAATCAAAATATATCAGTACACCAAGATCTTAACTATATGACATCTTCCTAAAAATTATGGGAAGATTAGTTTTTTAGTAATAATGTCTAAGTAATGTTTACTAAATAAAAATATATGTTCATTTCGATATTCTCTATCAGAAGAGAATAATGATTAAATCGACCATGCTTATTCATAATTATTGCTTTGTTAATTTTCTTAATCTATAATCTTTTCTTTTTATTTAATAAAATCAAATTGTTCATGGTTCTTCACGTATTGTGTTATTTATATCCAGCACACCTATTCCTATTAACGTTCTATCACCCCAAAGCGAGGTCTAATAAGAGGTAAGATAAGAGTTTTTGATTGTAAACTGGGGACATCCGTTAAATACTTTATAAAGAGAACTAAACTATCGATCCCGATCAGACTTAATTTTTTTTGTCTTATTGTTCTATTCAATTCTAATCAAAACTAATAAAGGGCTGAATGTGTTATGATGCTAGTGGCTAGGAAGTGGTCAGTCGGCATCATGATGCCTTTAGGAGCTAAGGTACTTTTACAACCGTAGCCTAGGCCTCGATTTACATATCATAGCCCATTATATATTACAAAATAGGGAAGAATGGAGGATTTCAAGAGCTAAGAATAACACAGAAAATCATTCACTCTACGCCAATGGTTTTGACCATGGTACCTGATCAAGATACATAATGTTTAATAATAAGTTGTAATTTAACATTCTATCTCAATTTTAATAATTATTGGTTATAAAGAAAAATTAAAAAGACCCAATAAAATAATAGATTGTACTAGGGCTGTTATCGGAATTGACGTCTGAAGGGTAGTTGGAAGCTTCAGGGCTCAAATCCCAGCGCAATCGCAATTGTCATGTTTTTAAACAATAATTTTTAAATGAGAAACTTAATCACTACAACATGTAACTTCGAGAATTTTAAAATAATTGAAATATTTTACATATTTATCAAGAATACTTTCTATTCTTGTATTACTTTGTCAACTTTTTTGGATTGATTATTTAAAGGTGATGGCACGCTCCTCTAAACAATGACACGTAGGCAATTAGTTTTTCTAAAATTTCTCGTTAAACATTCTTTAGAATGTTAGTTTATATTGTAAATCGTGAATCGATATTCAAATCGTTAATGATATTGTAAAATATCACAATAAAATTAAACTTTTTTATTTGCTGTATATACATAACTTATATATACATTATTTCATGACAGAGATTAAAGAGGTTGTAAAATTTTACCGTGATTACATGTTTGTAAGTGAGCTCATTTAGACTGGGCTATCTAAGGATTAATATTACATGATATTTAGAATGTAGATAAAATTATGTCAGCTTCTCCTCTGTACAGAAATCTTATCGTAAAACTATAAAAACCGTTACACAAATATGAGGTCCATTTAGGACTAGGACAGAAGTAGAATAATTTTTTTTTTTTTCAGTTATAGGATTATGTGAAGGTAAATACTTGTGTATTTAGCTAGCATCCAGACAAAAGATTTATTTGATGTGGCTTGGTTCGTACGTATTTAAGCTTTGCCTCAGTCAGAAAGGGGGAAGTTAGACTCTGCTCTTTCATAGAGCTCCCAAAGAAACAATCGTTTCAATAAGTTATTTTTGAGATACAATGGAAATTAGAGCAGACACAGAGTTGCCATTTTCCAATATCTTGGAAGTTAGGTGGCTGAAAAGCGTTTTTCCAACGAGGAATCATATGGCTATGGTGTATTTGAAAATTGATAAATCGTCAGTTCCAGGTTTAGGTCTTCATAAATCAGCGTTTGGGGTGAATACCTGGGATTAGATAGAAAGCTACTCCTTGCTTTGGTGGGTAAGGCATGGGGACGAGTTCAAGAAAATATCAGGACGAAACGAGTGGAAACAACCTGTGAAAAGTATTTTCAATATATTTCACCTTAATTACACCAATATTTCAAGAGTGACGACTTACACTTGTGGGGTATATACCTCCTTTTCGTCGGTATTCAACCGCAAGAACAGGACTACGGTACTAAACAGCACTACGATTATAATTTGTTATTTCACATTTAGATGTGGCATTTACCAATTTTCATTTAAAGATGTATGTTCTGGCAATTTTTCACCTCCTAATAACTATTATTAAATAAAATGGCTGTGATGCAATATTTTGCCCTAACAAATGACAGTAAACTAACTTTCATTGGGATGTGATTTTCGTGCTCGTGGGATGATCATGCTAGGATAGATTGGAAGTCCAATACAATTACACGGGAATAATCCCTTTTTGAAAAGGGCACTAACAGGATTGTCAGGAATAACATTTGCCGTTGAATAAATTATGTCGGCTCCATGGACAGTATGTGCCAATAATTGCGGTTGAGCAATGCTAGTCATAATTGGAAGACAATCCGATCAGCAGGCGCTAGCTAGCCACAATGTCACGTTACTTGACATCGTTAGTATTTTTAGCTTGATTTGAACAGTTGATGGTTACACTGAATTCATATTTTAAAATAATTATGTCGATTTTTTTTTAAATTTACGAGCAATTTTCTAAGGGATGACTTGTTACTTTCCAGTAGATAAACTGTATAATACTTCTTCTTGACAATCAGCGTGTGCAACGGCAGCAGGAAATGATCGATAATTCTGAGAATTTGAAAGTGAAAAAGCTAATTGTGACATTTTCACCTATTTTGGATTGAGGAGAATAGATTTTGATTGCAATAAGGTGAGGAGATGTGTGAGAAAAACAAATTAAGTCTAAAAAAAGTCATGCTCTTTATGAATTTATATCAACTCTCTTCCAAGGGCCAGTGATGAGAAGCTATTGAATATCCCAAAGTTTGGATAAAAGTGAAGATCATAATACAATATCTACTCTAAAAATATAGTTTAAAGAACAAGTAGCTTAGATCTCGAGTCTGAGAACCTTAACAGGTTTCTATTGGAGAATATTTATAGGCTATTTATAGCTTCATAATTTTTATCACAATTTTACGGCATTGAGACAAAGATCAAAGCCACCGTGAACGATCTGAACGATGTTCCCATCGAGGCCTTCCAGGGTTAGTAATGTGCATGGGAAAATCACTGGAAAAAATAAGTATATGCTCAAGGGGAGTACTTCGAAGATTTCTAAGCGCTTGTCTGTATCTATATTTTGCATAACTTGTCTTACAACAATACTTGTACACTTTTTGAAACCTCTGTGTACAAACAATTTTAATTTATCATTGAAATAGACCGTTATTTATATACATATAGTTTTTAATATTAAGTTTAAATATTGCATAACTAACACGAGTTCAGAGAGTAAACTACTTATTTATTTTATTTATAATAAAAGAACCCCTTTGAAAAAGGTTATTATAAATCTATTTACTCTCTGAACTCGTGTTATTTTTGTAATATTTAAACTTAATGAAAGGAATATTTGAAGTTCATGTTGGCTTCAAACTGCTGCTTGTGGGTAGAGATGTGTTCCAACTGAAGTTCATGGCAGGACAAGAAATGAGAATTACTCTAGGCTTAGGAAATAGAGAGAATGTGTTTTTTTTTTCGTTTTCTTATGAATTATTGGCGTAGCTCTAACCTAATGAAATAAAAAAATCTGTGAACCGACAGATCCTAAAATTCTAATAACTCGCAAAGGGTCCAATTATTATCTGTTATTCAAAATTCTCAGGATGTGGCCAGGAACAGAAAAGTATATTATTTGATGGGCGATCAGATTTAGTTACTTTCTTGGATATACTAGATCCTGTTTCGTTATGACTCTAATTAGGCATCATCTCTCATCAGGGTAGAAATAAATGGTAACATATAACCCAACATGATTATCCCAAGCCGCAACTAATATTTGCTTTAAGCTAACAAATCCAAAATTAAAATGTTAATTTTTTACCCAAATAAAGAAAATAAGTGGAAAAAGAATATATCAAAGAAAGTTGGCGTGTTGATGATCTACAGACTCTCCATTTCTACAATAGGCTTGACTACGAGATGCAGAGAGTGTGGCAAGGAGCTAGAACAAAGGTTTATTGGAAGTGGCTGGTCCAGGTGGAGGTGACACTTGCACGATATGAGTTGTTCTGTGAAATGGAGGAGAAAACAGATCCCCTTTTGCACTGAGGTCCAAGCTCCCTTTGTCAACATTCATATACCTCCCTTCGCTCAAATCCTTTCTGAAAGGGCCCACCTCTGCTCTTTCATAACCAGTCACCCGGAAAATACTGCAGTGGAAAATATTTTATCTGTTTGGTGTATCGGCCCTCAGCCTTTATGTTATGCGCTGGTTACAAAATAAAATCATCCACTAGATATTAATGTAAGGATAGAGTACAAGAACATATTTCCCACTAACTTCTTTGTTAAGCACGTATAATGCACGTCTTGATTCTGTGAAATGGAGGAGAAAACAGATCCCCTTTTGCACTGAGGTCCAAGCTCCCTTTGTCAACATTCATATACCTCCCTTCGCTCAAATCCTTTCTGAAAGGGCCCACCTCTGCTCTACGTTACCCATAATAAAATAAACAATATTTTATTTTTGGATTAGTTCTATATTTAGCATCATCAGGTATCAAATAGAGCTGGCATGCTAATCATTATGCCTCTGAAAAAAACTACCTATTGACTTTCAAACACGATTTTAATGACAGTTTTAATGATTTTGTACAGCTACATGAAAAAAATAATTTTAAAATTTTAATGATATTCAACACAACCCGATATTTAATTTGATATTCTATATAATTGGTATCAATATAATTATCAATCAAATTAATCAATATAAAAATATTAATATATTTTTGAATTACCTCATTATTAATTATGACACGTGGTAATGTACTGTGAGGGAGGTTTTATTGCTATTACCATCGGGAAACTAACATACAAAATTGTAATATTCTTCGTAAAATATGGGTTGAGGCACAGTAGTGAACACGATTTTAATGATAGCTTAGATTGACTTTATATAATTAATTACATAACATATTTATAACTAGACGGACGTGATCATTACTATGATGCCCAAATCAATATGACAGAAAACTGTTCGTTTTTTTTTATTACCAAACAATCAAAAAATTGTTGATCCTTATTTGCATTAAATGGAGTAAAAATAATTAGATTTAATTTTTACTAATTAATAACTTTAATTAATTAAATAGGTCAAACAGGGGACTCTAGGGGTCTGGATGGACAAACAGTCCACACACACTCACATACGCTTTTCTGATTTTGAAGATATTTTTTCACCTGTAACTAAATTATAGGATGATGCAACAAACTTGACTTGAATTTTTTTTATTATTGATCCATGAGCATTGACCAACTCGGGATAAAATGGTAAGATTTTTCTCAAAGGTATTTTTACGTTACACTCATATACCTTTACGCCAATTTTTAGAATTTATTTTTATAAATTATAAGATAAACTATTTCTCATTTAATTTTTAGGGCTTAAAAAATACCGGGGAACTCTTTTCCGCGATGAAAGCATTCATTTAAATGATTGTTATTAAATCCTATTTTTTAAGTCGTTTCTTTATGACGATGACGGAGGATGATTTAGGGGTGCCTGCAAAAGGTATTCTAACCTCTTAATGCAGAAACGGAATATTTCATGACAAGTCACAGGATCCTCAGGTCAAATGCTGTTTGTCAAACCCTTAGTCTAGAACTAGTTGGTTATTGAGTTACTTCTACAGTATTGATTTTGAGTTTGAGTTTGTCATGAAGCGGTTAGCCAATTATCTATTCCCATTCAGTTCGTAATGACGAACTGATCTTGATTAGTTAAGGACCATTTAAAAACTATTTTAAAGTAATACTCGTATGACATATGCGGATCTGGGAAGCAAGCAAAAGTCAACTTTGTCAATTTCTGTTTCAATGACAGCATGATCATTCATGTATTCATCATTTTTATGCTTATAGTCTGAATCCCAAAATTCCCTAGATCTTGACTGAAAAACTTAATATACATAAATGAAATCCTACACTTGTGTTATATCTATAGCTGAGTTATATTTCAAAACAGGCACCAATGTTTTGATTCAACTTAAAATATATATATATATTGTTCAATGTAAAACAGCAGGTTAGGTAGCAATGCTAGTGGCTCGCCCCACCGAAAAACTCTTGTTCCTTACTTAATTGGGAAGACTTGATCGGCCACAAGACCTCTCCAAGGGACGACTGAGGAGAAGACGACCACTCTCATACGTAACGTGTTCGACCACTAAATGTTTTTTAGCCCTATCCATGGATCCAAGAGATCACACAACTATAGAGTAGAGAAAGATTGTAACCGAGGGCAGGGACTCGAGACTTCTCTTGAGTAAGAGAAGTCGCCCTCCTGTATAAAGAGATGTAGTTACAAGCATTTTTAATAACCCCCCTCCCACTCATACTTGAAGCAACAGAAGCCTAAGAGTTTTTGTTTGTGTGTTCGGCTTAAGTCTGGTTGTTTTCCCAGTCTTTTACTAACTCACTAATTTAACTTCTTTTCGTTCAAAATTTCTTCTATTTTCAATAGACTTGTTAAATCATTGAATTATATCGTCATGCTCCAAATTCAGACACCTCTTACCACCCTACGTTACCTTTTTGATGCAGTCCATTTCATCAATTCTATACCAGCTCCTCAATTCATAGTATAGTTGGTATTGTGTATGGCGTTAAACATACTTCTTCACCTGGAAAGCATTACAACAAACAAAGCTAACTCACCCTCGTGTTTACAATAGTGAGGAAACTACTACTTATTATTATTATTATACCTTATTAATCTTTTTCAGAATACTTATTTGGTTGTAAAAATGTAGTTTAGAAGGGTGAACAATTTGGAATTGAAGTGCACTTTTTTGATAGTAAAATTTCCATTGATATAAATGAGAAAAGCTTTATAATAAGTTTGAATACTGATTAGTAAGAAGAGATTTGTTCGAAAATTTAATAGTGCAATTATTCAAGACAGATAGAAGAGTATGCTTTTCCTTTGTCAGACCTGGATTCTTTAATAATTACTTTTTCTTGGTTCCAAAGATTTCAATATGTTGATCTTAAAAATAATTCAATGGGTTTGAAATTTTAGATATATGTTTTACAATGGGGATGCAGAAACGATAACGTTAAGTATGTGCATGATAATTAAACGTGAGAAAAGGCGGGCCTGTCGCAATAAACTAACCTAATTATTCATGAGTTATACGTTTTCTCAAGTCACTGCTCAAAAAGGGAGTACTGAGTAGGCAATGCTCTGGGTAGAGGAAAGGTTCTCTTTTTGGGTCTTACTGATTCTGCCTAGATGAGTTCTTTATTTTCTCTGGATCCTCTGCTTAGGATCATTCATGTCTGAATCATTTCCACCTCCTTACGCATTCCATATGCATCTTATCCACCAGTTTTACTCAGCTCATGCGAGGCCGTTAGTGGTGAAGACTGGCTGGATACAGAAAATATAATTTGGAAAAGCTACCGACCATTCGTACGATTTATGTATTGTGAACATACCCTATATCCGGAAAAGTCGACGTGTAATGCGTAGATACGCTATCCTTGTATGAATGTATATATAGCCATGATGGCTTCACACATTTCGCTATCATAGCTACGCAGCCACTAAATAATCCCATTAGCAGATGGTTGATGTGGTCTACGTTCTCTGATTCGTAAGTAAAAAATGCTTACAAACTATTTAAAATCTAATGTTTTGTTAATTATGTGAGATTTTAAATAATGTAAAGACAATCTAAATAATAACAACCCCGATAGACATTATTACCGTCCCCGTCCATTTCATGAGATTCTTAATATTTTAGCTATTTAGTTTTTTTTTAAAAAGGCCGTGTTCAGCTACCAAGATATTTTAACAAATGAATAAGTTTAAAATTATTGAGTAGCATTATTAGTAGCTTTTTAAACCATAAAAGTTATTTAAATAAAAAATAATTCGAAAAATACAATTTAAAATAAATAAATAATTTTAAAAACTTTTTGTGAATCAAATAATGACATCGAAACCCCGCATCAACTAATTACATCATGCTAAATACACTGCCACTGTTCTTTTTGACAGACCTTGTATTCTTGATGGCCTATTCCGAGTTTCACATATTTCTGGGTAGTAGTATATTTAGAAAAATAATATTAAACGTATGCATAGTCGTTAATATAAAGATGTTAATTATTAATATAAACTTTAATTCTCGTAAATGTAGCGCACAGTTCAACTGAATGAAATGGAATAAATGAACCAATCAAATTATTCTCCAAGAAGATAGATACATTGCGACAAAGAGGCGCAGTCTAAGGAGGCGTGAAATAAAAGCAGGACAGGGCAGGGAGGCATAGAAGGCGGGGAGAGAATCCTGGAGAGGAAATCCTGACTGGAGCCTTTTGTCTCCTCGCCATGGATCAGGATCATGGAGACTGCAATCCCACTCCAGCCTCGGGCCCTAGTCTTAATCAGTCAGCAAGTCAATGTCTTCTTGTGCATCGGAGTCCTTCCACGGCCTCCCCACCTCCGGGTTCACCGTCTGTAGCGAGGATGTTTGCATTGTAGTAGTTTATTACTGGGCGTAACTAAAGACAACAGTCTATTCAAGCACCAGTTTTCTTGCGATTGCTAGTTTTCATTTTTTTTTTGTATACCCTAATTATTAAAAATTATGGAATTCAATATAGACTCTATATAAATGAATCTATTTACAATAGGTCAATATTATATGTCCTATAGCTTTCCTACATTTTATAAGATTTTACACTCTGATTTGCGATTGTTAAAAAGGTATAATGTACATTATACATGCATTGTCTATACATGCCAGTAAAACTTTTTGGTAGTTTTCATTATTTAAACTTGTTTTTTTTTAAATCGGTTATGATCCCAATTATTTGATTGTAATATATACACAAACTACATAACACTGACAGGTTCTGAAATACTAATTAAATGATGATGCCAACTGCCTTGATACAACGGTTCAAAAATGTTACATGCATTGTTGATCAATCTCAGTCACCAAAAAAAACTATTGAAATTGCCCTAAACGACTTAAGAAAAAACTATTTCTATTACTAGCGATTTTTTATTTGGCACTTCATTGAAATTTATTTGGTGTAAATCTTTAACCATAGAAAAATATCAGTACATTAAGTGTTGGATACATTCTGGGCTGTACTTCATAAATTTTATAAGTTAAGCATAAATATTTTCAAGTTCGATTTCATTTGCCAACCAAACATTAATGAGTTTATTTCAAAGTGTATCGTAATGAATATACCTTTCCATTTCCAAGTCACAAATAAAAATCAAACAAATGACCATCTCTTGAATGAATGCAGGACCTCTTCATCCGGGCTCGGCAATAATTTTCAGATTCTCGTGTTTCTCCTTCGATGTTATTATTTCCCGAGCTTTATTTGAGAGTGATGAGTGAACCGGAGCAGATTACAATTCAGTTTCGATGTACTTGTAATCGATGAGCTCATCGAATCCTGCCGATAGCCTTGATCGGAAGAGGCAGTGCAAAGCTGTTGGCCGAGAAAGGTAAATCAGTTGTAGTGGGGCAATAATGAACGGCCGGCGGAGGGAGGGCCGTGATGTAGTATGCCTCGGGGAGGGAGGAGCAGGACCTTCCTGGATTCCGCATCATTCAATGCTGCCCCTTCGGAACCATTGTGAGCCAGCTACATCATACCTTACACGATGTATGCCCTAATATATCTGTCACTGGTTATGGGCCACTAACAGTATCGCTCCGCCCAGCAATGTACTTGTGTGTCACTCTAAACCTATCTCAGTCAAGACTGGTTCGATACTAGATATATGAAACTAATAATTAAAGTGCTAATAACATCAATAACGGTCGATTATAGATATTTTCAATATTTCAAGGTTTTTAAAACCCTTTTCATCTCTCAAAAATATTCCTGTAGACGAGTGATATCTGCAACACGTGTAGCCATCTCTCAGCAAAGTGCATAAATGTCTAGATGAAGAAAATAAATGAACTAGTAATTATAACCTAAAAGCTAAAATCTTTCAAGCTGTTAAAAATTGAATAAATATTGAAATGTTTATTAAATATAATTAAAATATATAACAAGGCCTTCGCGCTGTTGATCACATATCCTCAGCCCTTGAAACCAAACAATACTGCACTGCTGCCTTTCTGGACATAGCTCAAGCTTTTGACAGGGTTTGGCACGCAGGTTTGCTTTACAAGCTCAAAGGATATTTACCGCAGACCCTGTTCCTAATCCTGCAATCCTACCTTTCAAACCGCTTCTTCCAAGTCCACTGTGGTTCAGAATATTTTAACTACTATCCCATTAAAGCAGGAGTTCCACAGAGCAGCGTCCTGGGTCCCATCCCATAAAATCTATACACCGCTGATGTCCCCTCTACCAACAATACCTTCTTGGCAACATTTGCGGATGACACTGCAGTCCTGTCAACCCATCCAGACCCTGATAGAGTATCCCAAAACCTTCAAAAACACCTTGATGAGATCGAGTATTGGTGCAACCAATATCGAATCAAAGTCAATGAA
Source organism: Acanthosoma haemorrhoidale (assembly GCA_930367205.1). Lineage (NCBI taxonomy): Eukaryota > Metazoa > Arthropoda > Insecta > Hemiptera > Acanthosomatidae > Acanthosoma > Acanthosoma haemorrhoidale. Next base: position 111,882,231 of record OV884012.1, on the reverse strand, counting down.
GCAAAATGTTCCTATATAACCTTTACCCTCTGCCGCAAGTCCTGTCCGCCAGTTTTTTTAAATTCGACTCCTCTCCCTGTGTCTGAGACAGTACGGTATTTAGGCTTCCATCTCGAGAAAATACTGACACGGAACCCACACACGAGGCCAAAAAGACAAGAACTAAACAGAGGCTTTGGACAACTGTACAGACTACCTTGAAGGACATCCCATCACTCAATAGAAAATAAACTTCTAATCTACAAAGTTATACTCACACCAATCTGGACATACGGAATAGAGCTATGGGAGACAGCAAAAAAATCAAACATCAAGCGCATCCATTCCCTTCAATCAAAAGTCCTAAAAACAATAGTAAATGCTCCTTATTACGTCAGCAACAAAACCCTTCATAATGATCTGAATATACCCTACCTTCTTGAGCTCATCCCTTCCAAGTTCATAAAATTCCATAGTAACCTATCCAACCACCCTAATTCCCTAGCACAGTCATTGAACTGCACCACACACCCCTCTAATCCTCCTCGGAGACTAAAACGGCAGTGGCCTCGTGACCTGCTATAAATAAGTGACAGTGGGAGTCATACCAATGGCCAGTTTCTCCAATCATGTCCTGAGCCTTTGTGACTCTCGCGCTCTTGGTCAGCCGCCATTGGCTCTCATCCAGTGACGCGGCTGACGTAGGAGCGTGGGGGACTTCCCAAGACTCCGCTTCCTCCTACGCACGCGAGGGAGGTGACAACCATGTGGACTTGGGGGGCCTCTGGGATGTTTGTATATATATTATAAATGAAAATTGGTATGAACGAGATCATTTATCACAATTACTTAAAGCACTGGCAGATTGTAATTTTATCATAATAAAGTTGTAAAAAAAAAATATATACATATATATTGAAACTGGTCATATTATAATAGTCACTATATAAAATGTACATGATAATGAATTCGTGCAATAAAGAGATGTCATTCAACTGATTATATTTTCTTACTTATCAGTGTCAGATCGAATACATATATAACATAAGTGTATATAGGTATAATAATATAAAACTTATTACCACATTTATTCATTATTCTGAAAGCTTTTTCCTTATGTTTTGCATCACGTGAAAGTGACCAACCAGTGAAACCCTTAAACATAGCTATCCGTGGTCACACTCAAACACTTCAAAGACTAATATAGAATTAGAGCTAACATCCAACCTATAAAATCATCACGTAGGTGAGAACCTTTGTATAAGTTAGATATTTTGTTTTCCTAAATAAAGTATTAAAAATGAATACTGTTATCGATTAACGTGAAATGCAATAATGTAACAACATCAATAGTCAATGTGGTTAATAATATAAGGTCAGCAGTCAAACAAAGGGTAACCGGATGATGAAAGCAACAATTCATAGAAATCGAGGTCAGAGAAAATATATATGGGGTGGAAAACTTGATTAGTAAAAAGCTACCTAATATTGTCGTGCCGTCCAATTTCACTAGAAAGGCCAATACACAAAACATAGAGAAATGAAACAACACTGATTGAAAGCAACAACAACATTGTAGCTGATTAGGTTTCATGATAGTTTCATTTGTAATTTTTACATAGTAATATAAAAGTATATTGTCGTGGTTTGGAGTTTTTTTTTTTCACATTTATGTATTCCAATAACGGCTGATGACCATTACAAAGTTCCGTTTAATAAGATAAGATATTTTATTGTCTTTTTATAACTAAATTAAAGGAATAAAAACTTAAACATAAATAAGAATTGTTGCTTGAGCGAAATTTTTTTTTTTTTTTTTTTTTCAGTCAACAACAATTTATTAAGATAAAATTACAATCTGCCTTTGCACTGAGTAACGAGCGAAAATTAAAAAAAAAAAATATGTCTTTAAAATTACAGATCAAATGCAACAGCACATAAATATTAACAGGGAATAAGTAAGAAAAAAATTAATTGTAAATAAAACTATCGTTAGAGCACCTATTTTTCTTTTTTTAATATTATACAACTACCTCTCAACCATGTCCGCGAAACAATAATAAATCTCTCCATTACAGAAAATTCCTTTTTTACAATTATTGTAATGAAAACAGAAATAGTGATTAAGGAGTTGGTAAAGTAATAACATATTGATTAATCAAACAAAAATCAATATACGTTTGAACATATAACTTTAAATGGAACTTCATATAGCTAAGTATAAAGAAAAGTCACACGGAAAAAAGTAATTTGCTAAACATTTCTGATCATGTAGAAAACATATTTTGCAATTTAGTGAAATTGATGATATGAAAAATTTCTAATGCACTGATTCAATATGAATGACTACCTGGGCCAATACAATTGTTTGTAGAAAACAAAATATCTTCGAAATGAAATTCGGGTTCGAAACAAGAAATGAAATATAAAATCATTACACCCTATTAAGAAATTTCTTTTTTTTTAATTAGGATAAAATTACAATCTGCCTTATTAGGCAATAAGTAATTGAGATAATTGTTATCATTCATAACATATTTACAATTTATCATTCACTCGCTCATTCAGTGTGTGTCAGGTGATGGCACAACTGAACATTTAAGATAATTAAGAATTATTTAAGATATTTCTAAAGGCAAAACTTGGAAAATGATGTAACAAATAAAATAAATTGCAGGGCAACCAACGAATTAAATTAGCCTTTGCATTTTGCTAAGGCTGAACATTTTAAACATGTTTCTCATTTCGATAAGGTATTAATTTTCCAAGTGGATGTAACACTTCTAAAAGGAAAATTGTAAAATTTGTACAAAACTTAAAATGACTAAATATTATTAAATATACAATTTAAAAACATTGGATACATTAGAGATCGAAGAACGTTTCAAATAGCTTTAGATGATATTCCGTGCACAATATTTCTTCGATTGATGCCTTTTCCAAGCCATTAGTTCTCATCGCTCTCCCTATATATTCAATACTCCACTGCTCAAATCCTCAGTCCCCTAACACAAGAGTCCTCTCTGACTTGTGCCCACAAAACTGCAGTATACGATCGTTCCTTTCTCGCTTTCAATCATCCTTACGAACCTTCAAAATCCTTCTATTCCAACTCCTCATCACCTTCCAGATATATTCTTGATAGTTTGGGAAGCTTTATTGTATTATATACTTTTATTTTTATTTCGTTGTATACTATATGACAGACGCTTGCTAGTTTGGCATATTTTTTCATACTTTTATTCTTTGCATTTATATTTTTATTTCATCGTTTGTTGTATCATATTTTACAGACTTCATCATATTGCTTTTTTTCCTTATACCCGACGGTTCATCTCTGATTTGATTGATTGGCTGCAGTTAAACCATCTCTTACTTCATTTTATTATAGTTTTTCCAGTTATAGAGGTTTTTCTTTTATTTTACCTTGTATCGTTTTTTTTTGTTTGACAAAAGCGAATATTTGCTCTTCTTTGCTATCCTTAAGGGGCCTTTTCCCGGAATATATTTCTATCTATTTATCATTCGATAATAACGATTACAGTTTTTAGATTTATATTTTTTTTTGATTTATTTAATTTAAAAATTGTTGATACGTTATTGATTTTTTAAAATAATAATACCATAACTTTATCATCCTGCCTCCTCCACTAACAAATAATATTCCTGGTTGTCTAGTAATAACATACATATAATAGGACTCACTACAATAGTGAATGCAGGAAATGCTAATGATTTTGTGGTCATCATGAAAAGAATGGTCATACCTCTCTCAAGGGGATAAAGAACGCCGACCTGCACCCGTTGATTGGTGTGCCGTCGGGAGGTGAGTTCATCCACTAGAGACACATCACGTTTTTTGACTCGTTGCCTAACGAACCCAGTGTTTAACACTTAGGACCCCACCACCCTTCCGGCATCGACGGCAACAGGCTGTCGGGGAAAATTAGGTTAAAATTTTGTTGTTTGGTGGAAGTTAGTTTTAAGTCTGATTCATTAGGTGAGCCCCATCACTTTTAAACATGTTTAGAACATGAATTTATATTGTACATTATACCATTATTCTTTTGTGACAATCACAAACCGTAATGTAAAATTATTAAAAAAGTAGCCATGCTACAGGACATATAATTACGTGCTGTAAATAGATTCATTTATGTAGAATAGATAATGTATCACGCCACTTCCTGACACAAAATTGTAGACAGATCTTTTGTGAATGTTTACAAAACTTAAATGCTTGGCTGATTGTTGACTTTTCGTGACGTCAAACCGTCAAAAGCAAACAGTGTTAGTCACGCTGCGTAAGAGGCGGCAAAACCCAGTGTAAAAGTGCTCATAGGGAAGGTGTGCTCCAGGGCGGAGGATTAACTCCGGCAAAAAGCAGGCGCAAAGAGAGGGTGAGTCTGTATAAAATGCTCTTTATACGGCCGCAGCTTCTGCTCTCTCTCGAGCAAACTTTCTTAAAGTTGTTGGGTGAGCTCAGCCATCTGAAAATGCTTAATGGACCGCAGCGTTTCAAACCAGGGCGGCTACAACTTTCAAGAGTAATGCCAAGCTAATTGGATCCTGTTGTTCGTCCAGGAGAGCCCCCCCCCCCCTCCTAGATCCAACTTCAACCCTCTACTTCTAAGTTCTTCTAAAAGACGTATAGCCTAAGAAGTTAATAATTATTATATAATGGATAGTCTGGTGGTATGCAGTTCCGGATGTCGTACTTCATTTTATGCTCTAACGGTACTTTATAGGGGAGGGGATCAAAAATAAAACTAGGATGATGTGCCCCATTGAATATAGATAATATACTTACTTGTTAAAAAATAATCATTGCATTAAGTAGAATATAAAATACACGTGGTATATCTATTCGTCAATGAAATACTTATTTTTGGTTTCTCCAGGAACGCTCTCGCACAAGTTTTCGTGTATTATTTATTATATCCCATACATATATAAGTCATAAAAATAACATTATATATAATAAATAATTTACTTGATACGTCAGAAAATTCCATACTTAATCATTGTGGATGTATGAACAACTATAACAAAAGAAAAATTATTGAAAAAAAGTCCTGTGACATAAACACCCAGTTGAACACCACGAACTTATTACAATTACTCCAAGCCTGATTAATACCTACAAAATATATTATATATTATTGGTAAGTCATCTAAGTAATTAATTGTCTTGGCCTAGTCAATAAGATGAACATGAGACGGGTCAATTCAACCGGACGTTTTAACAATTTTAATGGTATCTCGTCAACCACGTTACATTTATCAGCACTTTGTCCTACATAACATGATACAAAAATATTTATTTTTCGAATCCCGAGTGGTTAATGATCATTTATATGGAGGCGTTAAATGGAACGACCATGACAAATTTGTATCTCCATGTTGAATGAGAGACTCACAGTGACCACAATTTATATGAATACGAAAACGTTATTTGTTTTAAAATAATAAACGAAACACCCATACGCAAACATTAAAATAAATTAATAATATAAATTGCAAAAATGTATAAAAAAACAATATTTATAAATATTCTTCTTTCTTCTCAGTAGTTAGCTTTTTAATTCCCATATTTTACAGTTTATTAAAACCATTTAATTAACGGTGTACACTTAAACATGTATTCTCTCTCACAAGGTACTGCCCCTTTTCCCCTGTTATATAATTTACTAATGACGTTGTCGTGGACTAGTCCTTAGTCATTATGCAAAAGGATTTTTCAATGTATCCGTTCCATGATCAAGTGCGTGTTAACTTGTACATAAGTTCTATGAATTGAGTCAACAACAATAAGAACGGTTTTACCATGCTCACAAAAGGTTCCAGTTGTGAAAACCGGAAACTGGTGATACTAATAGATCTAAAGATAATGAAAGTCAATAAATAGAGAATATAACTGATTCTATATAACCAGTATGCTGCACCATCTAGAAACTGATAAAGCACATCGTAATCGCACATCATAATCGTATTATTAAAATACATAAAATAATTAAGTTGTGTCCGACTTAATATAGGGTGTCCCAGAATTGACGCAAGATTTGAATTTGCCGCCATTTGTGCAGTAAAGTGCTGACAACCCTAAAAAAAACAATTTGACAGCTGACAGTTTAGGATTAGTAAAAATGGAGCGTTACACGATAGAATAACGTGTCTTTATTGTGACTTCATCAACTATGAAGAGATTAATTGAAAAATTTAGGGAGACTGGATCAGTTGGAGACACTAAACACACTGGTCGTCCAAAAACAAGCCGTTCAAATGTCAATATCGAAGCAGTGCGTGATAGTGTTGTTGAAAATCCAGGAACATCAATCGGCGTCGTTATTTGTGCCGAAATTGGATGATATTGATGTGGCCAATATGTGGTTTCAACAAGATGGTGGCGCATTCCATACAGCCCATGAAACAATTCAAATACTGCATGAAACATTTCCAGGTCGTGTACTCTTTTGTTTCGGTGATTAGAATCGGCCCCCTAGATCGTGTGATTTAACACCTTTAGATTTCTTTTAATGGCGTTATTTGAAGTCAAAGGTGTATGTCAACAACTCCAAATCCACCCGTGCATTAAAAAAGGAAATTCAAAGGAATTTATGCCAAATGGTCATGGAAAATTTTGACGAAAGAATGCGTATGTGCCGGCAAAGTCGTGAAGGCCATTTGCCCGGTGTGTTATTTCGTAATTAACCCTATCGAATTTTCTTTACAATTCAATAAAAAAATTACAACAAAAATACTAAAAACTGTGTTTTCTATTTAAATCAAATATTGCGTTAATTCTGGGACACCCTATATTATACTTAAGTATGGCCACGATTGGAGAGAGACAGGAAGTAAATTGGCTCCCTTTTGACTGGAAGATGTCCATGATCCTTTTTCCATCTATCAATATAGCCTCTTTCTAAATCTAGGTTCACTCAAGTGTCATTACCTTAATAAACATATGTTCTAATTTAAAAATTTCTACCTTTAAACAATATTTTTACAAGTTTTGAAATTTTTAACTGAAATCCACCCGCAAACGGTACTATAGTTATGTTGTGGATCCAAAATTAGTATTTCACAAGTGAGGAAGGAAGAACCGAGCTATGTCTATTCTCGTAAGATTCTACGATTTCATCAGGTATAGTCTAGAAACACCGGAAGTGCCAGAGTTAATGCGTAAGTACGTGAATGTATGAACAAATTTATGTAAAGTCGACCTGCATGCAATGCTCCGTACTACGGATTATAAGGATCATAACTCTTTCCACGTTTAGTTCCTAAATGGACGAAGCCTTCTTTATTTTGATTTTCCTGTTACAGTTAAATTATGACACATTCATGCACTCTGGTCTTTAAATATAAGCGCGGTTAAAAATTTTCATGATCAAATTAGATTTTTTTATTAGCATTAGGTTGATTTTCAGGAATTGCGTTTTTAGTTAAAACTAAACAGAGTGTCAAGGAGCTGCTCAGGTACCAAAGGGTTTCTTCTTGGACCATTAGGAAAAACACATTTATTATGTGTTTCCAGTAACTAGCAGATTGGTGAAACAATGGCAGAGTTGTACGACCTTCACCAAAGCAGACGTTGTGTGCTCTCATCGAAAATGTATATTAGGGTTTTCAGATATTGACGGGGTTTCTTATCCTTCTTTAATACTCGCCCCTTGCTTCCTCAAACATCCTTTCTACTCAATGATTACCACAGGTAGGTGATCGGACAGTGATGTGACTGAATTAATTGCACAATTTCTCCTTTGGTGTGAAATTCTGTTGTTTGAATATAAAATGGATGTCAATAGCCAATGGATGGTTTATTTAAGTAAAGTTAAATACATATATTGAAGTATATAAATTTCTTCACTCTACTCCAGGAAATCATAAGATCGTCCCTTCCTCGCTCGTTCCACAACCCTCTGGAATTCTCTACCTCCTAATATCCGCTATGCTTCATCCTTACGAACATTCAAACCCCTCTTACTCCAACACCTCCTCACTATCCTGATAGATGCTTGATAGTTTTGGACTTTTAGTCATTGTATTTTATTTATTATATAATATATATTCATACTTTTATTTTTGCCTTTTTATTTACATCTCATTGCATGTTAAGTATATATAATTTTTGTTTGTGGATCCACCTATGCCTTTATTTGCTAAATACAAATATTTTTATTTTATTATTATTATTTTTCTTACAGAGGTTTACACCTTATTTACATTGTTATTTTTTTCTGCTCTTTTGATAATGTGATAGTTCATATTTGCCAGATATTGATTCATCATCTGACCATTATTGCTATTCGCAAGGGTTTCCTCGAATATATTTTTTTCCTATTCTATTCCAAATGGTGAACATCTATTCGTTCCTTGAGGTGATTGAACGAATCGCTAAACGAGCAGCTACATTTCAGCCATGTTGGTTTTATGGTCCTAACATCTTCGTGGGGATTACTTTGTCTGCTCTTTACTAGCTACCTTGGTTTCACTTGCTGAACATTGGTAACTTTTCCCCTGCAGCTGTTGCTTGAAATTTTCCCGTATTTCTTTTTGAATATTTTTTGTTAGGTCTCTCTTATTATTTTCAGGTTAATTTGCCAAAGTCCCCATTCCTTACTTTGCTAATCAAACGTATCCACATAGATGTGTTAATAAGCCTATAAGTTCAATTATAATACTTGGAGAAGTTACTGTTTATTTATAATTTCAAACTTTTTTTTTTTTAAGAGAACTGTAATTAATAGCTTCCCTGTAGCAATTTGTTTTTTTTCAGACGAAGAGGATTTAACTGTGCTGGAATTCCTAGGGCTTATGACCATGTCTTGCGTTGTCCTGTTGACAAAATTACTTTACGATAAACCTAAAAAAATCAGAAAAGAGAAGAGAACGTTCAAATTCCCCCCGATACCTACGATGTTGTTAGATCGAGGTGAACCGGTTCTTCATAACCAATTTAGTACCCATAAAAAATCATTTGTAAATTAAAATGAACAAACCTCTTGTTTTTCTTAATTTAATAGTCTTTTACTTATTTAAATTTATTTTTGTTCTTACCAAATAGTGTTAGTCATAGACTCATAATGATTTTTTAATGTCGACAAATCTCACATGGGGTCCCATCAAACCTATTGCTACGGCATTCAGTGAATTGGTCTTGTGAAACTCACTTAATTAACTGATGTAAGGTTACCTAGTATCATATATTGTAATGGTTATTGGAAACAATTGATCAACAACTATCAGTGAAAGTAGAGAATAAATGTTACACGATATGAAAAAAAAAATGTCCCACAGCCATGTACTCAATGTTATGTTGCTAAGTTAGGTTGTATATTAAATGGATCTGACATGTTAGATAATACATTTAAAAATAAGTTTTTAATCACAATGATTCCACTAAATAATATAAATGAATATAGACTGCTTACTTTAAATTTCTTTAGATTTTTAAAGAAGTTTTCGCACAAAAACCACTCCAACCTAAAACGCTCCTTCATGCATCATGACCATTCAAGAAAACTTCTCGAGAAGATACTATTCATCAATAAATGTTAAATAAAACAAAAAAGACGATGTGGTTTGGTTCGAGACAAGCTTGGTTGCACAAAAGAAACAAATTTCTCATAAGGCTGATTTTGACGATGGTTTTGATTAACCTGAATTAAGCGTAGTATGAAAAACACAAACGCAAATAAACACATTTATACCAAAGCAAGAATTGCTAACATAAATTATGATGAACTACAGGACTAGTAATGAGAGTAATGAAACGGGAGGATGGTCGCCGGCAAAAGAACACCAGGGGACCATTATCGGTGACTGGTAGTTGCCAATTACCTGCAATATTGACTAATTAACTAATTAATGGAGCCAACTACCAGAACGGTAGTCAGTAAACGGGCCCTGATCATTACTACCTGCTTCTCGATAAATGCTACCGGCTGTTGGTAGTGCCTGTGAATGGTGGATGTGGTTCCCTTCAGTTACAACTAATGAAACGCTAGGTGTAACATTTTACTATCGATTTCGAGTGTTATACACGTTCTTGGTTAGTGATTAATTGGAAATATAAAAAACGCTGGATTCTGGTTTAGCTATAGCTGTTAGAATCATAATTGATATATTAATGTAGGTTCTGTTTATGATCCCTACTTGAACCCTAGTGGTTGACAGTAAGCATGTCATTAAATAGTTTAAATAAAGCCGTAAAACTGATGTGAAACTTTTATTTTCAATTTTTGTGAACGGTGATTTCGTACGCAGTATAAATCTAATTAATAATAAAGATTTATATTTACATTTGAGAAGCACATGCTATGCAGTGATGATTAAATTAATGTTTCTGACTTCCTGGATAACAGTGATATCCATCAGGACAAAGTATAACTCTGATTTTAAAAAGTCATTAAAACTGTATTTTCATTTTTTTTTTCCGCAGCCATCCCGTTACTTGTGGGGTGTGTATGCCACATTTCTTACACCGGCCACCAAAAAAAATAAATTAAAATATTGGCACTAAAAAACCTATTTAAAATGACTCGAATTTTGGGTAGAAGCGGCTTCTATTGTATAATGGCCTATTTTTTCGAATATCCTTGGGTTACCGTTCTTAGCAACGGAAAAATAGGACAGAAACTCTTTTAAATTCTTGATAGATTTTTCTTACGTTTAGTTGTTTGTTCATTATACCCGTTAATGTATTTTAATCAAAACCTAATTGGCATACTCCATGATTTTAAAATTTCAGATATACAGTACCATGTACAATGTATAAAACAAACATTGTTTTGAAACTAAAACCTCTTTTTAGATTTAAATAATGTTGCTAACATTAAATGGGGCTATTTATTCCCGGTAATGCTCCCAGACAACAAAAGAACGTTCCATCATTATGAACACGAAGCGGAGAATAAGCCTATGTTTGAGAGGAACTTTCCGTGGTCGAATATTTGGCTGTATGAAAGCTGCTAATGGGTCTGCTTCGGAACCGAATACTAAGTTCATGGTTGGCGGTTAGCAACTCCAAACATACAGCTACTGTTTGAAAGCTATCCAGGCTGCGGAGGTAATCCCGTTCCTTCCCCGATGGGATTTCATCACTGCATAGCTCATATAATTCCCTTAAGGTGTTTTCTATAACCAACTCAAGAGTTGGTTTTACTTGATTAATCATGACTCATGAATACATTCATAGGTAAATTCGTTAAATTGACAATAAGAAATGTTAAATTCGTCAATAGATATAAACTTATAAAGAATATGCTTCTTCAAACATAGTTTGTTTTTGTACAAGTTAGCTTTACGTAATAATATATTACATTTAAAAAAAAAATTGCATTTTCAAAATTCAAAGCAGAGCTCATCTCAGGGTTGTTTAACCCTCTTAAACAACAATACAAATCCAGATATTGCTTGCTGGTTTTCACATTGACCCCCCCACCTAGTTGATTAAGAAAATAATTTGTATAACTTACATGAACTCGTATTTATAATTGTATACAATGAATTATTATTGAAGATATAATAAATGTCCATTTTCCTCATATTCTATTATAAAAATTCTGACGAGTTATATAAAGATTACAACTTCAACTCGTTAAATACATTGTTTCAACGTCAACAAAATTGAATAATTGATTCAATTCCTCCTCCGTACCTATGAATTAGCCTTTGCTTTAGATTCTAAACTCAAATTATTGAATTTTTGTAATTATCCTAAGGGGTTTGTTGTTCTAGAACAATTATTAACCGATAATTTATAGAAAACAATTTATTGGCATGCATATGTGTATCAATTGTTAATCTCTAGGACTTGTGTTACGCGTTTTCTTGAGAATCAGCCATAACTATTTAATGTTCTATACTTTGAATTAGGTACTTACTGTCTAGTGATGTCTGCCCGACTTATGTAAAGAGGGATAGCCCAGGATAACAAATAAACTAAATAGAAAATAAAGCTCTCATCTGTTGAAGTAAATGAGGCTTTTTGGTTTGCTGCTTTTAAAGCTTAGAAACTCGTATGTAGTCACCATAATATGCAGGGGTCGATATCCAACCAGTTCACCAGTCTTATCCACTCAATGACACTTCAATACTTCAAGTTTAATATGAAGCATTGGCAAACAACCAAAGTATAAGCTGAACCAAGTCGTATTATTTTTTGTTTAGTTGTCAACTGAAGAAAATAAAATAAACATTCCCAATTACGACTGAGAGAAGAAGAATCAGGCACTGAGAGAGATTCAGTCGAAGGGGCCAAAATTAAAATACCAGAGGAGACAAGACATGAAGCTAAAGTCATTTGGCACTAGCGACACGCACATGGTCTGCGCTTGTCACCGGTCATGAGTTGACAGACATTGGGCGTGAAGAGTGCACAGTTGAGCCTAGCAAATGACCAATTGGCCGTATTTTCCGGTCCAAATATTTAGTCGTAGTTATCTAATAATGTATTTAGGACATTTTCTTATTTTCCAATACGATTAAAACACGTTACATTTCATATCATGAGGAACTAAACGTTATTTCTTTAGAGGGATTGTAGTCAATATCACACTTTAACCCAAATGCTTATGTCCTCTCCATTAGAAATCATATACTATACACCTACAATTTTTGAGAATGTGAAAGATGCCAATGCTTTTTTAACATATGTTCAGTATAAATATGATATCTTAAAAACGTACCACATACAATTACAAAGTTACAATGTATAATTGTAAAAAAAAACTTTTATTTTTGCAAACTCCCGCTGAGAAGAAGTCCGTAGGGGTATTGGAAACAGTTAAAAGCTAAAAAACGGTCCGGCAATATTGATTTTAAGAGGAAATCAGACCCAGCTGTTAAAGAAAACGATTAGAACCTTCCAGGCCCGAATGTGATTCCATGCTTTTAGCACTATAGAACAGATTTCCTAAGCATCAAGATTACTTCTCTTTACTCTCTTGAGAGTTTTAGAGCTGGCATCCATTTTGGAAACGTTAGGTAATTTAGATAGATAATCGATTAACGACATTAAAGATTCGATTTATTCCGTGTTAACAATTTCCCATTCGTCTACTCAATCATACTCGTACACAATGGGAACAATAATAATCTACTACACACTAGTTATAGTATGTAATACAGATGTTTTAAAAAGATTTCGGGCTGTTTATCCTAATCAAAAATATACTGGCAATGCTGGGGTTCAAACCAGGTATATTTGGCTAGGTGTTCTTCTGAGCTAATAATATTGAGATCGGGCCATGAGCGTATTAACGGCAGTTAATAATCAGAGTTAAATATCAGCTAATGAAATTTTATAGGCTCGTGCACCTATCACATGCAATGACATTTTAAAGGGAAGATCACCTGACTGTGGATCAGGAGGTATCGGGTACTAGCCCGGGTGTTAAGTAGTGATAACTACTTCTTTTGGCTAGTAATCGTTGAATTTTATCTGGCTTCGGTTTCACAAAAATGCCAACATTTTGATAAAGGTTCGCCAGCCGCTAGTGGTAATATAACGTAGTGCATTTTGTTGACGAATTACCAATAGTACCTATGTCTTAATATTAATTCAAGACGAAATTCTGTGAATCAATCAATGACAAGCAATAGCTTGACACTCTTTCCCGGAGGTGAGCTGAACTTTAACCATGATCGTCGCTTTGGTTTATATTGATTGAATTCTACTCCTTAAGGTGCCTACGTATGAATGATAGGGCTTTATGCTAGCCAATTATACATGCTTTGCTACTAAAGTGATCTTGACTTTGAGCCTTATACAGGGCAAAATAACTGCCGGAGTCAGATATTTGGTTTGACTAATCGCTACGCCAAGAAGTCCAAGGCAAATTCTAACTTTCTTAGAAAACGGACAAAGTGAGGATATCAAATGATTCAATAGTGTAGAATTTATTTTCATTGCTTTGCCATTTTCAGCTGCTTAAGAATTGCCCATGTAGCCTATAACGGTTAATATTCTCATAATTTGTAATTTTATGCAGAATAATCATAATCAAAACAAATAAAACCAAACACAGAACAAAATTATGAATAAAACTTTATGTAGTACATAATTATGTATATAAATGATAGTATTCTTGCAAATATTAAAAAATGAATTTTCCGTAAGCAATTTTGTCACCCAGTCAACCATTAACTATGGAAAAATTGGAATTATTTATTAAAAATTAAGTTTGTTTCGGTTAATAACAATCTGGATATTATATTTGGCTATATACGTTTATATTCTGCGTGTCTGTGATGCTTCACTAGATAGCAATCAGCTGTGTATGTCACCCTGACTCATGTTCAGGTTTTATCCAACAACATTCTTATTTAATTTTCTTGCAGTTTTGTACGATTGTTCAAACAGACAGATGAACCTTCAGACATAAGATGATGGGCAAAGTTATGGGAGAATGGATGATATGTAAAAAGCAAGCAATTTTGTTAACTGACATGTATAACATTTCATATTAGACCCATCCCTTATTCACATCTATATCCCAATGATGTATTTGGAAGCATGATAAATGCAGAAATCAATGGACCCTGAATTACTACGTGAAGAATGGAGGAAGAAATATGAAAGAAGCCGGAGACGAAAAAAAAACACGCCAATAACAGCGGAAATTACCACCGGCTGTCAATACCTTCATTTCTTTCTGATGTATTCATCCCTGACTACTCAATAATGGGCTCATTTAAGCCCTAGCCTCTTGAGCCATGAAGAATTATTTTGTAGAGCCTTTTATTTTGTCTGATACAATGTTATATTGATTTATTCATAACTTTATTTTTATTAACCAATTAATAAACGATGTATTTCTTTATCTTACCTACAAGTCCCACAAACGATAAAAAAATTTATGGAATCTTCACTTCAGTTAGTCTTTGGAAATCGTTCTACAACGCTTATATGACGTTTTATCGTCGTTGTTAATATTTGCTCCGAATTCTACAGACTAATCCTCTGAATCTTTGGTCAGTTATCTGTACTATAAACGCGCTATCTAAAAAAATGACTCCTAATTGTTTTTTTAAGTAAAAATGCATCGCTACAATACGTGTTACATATCAACTAAAACGAGAACGACCACTACGAGTAGTGATCAGAAACCTGCATCCGACCACTCCAGCTGATGAAATTGAAGACAAACTCTCAGATCTCGGATTCAAAGTTCGCCAAATAACCAGCGCATTACGTGAGGATAGGCAACGAGATGAATCAATCAAAACGGCGTTACCATTGTTCTTCGTAGATCTCGAGCGAACACCTGGGGTGGAGAATATATACGGTCTAACACACCTGTATTACACTAGAATACAGGTCAAAAAACCGTATCCCAAACGTGACATCGTCCAGTGCCATAACTGTCAGACCTATGGGCACACAAAATCGTACTGCCACCACCCTCCCAGGTGTTTAAAGTGCAGTGGACAGCACAAAAGTGAATTGTGCAAGAAGACCCTGAAATTGCGTACAGTAGGCGTGCTTATTACAAATCTTGTCTCCTACATTATCCCAGTTAAACAAAATCCATAAGAGGATCCTTCCGACTCATTATCCATTCTCCTTTGGAATGCGAATGGCGTTGGCACCCACGCTAACGAACTGACAGCAGTACTCCACCACAAGAACATCGACGTAGCTCTCATTACTGAAACAAGACTTACGAGTAAACGACTATTTACTGTACGACAGTACTAGACTTATCAAACTGATTACCCAGATGGAAGAGCTCATGCAGGTACCACTGTCATTGTACATAGGTTCATTCCTCACCACATATTTCCTTTGATAGCACATGATTTCCTTCAGTCCACTGCAGTGTCAATCAGCACCTTCACTTTCCCCCTTACTCTAGCATCAGTGTACTACCCTCGCAATAAATCCATTTCCGATTCCAAATTCATCTCCTTTCTACACTCCATCGGGCATCGTTTCCTTGTAGGTGGAGGCTTTAATGCGAAGCACCAACACTGGGGAATCCACGAATCCACGTGCTCTGCTGTCTGCATTCACACGGAAACATTGCTCCACTATCACTCCTGACACAGCCACCTATTGGCCATCAGATCCCAACCGAAATCGAGATTTCCTAGACTGATTTTTCTACAATAGTTTAGGAACACTAAAATATTCACTTACGGGCTCGAAACCCTCTCTTCCAATCACAGCCCTTAGACTAATAACAGTTTCCCTAAGACCAATTCACAAACTACCTTGCAATTGGCATCCTTACGTTCCGATTCTTTTAACTCCCAGCTCTCTTGTCTGTCTACAAGGGATAACTCCCTGTACAATTAACTTCCTAAAATATCATCCTGTTTCACACCCACTTCATCGTGATGATGGGTCCTGGGCGGCTTCGGATGGGGATAGGTCGGAGGAATTGCTCTGCATCTTTCGCATACTCACTTCACCTATCCCTCTCCCTTGGATATGATCTCCTTACTCCTCAAATTCTAAAACAACTCCCTCCTAAAGCCATAATCTTCCTAACCTTCATTTATAATTGCATTGTCCGAACAATGTACTTTCCTCTGCTCTGGAAACATTCTATTATTGTCCTATTCACCAAACTCGGTAATCCACCCAACAACGCCTCATCTTACCGTCCAATTAGCTTTTTCCCTATCCTCGCAAAAATATTTGAAAAACTCCTATTAAAACGACTACTTCCAATTGCTTAATCCAAAATGTTTTTCCTACACACCAGTTTCGTTGCCGTAACCGTGGTTGTTGATCACATATTTTCAGCCCTTGAAATCAAGCAGTATTGTTATGCTGCCTTTCTGGACATAGCTCAAGCTTTTGACAGGGCCTGACACGCAGGTTTGCTTTGCAAGGTCAAAAAATATTTACCACTTATTATAATCAACGCTAAATTCAGATTTGAAACTTTTTTTCCCTACCACGTCTAGCATTTTTAATATTTGCTAAGATATGTAGATGATGAATAATTTGACGATGACAAGGAAGGAGAGCCGCAGACGCTCAAAATATGAGTGGGGATGTTATTCAGTGCCAGTATCCTATAACGTTACTTATCTATTTACCATAGATCGGGTAAGGAGGAGTTGACTATAGAATTTGGATGTGTAGGTAACTTATCATAGTATTCTGTAGATCTTAAGATTATAAGATCAAGGGCTGTAGTTAGATAGAGATCATTGTGAAGAGATGGGTTTGTGATGTAGAAGCCTATAGTTCTTTATGAGTTTTGATAGGAATGTTTGAATGAGTCTGATGTTAGAAGATTTGAATATACCCCACAGCTCTAGTCCGCATGCCCAACGTTAAAAGTTTTCATCTTGAAAGCAAATGAGGACTCGGAATATATTCATTATTATATATTTATTAATATGATTATGTCGTAGGATGCGGGAAATATCAAAATTCACAATGCTTACCGGAGGCTGATGGGACCTATGAAAGTCATTAATAAATTAACTAAGTAGAAAACCAATAACGTCACACACATACGAAGACGGTTATGTTATAAAACTCAACAAAGCGGAAGGCCCTGAATTAAAATCCCGGTTCATATACCATTTTCTCTCTTCATCATAGATTAATCTAACTTCCGCCAGCAGTATTATATACCTAAACTAATAATTAATCATGAGTACTAAAAGATATCACCTGTTAGAAAGTTATGATTCTCAGCTAAAAGAAAACCTGAAAGTTGTTTAAGCATACTATTCTGATGAGAATCAACTATGAGCCATATTTAGATGATATTCAAACAAGCGAGGAAAATGAAAGGAGCACATTATGTGGGAAGACAACCGCTTGGTGAGCAAAAAACGATATTCTGCTCGGGTCACTGAGCTCAATGAATTTCCAAAGTGTTCTCTATAGTTATAACATAGGTTAAGATTTGATGATAACAGTTTCTTTTCTTTTTTTTACGGGGTGAGCTATATAAGTGTTCTGTTTTCGTTGAAAACTGTAAAAAAGATGGTAATACCGTATAGAATGTAGTAAAGTTCCAGAAAATATAAAAGCCCCAAGTGAAATTATAGCTTATTTAGTCACTTACAGATTCGAAATAAACGGGTTTGAAACAAAAATAAACCAATTTTTCTGAGGTTTCAGCGTGAACGCACAACCTGCTCTTGTTTTCTTGGTCTCTAGCATGACAATTTTTTTTTTCTTTTACACTTGAGTTTTTGTACACAATAAGTTTGAGTTTTACTACACAATATACGAAAATATGTATGCTATATTATTCATGGTAGACAATTAAATTGAATAGTTCACAATATGTTTTTGTATATGCTTATTTCTTGCCAATGTCACCCATCACACAACCTCTGCTGTCATCGTTACGCAAATCTAAGCCAAATCATGAAAAAAAAAAAACCAAAGTAATTAGTGATAGTGCAATACTGTAGAAATGTAGCAGCATTGTAGAATGCTTTCTATTCAACAACGAATTTGATGATATTTCCTATTGCTAAAACATTTTCAAAAATTGTTTCTTATGACCAATCCAATTAATTTCAATTTGTTTGTTTTTTCCAATTTTTTTTTAGGTTCAATTCTTTCGAAAACCTATTCAACGGGTTTCACGAATGCGAATCAATAACGGTCAAGATAAAAACCAAATAATAAACAGGAATCATTTGTTCACATTTGTCATTAACGACTCTCAGCTGCTCATCCATTTGAAGCACAGCGAAGAGTGAGATAATGGACCAAAACCTCTTTGCCAGATTAAAAAGGAACATTAATGTTAATTATAAAAGTGAGTAGAACCGGTCGGAGTGAGGCTGATTGTTTAGAAACAAATGGAAGAAGTTGAAGAACCGTTGCTGATTAGGAAAGTAAATTATTTGGTTTTAAATTTCTCTGGAGAGAAACTTAAAGTTCTTTAGTAAGTTTGACATAAATTTTATGCAAGCAATGTTTCTAATTAAACAAGAGTATCAATTTTTTCAAAAACATAATGCTTCGAATTAGTTGTATTTATTAATAAAAACACACGTTATGCTTATAACTTTATTCTCAACATAATATATATATATATATATATATATATATATATAAGTTGAGTCCAGGCGCCGCTAGTGCCCAGCCTTAATCCCCAAACATATGTTATCTGTATATGTTTACAGGTAATACCTATAGATAGAGGTATCTTGGTCTAAATAAAGCAGTCTTGTTATAACGTTCTACGTGTTCTTATTACCAACCTTTCTTAGCTTGTAATTCAATAAACATTAACTGGTGCCGAAACCCGGGAACCGTGGAAAAAGAGAGTTATCGAGTGCGAGCGTAATTTTTTTTTGTTTTTTTTTCTTCTATACGCGAAAGAGAGAAGATGACTGAAGGAGGAATTTTGAGACAGCCCGTCTTGAATCTCGTAGAGGGAGCAGATATTATAAGAGTGGGAACTATGCCAGAAGTTCATGCCACGGCGCTCGCGCTGATGAGGGTAAAAGCGATGAATACCCAGGATCTGAGGAAGGCTGTTGCGGAGCTGGAGAGATTCACTGGGGAACTGGGTGAGCTGAACCATTTCCTAAAAGGAGGAGACCGTCTCACAGCTTTAATTGGAGCTAAAGCAGAAGAAAATTTAATAGATCCCAGAGACGCGGAATCGTTGAAGGCGGCCCTGATATGTCGGGTCAAGAGAAGTATACTGAATCAAATTCAGGCAGATGAAGAAACCCCGTGGGAATTAATTAAGATGAGATTGAAGAAGGCGTACGGAGGAGGACGATGGACTCCCGAGGAGGACATATTCCAAATGTTTAGGGAGACAAAGTCCCCAAGACAAAGTAACGGGCAATATGCTGCGGGGTTAGTAGTCCGTTTCAATAAGATTCTCCGTTATCTTAGAAACGTCCGTTATTGGCAGAGACAAGGGAACGACAGGAGAAAGAAGATTTAGAGGAACGAGACCGAGGTATGCCCCGCCCAGGGAAGAAAGAAAATGCCACGGATGTAGGAAGGCAGGACATTTAGTGGCACAGTGTCCTCAAACAAAATGTTTTGAGTGTGGCGAGGAAGGACACATCACGAGGCATTGCCCGTATATCTTCCGGAGGAGAGAATACCAACGACCAGAACCAATGGAGGTAAACACTCAAGAAGTAAGAGAGAGACGGAGCATGACACATGGGGAGAGTGGATCATCAGAAGATGAGTCATCAGGGACTTCGGGAACTGAAGGAGAAGAAGCGAGGCGCAGCAGAAACAGGAGACAGACAGGGCAGAAGGTCGAGTCACGTAGATGGGAGCAACGTGATGAAGCCTGAGGAGCGTGTCGGCAGAGAGGCGACCGCATCCTGAGATGTAATGCAATTCGGGAGAGGATGTGTGCGTTGCCAATAATTAGGGTCAAAGGAGGAGAGATGTGTCTGGTGGACACGGGAAGCACCAACACCATCATGTCCCGCGGAGCGCTGGAGAGGCTGTATGGTGGAGAGAGGGCACTCCAGATTCAGGTATGTAATTGTAGTTTAATCACCCTGGGAGGCCCTTGCGAGGTAGTGGGAGAGTTAGTCATAGGGCTAAATAGGTGGGCGAAGAAAGGGGGAGATCTAAAGATACATATCGTAGGAAACATGCCGCGGGAGTACCAGGTGATAGTTGGGTGCGACATGTTGGGGAAGGTAGGTGCGCGTGTGGAGAATATCGGGGAAAAATGGAACATTAAGTTGGGCAAAGTGGAATATAAATGTCAAGGGACTATATGGGACGGAAGAGCGCGGATAGGGGCGGTTAATAAAATAGAGGGCTGGAGGGAAGGCCTACAGAGGGAGTTTGAGGATATTTTTTACGTAGAGGGAGACACGCTAGGAGCGACTGGGAAGACGGTCCACGAGATCCAGTTGAAGAAAGAACGCGTCACATACGTGAAAGAGAGACGATATCCGCAGGCACTACGTAGGCATATTAGAGAGGAGCTAGAGAGTCTCAAACGGCAAGGGATTATAATTGATAGCACTTCGCCATATAACAGTCCTCTATGGGCAGTGAGGAAGAAAAATAGACCTGGGGACGAGACGGAGAAATACAGGGTAGTTATCGATTATCGGAAGTTAAACGAGAACACGACGGATGAGAAGTATCCTATTCCCCGATTTGAGGACATATTAGACAGATTGAACGGGGCGACAATATTTAGTACCCTAGATCTAAAGGCAGGCTATCACCAGATCAAGATGAGTGCGAACGATAAAGACAAAACGGCCTTTACATTGAGAGGGGGCATTATCAATTTACCAGGATGCCATTTGGACTGAAAAACGCCCCGATTACCTTTCAACGCCTAATGGATGAATTTTTGAGGGGAATAGACGAAGCGGTATGCCAGGTCTACATGGACGATCTGTTAGTTTTCAGCAGAACGGAGGCAGAGCACGTTGAGCACCTAAGAAGTGTATTTCAAAGAGTCCGCGAATTCGGATTAAAATTGTCCATGGAGAAGTCTCTGTTGGGGAAGAAAAAAATCAATTTTTTGGGCCACACTATCTCACAGGAGGGGGTTAAGCCAGACTCTACGAAGGTCGAGGCCATTAGAAGGATGGTGGTGCCCACAGATGTAAAGGGGATCCGTCGACTTCTGGGGACGCTTAATTATTACAGAAGATTTGTGCCGGACATGGCGGCATACCTGGTGCCTATTAATAATTTACTGCGAAAGGGAGCGAGGGTGGTAATTACCCCAATCATGGAGCAGAACATCCGGAAATGTATGTCTAGCTTACAAGAGGAACCGATATTAGCATTTCCCGAT
This sequence comes from Acanthosoma haemorrhoidale, assembly GCA_930367205.1. Lineage (NCBI taxonomy): Eukaryota > Metazoa > Arthropoda > Insecta > Hemiptera > Acanthosomatidae > Acanthosoma > Acanthosoma haemorrhoidale. The sequence continues at coordinate 111,860,497 of OV884012.1, read as the reverse complement.
TTCCAACATCCCTTCACAATCACCACTGATGCCAGCGAATACGCACTGGGGGCAGTGTTGTCGCAGGAGAGAGACGGTGGGGAGCGCCCGGTGGCGTACGCTAGTCGACGGCTCACAGAAACGGAAGCGCGGTATACTGCTCTAGAGAGAGAGCTCCTAGGTATCGTCTGGGCTATAGACCATTTCCGCCCATATGTCTTCGGCAGAAAATTCCGTGTTCACACCGACCACAGACCCCTACAATGGGTAGGAAAGTTAAAGGAGTCCTCGGCGCGGGTCACGAGGTGGAAAGAGTTTTTGTCCCAGTACAATATGGAGATCATATATAAACCCGGGAAAGAGAACGTAGTGGCAGACTGGCTGTCCAGAGCCATTACTGTGAATGCATTGGAAGAAGGGGAACCATCCGGGGAAATCCAACAGTTTCTCCGGGAATGGACACCCGGGGAGGATGGAAGCCTCGGTACGCGAGGAGATAGCGAAGGCGAGGAAACCCTTGAAGAGGAAGGTTCCGCCGCCGAAAGACCTGTTGAAATGGATGTAACAGAAGGGATCGTGAACGACAAAAGACGGCAGATCATTTGGAAATCCAAGACCTCAGGGCGGCTGCAGATCGCATACGAAAGTTATGGGAGAAGTAAAATCGCGACGATTTGGTCGCCACCAGGGGTTAGGAACGACCAAATTTGCCGTGCACTGAAAGATGCCTCGGAACCCGGAAAGACCCATCATGTATTTGTAGGGAATGCCACTATTTGGGAGAAAATTCGTAGACTCTGGCGAACGGAACAACTTGGAGTGGATAGGATATTTATTCGGTGCACGTCGATGGTGGAGACACTCAAAAACAGAGAACAGCAGCTTGAAGTGACGCTGGCCTATCACCAAGGAAAAACGAACCACCGTGGAGTTCAGGAAACGTTGCAAGCGTTGCGGCGGAGGTACTTTTGGTGGGGAATGAAAAAGAGCATACAAGAAATGATAGGGGCATGTGCAGTTTGTCTCACTACGAAGTATGACAGACATCCGCCACGGGGGCGACAAGAAGAATCGCCCACCGCCGAGACACCGTTGAGTGACTTACAAGTGGATACCTTCACTTGGAGGGGGTATAAGTGGGTTACCACAATCGACAGCTTTAGCAAAGTGGCCATGGCATACCCGGTGCAAGATCGGTCATCAGACGCGGTAATGCTGGCATTAAATACCTGGTTCCAGTTTTACGGAGTACCAGACCGGATCGCGTCGGATGGGGGCAGAGAATTTGACAATGCCAACATCCGAAAAGAAATGAAGACTCTCGATGTCTCTTGGCATCTTAATACCCCAGGGCACCCTAAGAGTAGAGGAGGGATAGAAAGATTGCACAGCACCCTGAGTGACCACCTGCGGGTATATCACGCGGAAAAGGGTCTGCCGGTGAATGAGGCAATGCCGAAGGCGGTGGCCGCTTACAATCATTCGATCCACACCGCGACGGGGTTCTCCCCGTTCGAGATCCTCTTTGGGCTGCGCGAAAGACGGAGAAATGGGGCAGAGACGGTAGCAGACAAGGGAATAGCGGAGAAAATGGCGAGTAATACTGTCGCTTTGAGGAAAATATGCGACAAAGTCAGAGAAAGGATAACGAGGGACAAAGCGAGACGAGTGGAACGGGAAAACCTCAAAGTCCGGGATCGAATGGGGGAACTTAAAATCGGGACTATCGTCTATAAAAAACTAGGGTCAAATAGGAGCAAAGAGCTGGTGCGATATGAGGGCCCATTTAAAGTGGTCGTGATTAGGGAACACAACGTCGTGACAATTGAGAGTATACGACCCCCTAAGAAGCGGCGAAATGTCCACATAGAACAGTTAAAGCTTCCACCAGGGGGGGAGGTTGTAGATCAGGAATGAGCTGGAGTGTCCTCGCAGCATACACGCAAGGAACATTGTAAATAGTTATAGTTATGTGATTTTTCCCACAGAAGTATTGTTTTTTTTTTAAAAGTCAAAGTTTTCTTTTATGTTTTTTGTTTACAAGTGACAGTTGGTTTTTACGTTTTATAGGATTAGAGCTTAATGTGAGGGATTACAGGCTGTGTACGGGCGGGGCTGGCCTTTGCTCCTTTGTAACATTAGCGGAGCATTATTTGAATGGACTAAGACGTCCGAGTGTTGGACTTCAAAGTTTGCGAATGGGTGTTCGTAAACTGGTGGGGGGAGTTGAGTCCAGGCGCCGCTAGTGCCCAGCCTTAATCCCCAAACATATGTTATCTGTATATGTTTACAGGTTATAGGTATTACCTAAACTTAAAGAGAAGAGGAGAGAAACTTAAAGTTCTTTAGTAAGTTTGACATAAATTTTATGCAAGCAATGTTTCTAATTAAACAAGAGTATCAATTTTTTCAAAAACATAATGCTTCGAATTAGTTGTATATAACTTAGTTGTATATGAATTAGTTGTTATAACTTTATTCTCAACATAATATATATATATATATATATATATATATATATATATATATATATATATAAGTTGAGTCCAGGCGCCGCTAGTGCCCAGCCTTAATCCCCAAACATATGTTATCTGTATATGTTTACAGGTAATACCTATAGATAGAGGTATCTTGGTCTAAATAAAGCAGTCTTGTTATAACGTTCTACGTGTTCTTATTACCAACCTTTCTTAGCTTGTAATTCAATAAACATTAACTTACATATATATATATATAAGTTATCGTCTCCCGGCTGTAGACGATCAAAAAAGAGAGAGTAAGGATGGTAATAATACACACAGGTACGATTGTTAACTGGCTTTATTATCTTCTCATCCTCTATCTATACACAGGCTTTGTTTACATTAGGCCCTGTGGTATTAGGCTTAACATTGTTTTGCCACTAGACATAACACCCCCCTACCAGTTTATGAAAATTCCCCGTAAACTTATACATACATAATAAATAAAAAATTTTTTTTACAAATGAAATTTGGAAACTGATACAATAAAAAGACTTGCAAAACAAAAACGTTCTTCCATTGTACAAAAAAGAATTATAATACGCACACGAAGAGAGAAAAAAACCCGAAAAAACGTCAAAATAAACATGTAAATACAACACTAAAAATACCCGACAAGCACAACCGATAGTCGACTTACTCGTGATATCCCGACTAGGTGTATCGGAATTTTAGTCCCTTCACTCCCAAGCTCAGACCGGAATTAGCTTGCAACGCCGGGACGCTCTGATTCCGCCGCTAGCAACTTCAGCAGCTCCAAATGCACCGTCCTCCGTTTTATCGGGGGTGTGATGCTCTCGATCGGGACCACGTTATGTTCGTGGAGGGCGATCACCCGGAAGGGACCCTCGTATCGTGTTTTCCCTCTTTCGGCGATATACAACTGCGCCGAGTTTGAGTTTCTCCATAATATCGTGGATCTGGAGGTTGTCTCGCGCCACCCACCGGCGTTTCTTCTCCTCAAGTTGGCTCCGTATGGTCGCCCTCTGCTTCCCCAGTGCGTCATCTACAACTGTTAACCATCATCTATCCGATATCCTCTGCGCCCGAACAGGGTCTCGACCGGAGAGAACCCCGTGGTGGAATATACCGAGTGGTTTTATGTGATGGCCTTTTCCATCGCCACTCCCGGTTCTAACCATTTTCCCCCGTGGTAGATACGCAGGTTGTCACTGAGCGTACTATGTAGCCTTTCTAGGCCTCCCCGACTCTTCGGGTGTCCGGGGGTCCGCCGCCTCCGCCTTCATCTCTGCATTATCAAACTCCCGTCCTCCAGTTTCCGGAACGCTATAGAATTGGCGCCATGTGCGTAATGGTGGCACTACTGTTTTCGCCGATAGGTCAGCTACCTTGAGCCATAGCCATTTTGCTAAACATTTCTATGACGGTAATTCACTTGTACCACCTCTAGGTGAATTTATCCACATGTAGATCTTTCAATGGTCTGTCTGCTGCCGGAGTCACGTCTTGCATTGCTCTAGGCGGAAGTCGGTCATATTTTGTAGCGAGGCAAGTGTAGCGAGCGCTAACTACATAAGACAAATCACCCTATACTCTATTCTATATATATTGTAAATTAACTTAAACAAATTACCAAACCATAAATCATTGTAAATGTTGTAAACAATAAAGACGCAACAGCAAGCCAATTAGTTATATGAGCTGGGGCACCCGCTACCCATAGCAGGTACTAAACAACCCAAATCGCCGGGCCTGCCGAGAGGGCCGGAGACCCATACCCGGGTCAGGTGACACAAAAACTAAATACTGTCAGAGAACAAAGGCCACCACTTTTCTCAACTGGCATTGGGTAAAATAAAACCGAAGCTGATTGGCTACTGACGAAGCCAGCTGGGTATTTAAGACCGGATGTTTGGGCCTGTAATTCATTCTCCTGACGACTGGCTGACTGATGGCTTGTTGCTGCTCTGATGTTCGAAACTTGGTCTTCTCATTTATGAAAACTTCTGCATCTTCCCTCCTCACCTCGCTATTTTTTAGTCCGGCGTTGAGACCCCACACCTTCCTTGTGGGAATCTCTGTCTTCGTCTCGCTAAATCCAGCAACTCCTTGGAAGAGACCTCTCCCTAGGGGACAACGGTTGTCGTGGCCCTGCAAACTTACCAAGCAGTGTTCCCCACGGCGATCCAGTCTGCCTCTCTCCGGTTCACACTCGCCTTTGGGATCCGGACGGATTTCGCCTACCCTCAGATACCGAGTGTGAATTCGTGGTCATTCCAAGACCACACAAACAACCTACACTACCTACCTTATACCTCTTCTCCTGAACATAGTGCATTTTCGGGGCACATGCCTATCAAATATGGAGTCAGATAGTAAGACCGTCATGAAACGATTGTCAAGGTCATAAACTTAATCAACCCTCACTTCGTCACCAGGGCTAGGGTAACTAGGCACCCTCCTGGTGACGACCCGACAGCATGTGTCACAGGTGCCAATAAAGCTCGCGATTGTGTTCTTTATTCTACACCAAAAATATCTGCGCTTGAGGGCCTGCAGGGTTGCTTCGATCCAGCGGTGGTTCGTTTTGCCCTGGTGAAAGGCAAGGGTAACCTCCCGTTGACGCTCTTCTTCCCTAATAGTTTCCACCTGCAGGGTACACCAAATGAACGTGCGGAAGACCCCAATCCTCTCTGTCCGCCATAGCCGTTTGATACGGTCCCAAATACCCAAATAATAAAAACCCACGTGCTTATCACTTGACTCCCACTGTCACGCATTTATAGCAGGTCACGAGGTCAATATAATAAAAATATTCTTCGCTTTTATTCTTCCCACGTTTTTCATTTTAACTCTTTAGCGAGTAAAGCAGTGATGTTCATTTTTATGTCATTTTTAAAAGGTGAAAATTCCATTATTTCTGTCACTTCTAATAGTTATAGTCGTTGAGTAATTTTAATCCAAAGTTTCAAGTCAGAACAGTCCGAAGTCCAAGAGGGACATTCAGCTTCGTTCTGAAACCCATAAACGATAACTGCTTTGGTGTGATTTTATATTTCTATGCTGGTCGAGGAGTTATTTACAAATACAAATACAAAAGTTATACATTGTAACCTCAATTAACCTACCTTACATGTAGAGATTGAGTTTAATCCTCCTACCTGTAATCAGTAGATAAAAAGATTTTTTAAGAAGCAAGTAGGTGAATATTAAAGGAGGATTAGATGCTTCTGATGTCCTAAAATAAAACAATAAAATCTAACTTGTACTTTTCACCATTAGGTGTTGCTTTGGTGGAGGTCTGAATAAGTCCAGCATAAATAGGCATAGCCAAGGGGAGGTCCAAGGGGGGGGGAATACTACTAGTCACTAGATGTGGCTAATATAAATAATATATATATATACACAACTATATACAAATATGAATAAAGTAAATGGTCAACTAGTCATTGAAAAATCAGAAGACAAAAACATGGATTTTTCACCTATAAAAATGTTTTTATTATTTTATATTTAACCACTGTGCCGAATTCGGTCCCATGAGACCGTTTTCTTCCAATGCCCAACTTATAAAATGTATGCTACCTTAATATATACATGGCTGATAGGTCAGCATATGTAGGACTGCTTAGAGACCGAACTCCCTGCCCATAAGTTGTAAAGTATCCTTACAATATGCTGCTTGTTAGTGGCCGAAACCGCGGAAACATCACATACAGAGCTAATGGAAGAAAGAGGATTCGAGTGTTTTAAAGAGGTCTACAACTTCAAGAATGATGGTTCCACGTGTTATTATTATTGCCATAAATACCACAGTGAAGTCACCACAAGTAGATATTATTCTTTACGAAACCAACGATTGGAAAATCGGCATGAAGTAAGGAAAAACTTATGAAAAATACATTTTTTTGTACGAAAGAAAATTCCATATAAAATTTTCTGTTGAGAAACATTATGGTTAGGTTCTAGAATTAGAACATTAGGTTACCAACTCGTTCTTTCCAGAAATGGGTATCGAAGACAATAAATTGCCTGTGCTGGCCGAGTCTTTAATAATTGACCCATTAGACAATAACAATTAACATATATTCGGTCAATGAAACCTAGGTACATTAAATATTCTATATAGTATTACATTTATGTCCCAGTAATATTCTTAATGATATCGGAGCCAATTTTTACTATCGTGTTTGAAGGAAGAAGGAGAAAACCGAAAACATTGCTTTATCAAAGGTTGATTAGTACGCTGTGTTATCGCAATTTGACAAATATAGGTACCATTAGGCAATATTTTATTATCCATTCTCCGGTTTATTTCACCGATGGTTAATAACAGAAATGAATCCTGTCCTCATTCATACATTGTTATATCGTTCCGTTGTAATTTTTGAAATCAATGTACTCACTGAAATTACGATTATCTAACTGTGGGCTCTCATGGAATATTCGTCTGAAAAAAATATGAAAGTACACAGGACCCAACGATACAATATAATAGCAGCTAATTTCGGTTCTTTTACTCTTTCATTATGTATTCGCTTCGTCCCTTCGTTATTTTCTCCCTACGGGTCTCATTTACTTATTTAGCGGTTTCATTTACATACGAATACATTTAGATCCCCCCACTGAATAATAGGTACTTAAATTAGAATATATTTCACAGTAATTATTCATTTGTAAATCATTTCGCATAAAATTATTTCGAACTAAATAAAACAAGACATTTCTTCATTAATCTAACGATTTCATCGAAGGATTGAGATCACGCAACAGCTGTCTAAACTCTCTCTCTCTCTCTCTCTCTCTCTCTCTCTCTCTCTCTCTCTCTCTCTCTCTCTCTCTCTCTTAAATCCTATAGCCTTTCTTTTATATCTATTGAGTTTATTTCATATATTTTTACAAAGTCAGTTAAATATGTATAAGTTTTGATAAAAGATTTGATTGCTTAGTCAAACATTAATAGACTTACACCAAGCTGGTAACTGTAACCCAATAAACATTAGTAGGATCTTTTTTAAACATGGTAAAAAATATAAAATAGGATAGTAAAGCACTGGTCAATAAAGGTCAGGGATGCTAAACTGGTCAAAATAAATTTCAATGCAGCTGTGAAAAAATCATCACCAATAAGTCAAAGGGTGGGCTTTTCTTGGTGAAGTAATAACTGAATAGGTATTCTTTCTTATTACATATTCTCTTTCAATCAGTACCTACACATGCGAAGAGAAAGATTGGAGAAACTGGCCATTGGCTGGACTCCCACTGTCACGCGTTTATAGCAGGTCACTAGGCCACTGCCGTTTAAGTCTCCGAGGAGGATTATAGGGATGAGTGGCGCAGTGGTAAGGTAAGTTTTTCAGAAGGTATTTGACCTCAGAGGGGTTAACGGCTTTTGGTGGAAGAGAGAGAGGAATAGGTGAAGTAAAGGAATCTTCCACAGTTGTGCTTTGAGTATGGCTTTGATGAGAAAGGTGAGGTGTGAAAGTATTGGTAAGATGCAGAGCAAATTCCTCCAACCTATCCCCATCCGAAGCCGCCCAGGACCCTTCATCACGACGGAGTGGATGTGAAACAGTTTTTTGGTTACATTACACAAGGAGTTATCCCTGGTGGACAGAGAAAAGAGGTAGGAATTGAAAGAATCGGAACGGAAGGATGCCAATCACCGCATTACCAATCGGCAGTACATATTGTACGAGCGGCGATCAGCAGGATGCCGGAATCTTTGCCACACTGTTCTCGAGTGGCGTTTGGATTGGATTAGATCTTTGAGATGCTGAGGTAAACGATTATGATTTTGGATTTTTGGGTGACGATGGGGTGACGATGCCTCCCAAGCCAACCTCTGGACCAGAGTAGTGAAAGAATGCACTGCATCGTCTAGGTCTTGGGATGTTTTCAGAGACAATTTGAGGTTTACGGACTCTGTAAGAAGCTGGCGGAAGTGGTCTCAGTCAACTCGGCCCCTAAAAAATGAAGGAGGAGGCAGTTTGTGAATTGGTCTTAGGGAAATGGTTAATAATAAAGGACTATGATCTGAGGGGAGGTCATCGAGGCGCGTGAGTGAATAGTTTAGTGTTTCTAAACTATTGTAGAAAAAGAAGTCAAGGAGATCAGGATTTCGGTAGGGATCAGATGGCCAATAGGTGGCTGTGTCAGGATAGTGGAGCAATTTTTTCGTGTGAGTACAGACAGCAAAGCACGTCCTCGTGTATTTGTGGATCTTGACAACCAGTGTTGGTGCTTTCAAGTCCCCACCCACAAGGAAACGATGTCCGTTGGAGTCTAGAAAGGAGATGAATTGGGAGTCGGAAATGGATTTATTGGGAGAGCAGTACACTGATGCTAGTGTAAGGGGGAAAGTGGTGATTGGCACTGCAGTGGATTGAAGGAAATCATGTGCTACCAGAGGAATTATGTGGTGGGATATGGCGTTATGGACAATGACAGCGGTACCTGCATGAGCTGTTCCATCTGGGTGATCAGTTCGATAAGTCTGGTACTGTCGAACTGTAAATGGTCGTTTACTCGTAAGTCTTGTTTCAGTAATAAGAGCTAAGTCGATGTTTTTGTCGTGGAGTGGTGCTGTCAGTTTGGTAGTGTGGGTGCGAACACCATTCGCATTCCAAAGAAGAATGGATAAGGAGTCGGAAGGATCCACTTATGGATTTTGTTTAACGGGGATAAGGTAGGAGACAAGGTTTGTAAGAAGGGAAATGAGAGGAGTGATTAGGGTTCTGAATTCTGTATGGAATGGTGTTAATACGCTAGTGATATCTGAAGAGCTTGAAGGTGGAGAAATATGCGAGATGTGTGGTTGAGGATGTGATTGGGTTTGCTGGTAGACGGGATGAGCGGAATGCGGGGGAAGGGGAACTTGCGGACGAGTAGTGGACAGTGCCTGGGACTGCTCTCTGTTCCGAACGGCATCAGCAAAAGAGACTGAAGGCCTCCAATTTCTGGCGGGGGCGCTTCTTGAGCTACCTGTCACTGGCTTCTCTTCTTCTGGCCGACGACGTTGCTCGCTCATGGACTTGAGGATTCTATAGCCCTCACAGCCCTTGTAGTTGGCCGGATGGTGTTGCTGGCAGAGCACGCATACAGCAGGCGATTTCAGGGGCTTTTTGCACAATTCGCTTTTGTGCGGCCCACTACACTTTACACACCTGGGAGGGTGGTGGCAATACGATTTCGTGTGCTCATATGCCTGGCAATTATGGCATTGGACAATGTTTCGTTTGGGGTAAGGTTTTTCGACCCTTATTCTTCAATCAGTATCTAAAACCTTTCTTTGTGGTCTCTAGCAAATCCACCTAGTCAAATTTCTTATCTTCAGCCTTACCGGTAAAATGATATTGAAGGGATCAGAGAACTAGCTTAATGGGTATGCATGTATCATTTTATGACTTTATAGGTGTTAAAAATGGAATGTTGTTAAATAAACGTAAAATCCATACATAATTGAGGCATACATAGAATATGCTTTAATTGAAGGCAACATTAAAATGTGTAAAGGGGTTGAGACACAAATGAGAACATGAATGGTTAATAGTTTAGTTAAATTAAGGATCTCATGCACATAGGAAATTTAAATGGCTATGACTATTCGTACAGCGCCACGATTATGATAGTGAAGACTTCTTGGGACCCCTAAATGAACGAAAATCATAAGGGATAGAAAGACGTTTTTTGTTTTGCCACTTACTTGACTTATATTCTTCTAATGTCATCCATGGGTCGTAGTCCGTCATTTTTTAGGATTCTGCCTCATCTCGGCCATCACCTATTTTCCTTAACCAAGCATGATAAAAGAGATCATAGCTGGAAAGGAGAACACGAAGTGGTTTTCCCCACACACCACCAGGTGAACCACATGTGAAAACTAGTAAAATGTCTTCAGCCTGTTTTTGTCAGATACGACTTGACGCTCCCTCTGATTGGCTAAAAATTGCAGTGTTGCCACTAATTAAGGTGCTGCAGTGGCAGTGACGTGAATACAAAATCTACGCACTTTTTTTGCTCGAAATCTTAATTTTGTCAGCAACGATGTCTTGGCTTGTCACTAGTTACTACCATGTGCCTCTAACGTGTATGTTGACAGACTTGGTATCAATAATCGTGGAATATAACGATAATTCACACCTAATACAATTTTTTTCAATTCGTGGGACGCCCATCTAGGGTGAGGAAATCGACAAGTCATAACGTTTCGTAAGTTCATTCTTAGTCAGAGTTCAGTCGCGAATAGTAAGGTGCATACGCAACGGTATACAGTTTTTTCGAACCAGTAAAGATTAAGAGATAAATATTCCCCAATCAGCTAGAATACATACGTTTATAAGAAAAAGGGAACATCTTTATTGGCACTTTAAATATCACCCACAAACAAGTGCAAACACTGGTGTTATTATTTATCTGTTCGTTTAGAAGAGAACATGTTAATTATAAGTGAAGATATCTTAATAAATAAAGCAGTTGGCAAGCGAGGAAAACATTGATGATGGATGGTGGATCTGACCGGGGCGCCAGCGGGCTCCCAACCGATGAATAAGCTCCACCATTTTTCATTTTCACCGAGACTATCTCTTTTTCTTCTTTTAAATCTCATAGGCTCCAAGAAGGGAAATTCTTACAAATTATTCGTCTATTCAAGGCCTCTCTTGGTATTCTCTAGTACAGGCAAATAGTTTGTCATACACAGGTGGTCTGAAAAGTTTCCGACCTCAACATGAAGATGATAATAAAATATATAAAAGCAGCTAGTGAAATAAAAGCTTTGTTAGGTCGGAAACTTTTCAGACCACCCTCGTAGTAGCATTTTCGAATCTAAATAGAATAAACATAAGCTATAATATTACTAATTACTGGTCGAAAGTGAAAAAGTTAATGTCAACGAGCTTAACCCCAGTCTTCTTATTACTGTTCAGCCGTTCATATGTACCGATACAACATATCTTTAGGTTATATTTACAACTTTATTATGATAAAATTACAATTTGCCTGATTGGGCTATAAGTGATTGTGATAAATGATCTTATTGATACCAATTTACAATTTTCATTCACTCGCTCATTCACACTATATATACAAGTTAGTTAAGAATTATCATGTGATATACATTAGTTACATATTAGCGGTCACTATCAACATCTTAAAACAAGTCACGTCACAAACAAATTGGTAATAGGACAAACTTTTAAATAATAAGTTATAAATTAAATACTATCTTTGCCGTCAATAAATTAGAAACGTGAACACCCGCAATACATGGCAAGCCCTGTAGCCACTCTGTGCACTACTTATCCTCTATCTGCGAGATCCCACCATGCCAAGTAGCCCTTCATTCCAAGCGTCTAATATCATGACGGCGGCTACAGGCTACTTTGATATTGATGCATATCAACATTTTTGTTCGCTTGTTTATTTTAGAGCGTATGCCAGCGACAAGGGTCAAATATGCCCGCTTTTCAAATTCTAGTTTTTAATCTTTGTAATATATGGTTAAATAACTTTGATTATGTATAACCAAAGTTATTTTTATCTGCTTCTTATCCAGTACCTTTTTAATAAGTACACAAAAGTAGCCTGATACAAGAAGAAAGTTTTTTACACAACTCAAACAACAATGTAAAAAATCCACCATTCCAAAGTCGCTCAACCAGTGTAAACAAAGTAGTTCCTAATTGTGGAAAAGCAACAGCGCTAATCGCTAAAAGTGCCACATTCAGTCTATGTTCTCAATGATAGATATTGTAAACAAGACTAAATATGAAATTGAAAATGAAAGTTTATGCTTTAGTTAGTATGCTAAAGGCTAAAGGCGGATCAGGGGCCGGCATATGGAGGAAAGATAAACCAGAATCTGGGATTTCTATTCCTTTAGGTAGACACACCTCGGTCTTTCAGGCCGAAGTGATGGCGATCAATGTCTGTACCCAAACCTTAATTGGGGAGGGTGTAAGAAACACACTGATCACAATTTTCACGGATAGCCAGGCAGCCATTGGCGCCCTGAGAAGCTATACGACCAGATCTTATTTGGTTGAGGAGTGTAAAAACAACCTAAACACACTCTCGCTAGCCAATAAGGTTAGAATCGACTGGGTGCCAGGACACACAGGCATCACAGGCAATGAGAAGGCAGATGGCCTTGCAAGGGTGGGCTCAGAACAGACACCTCTTGCACCTGAACCCATATGTGGTATCAGCCTCAGCTACGCTAAAAGGCGTATAAAATTAGCTATAGAGGACAAGGCAAGACTCTCTTGGAGAGAAACTAAGAAACAGGAACACTCGAAACTGTTTCTTAATGGACCCTGTAAGAGAAGAAGCTCAGCACTTCTATCAATGGACAGGTGGACACTCAAAAGTGTGACAGGACTCTATACAGGTCACTGTCAGTTAAATAAACACCTCTTTAATTTGGGGATAGTGGGATCACCAATCTACAGATTCTGCAAGAAAGAGGGAGAAACGGCACGTCATATAATATGTGACTGTGATAACTTAGCTAGACGGCGATACTTTCACTTTGGTAGTGATCGCATTGTAGACCCCAAACTATGTGAACTGATCGATCCATTCAGTATCCTCAGATTTGCAAAGGCCGTGGGCCTGTCACATATATAGGACAGGGACATGGACGGCGCACAATAGGTCTCAGTGAGGCCGCGGTGCACAAATGCCGGAACAAATAATAATAATAATAATAGTATGCTAAATAGAATTCAGCTAGAATAAGGTTCGTCACGTTTCCGTTACTTTTAATTTATCAAGTCTGAGTTCAGTAGATAACAATAACATTTCAGTTGATAATAATTAACTAATCTTGAAATATAACTATTGAATTCGTCTAATAAAGGTGCATACTCCATCACGTAAATGATGCTATAGTCTCCATGCATGACTAAAAAAACATTGCATACGAATTGCATTTATAGAAACTGTACTGTAAAGCGTTGCAACCACAAAAAAATGTTAACATAGCAAATATTTCGTGCAAAGCCATGTTGAACTAGAACAACCATAAAGAAAGCTGAAGAAGACAAGTAAGAGACAAGCCACCCAGGGAACGCTGTGGTGCTCACACCTAATATTGGCCCCAAGGCATCTCCTTAATTAAGACCAAGCCTCCCCCATTATATATCAGCCCTGCGTAGTTCACTTCTCGGCCTAGTGCAGACTGCACTTTTTATAAGTCACTATACCTATTCATCTTTTGCATCTAATTAACATATTATGTACAATTAAAAATAATAATAATAATACCAGTTTCCAATGTAGCGCTTGAGAATACGATTCTGGAAGTAAATCGCCATTTAAAGGAAGGATATGAAGTTTGATTTAAAAGCGACTCAATAACAACTTTATTATGATGAAATTACAATCTGCCTTTACTTAATAGGCAATAAATAATTGAGATAAGTGTTTTCATTCATACCATAAGTTAAGTCCAGGCGCCGCTAGTGCCCAGCCTTAATCCCCAAACATATGTTATCTGTATATGTTTACAGGTAATACCTATAGATAGAGGTATCTTGGACTAAATAAAGCAGTATTGTTATAACGTTCTACGTGTTCTTATTACCAATCTTTCTTAGCTTGTAATTCAATAAACATTAACTGGTGCCGAAACCCGGGAACCGTGGAGAAAGAGAGTTATCTAGTGCGAGCGTAATTTTTTTTTGTTTTTTTTTTCTTCTATACGCGAAAGAGAGAAGATGACTGAAGGAGGAGTTTTGAGACAGCCCGTCTTGAATCTCGTAGAGGGAGCAGATATTAGAAGAGTGGGAACTATGCCAGAAGTTCATGCCACGGCGCTCGCGCTGATGAGGGTAAAAGCGATGAATACCCAGGATCTGAGGAAGGCTGTTGCGGAGCTGGAGAGATTCACTGGGGAACTGGGTGAGCTGAACCATTTCCTAAAAGGAGGACACCGTCTCACAGCTTTAATTGGAGCTAAAGTAGAAGAAAATTTAATAGATCCCAGAGACACGGAATCGTTGAAGGTGGCCCTGATATGTCGGGTCAAGAGAAGTATACTGAATCAAATTCAGGCAGATGAAGAAACCCCGTGGGAAGTAATTAAGATGAGATTGAAGATGGCGTACGGAGGAGGACGATGGACTCCCGAGGAGGACATATTCCAAATGTTTAGGGAGACAAAGTCCCCAAGACAAAGTAACGGGCAATATGCTGCGGGGTTAGTAGTCCGTTTCAATAAGATAACGGAGAAGATGAGAGAGTCGATTAGTGTAGAAGAGGTGGAGGGTAGAATGGGATTCTTATCCACAATTCTAAAAGTGCAACTGGCCAAGGAGACAGGAAGAAAGGAAGGATTCTCTGATGAGCGCTCGTTCTCGGAGTGTGCACAATCAATGATCGACACTAGTGCCAAGGAGGAAGAAGTGAGGGTGCAAGACGTCGACAATGAGTGGAGCCGAGTTGCATACAAAAGAACCCAGACCCTGAAACCAACCTGGAGGAGACCAGAAACGTCCGTTATTGGCAAAGACAAGGGAACGATAGGAGAAAGAAGATTCAAAGGAACGAGACCGAGGTATGCCCCGCCCAGGGAAGAAAGAAAATGCCACGGATGTAGGAAGGCAGGACATTTAGTAGCACAGTGTCCTCGAACAAAATGTTTTGAGTGTGGCGAGGAAGGACATATCGCGAGGCATTGCCCGTATATCTTCCGGAGGAGAGAATACCAACGACCAGAATCGATGGAGGTAAACACTCAAGAAGTAAGAGAGAGACGGAGCATGACACATGGGGAGAGTGGATCATCAGAAGATGAGTCATCAGGGACTTCGGGAACTGAAGGAGAAGAAGCGAGGCGCAGCAGAAACAGGAGACAGACAAGGCAGAAGGTCGAGTCACGTAGATGGGAGCAACGTGATGAAGCCTGAGGAGCGTGTCGGCAGAGAGGCGACCGCATCCTGAGATGTAATGCAATTCGGGAGAGGATGTGTGCGTTGCCAATAATTAGGGTCAAAGGAGGAGAGATGTGTCTGGTGGACACGGGAAGCACCAACACCATCATGTCCCGCGGAGCGCTGGAGAGGCTGTATGGCGGAGAGAGGGCACTCCAGATTCAGGTATGTAATTGTAGTTTAATCACCCTGGGAGGCCCTTGCGAGGTAGTGGGAGAGTTAGTCATAGGGCTAAATAGGTGGGCGAAGAAAGGGGGAGATCTAAAGAGACATATCGTAGGAAACATGCCACGGGAGTACCCGGTGATAGTTGGGTGCGACATGTTGGGGAAGGTAGGCGCGCGTGTGGAGAATATCGGGGAAAAATGGAACAGTAAGTTGGGGAAAGTGGAATATAAATGTCAAGGGACTATATGGGACGGAAGAGCGCGGATAGGGGCGGTTAATAAAATAGAGGGCTGGAGGGAAGGCCTACAGAGGGAGTTTGAGGATATTTTTTACGTAGAGGGAGACACGCTAGGAGCGACTGGGAAGACGGTCCACGAGATTCAGTTAAAGAAAGAACGCGTGACATACGTGAAAGAGAGACGATATCCGCAGGCGCTACGTAGATATATTAGAGAGGAGCTAGAGAGTCTCAAACGGCAAGGGATTATAATTGATAGCACTTCGCCATATAACAGTCCTCTATGGGCAGTGAGGAAGAAAAATATACCTGGGGACGAGACGGAGAAATACAGGGTTGTTATCGATTATCGGAAGTTAAACGAGAACACGACGGACGAGAAGTATCCTATTCCCCGATTTGAGGACATATTAGACAGATTGAACGGGGCGACAATATTTAGTACCCTAGATCTAAAGGCAGGCTATCACCAGATCAAGATGAGCGCGAACGACCAAGACAAAACGGCCTTTACATTTGAGAGGGGGCATTATCAATTTACCAGGATGCCATTTGGACTGAAAAACGCCCCGATTACCTTTCAACGCCTAATGGATGAATTTTTGAGGGGAATAGACGAAGCGGTATGCCAAGTCTACATGGACGATCTGTTAGTTTTCAGCAGAACGGAGGCAGAGCACGTTGAGCACCTAAGAAGTGTATTTCAAAGAGTTCGTGAATTCGGATTAAAATTGTCCATGGAGAAGTCTCTGTTGGGGAAGAAAAAAATCAATTTTTTGGGACACTTTATCTCACAGGAGGGGGTTAAGCCAGACTCTACGAAGGTCGAGGCGATTAGAAGGATGGTGGTGCCCACAGATGTAAAGGGGATCCGTCGACTTCTGGGGACGCTTAATTATTACAGAAGATTTGTGCCGGACATGGCGGCATACCTGGTGCCTATTAATAATTTACTGCGAAAGGGAGCGAGGGTGGTAATTACCCCAATCATGGAGCAGAACATCCGGAAATGTATGTCTAGCTTACAAGAGGAACCAATATTAGCATTTCCCGATTTCCAACATCCCTTCACAATCACCACTGATGCCAGCGAATACGCACTGGGGGCAGTGTTGTCGCAGGAGAGAGACGGTGGGGAGCGCCCGGTGGCGTACGCTAGTCGACGGCTCACAGAAACGGAAGCGCGGTATAGTGCTTTAGAGAGAGAGCTCCTAGGTATCGTCTGGGCTATAGACCATTTCCGCCCGTATGTCTTCGGCAGAAAATTCCGTGTTCACACCGACCACAGACCCCTACAATGGGTAGGAAAGTTAAAGGAGTCCTCGGCGTGGGTCACGAGGTGGAAAGAGTTTTTGTCCCAGTACAATATGGAGGTCATATATAAACCCGGGAAAGAGAACGTAGTGGCAGACTGGCTGTCCAGAGCCATTACTGTGAATGCATTAGAAGAAGGGGAACCATCCGGGGAAATCCAACAGTTTCTCCGGGAATGGACACCCGGGGAGGATGGAAGCCTCGGTACGCGAGGAGATAGCGAAGGCGAGGAAACCCTTGAAGAGGAAGGTTCCGCCACCGAAAGACCTGTTGAAATGGAAGTAACAGAAGGGATCGTGAACGACAAAAGACGGCAGATCATTTGGAAATCCAAGACCTCAGGGCGGCTGCAGATCGCATATGACAGTTATGGGAGAAGTAAAATCGCGACGATTTGGTCACCACCAGGGGTTAGGAACGACCAAATTTGCCGTGCACTGAAAGATGCCTCGGAACCCGGAAAGACCCATCATGTATTTGTAGGGAATGCCACTATTTGGGAGAAAATTCGTAGACTTTGGCGAACTTGGAGTGGATAGGGTATTTATTCGGTGCACGTCGATGGTGGAGACACTCAAAGACAGAGAACAGCAGCTGGAAGTGACGCTGGCCTATCACCAAGGAAAAACGAACCACCGTGGAGTTCAGGAAACGTTGCAAGCGTTGCGGCGGAGGTACTTTTGGTGGGGAATAAAAAAGAGCATACAAGAAATGATAGGGGCATGTGCAGTCTGTCTCACTACGAAGTATGACAGACATCCGCCACGGGGGCGACAAGAAGAATCGCCCACCGCCGAGACACCGTTGAGTGACTTACAAGTGGATACCTTCACTTGGAGGGGGTATAGGTGGGTTACCACAATCGACAGCTTTAGCAAAGTGGTCATAGCGCACCCGGTGCAAGAACGGTCATCAGACGCGGTAATGCTGGCATTAAATACCTGGTTCCAGTTTTACGGAGTACCAGACCGGATCTCGTCGGATGGGGGCAGAGAATTCGACAATGCCAACATCCGAAAAGAAATGAAGACTCTCGATGTCTCTTGGCATCTTAATACCCCAGGGCACCCTAAGAGTAGAGGAGGGATAGAAAGATTGCACAGCACCCTGAGTGACCACCTGAGGGTATATCACGCGGAAAAGGGTCTGCCAGCGAATGAGGCGATGCCGAAGGCGGTGGCCGCTTACAATCATTCGATCCACACCGCGACGGGATCCTCTTTGGGCTGCGCGAAAGACGGAGAAATGGGGCAGAGACGGTAGCAGACGAGGGAATGGTGGAGAAAATGCTGAGTAATACTTTCGGTTTGAGGAAAATATGTGACAAAGTCCGAGAAAGGATAACGAGGGACAAAGCGAGACGAGTGGAACGGGAAAACCTCAAAGTCCGGGATCGAATGGGGGAACTTAAAATCGGGACTATCGTCTATAAAAAACTAGGGTCAAATAGGAGCAAAGAGCTGGTGCAATATGAGGGTCCATTTAAAGTGGTCGTGATTAGGGAACACAACGTCGTGACAATTGAGAGTATACTACCCCCTAAGAAGCGGCGAAATGTCCACATAGAACAATTAAAGCTTCCACCAGGGGGGGAGGTTGTAGATCAGGAATGAGCTGGAGTGTCCTCGCAGCATACACGCGAGGAACATTGTAAATAGTTATAGTTATGTGATTTTTTCCCACAGAAGTATTGTTTTTTTTTCAAAGTCAAAGTTTTCTTTTATGTTTTTTGTTTACAAGTGACAGTTGGTTTTTACGTTTTATAGGATTAGAGCTTAATGTGAGGGATTACAGGCTGCGTACGGGCGGGGCTGGCCTTTGCTCCTTTGTAACATTAGCGGAGCATTATTTGAATGGACTAAGACGTCCGAGTGTTGGACTTCAAAGTTTGCGAATGGGTGTTCGTAAACTGGTGGGGGGGAGTTAAGTCCAGGCGCCGCTAGTGCCCAGCCTTAATCCCCAAACATATGTTATCTGTATATGTTTACAGGTAATACCTATTGATAGAGGTATCTTGGACTAAATAAAGCAGTATTGTTATAACGTTCTACGTGTTCTTATTACCAATCTTTCATAGCTTGTAATTCAATAAACATTAACTCATATTTACAATTCATCATTCGTTCGCACATTCATACAATATTTACAAACAGCCCAGGGGCCCCCAAGTCCACACGGTTGTTGCCTCCCTCGCAAGCGAAAGAGGAAGCGGAGTCTCGGGAAGTCCCCCACGCTCCCCACCAGCCACGTCACCGGATACGAGCCAGTGGAGGCTGACGAAGAGCGCGAGAGCCACATACGCTCAGGACATGATTGGAGAAACTGGCCATTGCCAGGACTCCCACTGTGCGCATTTATAGTAGGTCACAAGGCCACTGCCGTTTCAGTCTCCGGGGAGGATTATAGGGATGAGTGGAGCAGTGCGGTGACTGTGCTACGGGATTAGGGTGGTTGGATAGGTTACTATGGAATTTCATGAATTTGAAAGGGATGAGTTCAAGAATGTAGGGAATATTAAGATCTTTATGAAGGGTTTTGTTGGTGACGTAATAGGGGGCATTTACTATTGTTCTCAGGACTTTTGATTGAAAGGATTGGATGCGCTTGACGTTCGACTTTTTTGCTGTCCCCCATAGCTCTATTCCGTATGTCCAGATTGGCTTAAGTATAACTTTGTAAATAAGTAGTTTATTTTCTATGGAGAGATGGGATGTCCTTCGAAGTAGTCTGTGCAGTAGTCCAAATCGTCTGTTTAGTTCTTGTCTTTTTTATTTAAAAGCGATGTATAAATTTGGTAAATTCATCAACAAAACAACTTATCTCTATATCAACTTAAAGAATTATGTAAATGCTAAAGAGCATCAAATCTGGAATAATAAGTTTTAATAAGATTTATATTATTTAATAAGATTATTTGATTAAAAATATTTTATTAAGATACGATATAGGGTTTATTTTTCAACCCCATTTGAAAACTATTTTATCCTAGATTATTAAATAAATAAAAAAAACTCTTTATATACTCTCCATAATAATTTTAATTTTTAAAAATGTTTTGAAGGCTCAGTTAGTCATTTAATAAAAAAAATTGGACGTAATTATTAAACTATAATAATTATTAAAACACTCATTTACGATTATAGAACAATTCAATCTAGAAATAAGTTGTAACATACCAATAAAACAACAATTTTCTTATCCGTAATGAAAATTATTTAGCTTTAAATAGTAAACTAATGTAATACCGACTCGTCTAACCAAATTAAAAAAAAAAACTATTAAAACTTTAAAAACTGGAGGTTACCATAGTAGTTAGTTAGTAGTAGTTAGTGGGCAGATCAAAACTACTAGTGGCAACTGAAATAACCGTAGTTCACATTTTCAACTACTGTAGTCGGAAAAAGGAGTTGCAATGGCAACTACCAAATAATAGTTGTAGTTGTAGTTATAGAGCTACAAGTATGATAGTACAATGTCCACTCTTTTTTTGTCTTTTGTTTATTTACTACATTAAAAAATGTTGATTAGTGCTATTAACTTTTTAGTTACACTGAGTGCAAGTTAAAATTACAAAACGTTTTCTCAAGTAGTTGTCTATTTAATTAACTACTGCCTAACTCCGGGGGGGGGGGGGGCTTGCTATGCTTATCATGGTTGAGCATGTCAGATCTCTTAGAAAGTGCTACAACATGGTTGAAGAATGGTACCGGAGCACGCAAATTGGTAAGGTACTAGAAGAATGGTGGCGTTGTCACTGTTCATAGCTGCGTGAATAAGCCAGGTTAAGGTGGCCAACATAGTGTCGAGGACCGAGTCCCCATTGGCTCTACTCACTGATAGTACGGGGGGGGGGGGTGATAATTTTAAAGTCTTCCTTTGACTAAAAAAAATATAAACCAAAAAGAACTTTAGATTATGGTTTTAGAATGTTTGTTTGTTGCAATCGCATTATTGCCAGAGATAGGAAATATAAAATTCCCTTTTCTCTGTGAGAAACTAACAGCAGTAAAATCAGAGAAAGCTTGACAATTCCTCCAGTGCCACTTGAAGATATTCTTAGCATTGAGGTCCGGCCGGCGGTGGAGCACTTCAGTCGTACAAGAGGCTGCCCAGCCACCTGGTTATCCTAATAGCAAGCCAACCTTTGTTGTAGTCAATGACTTATTCCTTGCAACTTGGATAATGCAGCTTTTGTATATTTAATATTAAAATAAAATATTTGTTATTAAATATGTGTTCTTCAGGCATTTAATGTTTATTTATAATTTTATTAAGAAATCGGGCCAGTCGGTGAATTAGTAATATCTGGTTATAGCTAGATCAAGGTTGTTGCGTGGTATATTTATTTACTTTATTTGAGCATGTAATTTTCTGAGGCCCATCAGCAATATAATAAGTAACAAAGTAATAAACAGGTTCTGTGAATCAGGAATTGGTGGTCTTGGTGTTCTTTGTCACTATGTCATGTTAGCAATGTTAGCATATGAGTTACAAAGAATAATTACTAATTAAAACTTTTATTCGTTCGTAAAAAAAAAACAATCTGCACTAATAGGGCTATAGATAATTGTGATAAATGATCTTGTCCATACCATATATACATAATTGCATTCACTCCCTTATTCATACAGTATTTACAATATAAAAACATACAATACAGACATATAATCAAAGCCCCGAATTCTCCTGCATAAGAAATCACCCCCTCACCAAAAGAGATGGAAGCAGGGATCAGGTATATCTCCCGCTCTGCTAGATAGCAGCACTATAGACTGAGATAGAGTGAGAGATCCGCTGACGCTCCGGGCATGAGTCATGAGGGGAGCATACATACAACTTATGTGGAGTCGGAAATCCCAACATAGTTGGACAATAAACATCTAACATTTGACGAGCCATGGTGGATCATATTGATTTAAATTGAAGGATTTCCATTTTTATTTTAATTAAGTGTGAAAGCAATATTGGCTTAGACCGTCTAGGCTATTGGTTATCAAATTCTCTCATTTCACTGGTATTGGGATGTGTACCGAAAATAAGTATTTTTAAAAAAAAACCATCTTTACGCTGGTACCTGGTTCATAATTATGCCCCATCCCTAAAACTTACTGTTCCCTATATACTCACATTGCATTGTATTTCATAATTATAACAATAATACATTTTTTGAAAAATACAACTGGATTACATGGACTAAAACCATGAACAAATCTAAAACATGCTACTACAAGTAAATAAATTATACATTATAGTCTGTCCAATGTTTTAACAAAAATAAAATGTTCATACCATTAAAAGGACTTTTCATTCACGTGGTAGGATTCAAAAACACATTGAAGCATTTTAAAAGAGACTTTCGGGGGCCATTGAAATTGAAATAAAGCCTCACTCATCTAGGGACTGGTTCGGTGGAATGGCTTGTCATATTTTAAATTGGATTGTTGTACTCTTTCCAACTCTTGTGCAATCTTCTCTCGTACTGGCTAAAACAGACTTATTGCTAAATTTGGTATGTGTTATAAATGTTGTCATTTGTTACGGATAAATTTTTATACGAAGTTTGGAAAAATTATAGTTATAATAGAGCTTTTTAAATTAACAAATAGTTCATATATAGATTAATACTCAATATTTGCAAACTCGACTTGGCCTATTATTTTTTAATATACTTACATAAATACATTTAAAAAAAAAGCTTAAAGTGTTAATTACTGAACTAATAATGACCAGTTTTTTTTTTGGCCACAGCGATATAAAACGTACTGACATTTATATAATAAAATTAAATTTATTTATTAGAATTAGGTTTATTTTAAATGAGGAATATTCATATAGATTGCTTATGACCTTCCCAGGAACCTAGGGATATACCTGGTCCAGGACCCTTGTACCTTTGAGATCGCCACTTTTATTATAGGGGGGGGGGGGGGAGATGTGCTAATCAACTGCCCGATAGGCCAGACAAAGAGAGAGCTCTCCAGACACTCGCCAAGACAATACGTGTTGTACTCTCGTGTAAGTTGGATTTTAGTGTTTATTTTAGAGTGGTTTTTAGACATTTAAAGCGTTCTTGGATAATCATCTCACTTCCTAAACATACTTCCTATCTAGGATAGAAGATTAACCTATAACATCAAACACTGAGGTAAGCGAATTAATTTTACACTGTTTATTTCTGTATTGCTGCAATATCATTGTTGTTTTTATTTAAATTGAACAATTAAGTCCTCATCTAGCACATACGTGACAGTTATAATATCATTTTGATACCAATCCAAAATCAAGTGTTACAATTAAAAACATTACAAACAGCGTAATTACACTTAACAGTAAAAGTCATGCGAATGAAGAAGCAATATTCAGTATTCTTTTCAAAGTAACATACTTTAAAACCATAACCATTGAATTAAATATTTTATTTAAAGGGTAGAATATAATTCGAAGTAACCATATGGGTACTGTTAAGCATTTCTGTTATTTAAAATTTTCCCTTTTCCTTCTGTTGCTTTTTTATCTAAGCGTAGTTTATTAAAACTCCCCTTTAGGCCAGAAGAATGCACAAATTGAACAGAACGCATTCACAGGTCTGATACTTTTGTGGCTAGGCTTTGATTTTACTAACATGCGTATGAGAGGTAAATCCAACGTCAAAACGGCATTAAACTATTAGTCCTCCTCTTAGTAATAACTAGAAAATATATTTACATAACAATC
The DNA here is from genome assembly GCA_930367205.1 of Acanthosoma haemorrhoidale. Classification (NCBI taxonomy): domain Eukaryota; kingdom Metazoa; phylum Arthropoda; class Insecta; order Hemiptera; family Acanthosomatidae; genus Acanthosoma; species Acanthosoma haemorrhoidale. The sequence goes on along the minus strand of OV884012.1, from coordinate 111,836,666 downwards.
ATTTAGTAAGTATAAATATGCTATTAAATCAGTTTGTTCAGATGTTGTCATGAAGATGAGATGTCTGTAAATGTTTGTGTAAATGTGGTTTGTGTCAGAGTGATTCGGCCAAACTGTTAGTGATTCTGAGAATTGATAGGCGTATTCGTAATATGTCGGTATAATCTGAGAAAACAAATAAACAGCAGAGTAATGGACCACATCACGTAGTAATAAATAACATGTGTGAAGAAATTGTACGTACCAGACACACAATACTGAGGCATACAAATTACTTTTTTAGCAAAAAAAAAACCTACAGTAACGACAGCAGTTGGAAAACAAATTCAGTGATACTCAAACCCAACACTGGTAATGGTCACCCTAAGGATTTCTTCAACGGTATTTTTTTGTGATTTTAAAAATCACTATCTTAGTTGCTAACTTCATGAAATGTTTCCAATCCTTGTTTGTACCAGAATCCATATGGATCAAAAAAAAAAAAAAAGATCAATTTTTTTTTGCAGGCTTTATATCTCTAGGAACCCACCGTGACTATGTTAAATATGCTAAAGTACAAATCGGTGTCCTAAAGAAAACTACCATTACCAATATGGTACTTAATATCCCAATCAGACAATAAGTTAGGGTTTTGCCCTTAACAGGGGGTTTAAGTGAGCAATTAAGTGCAGAGATCTTGAAGAAGGGCACTAACGAACAGTTCTCCTCCCGCAGAAAAAAACCAAAACCTTTCAAATTATTAAATTTATGGCCCATATTCAGGTCCAGTAAGACGCTTATTTATTGCATCTACAGCATAAGGGAGGTTTAGTGTGTTTTGGGGGTTTCTCGATATTTTCTCTCTCAAAAAAAAGGAATTCAAAATGATTTCTAATTTAGACTGAGCAAAATCGACTTTTTTAAAAAAAACTCGTAAATGTGAGACATTTTAAGTATATTTAGCTTGATTTCATCAATAAAAAATGTTATACGGTGATTTTGTACTGATGCTACAATCATACACTAATTCTTAGGGAATAATTAATAGGAAATTTCATGTATCCGTTATAGTACATTTTGGTTGCTTACACACAAATATCGGTTTTAAAATACTTTCAATAGTGCTAGAGAATCCATTTTCAGCTCCGGTATTTTATTCAATGAGATTTTATCGTCAGGAATGGGCCGCGAATGACGAAAAGTTCGAGGTTCCCACCATCACCGAAGCCATCAGAAGAAGACACATCAAATTCTTCGACTCGATGAAACATTGCGAAAACCCACTATTCCAAGAGCTGACACCCCCCCCCACTACCGGCAAGATGGACACTCTCTAGATCTGGGAAAGCAGACCAAATGGTGGACATTACGGTCCTTGGCCCACCAACAACAAGCCTCTAACGGGCACCCATCACTTCTTTCCAACTGAATGAGCTTGCACTACATGCCTAGAGAGACTCTAGGCTCAGCCTTCAGTGGACTCTCACCACTGCACCGCAACATTTCCACCTCTACCGAGGCATTCCACACTCCTTAATTTTTTCACTCCACCTTCAAACGCCCCATAGACCCAACAAATTTTGCATATCACTAATAACGACTTAGAGACCTGAATTAAATACACCATATACTGAGTGTAGAATTAGGTTTTTTTTACTACGTAATCACGTTAATTACTATGTATGAATACTAATTAATAACACTTAACGACATATTTAAGAATTGACAGAATAAGTATAATTTTATTAGGGTTTGTACAGTAAAGCTGTAAAGTAGGTTCATTGGTCTAGTATTACCAACCAATTACTAAGACTGACAGTAAGGAAAATTTTATGGGAATAACATCTCACTAGTAAAAAAAATAATGGCGAACAAATCACAAAAAAACGACTCCCATATTTTGAATATTGATTTCTAAACTTGATTAAATATGTTCTGAGTCTCTCTCGCTATTTATTGCGATATTTGGTAATTACTGAAGTAGGAGAGTTTAAGGTGCACTGAACCGTTTTGAAAGATACTCCTCCTTAATGTTCGCTTTGTCTCGCAGACATTTATTCAGTTATGCCTTCTGAAGCGGTATCGCACAGCCCCACTGATTTATGGAACCGGTTTGACAAAGTGGTGACCTCTTTTAAAGGCTCTCTTTCAGACAATGTTCAACACCACTAATGCTTTCCCTGCTAATGACAAGGCCAATGAAGCCTTTTACAGTGATTTATCTGTGTCGGGTTGTCACTAGGAGGTGCCTGCTCACCTAACCCTGGTGACAAGTGCGGATTGTTCGAGTTAATAACATATCTGACTCCATGTATGATAGGTATGTGCCCCGACAATGCACTGTGTTCAAGAGAAGAGGTACAGAGGTTTCATAAAGAATAAGGCCAGTTTTCAGAGTTCGAGCGGTGGCCCGGCAGCACCGTAGGTACTAGTCGTCAGAGGGTCTGCAAGGAGGCTGAAAGACAGGGTGACAGACTCAGAGGCGCTGAGGAGAGAGTGGGTTTTAGGGTCAGAAGCCCCGGGATTAAATACCGTTTCCCTTTCTGCCGGAAGGTGTAGCAGGTCTGTTTATGGTGGCCAGGTGGCCAATCCTTTCAGGTTTATGGCCGCTGGGTGGCTACCTCTTTCAGGTTTATGGATGACCCTCTTACGTTTGACTTGTTTATGACTGCCGGCCCGCGCGTTTATTGCTAAAAACTTTTACCATGATTAACATTCAATTACAATACATATGCACCAGAGTATAGGGTAATTTAACTTATGTAGTTAGTGGTCGCTACAATCTGCATTCCCTGACCCTCTGTTCCTCAACTATTCATCTTGCTCAAGACTTACTCAAGCGTGAAAACGAACCGATGATGAAACGTATATAAATGAATTAATTATTATTAATTTTATCTTTTAATTATTTGGTAGTTTAACAATCGTTCGCACTATTCTAATGGAGCCACTCGCTTCTGTTTTCAGAAACGAATTAAAATCCAACGAACTAGCGATTAAAATACAAAATACATTTACAAAAATTTAAATTATGTCAAATTGTAATTGCCGATCCCGAATGGAGAGACTCAAATTACATTCAGAGACGTGAAATCGCCTTTCTTCTAGCTCTGAGTTTGTTTGCTATAGTGACAGAAAAGGTCCAATCAATCATTCAGATCAAGATTTCAAATTTATATTCATCAATCCAAGAATCAAATAATTTGTTTATGGGCGCATTCTCCAAATATATCCATTCCAGAGAATCTTTTAGTATTGTAATACCACGCTGGAAAACACATCAGAATTCAACTGAAAAAGAAAAAGCTGAAACAGAAAAACCACTCAGATTTTCTATTATTGGGTTTTAGCAGTCGTATTCAGTAATTACAGATTAAACAATTATAAACTTGTTGATTGTATCTGATGTCTACTTATTTAATAAGTTTTGCTTTTCTACTTGTATTATTTGTTGAAGGTGTAATAATAGGAGAAAGAAAATTAAATGTTAAAGAGGCCTGTTCTGTATCTATTGAATTTCCCGCTTTTTTTTTTCATTTTTTTCCTGACTTTCAATCTTTCTTGATTTAAGGCTAAGAAACTGTTTCAGATTTTAACTTCTGATTTTGTTTCCAATAGTTAAGTACATATTAAAGACGGGAGCGCAAAGAGAAATAAATGATGAAGTCATTGGGCCTAAGTAAGTAGACTATTTGTGTCAATATGTGATCTATAAATCAAGATTAAAAAAGACTGATTTATTAGTGGAAAAATAGTGAGGCAACCTATCCAACTAGAGTTATGTTCCATTAAAAGCTCTGAAATTCTAGTCGTCACTGTATTGAAGACTTCTTTTTACGAGAAATATATTACATCCCTGGCTCTAAACTAAATTTTCTCAAGAATCGAAGGCCAAATTCATGGCAGGAAAATAAATATGAGACCATTGAAGAAAACGTAATATTCCCAGGAATGTAGTACAAAAAACAAACTTGTAAAGAATACGTCAGGTATAGCTGGAAAGGTTGTAGGGTAAACAGAAAATAGATGGGAGCTCTCCACAAACACAGGTTCGGCCAAAAGGGATGGTTCCGATAGGCACCCCCTAGGGCTCATTGGGATTCGGCCGCAGTCCTTTAAATCCACCTGCTGTCGTTCGGTCCTGACTCCCAGCGGGCTCTCAAGTTTCATTCAACAGCTTTTCTATTCCACCCTAGTTTATTTATTTTTCCCCTTTTCCAGTCAAAGAGATTTTTGCGAGGTACCGTCAGATATTCTAATTGGAAGGTACAGTCAAAGTAAAAAAAAAACATCAGCCATCATCTGATCCAAATTAGGATTCTTCAATCTCTACTGTTTTGGCTACAACCATATGTATCGTTTAGATATTTTATGATTAAATTAAATATATTTTAGAAATTTAGCTTTAATATAAGGGAGTGAGTTTTTAGTTGAAATCAAACCACCTTTGACTTCTTGAAAAAATACAAACACTTTTACTATGGAGGGGGTATGTTAGCAGTTAATATCACTGCGGAAAAAAGAGAGAGATGTTCAACCTCCGATAAAGTCACACTTCGGCGTGTGCTCTCACTGAAAGTTTAATTATTTAGATTGCATATCAGTGCGTTATTAGAGTGTTTTTTAAAGAAATCAAAAGTTTCTAAGCTTTTTAGATACTCAGTTCCATGCTTCTGCAAAACAACCTAACGATAGCCACAAGTAAAGTAGAATATTAAGTTATGCCATAAGATATAATAAATTGAAAACCTTTTTTATAATTTTAAGAGATCAGTTACACATGAAATCAAAATAGAAATTTATGTGAATTTTTTTTTAATATATATTTTGAATATTTATTGGACGCTTTCTTCATATTTATAGTCCCTTATCGCTAAAAACGTTCAATATTTAATAAAAAAACATAACAATTAAAGCAGAAATTTACGAAGCAAATGTTTGAACTATTCTAAGTGCGCCCCTTATTTTGTGGGCCAGTGTGTAGATCGTGTTGTATATCCCTAAATTATTAATAATTATTAGGGAATAAAAAATTTACTGGCAATCTGGTCCAGAGCCAACACCACCCTTGTATCCAGAAAGGGGCTCAAGCAATTGAGTTAGCCTGCACGAGTACAAATTTGATTTTAAATATAGTTTAGCTGTGATCATATAAGAACGATTTCTAGATTAATGATGAATGCATTTTCTATTGTAATGATTAATTCAACCAGATTAATGAGATACCATTTTTTTAAATGATAAAAGAAACTTTTGCTCCGTATGCGTACGTAAAAGTAGCCTTGACACCTTTGTTATTCCAACTAGCATTTTACTGTAGATTTAATTAAATTCGAATCAGTTGATTTTAAGTAATAACCTTTTGAACATAAATACCCTTCAGAGTTGAATACAATAGGGTAGATTATAAATTTTGTAAAATAGCCATGTTTATGTTATATACTTTTGAGCACCAATTTTTACGTGTAACATGAGCTGCGTAATTGGGAATATGTTTTCTTTTAGGATCTCAAAATATAATCCTTTTAAAAACCTCCATCTAAATTATTTACTCAAGATAATAGACTTAGATCGATACTCTAAATGATATTCGTCATTCACGAGGAGTTTTTATATAATTATAGAGTTATTATACAAATATTCATCCAAAGCTACGGTTGAAATGATAATGTCGAATATTTTGATTAAGAAATACACTGTGGCAATAACTCGCATTTCCCTTGAAAATCACGCATTTTTTAATATACTTGTATCCAATTCAAATTACGTGTAAAACGAAAGATATTGAATATCATCATACCCATCAATTCACAAGGAAATGAGAAAGCATTGAGCTGAAATTCCGACCCTTATACTATTTGCTGTCTTCATTATTATTAAAAATGTAATTGTTTATTGATTTTAATAATCTAAAGTAGTTTCCGGTTTAGGTTTTTTTTTTGTTTTTTTTTTTTCACCTATGAGTTGAGGTGACCAGGGATATGGAAATTCTGGTATTGGGGTGGCTAAATCTTGGATAAAAGGATTGTTGCGATAAGTCTGGATATGGTTGATGACGAAGAAGAGGGACCTTTCCTGATAATGGATTATGAATTGTTAAGACCTGATACGAAGGATAATAGCGGGCTTGAAGCTTCTCCAGACTAGAGCCATTACCACAAACAATGGTACACCAAACAATAACAATAATTCTCTCTTGGTTAGAAATTTTAATGGATTTTGATGAAAGTATATAAAAAACAACAATAAGTAACTTTTCTAAAAAAGTATTATTTTATGGTGGCTGTGACCCCTGCTTTAGTATAATAAAGTTGCCGACCTGTTAGCTCCAGATAAGGGCATCGATTCTCTTTCACTATTGCCAGGACAATCCTTAACAAAACACTATGATCAAGGGCGGAGATGTAAAGTAAGATCGTGTGTTAGGTGCTTGCTTATTGTGAATCGATTTTTTTTTTTTATAATTTTATAAAACAAATCTTTGTTTACCCACACAATTATGTTTGGTTTTTATTAGAGCAAAAACGTTTTAGATTGTGATACACAGTCCAATGGTTCTTGTTTAGTACCTAGATGTTGTTAGGTATGTCCCAGTGTTTGATAAATAATGTACAATATCTCTTGCTAGATAACAACTGTTCTATTGAACAATCGATTATTTACGACCTGGAATAATCCCAATGAGGCCAATAAAGCCCATAATCATATCATGAAGAAACTGCGCTAACCACAGCACAAAATGAGAAAACCTAGCAGCTTTATGTTTTCCATTATGGCTACTTTTAAACATGTGATATCCAATTTCAATTAAGTATTAAATTTAATATAAAATTACAGAAATACATCCATTAATCAATTTGTCATAATAATAATACTGGATGTATAAATGTTATCTATAGGCCTGATAATGACTACTGTAATGTGGCTTTTCTCAAATGCGCTTTTCGTCCAATTAATAGGATTGCTTCAATAGTTTATATTAAGGTTCCTATATAGATTCTACCGTATATAATATAATTTTTTTTTCTTTCATAGCCCCTTTAAATTTACAGATAATTATATATATAATTATAAATCCTCAGGCAAATCTATTTACAAATTATTTTGTATTTCCTGTAGCATCACTACATTATATACAGGTTTTGTTATTTTATAAAAATTATATAATGAATAAACAAGTATAATGATACACAATATACGTGCCTGGACTAAACTGACTAATAAAGGTGATGGGGCTCACCTTTTTGATCAAACTTAAACCCAACTTACTTACTAATTCTTAACCTAATTTTTCCCCGACAGTCTGTTGCCATCGATGTAGGAGGGTTGGTGGGGCCATAGTGTTATCACTGGGCTTGTCAGGTGCTGCAACGAGTCAAAAAATTTGATGTGTCTCCGGCGGATGAACTCACCCACCGACCAAGCCACGGGTGCAGGTCAGCGTTCATTAGCCTCGAGAGAGGTATGTCGGGCCACTTTTCGCATGATCCCGTTCTGGGAATGTTGGAGACATTTGGCTGTATTGTCAGTCAAGTGGGTAAATAGCGGGGCACCGTACAGCAGAGCTTGCTGGAGGACACATTTATAGATCATCAGTTTGAGATGAAGTGACAGGTTGGGTGAAGCAAGTGCGATAGCCGGTAAGACTAGTGTCGTACCTTTTCTATTTTATTACTAAAATGAGTAGAGAAATGGAGATGCCGATCCATTTTCATACCCAGATAGTGCATTGAGAAAGCTGGTGAGTTCTCTTGCCCTCCTATACTATATGATTTTGGCAAGAATTTTTTCCCCTTTTAGACGGAGAAGATTACGCAGTCGGTCTTCCCTGCGTTTACATTGATGTTTAACATGCCCAGTTTGTCACTGATAACGTTACAAACTGACTAGGCCTGTGTAAGAGCTCTTTAGACACAGTTCATTTCCACTTATATAGTATAAATTCCTTACAAGGGGTTATAATTATCATCACAAATCTGAAAACATCGGGAAGGCATCTGTCTGCTCACAATTCACTACAGCCTAAGAGACTGGCACAAATCAGTATGAAATAAAAGGTGTAAAGAAGTCAATCTTAATAAATGCGTGTTGGACACTGATAGGAGAGATCTCCACTGTCAAGAACTTTCTAAATCACCCAATTGAGGGTTCCGTCATTATTCAGGACCTTTAATTTGATACACTACTTAACATGATATAAAAATGTTAATTTTTAGCTGCAAGTAGTTGATTAATTATTGACCCTTCATTACTTTTCATAAGGCCTCCTTTTGTTGTAAGCCTCTCAAAGTCAGTAAACTTTCTGGCAAAATATCACCCCTCAATCCATTATAGTTTTCTTGTCTTCCCAGTATCAAATTGGACACCCCTGAACAATGTCACTAACTTAAGTCGTCTACTCTATAAGGTAAGAAGGCAGACTAACGGACAGTTGAAAAGTGTTTCAAGCTGTGAAAATATTAACGAAACCCTAAAACGTCTCTATTTCAATTTTTGGAAGGCAAAGCTTGAGCTCTTCCACAATACCGAATCCGGGAAGAGCCCGGTTGTGTGGAAGAAGCCTATTCGGAAGTATTCGCTAGAAGAATGTAATAGACGATAGAAATGTTCTACAAGTGGAAGTTAAATAGTTTTCCCCACTGATAAACTACAAGGCTTGAGGACAAATGGGCCTCTCGACCAGACCTCTCATCAATATGTCGTAGATCTCGCTGGGTATGAAGAATTGCCCTCTAAGTTCTATGGCTTCAAAAGAGCCACCAGCCCACTACACGATGTGGAGTCCTGGATACAGTGTTGAGATTTGGACCAGGAGCGAATCCACATGTCCTGAAGGAGATATGTTCTCGCGAAAGTGGATCTGTCTTTTCCAGTCAATCCTTAAAAAATCTACAAGGGATTCATTCAGGTCACCACTACATATCTAGCTAAGAAAAAGTGACATGTGTCATCACAGGTCATGAAGATTAATAGTAATTAAATATACTTATATGAAATTTGTTAACAATGATTGATAAAAAACAGCTGCTCATTACGTCCTAAATACTTTCTCCCATTAATATTCCGATGGAGATTTCCTAAATGTACATTAATTTAAACTTTCCTTCAGTTCTCAGCATTATTTAATCAGTGATTTCCGCTAAAAATAAGTTCCTTCCCAAGCCACCCTCCATATGTATGAAACAAATACAACTTTCTGCTCAGAGATGAACTCAATTAAAACTTCTACTACTACTCCACAGTCGAATAAGCAAGTACCGAATGGTGATTTTACTACAGCGAACTTGGACTGGTAGAACTCTCGTGGGAAGGTATTTCTTTATCCATTAAACAGTAGAACATCCCGACAGTGCTAATGAGACGTTAGCTAATTGTTTGAATTGAAAAGGTGTATACTAAGATGCCCTGGATTTTAGATTTCTCAACCTCCAAATAAATGTCAACTAAAAGTACCATCATTAATTTCACCTAATTGTATTTGTCATAATTAGTAATTTAAATTCAACTTTATTTAATTTATTTAGAATCTTTAAACACCTTGATGAGATCGAGAATTGGTTCAACAATTGGCAGATTAAAGTTAATGAAGCAAGATATGCCCACATTACCTTCACCCACTGCCTACTAGTGTTTTTTTAATCCCATCCCTCTTCCTGTATCTAAAACAGTACAGTATTTAGGCTTCCATCTCGGCAAAGGGCTGTCATAGATCCCACACACGAGACTAAAAAGACAAGAACTAAACAGACGCTTAAGACTACTTCTATATCTACTATCTCTCAATAGAAACTTAATTACTTATCTACAAAACCATTCTGGACATACGAAATAGAGCCATGGAGGACAGCAAAAAAGTTGAACATCTAGCGTTTCAATCAAAACTCCTAAGAGTAATAGTTAATGACCCTTATTACGTCAGCAACAAAACCATTTACAACAGTCTTAATATATCTTACATTCTTAAAACTGGCAAGTTCATGAAAATCCAACCAAACATATCTAACCACCCCAATTCCCTAGTACACTCATTACAATATCCACCCATCCCTATAATCCTCCTCAGAGACTAAAGCGAGAGTGACCTTGTAACCTGCTATAAATACGTGACAGTGGGATTCCGGGCAATGTCCAGTTTCTCCAAATATGTCCTGAGTGTCTATAGCTCTCACGCTGTTGGTAAGCCTCCACTGGCTCGTACCCAGTGACGCGGGTAATCGACCAGCTGGAGGGAGGGGGGACTTCCCAAGATTCCGCTTCCTCTTTTGCATGCGAGGGAGGTGACAACTATTTGGATTTGGGAGGTCGTTGGACTGTTTGTAAATACTGTATGAATAAAATATGGAATGAAGAATTGTAGTATAAGAGTGAAATTGTTTCATAGGTTACGAGGACTTTTACAGTGAAGCAGCTTAGCGAGGCCTTTATAATTGACAAGTTATGGCGCAGTTCACGAAAGACTAACTCAGCAATTGCCAATGACGAATTACTAAGTCAATCGATATCGTTCAGCCAGTTCTTTTACCGTGTACTTGCGTAAATAGCCTTTTACTTTCGAGACTTTATTTTGTATATGTTTTCATTATAAAACACTTGTTTGTGTTTATAATTGAACGAATATTAAATTGTACTCAACGAATTATAAATATCAATTTTTGAACTTATACCGACGGTATATTAATAATTATTAGTTACGGTATTATCAGCCCCGTAATGAGAGATCAGCTAAGGAGTTTAGAAACTGGCAAAGCCAGACAGTTAGATGAATTGCTGAGTGCCTGACCGAAGATCAGAAAATCCTGGGTTTGAATCCCGGTCAATATATTTTTTCCTTGGCTGATATTTTCAAAACCAGTGGGATTACATATTTCAAGTAATAATTAATAATATTATTTTCCTTGTTTAACAAATTATCTTACAAGAAGCACGCACGTGTACCGATTTAGGCCACGTGGTGCACCGCATTGACATACTACTTTGATGTAATTGTACCCGACAATCGGAGCGGTATTAGTGCTTCAAAATTTGAAGGGCCTTCAAACTTATTCCATCCACAGCCTAATCGACTGTCATTGAAAAGGAGCAGTTTACCTCACCTGTCTTCTCCAGGCTCGGAAATCTCAGAGCGAGATTCTTCTTTTGGGAGAGGCCTTGCTGCTCCCTTCAGCAGATATCATTAGTAACGACCAAACCTTTGGCATTGAGCCACCAGTAGGAAGACATTTGAAAAGAAAGTCAGTGGAAGAACTAGTTTCCAACGATACTTTAGTTTCTTACAATCACAACATAATTATCATTCAAGATAATTATAAATTATAATAACTATATTGTTAACTGTAACTTTCGGTTCATTCAATGTATTCTTCAGAGACAACAGACTTTTCTTATTTTTACGGAGTTATCTGTGTTAGTTTTTGCTTATAATGATTTGAAAAAAAGATTTCTTAATTAAAATTAGTATATTTTTAATTTCAAAATCATTTTTATTTTAATTCTCGAGATGTCGTATAAACATTTAAAAGCCTTTCTTTTTTCACTCACTTGTGTCTCATGACCGAGCACCAGGGCACGACGGGATACAAACAGTGCTGCTCAAACAAATGCCGAGGAGAGGGATAGTACAACTAGCAAACTTATACAACTCTTGTATAAGATTGCGGTACTTTCCTGACACATGGAAACAAGCCATCTTGTTTCCATTACTAAAGCCAGCCAAAAGTGGAGATCACCCAGCCGACTACCGCCCGATCAGTCTGCTACCACAGATGGGGAAAATCTTTGAGAAAATTCTTTTGAATTATCTCAAAGATTACTGCTCGGAAAATGATATCATTCCGCCAGAGCAGACTGGATTCCAATCCAGTATGAGCGCAGAGCACCCCCTTCTGAAGGTGCAGTCAGAAGTTAGCCATAACATGAATAGAAACATAGCCACGGCTATGATTTCCATTGATTGCACCCAAGCATTCGACTCGGTGTCTCACGGGACACTGTGTCAAATGCTCTGCGACCGGGAATGCCCGGAACAACTATATTCAATTCTGGCTAGCTTCCTGAAAAACAGATCGCTGCGGGTGCGGGTGGGTGATAGCTTCTCCGAAGCTGTGCCACTGACCTGTGGAGTACCCCAAGGCGCCGTCTTATCCCCTGTACTATTTAACGTATACACATCTGAGATTGTCGGAGCCCGGTACAAAAATACCACAGTTACTGCTTTCGCAGATGACATAGCGGTGTACAGTAGCAACATGAGTGCCAAGGTAGCTCTAAGACAGGCTGAAGCAGCCTGTAACCAGATCAGTGAGAAATTGGGGAGACTCAATATCTCTGTAAACGCGGGTAAGACTGACTGTGTAATTTTCTCTTTTCAAAAGGGAAAAAGCCCGCTCCCTACTAGTTACATAGTAGGAACGGAGGGAAATTCACCAGCCAACGACCTAGTATATCTGGGAATTAAAATGGACAGACACCTGCATTTTAGTAACCATTTTGCGAAGAAGTTGAAGCATACACGCATGAAGTCTTACCGGCTTACGCACTTATTGACTTCCCCCAATCTATCACTGCGTCTCAAGCTACTGATTTACAAGAGCATACTCAGGCCTACTCTGCTGTATGGTGCACCGCTGTTTCGTTATCTGAGGTATACGACAGCGAAGAAACTCCAACAATTCCAAAACGGTATACTGATGAAAGTGGTCAGAGGTACTTCATTCGAGCAGCGAGGAAACAGTGAGCTGCATGAGATGTTTGAGCTGCCTACGGTGGATGAATTCATCCAGCGTAGACATATCAAATTTTTCGACTCATTACAATACTTGACAAACCCGGTGTTGTCTCATCTACCTTGCAACGGAATCATGGGATTGTTTGATGTGCACAAAATGAATTCAGATACAGAGTAAGGTAATACTAATGAAAAAAGGAATATAAATTTTGGCATAGGTTAAATGATTATTGTAACTGCATCCTTAACCGGTATTTATGTTTACCCGTTTTTTCTATAATTCTTGAAAATAGTGACCATAAAATACTGCATTACTAAGTTTTTAATCATAAAAAACGGCTATCTTTACAGGATCGTTCTGTCACCTGACGTGCTTGTTTATTAACGCGCTTTCTTAGCCATATTGACTAGAAAATAACATTAATTATTGTAGATGAAAGTATTCGAAAAGTAAAAAATGCGCAATTTTTTAATAGGTTAATAAAGACATTCATGCACTGATGCAAATGATGAAGAAACATTAAAAGATCATTAAATCTTGATGTAAAATAAATTTTCTGATTCCAGTCTCCGGACTCCAGTCTAGAGATGTAGATTTTAACTATTTAATATTTATAAAGTTAAAATAAATAAGGTATTTTATTATAATTAAATATTGAATATATTTAAATTCTATTAAATTTATCTACATAAAGAGTCACAAATCAATTGAAATCATATTTAAATTAGACCCATAGATGCTCAGCTAGACCTTACAAGTATTACAAACGTTTCAGACCTTCATCGATTCAAGATTTGTAATCTTAAATAAAAACTAGAGAAACGATTTTAGTTTTGGTGTAGTCGTAGAAAAATAGTATAATATACGAGTGAAAAATAGTATAATATACGAGTGAAAAATAGTATAATATACGAGTGAAAAATAGTATAATATACGAGTGAAAAATAGTATAATATACGAGTGAAAAATAGTATAATATACGAGTGAAAAATAGTATAATATACGAGTGAAAAATAGTATAATATACGAGTGAAAAATAGTATAATATACGAGTGAAAAATAGTATAATATACGAGTGAAAAATAGTATAATATACGAGTGAAAAATAGTATAATATACGAGTGAAAAATACTGTTTCAAATATTGGCGATACTGTTCGAATTATTTTGGTTCTTCGTTAATTTTCGACACTGAATTTGATAAGATGAGAACCGTGTATATTTGTCTATATTCCCTTTTAGCCAATAAGGACATCAAAAACCTTGTGTCTTGTTTGCCACAATGTAACGTAATAATTATGTTTCATTGCCTAGATGGTAAAAATTGTACTTTAGGCTGTATTGTACACGGGGGGGAGTATATTGTAGGCGGGGATATATAGTATTATATAGTACAGTATTACAGGATTACGTAGTACAGTATTATAGCATTATACAGTACAGAAATTATGAACAAGGGTAATAACGATCATTTATGAGTATTGCCTCAAGTGATCAGTTATAATGATAACCAGCTAATCAGTAGGTAAAGGGCTATAGTATGTATATAGTTAATAATATAATAAAAGTAGTATAACTGCACTACAATAAAAAAGTATATACGAGTATAAATAATTTTGGAATAAAATAAAATTGCCGATAAGGAAATAAAAGATTCGATGATCTCTTTATGTTTGCTATAGCATGGGGATATACTTTAACTAATGGATTTAGAAACTCGGCCTGCTAGTAATAATACAGACTAAAAAGGAGATTTCATTAGGATAAGGATCCTCTCTTTTACTCAATTTCATTGGCAGAGATTTGGGGAGTAGCATTTCGGTAAATGGCTAGTGATAGCATTGACCTTCCATCCAACAATTTCTTTTTTTCATTAGCGGTAAAGTAAAAAAAAAAAAATCCGTCTCTAAGGAAATTTCTGGTAAAAAAAAAGGAAGCTGTTTCTAAGAACAAGTCGAGTATAAACCGTACAATCTAAGTACGTCCGTTTTGTTAGTAGCAAAATCTAAGTATATTTTAAAATATTTTTTCTCAATCCTCAAGAATATGACTTCAGAATAGATCATAACACGAGAAAAATGTCAATTTTCTTATTCACGTCACGTTACTGTTTAATTGACTTATTTTAAGTATAGATCAACAGTTCCTTTCTGTAACAAATGGCTTGTAACAAATTTTACTCTTATTAATTTTAAAATAATCTTATTTATTTTGCAACTCCATTTTAGGGTATTTTCTACTTTTCTGAAATACGCGTTCATTTGAAACAAACGGGGTTTCGTCACTCCCCTCGTCAATTAACTAAAAATTATTCACGTATAAAAGCGTGAAAAAAACTAACGTTTTTTTTTTTTACTTAATGACAAAAAAACTCTTCTTTGAAGAAATATTTTGTCTTTACCGTTTTGCCATAAACCTAAGATGTAGAATCACTGGACCTCCTCTAATTCAGAATTTCTATTTTCCCTTCTGATACGAACAGAAACATTATTGCTAAAACATTTTTCAAAACAGCAGGGAAAATATAGAATGACCGCGATCATTCAACTGTAAAGCGAATGATAAAGTACAGATTCCATGTCAGACATCAGTAGTTTGTAACCCATTCAGGAGAGATGAACAACTGTTTTAGTCTTTTTATTTATCTTGTGAGTAACAAAATATTTCATATTATCAAAATTAAATTGTTTTGATGCCTGGGGTTTATGAGTTGGGCATATTTTGGCTGAACAAATTTATTTCATGGTAGATTTTAAATATGAATAACTTGAATAAATTCATATTTCTCTTAATTGAAAAGTAATGATATGAATTATCAAACAATTAGATTTTTCGAGGCTTTTATTTTAAAACCTTTTAAAACCCTCATTTATTATAAAACCTTGCTCAATGCAAAAACAAGCCTTGTATACAATTAGTTTATGCTTACATTTGATATTTGGTTTAGTTCTCTTATTTATTTTTTTAACATATAATACCTTTTTAATATACTCATATTTGGCTTAGTACATTTTGTTTTAATAACTATTAAACGAATATAATGTTACAACAACGTATTTTACTAAATATTTGTTGTTGGGCTTGAAGTCGAGTAAATATATGTGAGGTTACTAATATCATTGTAGCGAGCGCGAACAATATATGTAAATTACCCTACACTCTGGTGCATAATGTATTATAATATAAATGCAAATCTTTGTAAACTTCTTGTAATAAATCATAGAGAGGTCGGTAGTCGTGAACAGGTAACAGAGGGACGAAGGTCCTGCAATAAAACCTGAGAGGATAAGCCACTGCCCCTAATAAAATAGACCCAAGCAGACCTTCAGTCACTGTCCAGGGTCATAAAATCTAAAAGCCATGCCAATAAACAGTCCTATAGGGGACGAGCGATCACGTATCACTCGGTAGGTGTGACATCATAAAACACACCCTTTTAGGCCAACAGTCATAAAACTTAAGGGGGATTAGCCACCTGGGCATCATAAAACATACCCCCTGCAGCCAGGCTCCGCCTTCCGGTAGGAAGGGGGGTCGGATATTTAAATCAAGGGTTTTCGCCCTGCAGACCCACTCTTTCCTAGGCTCTTCATCTAGATAGCCGCTATCACTCGTCGCGATACGCCAGGGCCCCGGGGCCCTGGGAGTAAGCCCACTCAGTCTTCTACTAGTCTACTCTCTCTCTGCCACACCTCTGGGCAGTCACCTCGTCTAACAGCTTTTAGCAGACCCTCTGACGACTTGTACTATACGCTGCCGATCTCCCGCCCGAACTCTGAAAACTGGTCTTATTCTTTATGAAACCTCTGAACCTCTCTCCTGAACACAGTGTATTGTCGGGACACATCCCTATCAATAAATGGAGTTAGATATTAACGCCTACATGGAACATGGTCCATGTTGTAAACTATAACAATCCGCACTTGTCACCAGTGCTAGAGTGATCAGGCACTCCCCTAGTGACGCCCCCCGACAATTGTTGACACCCGACAATCATCATTAGTATTACATACAGTGATGTAAGAACAATATTTTCGTATTTTCAACTGTACAAAGCATTTGCTTTATATTTTTAGTCACGAAAATTGTTGCATTTTGGGGTACGTTGACGCATATATAAATAAATTTATTCGAGCGAGCCGAGAAACATTTTCTTTTTCAAGAAACACTATTTTTAGTCTCTCTTTGGAGTTTCACTACCTCTTGATATGTTACTTGGTTTTATGCTGAAACCATTGTTGGATTGAAGAACGATAAAATATTAATCTCGAATAAATATAAGGAAAATTTCAATGGATACAATAAGGGGACAATCGAACGTTTTCATTTAAAATATATTTGTAAAATTAAAATGAATCAATAATAAAAACGAAGTAGGGGAGGGGGTCCAAGAATTCGGTGTAGTGCTGCCCATCTGTTTGTGGTTGGCTCTTTTGGGGCTCACATGTACAGAGGGAACCTGGCCCCGCTTCTATTTGGTTTAGTATTTATTGGAAATTTCATTAATAACATTTCTCGTTCCAACATGTTTTTAGGTACTAGGAATTCTGAATGGGATCGGAATATCAGTCGGAAACAGGCAAATAACGGCTAATTCTTTTGAAGAGAAACTTAACGAAAACTTCAAGTCATTCGCAAGAACGTTCTTCTGGTATCACCCAACATTTGCTAATCAACAAAAAATTGATGTTTTTATCTTATCTGCAAGTTGAAGAAAATATGTACAGAATAGCAACTGCATTAAGCGAAGTTACTTATGTGATGGTGGAAAAGATTGTGGCAATGAGAGTGACGAGAACATATGCATCAATTGAAACCAGATGAGGTGTGCCAACTACGCATGTATCAACAACAATCAGATATGCGATGGGATAACTAACTGTGCTGATGGGTCCGACGAAAAAAGCTGCGTCATATCGAGTTCGGAGGTTGAACATTGCATTCTGGAACATCGAAAATTCCTGCGCGAGGACAATATGTCTTGCTTGGGTCTGAAGCATGTCTGTGACGTGATGGCGTGCGAGATCGCAAAGACGGTTCTGACGAGAGTGCATGATGTGGCCAGACCAGCATTCGCGTAGGAGGCCTCCAGTTGAAACACCCTAACGGCACTAAGTGCCTTGTGACCTGTCCTAGGGGCTTTCAGGATGATGGTGGGATCTGCAAACATAGCGGCATCAGTCAACAGGAGTTATCACTGGATACGGCCTTAAAGAAGCTCAAGGATTCTCTTAAATAATTACACTTTACCACCACCTATCTTAGTCAACAAGCGGCCAGTATGACGTAACATTTAGCTTGGTGGCCACTTTGAGGTCCGACATGTGTTACGATAAATCAAACAGTTTGTTAAGAACAACAACAGGTTTCCTAGAAATTAAATATTGTTACCATTTATCGACTATCGAAAATCTAAAAAATAGTATTAACTTGTGATTTCTGAAGATCCTTCTACACATATGAAAGGAAAATGTACTTTTATCCTTCGTAACAAAAAATGTGGTGCTGCTAGAAAATTGCTTAGTTTCACAAGCATAAATATAAGTTATTTATAAATATAACACATGTCAAATTTACAAAAATAAACTAGATAATTATAATATATTGTATATATTAATGATGTACTAAGCACTATCCCAATAATTCGAATGCTCAGCGACCTTAGTTTTTTTTCAAATTATGGATATTTTGAAAAACCTATATTGCAAATAATCGAAGGAAAAAAAGAAAACGTTTTGAGCTAATGATATTGATTTAAAAACCTATATAAAATTACAGATTAAACAAAAATATTTATGTGTAGATATGTATAAATAAACAAATGTAGATTTTTTTTTGTTATTTTTTCACAACTATAATAATTAAATCGGTAATTGAGATGAGTGAATTATATTAACGAAAAGCCGTGAATGACATGTGGCAAATAGTGATAGTTTTGATGGCAGTTAATTTACATTAGTAAAAACCCTGCTGCAGGTTCTCTGGGCTTGTCGAGGGGTGTTAGTTATATCTTATGTTGCTAGTTGAAGTATGGGAGGAGTGCTGTTTTTGATGGCATTGCCTTTACAACCTGAAAATCTTGGTGTAGGTACAATTCGTCGTTCGGTGTGTAAGGTAAGCTATAGGTAAAGGTAAAGGTGTGTAAGATATTTAGCATTGAGGTACACAAGTTATGATTCGGAGTAGTTTTTAATAAAATCTTTTTATTATCACTAGGTTCGAGTTTTAAATGCAGAATTAAAAAAGAAAAGAAAAAAGTTATTTTTTCAATCATATGGTAACATAAATAATTCATCACACTGTGAAAGAATACAACACGACTTGATCACCATTAAACATATGTTTTGTATTATCATTTTTAAGCAGTTTCACTCCACTTTCTTTCTATTCAGCGCAAACATTGCCGCTTACACTCGAAGTTTTACTTGATGCGACAACGGTGGTACAAATGAGCATTAAAACTATCATTCGAACCGTTTTAACAAGTTTTTTTCACAGCCGTGAATGAACCTTTATTTCTAAAATTTTTCATACTTGGCTTTATTTATCTGTTTATTATACTTAAAGCCTATTTTTACAGCTGAAATTTACTTTATAAACTTAATATAACATTAAGGTTTATCTGACCCAAATCTCAATTCCAAAAGTCATTTAACATGCATGTGCCTTTTGATCCGGTGCCAAAAGATAACGGTACGAGGAAAACTGAGATGATCCCGGCATATGTTATCAATATATGAAAGGCCTGGAGCTGATATGAAATAAAAACTGCTCTATTATCTCATCCTCTTCTGCTAGAGTGGCAACTAAGACTAAGAGGGGTCTTGTGGTAGACTGTTGAGATCTAGGCTGACATCTGCCGGCTTATGGCTATTTTTGTTCTCCAACGTGCCTTCTTTCAGAACCTCCTACCTCTTGTGCTCTTTGCCCACGACATTTATAAACCTGCAACTACAATCCCTATCCACAGTTTCTAGTGGAAGCTAATCACCCCAGTATTTACAGCCAGTTTCTTGTTTACATCTAATACACAAGCCAGAGGAAAATGGTAAATACATATGAATCGATGTGTCTACTCTTTCAGCACTGGTTTTATCAGACATACGCGTTACTACTCACTCGTCAAATGGACGGATTTTTAGTTTATTTTTAATTACCTAAAGTTTGAATAAGACGCCTTGAAAACTGGTAGTATAGCCTCTTACAATAATTCAGGCAGTACTAATCTCCCGGGTGTTCTGGGTAATAACCTCCCTTCTAACCGAGTACGGAGTGTAGCCAGAGCTCTATATCATTAGAGATAGAATAGTAGGCATTCTTATATATCACGATTTCGCGGTGTATGTTTAATTGGTTAAGGAATGGGTGCAAAACTAACAGTCAAGAGAACTAGGTAGCGAACTAAAAATAGTTCGTTAAGACTTATCGTGTTGGGTACAAGGAGTTATTGGCTCTGTCAGTAAAAAAGTCAAAGCAATACTCATATGCTATTATGTTGATTTACTGTTGTAATGCCTCTAGTATTATTCAGTCTGATGATACCCCTAGCATGATTTCTGCATTATATTCAACATCAACAATATGTTTGGAAACAAAACAAATAAACGTTTCAAAGATAAAATAGGATATATTATGATTAAGTGAGAAGTAAAATGAGGAAACGACTGTAATCTCTTACGATAGTGCAGTCATCTGAAAGTCATCACTGTTTAATGAGTACTGGAATGTGTGTGACTGAAATCTAATTGCACTATTGGATGGGTGATCTGTTTTTTGAAGTAAAGTAATTTTACTCTAGTATTATTCATTCCGTTACTCGTAGCCTGATTTTTTCATTATATTTCCGACAAAAATATACATGGAAACAAAACAGATAAAACGTTTGGAGAAATATGGAATGTAATAATCTGTTCTCTCTTGCCCATTACTAACTTTTTATGAGTATGTATAAAAGGATAGACGCAGTAATTAAAACCAGAGGAGGTAATACTTCTATTAAATCAATTTATCAAATTTAATTTTTGTTAAAAAAGAAAAAAAAATTTTTTTTATGTTTGTAATGAAATTTCTTATTTTAATTAAGAAGATATTTAATTTTAATATTTTGATTGATAAAATTTTTTATTTTAAATTTATAAACCTTTTTGTAAATCTAAAACCTACTGTTCTAGTGATATTCAAAAAATTAAGTGTTGCGATTTTTTTGACGACGAAACTCCCTTAGAGGCTAGTTGTAGCTACCTTTATAATTTTGTAGATTTGAATTTTATTGTAATAGTTGTATCTTGAAAATTTGTTAAAGTAGAAATACTGTATTCAACTCAAAACCTCTAATGAAGTTTTACTGTTTAAATTGTATCGCTATGTCTCACTACTACTAACCCCAACTCAAGGAGAGCACATTTCGCAGCTGATTGTTTCCATTTTCTTAATTACCAAGAGCCCAAATCCTCCTATATAGCTATGGACCTATATAGCTCTTAATGACAAAATAAAATTATCAGGTTAGTATACCTGGGCAGCTAATATAAATAAATTGTTCGTCCGTTTGTAAATTAAAAAAATTGTACTCAACGTAGTGAAATAGTTCATTCGACTATTCAACTTATGACAGTACCTTATTTGAGCACTGCTACCGACTTACTTATAACCGAAATGAATTACGTACTCGATCGTGGGGTATAATATGTTAAAGATATAGCTAATTTCAACATTCAATCGAAAAACTAAGTAACACTGTTTTTTTTGTTTTTTTTTGTTTTTGTTTTTTCTTCATAGCCCCTTTAAATTTACAGATAATTATATATAATTATAGATCCTCAGGCGAATCTATTTACAAATTATTTTGTATTTCCTGTAGCATCACTACATTATATACAGGTTTTGTTATAAGTTCGCCTTTTTACTAAAGTTACACTGTTTTTTTTTTTGTTTTTTTTTTCTTCATAGCCCCTTTAAATTTACAGATATTTACAGATTTATAATTATAGATCCTCTGGCGAATCTATTTACAAATTATTTTGTATTTCCTGTAGCATTACTACATTATATACAGGTTTTGTTATTTTATAGAAATTATATAATGAATAAACAAGTATAATGATATACATTCTACGTGACTTGACTGAACTGACTAATAAGGTGATGGGGCTCACCTTTTTGATCAACCTTAAAACTAACTTACATACTAATTCTTATCCTAATTTAAAGTTACACTGATATTTAAATACATCTTTTCTACAGAATGTATTGATTTATTGACGCGAGAATCATGGCCGCTTATTTTGTATCAATCTTCTTCTTCTGCCATTGGTGGATAGCTAATCCTGATCACTTGCTGCATTCTCCTTATTACAAGTGTAAAAATGTGGAATTTCATTAATAAACAATGATTTAAAAAAAACGTAATCTACCAGAAACTTCTTTCACAGACCAGTAATAATTAGCGCATTAATCAGTTTTTTAAAGGATATTTATTAATATTATTTATATATTAATAATATAAGTTATTTCCTGTAATTTTATATTCATTTGTCCAATGTATCGAAACAGTATTCTGTGGCACTCAGTTGTTCTAGCTCTCTTATCAACCAATTGGCTGACGATTCGTTAATAGGTGTTCATGCGTCGGATTAAGTTAGTTAAATAGTTTGGTAACTACTTAGGGGCACTTAAGGCAGGAGTTCCTGATCTTCAGTTAGGACTCACTTGTCAAACTGATATGTGTTCCCTTGCCAATGTATTATCTGTACTTTATATGTTACGTAAGCACGACTATAGATTTTTATCGATATCAATCATTTGTAGAAATGTTATTTTTTAGCCAGAAAATTTACAAAGTTATCTTCGAACCCGCAGTATAATCTCCTCTAGTTTGAATAAAAAACTCAATAAAAAAAACACAATAATACAGAGGAAAGATAATGTTCTTATGATGAACTCAACATTTACAAATCACTAAAACATCTTAAGTAGGTATTAGACCCTCATTTGAAATTTTCTTCCTACTCCTGTAGGTCCTACAGCCTAACTCTTACACACATTGGCAATTCTAGGCTTCTTTGTCCATATATTATCAAATATATATATAAATATATATGTAATGAAAGTGTCCTCTCTTTAATTTGAATTTGCCGTGCCGCTTCCACTGGCTACCACCAGATGGAGCAGCAGTTATCAGATAGAGAAGGTTATGTGAGGTAACAGAACATGTAAACAGTGTGTAAAATAAAATAGTGTGTGAATAGAGAATTGATAGCTAGAAACTGTAATTGTCGTTTCTTTGTTTACAGAGAAACTGATTTCAGTTTATTCACCCCACCTTCAATAATTGTCTTACAAAACGACAATAAGAGTTACAATGGCGAAAAGACTGCAATTCACCTTTAACTTTGTGGGATCACCGAAGGATAAGAAGACAAATGTTCTCTCAATTACCACAATTAAAACAGAGGAAAATGAAGAATATGTGTTGCCCCAAGAGAAAAGCTTTATGAGTGATCATGAAGAATTGACTAAGACACTTATTTATAAAAGATTGAGGAACAGTTTTACTCAAAGAGGTCAAGAAAAGAGAGTGTGGATTACATTAACCGAGAAAACGAAAACAATATATTTTGATGAAGAAGGTAATGTAATGTTTGATAATTTATATTTAGAACAAGTAGTGAATAAAGATAAGATGGTTGAATCCACACAAAATAAAGAGAATGAGCTAAATTTAAAACATATAGCAGAGAAGTTCATGGTTGAGAAGTTTACATGTAAACACTCAAATGCTAAACAGTGGCTAGAGATGTTTGAGAAAGAATGTAGAAGATGTGGAATCAGTGAAGACAGTAATAAGATTGAGATATTAAGGTTGTTTATGGAAAAATCCTTTGCAGAAGTAAAGAAATCGCTATGTTCCCAACCAGTGTTAGAAATATTTGATAATATATGATTTACCAATAAGAATTTATACAGATGCATCTCTAGAAGGTATTGGTGCAGTTTTGAAACAAGTACAAAACAATGGAAAAGATAAGCCAATAGCATACTTTTCAAAAAAATTAAGCGAACCGCAAAAAAGGAAAAAAGCAATTTATTTAGAGTGTTTGGCAATCAAAGAGGCATTAAAATATTGGCAATACTGGTTAATTGGAAGAAAATTTACTGTATTTTCAGATCACAAACCATTAGAAAATTTAAACATAAGAGCAAGAACGGATGAAGAACTTGGTGAATTAACTTACTATTTGTCACAATACAATTTTGAAATTAAATACATTCCGGGAAAGGATAATACCGAAGCAGATAGTTTGAGCAGAAACCCAGTATTAGAACCAATTGAAAATAAAGAAGAAATCCTAAAAATAGTTAATTTGATAAAAATACAAGTAATTAAAAAAGATCAAGAAGAAAATAGAATATTACAAAACACCAAAACAAAATTAATAGAAAAAGAGGGAGTGTTCTATAAAAAAGTAAGAAATAAAGAAAAGATAATTTTATCTGAAAATTTAAGTCTAGAATTCATTAAAGAAATACATTCTGAATGGTGCCATATAGGAATTAAACAAATGATGAATAGGGTATGCCCTTATTATACAGCAAAAAATATAACTGCAAATATAAAAAAAGTATGTAAAACCTGTGAAATATGTATTAAAAACAAATCCAGAGGGCAAGAAAAATATGGGCTAATGTCACAACTAGGGCCAGCAACAAAACCATTCGAAATAATGTCAATCGACACTATTGGAGGTTTTGGAGGACAACGATCAACAAAAAGATACCTCCACCTGCTTATTGACCACTTCACAAGATATGCATTCATTTCAACATCAAAAACTCAGAGTGCCACTGACTTCATCAAGTTAGTAAATAATGTGATGGAAACAGACAAAATAGGAATAATACTTACAGATCAATACCCAGGAATCAACTCAAGAGAATTCAAAGATTTCCTAAGGGAAAAGGAGGTTCGATTGATATTTACAGCAGTTAATGCACCCTTTTCGAATGGTTTAAATGAGAGACTAAATCAAACTCTAGTCAATAAAATCAGATGTAAAATGAACGAAAAAGGGAAGAAAAGAGCCTGGACAACAGTCGCTAAAGAATGTTTGGATAAATATAATGAAACAGAACATACAGTAACTGGTTTTCCACCCAAGTATTTATTGGATGGCACAGATACAAGCATTTTACCTGAAGAATTAAAAAAAGAAAACAATAAAGAAAACTGGATGAATGACAGTAAATTAGCCTTAGAAAGAACAAAAAAGTCTCACAAATATAACAAGAAAATATTTGATAAATCAAGAAAACATTTGGAATTTAACACAGGAGATACAGTATATATAGAAAATGGCAACAAATTGAACAGGAATAAACTAGATGAATTAAAAATTGGTCCCTTTGAAATAACAGAAAAGATATCAAATTCAATATATAAAATAAATACCGGAAGAGGAAAGCAAGAATCTGGATTCTTTCACATAACAAAATTACTTCCGATATTACCAGACTGAAAATTTTCAAAGAATTTTCACCTCAGAGAGGGGAGATGTAATGAAAGTGTCCTCTCTTTAATTTGAATTTGCCGTGCTGCTCCCACTGGCTACCACCAGATGGAGCAGCAGTTATCAGATAGAGAAGGTTATGTGAGGTAACAGAACATGTAAACAGTGTGTAAAATAAAATAGTGTGTGAATAGAAAATTGATAGCTAGAAACTGTAATTGTCGTTTCTTTGTTTACAGATAAACTGATTTCAGTTTATTCACCCCACCTTCAATAATTGTCTTACATATATATCTATAAGGTAATAAGGACTTTTAAAGTTAAGGAACAATCAAAATTTAGGCTTGAGTTGTAACCAGAAAAAAACTTAGTAGAATAGCATTAGGTGACGATTTCGCGTAAAAACAATTTATCACTCAATGAAAAACAAATGCTTACTTCCTCCATGTTGTGTCATTCAAATAAAATACTATATTTTTTTATAAATATCTCCTGGCCAGGAAATCGTTGTGTTAATCGAACTTAAATTTTGTTACTCAGACTTCACTTCTTAGGGTATTGGTTTTATTTGGTGGTTATTAAGGATTATCTGTGTAAAGTGCTGCTTAATATAATTAGTCAGATCTGTCTAGTTGTTGTCAAATAGTGCTACTGAATTAATTTCAAAGCTTAAATCTATAAAATAAAATGTGGCCCTGTATCCTTGAGATATGTTTTAATGTAAAGTGATTTTTAAAAATATTTTTAGCTAAATAAATAGATTTTCAAAGATTCCGAGATCTGTTATTCTCTTCTTATCCAATTATTTTTGGTGGGTCAAAACCAAAAGAATGCTGTTTTATCATGCTGTAGACTAGCATATGACATATATATTTTTTGATTGCTGCAATTGGTTTTGTGTTGAGTTAATCTGTTTTTTAAAGTTTGTACAGTTTAATTTATATAAATTTTTTCTTTATAGAGGGTGTTTGATTAAGCGCTTCCTATCTTTAAATTTAAATAAAACAAAGTGTGCGTGCGAGATATCATAAAATATTTTATTCGTTTTATAGGCCTATCAATGCCATTGCCATTATGTATGAAATATAACATCGTGCAAATGTTCACCGCAGCTTCGCTGAGTGGCGCGCCTCCGAAATGTCCAATTTTCCATGACTCTGGCGCATAAATTTGACTGGTGTCTATGTTCGCTTTGAGGACCGCTGTGATTTGTGGCTTATTCGCATAGACCTGTGACTTAAGAAAACCCCACAAGAAAAAATCTAACGGGGTCAAATCGCACGATATTGGTGGCCTGTTCACATCACCTCCACGTAAGATCACCTCCACACGTCATTGTCTATGGTCGTTTACCTTCAGCTCCTAAGTCAGTTGAATTTTATACGGGTGCAGGCCCAAGTCACGACGCAAAATTCGCCAAGTTGTGGTCAGCGAAATACCGAGCTCTTTTAAGCGACGCGAAATCGACTGCTTCGGATTCTCCTGCACACTCTCACGGACAGCGGCGATGTTTTCGGCAGATCTTGCGTTTCGTTGACGTACGGGTGTTGGTTGATTGCTTACTGAACCAGTGGACTCAAATTAATTCACCACACTGAGAATAGTCTTCTCAGTAGGACAGAACAGAACACCCATATTGATAAAACAATTTTATATTTTGCACGTGTTGTTGAACGCTGTATCCGTCCATGGTGATTTGGCAAATCAGACTGAATAAATAACAGCCAATTTGACAGATGCAGCTTCAACAATATGGCCGTTATCTACTGTCAAAGTTTGGAAGCCCCTATTGGAAGACGCTGTAGTTCAGTCAATTTTGTATATTTTATTCTGCATATCCTTAATTTCTATATTTTCTTTCAATTTTGATAGGTTTGTTATTATTAGATTGGGCAAAAGTAAAATTATACTGGTCGTACAGTTTAAGACCTCTGGTTCTTGTCCGTCGAGTTAGGTATATATTTTAGTTTGTGATAATCATGCTAACTTTAAAAAAAATATAATTAGCTAAAAGATTAACTTAAAACAATTAAAAGTGGTTCGGGGCTTATTAAATAAACAATTTTTAGCCTAAATAGACAGTTCGCTTTTAAGGCTTTGTACATTTGAATTTTTTTCGCGTTGAAGTCTACAATGATTTCATAACGATAGGAAAAATTTAGGACTTGAAATACTAAATAAGCATAAAATAAATCTTAAAAAATCTAAAACTTTAGAAAAATGGACCCGATTTTTTCCGTTTAATTTCTTATTACTTTATTCTAAGTAAAACCCAATTTGCATGTTTCAAAATGTTATGGAATGTGTCATTCAAATTTCAGCTGAATTTAATTTTTGTTTTCCACTATAGTAAACCATACAGACAGAATACGATTGCCACTTGCCTGTATGAAAATAGTGGCCCTCGGCAAGTCGTTACTTTCTACAGTATGACCTAGGGAATATTCAGAAGGTGGTGGGACTCCCTTTTACCATTTTGCTTCCTATAATATGCCCTAAAAGAGGAACAAATAGGGTAAAAGCCGTGAAAATAATTGCTATAATATACTGCCAAACTCCCGCCATTATTCCGGGCACCTTCACATATTATACGTCCTTTATATATTCACAGGCCTATTTGCACACCATGGGAGGGGGTATAGCATTACTACAGAGTGAGTAACAAAGGACACATTGTTTCCCCTCTCTTGGTGCTTTATTCCCTTAGATGACACTTGACGGAGACATCCCTGCTCTAGTATGCACGGAGTTGTAGCCCATAACAACAGCCTGGTGTGTCGTTCTTTTGCAACTCTGGGGCTTTAGTGCCCTTTAATTCATTTTCAAAAATGTTTAATCTTATACAGTTACGTATTCTGAGGCGAAAGTATTTTATGACTGTACAAGCAGATGTGGCAGACCATTACACCCCTCTTTTTCATATCGTAGAACATCAGCCCCATTGGCAACACAAAATATAACCCATCCTTCAGACCCCTACATAGTGATAGATCACTGATAGTGCTACATACCCTGTTTGTCTATATATAAGAACAAGCCCGTAGTCACGTTTCCCGTCTGCCTGTCAGTTTGAAAGCATCAATGCTTGGCCCAGATTGATCCGTACTCTCTAACTGTCTCCTCTGAATCCTCCTCCGGCTTGATTGATAATTTTAAATGGATTACTCTATGACTGAATTTTCATAGTTAAAAGGCACGTTTAAAAGAACATTTCAAACAATGCTCGATAGTAAAAACAGTCTTGTGCAAGCGGAATGTAGGCATAGTTCAAAGAACAAAATAGGCGTTAAAGTATTATGTTGAATAAACGTTCATGACGGCCATGCAACAAAAGAACATTAAACCAACTTCATCAACTATTACCTCGTCCTTTGTCAAATATAGCCTCATACCCTCATATTTTAAATGTCCATTTTTGCGGGCTTTTAGGCATACATTTGTGCGTGGACAATAATAAGTAGTCAGTTTTACATTGTTCATTTCAAGGCTTGATAAATACTACACACAGTTATCACTATCCTAACATAAAAAACGAATTATAGGATAATTAACAACTGTGTGAAAACAAAAAATCTTCACAAGGCTTTTCAGTCTATCCACTCCATTTCCTTACTCAATTTTAGAAGCACAATGGAAAACATACGAAACAAGTCTTACCGGCTTTCGCACTTCAACCAAATTGTCTCCGCTTCTCAAACTGATAAATCATAGTAGCTACATGATATACATATGAATGTGTCCTCCGGCCAGCTCCGCTGATCGGTGCCCAACGATATAGCCACTTAACTGGTTAGCAGCTCGGATTCTCCAACAATATCAGTAAGGTTTCATAAGTAAAGTGGTCAGACATAATACCTCTTTCCAAATGTTAAAGAACGCCAATCTGCACCCGATGGGTGAGTTCATCCACCAGAAACACAAAGTTTTTTGACTCGTTGCAGCACCTTACAAATTCAGTGTTTACCCTATGACCCTATAACCCCATAACCATTCCAGTATGGAAGGCAACAGTCTGCCTAGGAAAACTAGGTTAAGTTAGTTAGTTAGATTAAGGTTAGTTTTAGCACAACTCATTCTATCACTTTCTATGTTTACACGTCTTGTATTCTGTACATCAGCCTACCATAGAAAAATTCTTTAAACCTCGCACATTATATAAAATGTAGCTACGCTACAGTAAATATAATTAGCACGATGTGCATTTATGTGAAGATTCCATATTGTGGAATCTGTAATGTATATTGAATGAAGGGTTTTAAAACAACAACAAAATTATCTACCACTATGAAATACTGTGTTAAGGTATTTTCTATAGTTATTGTAACATCGTATAAAGTCCTGAAAATACCTGACTTGGTGAAACATTCACTAACTGTAAATAAACAAAAATAAAAATTTGGAGTGATTGGATATCCTTCTTGCGAAAATATTGTGTTTTCCATGCAGTTATTATCTCGAAGATTAGTTCATACCATGTCAGATCAGTTAGCTGCATGGTCCACAACATTGGTTTTAACTGCCAAAAGGTGGACAAGAACCGTCATAAATATCGATCATAAAACCATTTCTGCTAAGACTTTTGGTATTGAGGCGTGGCTGGGATTTCATTTTAAAATTAACACAATAATCTTCATTCCTACATAGAATATAATAACTTCTAATAAAACACCTTGTTTTGTCTCATTTCTGGTGAAAACATATAACTTTTCATTACTGTGCTTTGTGACGTAATACAATCAGATCTTTAGTGGCGCAGCCCTAGAACCAAAACTGCCCTCAAAAATGATTTAAAAAAAAATATCAAGCTGAGATTATTTACATAATTATTTTATGGTACTGAACTTGGGAGAAGAATTACACAATAGGAAAACTTTTAGACATATCAGCTTCATAGAAAATAGAAGTGCGGCTTAAGATAATATGGAAAGACGGTCCTATCTTATGAAAGGGAATCCGTCCTATTGAAAGGGAATCGAAGGATTAAAAAGGGATTGTAGAGATATACACGGGGCCCTAAGCAGGTGCGGGTGTTCCCAGGAATGGCAACGAGCCCACCCAGTAAGCTCTGAGCTCTCTAACTGAATACTCCAATACATCGTTTCGGTTTTACATTAGCTTGGTCTCACTAACTGTTAGTATATGTGGCCAGCCGTCTGTGCTTATGTTTGCTTATCATTTATTGGGTTTTGGAAGAAATCCTTATCAATTCCGCCGATCGTTTGAATTTTTAAATAATATAAATTTATTGTTTGTATCCACGATCAATATTTCGAAGAGAGGCAGTGGATTCTAAAACAGCTTGCAGATTATGCAGTGCTCGATTATGCTTGCAATCTTCATTCGCTTTTCTGGACCGGATCGCTTCACTTTATTGAATCAGTTACTCATTTTCCGCCCCAATGCTTAGTTAACCTTTTACTCATCCCTTTGGTGAACGAGTTGAATAGAGATGCCTATCTTTATGCAATATATATGCTCACGAAAAAATTCATTTTAATTTTTTTTTTGAGCAGTGAAGTCATAAATCATGACTAAATAATTTTTAAATGTATCATCCAAAAAATACAGCTCCATTTTACAGAGAAACTTAAGGAGATATGTGGAAGCAGGCCAGAGGGGCAAATAGGCAAACAGGCTCAAGAACAGTAATTTTCGTAGTATCCTTGATAAGGTAAAATGTACGTGGATTTTTTTCTTGAATTAAAAGCTGCCTTTGAAGGAGTTCCAAGGGAAGAAATATAGAATAAATTGACGAACAAACATATATTTCAGAATAAAATGAAGACTATTAAATCAACCTACCATAAATTAAATATTATCTTTCGAGCTAACTGCATGATATGAAATCTTTTCTTAAAGGATCTAACAAGGAGATAGCTTAAGGTATCTCTTTTATTGGTAGGTAAAGTCAAATTCCACACTGTGAAAGGTGTTTACCTCCAAACTCCTCCTGTATGAAGCAGAGAACTGGGCCATTTTAGCTACGAAAGTAGATAGACGGCAGCTAAACGAAATTGAATCAATGTGTTGGGTCGGTTTAAGAATGAAATAAAAAAAACCAACTGATCTGTGGAATTTTAGAAAAAGCAACAGCTGGAGTGGTTCAAATTCCACTGACGAAAGTATCTAAACGAGGAAGCCAGGAAACTGATGGAGAAAAACCCACTGGTACCCACCTTCGCGGGAAAACTACAATACGTATGTATAGGCGACCTTGGACTGAAGAAGATGATAACCATCCAGGAGATGAAAGTTTTCGCAAAGAAAAATAAAAGGAATACTAGTGTAGTTAATGCGCAGTAGCTTTTAATAGTTACTTTAACATTATTTATAGTACATAGTTAATACAATATTAAATAATCTTCTGTCTCTCCGCAATATAATTTTAATTTACCAATAACATGATTGATGCATTAAAACCATATTCTGGAGAGAGGGGAGATTTATTATTTAATTATATTGTTCCAAAACCGGGTCAAATCATACAATATATAATACAATATTGTCAAAACGAACTTATGATTTAACGTTTAGTGTGCTGTAGTAGAACGGGTCCACGTTTCTACCAAAGAAGATGGTCCTAATAACGTTTTATAAACACTTTTTTTTATTTCCTGTCATTAATATGTTTATATACATGTATATAATATTTTTTGCCACATCAATATTTGATGACCATCGAAGAACAAGATAGTTTTCATGGCTATTTTGTAATTATGGTCCACTTACGTCCGAAATAACATGCTCCACGTTATTTATCAAGTCTTTGAGAAGTTTAATTTGATATCCCACTCAGAATGATTGAAAACTGTTGTTGTTGTTTTTTTATCAACAAATATCATCTAATTATATTTTATAAACTTAGAAGGATTTTGCCAGGCATCAATATTAGTTTGGTATGAATGAAGCTGCATGAATCTATGTTAAATAATCCGGTCAGACAGGAGGATAGACTCATGGCTGAAAACAGAGGTGTGTCATAATCAATATAAGACCCTATAATGTGTCTTATGTTAATTATATAAGGTGTCAATATAGTCAATACAAGTCAGATTACCAGATAATGCCTATGGTTGAATGAATAAGCTAAATAACTACATGTTTCGCAAACTTCCATTGTTCTCTTTAAATATATAATATGGTATGAATGAGAGCATTTATCTTAATTACTTATTACCTTATAAGGCAGATTGTAATTATATCACAATAAAGGAATATATTATTTTTTTAAATATATG
Organism: Acanthosoma haemorrhoidale; assembly: GCA_930367205.1. Taxonomy (NCBI): domain Eukaryota; kingdom Metazoa; phylum Arthropoda; class Insecta; order Hemiptera; family Acanthosomatidae; genus Acanthosoma; species Acanthosoma haemorrhoidale. The sequence continues at coordinate 111,804,219 of OV884012.1, read as the reverse complement.
ATATTTTTTAAGTATCTAGCATTAATACTATCCCAAAATCGGTTCTTCAGGTAAAACACTTACATTTTGATTACAAAACTAGATATGGTGTTAGCCCGATTACTGTCCAGTAAAATGGTGAACCAGGCAATTGTTGAAAAATAATTCATACCATGTCCGATCATCCAGTTCCTGGCTATATAACAACATGAACTTCTTATTTTAGTTATCCAAACAACAATTGTAGGGCTTTAGAGTTAATAGTCTTGAACTGTCATGAAAATCAATCTTAAACCCTCATTGTCCAGGCTTTAGGTGGGGACGTGCGACTCTCATATTAAAACTTATACAAAAACTTTTATTGTCAAGAACACAGTATGGTTTAAAAAAAAACTTTCAATCTTCAAACAAATAAGGTAAGTAACATTACCCAAGGTAATAAATATACGAATAATAATGGGCAAATGAGCTTCATTGCTTAAATCAGTAAATGTACAACTACTCAATTTTCTTGCGATTATTCCGATATCATTTATTCAGGAAAATCAGCTAATTTTTAATTCCCGAATTAAATCTGCTGCGTACGTATTTATTGTTCAATTGCACACATTATTCTGTAGTTCAGGTCGGTAAAAACGTAAACCGTGCAGTTATTCGAGTCGAGTACAATAGTATACTACCGTTAGGAGCTCTTGTCGATATCGATCTGAAGAATATCGGAGTTAATGGGCAAAGTCCACCCTTAAGCCAACAGGCAGTCAAAATATTTGCTCCTACAGGGGAGGGACAATATTTTTCTCTCAAAGCTTGTCCGGTTTATTCCCTTATCACGTTTAAGCCTCGGGTCTCGCTAACAAGTCAGTTCTGTTTACCGTCAATCTTTATATTTCGGAAAACATATTACAAGTATATTTTCAGATATTTATTGAAAATGAAAATATCACATCTGGTACATGTAGAAATTATTTTTATGGTTGGTAGAGTGTTCGATATAACTTTGGTTAAATAATAAGTCACTGGAGGGACCTCTCTGTCTGATCATCTTCAGATGGAGATCATTAAATGATAACGCACACACATAAATTAAAATTATTGATGAGTTGCAGCAGTAGGTTAATCCTACTAAAGTATGACAAAATGAACTATCACTTAAATGTACACTATGGTAAGGGAAATAATTGTCTCTTTACTAAAAGATATAATGTTGAGCATCAGCTTAGTTTAATTAAGATACACTTCCAGTTTTTACAGCTAATAAAGGTATGTTCAAAGACTTGTTGAGGGCTATTTATACTCACAATGGCCTCTTAAGGCTACTGAATTTATGTTTTGATTTAACCTAAGTTTACTCAAAGTTTAAGATTTGAATGGAAACTGCTATGAGACATAGAAATATTTTATCAACACCGTCACATTACTCCACTTGATTCTTATCAATAATGAATTAAATTAACCAAATTGCTTAACCACGGAAAGTGTTCGCATTGACTGGCCCATTTATGTGCTATTTATAGTTCCTTCCATTCTACTTGCCGTTTGGTTGATGTCAGGTTTCTGGCATTTGCTTATTATCCTGCCAGCCCTCGTAACTGCTGGCTAGTAGAGCGGCTTTAACGTCAATTTTAATAACATTTTATGGCACACTTATAAATTTATGGTTATGGATGGAGTTAAAATCCATCTAATGGAAAAACTGATGGTTACCTGAAAAACGCTGACATTTGAACGGTCATTGACCACAGAATATTTTCACTAACATTAATATGGTAATGATAGAATAACTTGTTGTTCCTCGGGGCTCAAAACTTGAATCATTTCTTAAAATTATTCGCTGAATAATAATTTATTTGTTGTCAAATTATTTTTCAGTCATTCCCACCAATCTTTACTGTTAAAATAAATAACCTTGATTATTACTGTGTACACTAGGCATGGAAAATTGTACGATCATTCATTTATTTGTCATTGGTAATCTACAACAAATGTGGCATTTCTCTACTTCTCACAGCGCTTTTAATAAAGAATAATTATTTTACAAACATTTCTGGCAGTAAATATTATTATACAAACAGATACGTCACGATTGATTGGTTGAGTATGATGACTAAAGTAACAAAGAGATACATGGATTCAACTTATTACATTCAAAGTGCTTCGAGCCTTTCACATTATATATGGAAATTTGTGTAATGTCGTTTGCGTTACCGTCCCCCGAAGTACCCTTTCTTTGGAGGGGAACGTCCGTGGTACATCTTAAGAACAAAGGCTTTTTCTTCGTATCGGTGCAACCAAAATCTTAAAAAAAAATCACATTTTCTCGTTCCGTCCCATACTCAGGAAAATGGCCAATTGTCTTGGCTCACTTTTACTCCCGGCATCCTTGGGTTGAACATTAAAGATAATGGCAGTGCTCTCTTAACTTTACAGTAAGTAATTCTATTACGGAACATTTATATTCACAGGTGGCTATAAAAAGTAACATGCCGACTCAGGTAATGATACAAAGTTTTAGGAAACTTGATAGCTTGTCAATGTAGTTTTGTGGAATAAACATTAATAAATTACTATTTATGAAGTTATTTAATTTTTAGAAACATTTTCTAATTTACTAAGAAACTAGTAAAAAAGTAGATACACTGAAGATAACAATTTTGTATTGTGAATCACACTATAGAGTTTGTCTAGGCCACAGTTGAAATTCTCTGAATTATTGCCTGGGGAGGTACTTTCGGATCATCCTATGACCTGTTGGGACACCCGAGTATGGTAGGTATACGTTTAATTTATGCTAGCACATGCCCTCAGCGCCTTGGTCACCACCACCAACCACAACCAGTCGCCATAGCAAGATATTGTGTTCTCAAAGATCTAATTTAGACTATTTTACAAGTGTTTATTTTATAGTGGTTTTCAGACTTTAGAAAAGTCTATTCCTTCTTTTAATACTTACTTGCTTGCTTTCTAAACTTCCTTTTATTCAATGATTACTAATGGCAAGTGATTACAGGAGATCCTCAGATGCAATGAATTCCTAACTTTTTTTATTGTTCTTTGTTGGGTCGTCACGAGGGGGGTGCCTAGTTACCCTACCCCTGGTGACGAAGTGAGGGTTGATTAAGTTTGTAACCTGGACAATCGTTTCATGACGGTTTTACTATCTGACTCCATTTTTGATTGGTATCTGCCCCGACAATGCACTATGTTAAGGAGAAGAGGTATAGGGTAGGTAGTGTAGGTAGTTTGTGTGGTCTTGGAATGACCACAAATTCACACTCAGTATCTGAGGGTAGGCGAAATCCGTCCGGATCCCAAAGGCGAGTGTGAACCGGAGAGAGGCAGACTGAGTCGCCGTGGGGAAGACTGCTTGGTAAGTTTGCAGGGCCACGACAACCGTTGTCCACTAGGGAGAGGTCTCTCACAAGTATGCTAGATTTAGCAAGACGAAGGCAGAGATTCCCATTAGTAAGGTGTGGGGTCTGACAACGCTCGACTAAAACGTAGCGAGGTGAGGAGAGAGAGAGATGCCGAGGTTTTCATAGTGAAGAAGCCAAGTTTCAGAGTGTAAAGCAGAGCAGCCACGAGCCAGTTAGTTCCCAGGAGAATGATATACAGGCCCCAAACCACCGGTCTTAAATACCCAGCTGGCTTCGTCAATAGCCAATCAGCACTGTTTTTGTAGTGCCCAATGAGGGTTGAGTATGTGGTTTTCTTTGTCCTCTGGCAAAGAGACGTGAGCAGGGTAAGGGTCTCTCGGTGGCTTGTCTACTACCTGCCACTGGCAGCTGGTGCCCCAGCTCATATACCTAATTGGCTCTTGGTGCATATTTTATTGTTTACAATGATTTATATTCTGGTTATGTTATTTACATTTGCTTACAACATATATACAATAGAGTATAGGGTGATTTATCTTATGTAGTTAGCGGTCACTACATTCTTCTTATTTTTGTATTTCAAAATTGACTCCTCAACTAGCACCCATAAAGAGTTACAGTATTGATCAAATTGCATAAATCATTAAAAATAATTAATGAATTATTATTTTATTGATTGAAGGTATATTTGCATATTACTTATGAGTTGTGCAGCGTTCGAACATTCAACCGTAAGCCTTTTGACTATTATTTCTTGACTAATCTAATAGTCTTTATAGCGACCGCTAACTATATATGTAAATTACCCTACACTCTGGTTCATAATGTATTATAATAGAAAATGTAAATCTATGTTATTCTGGTAATAAATCATAGAGAGGTCGGAAGTCGTAGACAAGTAACCCAGAGGGCCCCACCATAAAACCTAGGGCAGGCACACCTGCCCCTAATAAAATAGACCTTCAGTCACGTTCCCACGGTCAATAAATCATGCTAGGAACAGCTTAGGCACCCTTTTACCCCAACGGTCAATAAACTAAAAGGAAATGACCACCTGTGTATCGTAAAACTTACTCCGGGCAGACAGACCCAGCCTTCCACGAGGGAGGGGGTTATCATATTTATATCAGTAAATTTCACTCTTCACTTCCACTCTGTCTCTTAGTCTTCCGAGTAACTTGACACCGGGGGCACTTGGCCCCTGGTAGGCCCACTCTTCATTCTTTTCTAGTTTCTACATACCGATAGCCGCTATCACCGTCGCGATATGCCTACTCAGCCTTCCGCTACTCTACGACGGCACTTGCCACACAGCCTATAGCAGACCTCTGACGACTTGTACTTATTACGCTGCCGATCTCTCGCCCGAACTCTGAAAACTGGTCTTATTCTTTATGAACCTCTGAACCTCATCCTGAACACTGTGTCTTGTCGGGACACATTCCTATCGATAAATGGAGTCAGATATTAACGCTTACATGGAACACGGTCCATGTTATTAACTACAGCAATCCGACAATTGTTGACCTCCGACAATTGTTCACCTTTTCCGACAATTGTTCACCTCCGACAATTGTTCAACCAATATCCCGACATCTGGTCTGGTCTATAGCGACCGCTAACTATATATGTAAATTACCCTACACTTTGGTTCATAATGTATTATAATAGAAAATGTAAATCTATGTTCTTCTGGTAATAAATCATAGAGAGGTCGGAAGTCGTAGACAAGTAACCCAGAGGGCCCCACCATAAAACCTAGGGCAGGCACACCTGCCCCTAATAAAATAGACCTTCAGTCACGTTCACAATTGTTCACCTTTTCCGACAATTGTTGACCTCCGACAATTGTTCACCTTTTCCGACAATTGTTCACCTCCGACAATTGTTCAACCAATATCCCGACAGTCTTTATTGCCTGAGGAGGTACTGGTCATCCTATGACCTTTTGGGACAACTGAATATGGCAGGTATACGTTTAATTTATGCTAGTATCTGCCCTCTACTCCATGGTCACCACAGACTTTTAACTATTATAACTATAAGTCTTTCTCTGACACAAAAAATTAATCCTTAAATTATTACTTCGGATATCACTTAACGTTTTCTCAGTTTTATAGATACTTTTTCATTTTAACCACACAAAATCTCCATAAAAAATTGTAAACAATGAAGAAGTCTAGTAATAAATGACTCACAATTCGATAGATTTAGGAGTTAGTAATAAGTAAATATAGGGGTTTTCGCTTAAAACTGTCTAATAATATGTTAAGTAAACTAATAATATATTTAATTTAATAGCATTGGGATAGGAATAAATATTTTGCAAGCATAGTTCTTAGACGTTTCAAATATAAACACGGCTCAGAAAAGGTACCCAAATCAATATGTGTTTATACAGATGGGGGAGAGGGGAGCAAATGGTGTTTTGGAAGACAGCGTGATAAACATCCTCTGGATAAGTATGGTTCTGTGGAGAGCAAACATTGGATTAGTGGGCAGAATACATACATGGCAAGCTCAGAAAACCCACCGGAAGAATCCGGCAGCCAAATAATTCATGTCCGTTCCTGAATTCTTTCGGATCTATTAGGTGCCCTGCTAAGAATGCTTGTTTTGCTTCATTTACGAACCATTATTTATTATAGCATCAAATTCATTTATTAATTAATTTAATAATAATCAATTGATTGATGTAGAACTTTTTTTAGAATTGTAAAAATATATAACATTTACTATTGAGTAGGTGTGTATAAGGCCTATGCAGATATTTTAATAGAATATATCGTCGGGTCACTAGTGAAACCCACTAAGTTTTTACTTTTATTTGAAAAAAAGACACAGCTATACACGTTAATGTAGTATAAAACTGAATGGTTTATTGAATTGTTAAAAATAATTTACTTTAATATTGTGAATGTACAAACGTTTCTGGTTGAGAACGAATTTCATTTTTGACTATTTATATATACTTAGTTTTATCATTTTCTTTCTTCGCTATAATTGCTCTTTATTATGTATTGTGTTACGTAAAAAAAATATGTAGTCAAATGCACTGATATCGTAGGGTGCATACATAAAAATGTAATGTTTCCATTCCATCTTTAATGCATAGCTTTGTAACATGGAGTCCGTTATTTATGCTTGATAGTATGACCAACTGAAATCACTAAATAGTAAATCATTTATTCTCCAGACAAGTTTTTTGACTGTTGTTTTTTTATTGTTTCCCCATTTTGCCGTTTATTAATAATATTTACTAATGCCTTACTTTCATCATACTTTATAACTGTCTAATAATTATTTAAGATATAATAATAGATAGAGCCACAAATCTCAAAACGTTAATCCTTATACAAGTTATATTAAAAACACGACATTCCACACTGAAGTGTTTCACGCAGTTTTACAAAAATTTTATCAAATTATTCGAGCAGACATATTTGTATTTTATGTCTTCGTTTGACTCCTCTTGAGAATTTACAAATGAGTGCCTGATGATAAAACGAGCCCCAAGAACGCATTCTCGCATGCATATATACATATACGATTTGATAACCTTAAAGACAAAACAAATAATTATAGAAGTTGCTCTGTTCGCAATTATAGCAACTTTCAGCTAATCGCAAAATAACTATTATTCGTTGCTTTTTTTTTTTAGATTATTTTAAAGACACTCCATCGAAAGCACAATGTGTGCAAATGGCTCTGCAGTCTGGAGAGTGGAGAGTAATTAATAGCAAATTTTAGGTGAAGTGTAAAAGCTTATATCCTTAAATATGATTTACACGATGTTTTCCAGGTTATGATTTTATATACCTGGACAGACAGCCTTATTTTAGTAAACCTCCATGTTGGTAGCGTAGAGAGCTATTGTAACATCAGAATAGATTTAGATTCACAAAATGATATTACATCAATTTTTATAAAAATGGATCAGCTGTTAAAATAAAATTAGTTATAGAAAAAATATACCAATTATCACTTACCTTAAGAGTTTATTATGGTGCATGTATAGATAGTTTGGTGCGAGCTGAATACCTGTGAAAACCTAAAAAAATAAGCCTAACAAAGAAATACAGCTCATGATATCGTAAAACAGCAGCTAACAAACTCAACGGATGCTGGAGCGACCTCGTCGATCTCCAGCACTTGTCCTCTCGGAGACAATACGACCCATCTCATGTATGAATGTACAACCTAATGCAGGAGCTGTGAACTCACCCATGACATAGGACCTATAAAAATATCCTTTTATTGTAGCATGAGAGATAGGAAGTATTCGCTATTTCTCGGCAACGGCTTGGCTGGAAACAATCTCAGTTCGAGCGGTAACTCAACCACCGCGAAATAGAGCGAAGTGTAAGGTTTGAGAGCATCCCTTCATGCTAATCTGTAAAACGAATCCATACATTTCTCTTATAAAATTGCTGCATCTTTACATATTTTCATTCAATGGGCCATCTTTTTTCCTCGGTCAGCCAATACTTAAGAACCTCGATGCACGTCGTAACAATGATTCAAAATTTGAAATAAATTTTCTATGTAACTTCGACAAAAGCTGCTTGGTTATTAGTTACAGTACAATAACTGAAAGTAAGGAAAATTAAACATAAAAAATATCTTTGTCAGTACCTAGTTCCAATCCTATGTTTTACCCACAGTTAAGTTACACAATAAGGAATTAAAAAAAGGTGTAAGGATATTACAACAATAAAGGTTTTTTTGGGTTTTTTCCCTCCTTGTGGCTATTATTTGAAAAGGCGATTTGGTAAAGATTCAACACAGCAGTCTAATATGGAATTATAAATGGCGATTGTCTTTACATATTTTAGTTCAGGTTTGAATATTCGTATTCGCATAATTGTTTTATTAATTACTTTTTCCTATGATTATGTACGAATATTATCAATATATAGTAAATTAAACTGGGTACTTTTAAATGGGGAAAAAATATATTTCATCACGAATATAATTATTTCCTAATCCTTGTATATGAAAAACATTAAATTATAAATTCCATGTTATGTAATATAACATTTCATTAAAGATTAACCCTGAAAAAAATATTCCTAAGAGATATCATAGATAATCAGACTATTTTGCCTATCAGATCTGATAGGAGATAATTTTTGATAAGACGCATCCAAAACAAAAGGTAGAACTAGGAAGTAAAATGAGAATATATCCCGAATCGTATCAGAGGGACAATAAGTAAGCAAGGAAAGAGATATTTGGGGGACATGAAAAGACTATAACATAAAATTTAGTGTAGGGACGTGGAGAAAAATAACAGGAGACAGTATGAAAAATGGTTCCTTTAGAAGGTTACCTCAAATAAATGGGTTCCGCTTCACTATCATTGAAATATGTTATATTAAATAACTCTCCGGGTCGACACAAAATTCTTCCGAAGATTTATACGCAATAAACTTAGGTAAGACATGAAGTTTACGACGGAAAGTCAATCTGTGGGTCACGTAGTAATAACTTTCTAGTTTTGTCACACTTTTTAATTGAATGTTCACCTAACACTTTTATCACGGAGACATATTACTACTGCTAATATAATTCATAAATTGCCTTTTAACTCCAAAAGTAAGTAAGATCTTTAGAATGTAAAGATCTAAATTTCGAAAAACGTCTATTAGTTATTCGTAATGGTTATAAAGCCTATGTAGCCAATTCAAATTTCCCGAGAGCTCGTTTGCTCTCAGTTTTACATTTCCTTTCCATGTAACAAAACATGTTAAATGTTTAACTTAAATAGGTTCGTAGATTCGTTTGAAAAAAGTCCCTCTGGAACTTGCTAAAAATATTAGATAGACACAAGAAAGTGGTTCGATATGAGATCACTCAGTTAAAAGAGAGCATAGGTAGAGATAAGAAGGAACCAGGTTCAAACATAGACTTAGTCAATATTTTCTTTCTGTTGCTTAAAATCCTTTATTAACTTTTAATGCATGATTTCTAGTTTAAGTTATGTAAACATTTTGTTATTGTTTATTGGTGAATTTGTTTAGTTAACTTTTTTTTCATATTGACCATACAGGCTTCATTAAATTGATTGGTATTTTTCTGGCATAGTAATAGGATTTGTCAGTTTCATATCATCATCTTTATATTAATATTTATATTATTCTATTAATCTTATTATTTTTATTATTATTTCTTGGTCATCCATGAATTTGTTCAAAAGGGCAATCATAGATAAAACATTTCAGTGGTCTCATAACATTATTTTCAAATTGTACTTTTAATCTATTCAGTATATTTCAGTGATGATTATTCTGAAACTATACAAGTAGCTTCAACACGAGATTCAGAGGCCCAGAAAATTATGAACGACCCAAAAATCATGAAATTTGGTCACTGCGAAGTTACCAATAATAGGAAGGGTGACGAATTGGCTAGGGGTTGAACTCAAAGGACATCGTATTTTACATGACAAATAATAAAGTAATATTTGCTATATTGAAGGATGTACAGGTAGATAATAATTTTTAAAAAATTGTACATATCCTTCTGTAATTTTTTGTTCTTCCTATTTGATTCAAAGATGTCCCAACAAAAATGATGCAAGAACACAACATGTGAGTATTAAATATTTGATTTCCATTTGGTGAAATATTTTTGTTTTAATGTGAAAAAGTGTTTTACTTAATATAGAATAGAAAAAACGAAACGAGTAAATATCATTTCAGGGAGTGCATGTAGGATTAGTCCAGCGGCAAATGATTTAGTAGAATGACCAGTGGTGACCAATAGGCAACTGAGGTAGGGTGGTTATTTTTACTAACTGCTACTAATCAGGTTACTGGCTGGAGCGAACTAAATTGTTTTACTAAACAATTTGCCTAAATAGTGTGAACCTGCTCTATTAAAGATACTGTTTTGGTAAAGGTGGTACTGGTTAGGTAATGGAGGGTTAGATATCCTCTTTGAATTGTACCCACATAGTAACCTAACGGTCAAAAATGTTAAAGCTTTGGAAAACAAAAACCATCAAAGAGTACTTATATTAGTATATGCAGAGATCTTGCGATGCAGAACTAATTGGGAATCGAAAACTGTATCAAAAAGTATTCAAATTAGTTGGACTTGGAAGACTGACGTGGGCCGGGCACCTAGTGTCCATGGCAGATACAAAATCAAAAAAAGAAAGGATTGTCCGAAACATTTAAGTAACACATGTTTGTATACCTAGAGACGATCACAAAAGATATTTTCAATCTTCTAGAAATTCGGAGATAGATGGTCTCTTCATTGGGACGATCGGGTGATGCTAATTCAGGAGTCCTTTATTTAAGGATGTGTTTTATTAAACTTTACGTAAGAAACGTAAACTTGACGCAATTACACTTGAAATTAAGTAAGTAGACTTGAAATAAAAACATTCCTCCTGGAACTGACTACTCTATCAATACTATACAAATGCTGTTGTCATGCACAAATGAGAAAACAGGAAAATTTAAGGTTGTTATTCAAAATGTATTCCACAAGTTATTAAAAAACGTAATTAACTTTTTTAGTTTAGTTATTTTTGTTGTGTTATTATGTATATAGTGTTGTGTTTTGAATGCTTTAATCAAGCTTAGAATTTTCTGCATTTACTGGCAATCCTACTCTACTGATCTTCTAAGCCAATGGTCTTTCTCGTTCGCAATCTGTCAGTGCAATCTCATATTGTCAGTGATAGCTACAATGGCAATGCTCGCTCCATTTGCTTATGAGGACAAAGAAAAAAAAGAAAGATTTAAGATTAACTGTCTTTTAATTTTAACTCAGCCTTCTTATTTCTTTGTACAAAAGTTTACCAGTTAGACATGTTTATCGGCTATACAGGACATCCTCTTGAAAATGCCTCTATAACGTGCGGAATTCTTCAAAGAGAATTTGCTGATCCTTATTAACTCCATTATACGTCACCTTAGCTGTCGTGATGCAAAAAGCTAATCTAAAGTGTTTTACCCTTATTGAAACTAATATACATTCGATTAATAGTCCCTTAAAAATTCTTAAGCCTTGAAATAAGTGTGAACAATGCACACTAAGCACTCGTGTTTCCTTCACTTAGAACATTCTTGTTTTAGTTCTCTACAGAACATTTTATCACTCACTGCAACATCTTGGAAGTCACCTAACTTGCAAGTGGATAAGAATCACGAAAACACTAATGAGGACAATCACCCCCTGGCAACGAAGAGACCGCACCCCCATTCCCGAAAAGACGATTTTGTGGTTCATACTAGTAAAATATAATTCATAAAACCATTTAGATTCGCCGAATTTCACTATTTAGTCAGTAGAATGTGGTTCTATAATAGAAAGTTACAATTGTGATATTTAATAAGGATAATAAGGATGTTTGCGACTCTACAGTCTTGTATTGCCTACATATTATATTATGTGTTTTTTTAAAATGGTACAAAACAATTTTCTTTAAGTTTTTCAATGAGTTAATACATTTATTAAATTTTACTTCAAAAGTCTTGCTTTCTTTTTACTCAAGCTGAGTGAAAAGTTTCCAGAAATACTGATTAGGTTCGTTCAGAGAAGGCTGACCATCTCTGGTATATTACAGTTAACACAATAGGCAAGGTTTTGTACGTACCGCAATAAAATAATAATAATAAAAAACAGAAAAGCGGACGACGCATATCCTAAGATAAAAACTGATTAAAAGAAATGATTTACCAAGCCAAGCAGGTAGCCTAGGATAGTAGAGTGGTTGATAACTCGGTTTGGAGGGGGGGGGGTAGTACAGAATTAGAGTGAGGAGGACTAAGTTTTCTGGACCGCCTTAAGTGAAAGAGGCTACACAATACTCGTATTCTTTATTTTGGATTTTTAAGCAGAATTTGTTGCACTTTTATTTTTTTTATGAGATCAATATCTCATTGCTTGCCCTATTCATAGTTACTGCAGCAGCTAGTAATAGATAAAAGTACAATTTATCCCTAGGATTCATAGATAGTTATTAGTAATATATACAATATGCTACTATTTAAATAAATTAATTTCCACTATCGCTTATTAATTTATTATATGCAGATTATTATAATGTATTGTGTGTAACAAAGTTATGTATATTTTTGTGTTTTTTACATTATTATAATTTTTCCTAGGTTTTTATTGTAAAGCTCTCTTTTTAATTTCTAATATATAAAATGATTTACTTTAAGTCAAGTAGTGAAATAAATCGTGGTTCATTAAACTTTGAGTCAGATTACTTTTTTATTTAACGTTGACAATATTTTATTTAGAGTGATTGGTGATCCCTGACTTCCTAAATATCTGCTCATCCTCAATTTCTGCCTCATGGATTAGAAATAGGATGTTTGTCCTTAATTAAGAGTTACCAAATATGAAGAAGAGTAAAAAATAATGATCTAGGTCTGCTCCCGACACCATTGAGTTTGGTTACTGATGATTAGTAATTAGTCACAAAAGGATATGGATTAGTGATGACGAAGAGACACCAGGTCCTAGGTCGGGAGTGTTGGTCGAGGTACTTGAGGGAGATCTGGACAAAGCCGGGGTAGGGCAAAGACTCTTCCTCCTCCAGCTCAGACAGAGCCAGGTCCGAGTCGGAGCTCCCTCCTCCCATCACGTAGCCTCTACCATCTGGAACAAAAACAGCTTGGTTAGCCCTCAGACATGAAACAAATATTTAAAAATAATCAATATAACTATTAATTTAATCTACAATGAAAGTTCTGAAAAGAGACTCCTGAATTTCATATGGAACAAAAAAAAGTTAAGCAGAAGTTGTGTATACTACTACCTGGTTGAAAACATTGAGGTTATATATGTAAATATATATATATATATATAAGTTATCGTCGCCCGGCTGTAGACGATCAAAAAAGAGAGAATATGGATGGTAATAATACACACAGGTTCGATTGTTAACTGGCTTTATTATCTTCTCATTCTCTATATATCTATCTTACATTAGACCCTGTGGTATTAGGCTTAACATTGTCTTGCCACTAACCATAACACCCTCCCTACCAGTTTACGGACATTCCCCGTAAACTTATACATACATAATAAATAAAAAAATGTTTACAAGAAAAATAAAATTTGAACACTGAAACAATAAAAAGACAACCAAAACTAAAACGTTCTTTCATTGTTCAGAAAAGAATTATAATACGCACTCAAAGAGGGAAAAAAACAAAAAAATGACACTAACGTCAAAATAAACATATAAATACAACACTAAAAATACCCGACAAGCACTCTGGCTAAGCCACTCCCAAGCTCAGACCGGAATTAGCTTGTAACGCCAGGACACTCCGGCTCCAACGCTAGAAACTTCAGCTGCTCCAAATGCACCGTCCTTCGTTTTATCGGGGGTGTGATGCTCTCGATTGGGACCACGCTATCATGTGATCGCGAAGGGCGATCACCCCGTAAGAACCCTCGTATCCTGCTAGTTCCTTCCCTCTTTTGGAGCTATTTTGGTGACATACGATTGTGCCGAGTTTGAGTTTCCCCGTGATATTGCGGACCTGGAGGTTGTCTGGCGCAACCCGCCGGCGTTTCTTCTCCTCAAGTTTGCTCCGTACGGTCACCCACTGCTTCCCCAGTTGTAGATCTTCCAGAGGTCTGTCTGCTGTTAGGGTTACGTATTGCATTGCTCTAGGTGGGTGTCGGTCATATTTTGTGGCGAAGCATGTTTCACAGGCGCCAATTCATGCCCCACCAAAAATATCTGCGCTTGAGGACCTGCAGGGTTGCTTCGATCCCGTGGTGGTTCGTTTTGCACACTAGAAAGGCAACGGTAACCTCCCATTGACGCTCCTCTTGCTTGATATTTTCCAACTACAGGCTACAATGAATTAACGTGAGGTTGACCACAATCCTCTCCTTCTACCAGACCGTTTGATGCGGTCCCAAACAGTCACATTGCCTACGTAAAGGTGGTGCGTCTTTCCTGGCGTGGACACATCCTTCAGGGTTCGAAAGATCTTGTCGTTAGTAATTCCAGGCAAGGACCATATCTTCACGATGTTACAGCGGCCGTACTTACCATACTCGGTCTTAAGCAATCCTAACAACTTTGTGAGCCAAATGATTTGGCACTTCTTATCATTGATCTCCTCGATGTCTTCAATATCCGAAGGCCTGTCTTCCGTCTCCCGTGACGTCTTCTGAGTCGGTCTCCTCGGGCCGGTCCCGCGCTCCTTCTCTATTGAGTCTCCCCAATATCTCACTAATCTGGTTACAGGCTACTTCAGCCTGTCTATGAGCTACCTTGGCGCTCATGCTGCTACTGTACACCACTATGTCATCAGCGAAAGCAGTGACTGTTGTGTTTTTATATCGGGCTCCTACAATTTCAGACGTGTATACGTTGAATAGTACAGGGGATAAGACGGCTCCTTGGGGTACTCCACAGGTCAGTGGCACAGCTTCAGAGAAGCTACCACCCACCCGCACCCGCATCGATCTGTTGTTCAGGAAGCTAGCCAGAATGAATAGAGTTGCTCCGGGCATTCCCGGTCGCAAAGCATTTGACACAGTGTCCCGTGGGATGCCGAGTCGAATGCTTGAGTGCAGTCAATCGAAATCATAGCCGTGGCTATGTTTCTATTCATGTTATGGCTAACTTCTGACTGCACCTTCAGAAGGGGGTGCTCTGCGCTCATACTGGATTAAAATCCAGTCTGTTCTGGCGAAATACTATCATTATCCGCGCAGTAATTTTTGAGATAATTCAAAAGAATTTTCTCAAAAATTTTTCCCATCTGAGGTATCAGCCTGATCGGGCAGTAGTGGGCTAGGTGATCTCCGCTCTTTGCTGGCTTGAGTAATGGTAACAAGATGTCTTGTTTCCATGTGTCAGGAAAGTACCGCAATCTTATACAAGAGTATAAGTATAAGTTTGCAAGTTGTACTATCCCTCTCCTCGGAATTTGTTTGAGCAGCACTGTTTGTATCCCGTCGTGCCCTGGTGCATGGTTTCCCTGACACCTGCGAAGAATCGGCTTGAGCAGCTTCGGTGATACATACATACAGCAACTACCGGAGGAGGCATGTTGTAGTAGCCCGTTTACATCACGACAATTGGGGATTAAAGCTGTATATTGGTCCTGTCCGGATCTTAACTTATACATGTACTTTTGTTTTAGTATATTTTATTTCATTATTGCCACATTGTTTCATTATTATAAACACAAGACAGTAAATTAATTAGATTATTTTCTGTTACGAACGCCGATAATACAAAAAAAATCCTATTCCTTGGATCTATTATTGAAATATAAAATATCTATTATATTTTAGTTAATTGACATTTATCCGAAATTTTTATTTGTCAGTGGTATACTTCAGAGTGATGTATTATTGTATACAATATATTAGCTCACACCATGTCTGTTAAGAGGTGTAAGAAAGCAGGCATTGCCGTTGAGTACGGTGAAGGGGCAGGTGATGATGATAAATAGCGGCAGTGGTGGGGGGGTGTGAGGTGATTTACGATTGGCCGAGTGGGGACCATCACTCATTACGTCAGCCTATCAGCTGTTAGTTGCCAGTTATTTGCCTGTTAATTGGCCAGAGCACCTCATGATGCTCCTAATTATCTAACGGTCCAATAGTATACGCTTCGATAGCCACTGAGTTCTTCCAGGCGTTAAATCACTTCGGTTTATAGTAAAACGACTGGATTTTATTTTAGAATAATCTGGTAAGATAGCATAAATTATTTAAACCACCGAATTCGCATTATTTTTATCAAATATATGAAATCACTTGCCTATTAGTTGTTGAGCGATAGATTTTTAGATAAAAACTAGTATAACGATAACCAACCAAATGTGTTACATTCCAACGAAACATTACTAACATTGAGCATATAAGTAGAACAAATAATAAATGTATTCGACTTTTTTGTTTCCATTATAACAACAGTTATACCATTATAACAGTATGATATTTTTGGCCACTCCTTCGCCCTCAGAAAAACCAAAGGCGAAATGCCTCCTTACCAAATAGAAAGTATCATTAGTCTGGATAGTAATTATTAACATTTACAAAGAACATAAAAAATCTTTGTTCTCAGAGCTCTTTCCATGAGTTTTTCATTAACGATTTCACGTAGAATCATTCAATTAAAAAAATCGTTAAAACGACATTATCAATACTTTATCTTGTTCCTTATTTTAGTCCTTCGCACAAAGGTAAGCAAACCAACATATTTAAATGAATTTATTAATGATTGATAATTAAAGGGTAGTGGGTGTCAAACCTCACTAATGGGATCGAGGGAAGGGACGTAACAACAGTCCACTTAACTAACAGGGTGGTGGTTATATCGAAAACTCGTCGCTGAATCACAAGCCACACGGTACAGTTAGTGTATCATTAAACAGTACAATATTCAATATTATAAGTATATCCGAATGCACTATTGATACAAGAGGGAATAATAATATTTTGAACTTGGTGTCGGGTATGTCACTAGGGGAGTGCCTAATCACTCTAGCCCTGGTGACAAGTGTGGGTTGTTGTAGTTTATAACACGGACCACTGTTCCATGTCGGCGTTCGATATCTGACTCCATTTATGATATGTATGTGTCCCGACAAAACACTCTGTTCAAGAGAAGAGTTACAGAGGTTTCATAAAGAATAAGGCATGTTTTCAGAGTTCAAGCGGAGCACGGCAGTGTAACAGGAGCGAGGCGTCAGAAGGTCCGTCTGCAAGGGCTGTGATACAGGGTGATGGCGCAGAGGTGTGGCAGAGAGAGAGTAGACTAGTAGAAGACTGAGTGGACTTACTCCCATGGCCCCGGAGCCCTGGCGTATCGCGACCGAGTGATAGCGGCTGTCTAGATGATGAGACTGAGAAAGAGTGGTTTTTCAGGGTGAAACCCCTTGGTTTTAAATATTATTTCCCCTTCCTACCGGAAGGTGGAGCCTGGCTTGAAATGGGTATGTTTATGATGTCACACCTGCGCCGAGGTACGTGATCCCTCGACCCCTAAAGGACTGTTTATGGCATGGCTTTTAGATTTTATGACCACCAGAAGGTGACCCTAGGTCTACCGGGTCAGTTTTATTAGGGGCAGGTGGCTTACCCTCTCAGCTTTTATTGCTGAACCTTCGACCCTCTGTTACTTGTTTTATGACTGCCGATCTCTCCATGATTTATTACTAGAAAACAATGTTTTACATCTAATTACAATACATTATATATGCACCAGAGTATAGGGTGATTTAACACTTATGTAGTTGAGTCACTACACTTGGTTTTCAAACAATGCTTAAATTTAAAATAATTAATAAAATGTAAGCAGCTAAAATGAATGCAATGAAAGATGTAATAATATAAATAAAAGAAACTAACACTGCATTATTTACAATCTCAGGAACATCGTTAGCTTATTTGTTCTATTATTCTGGAATGCTTATTATCCTGATACAGAAAACTATTGGCAATTCTACCTTAAACCTATACATAACCTATCTGAAATAAAACTTAATGCTTACATATGACATAAAAGGAAACACTCCAGACACATAACATGAACCAGTGAATTATAGTGGTTTCTCTTTCCTTTTATAAACTATGTACACCATGTAGTTGAATGAACAAACTACATAAGAATAACCTCCTTGCAATATCACTCCCAAAATCCATCTCCCAATGTGCTTTCCAACACAAGGACCAGTTTTTTTCCTCCACCCGTCTTTCGATAACTCCCTTGATACACCCTATGGCCTAAATATGAACATTGTTATAAATAAAATAATTTATCGTTATTCGAAAATATCTTAGATTGAATGATTCAACCTCGTCAAGCAAAGAAATAATATGTACCATTGACATATGAGATTAATGTTCGTTGACTCTTTTAAGAAATTAATATATATAACTATTATTTGGGTATAACAGTGGTCAACAGACTATGGACATTGAGATTCAATTGAAATCACTGATGTGTTGAGTGAATGGACGAGATGGGAAGGAGCCCAAACCCTAGATCAAACGGTCAAATATTTAGAGATACGGCTTACAATACCTTAATCACTGCTGGCCTCCACCATTGGCCGATAAGATCTCTCATAAAATTACTAACCACCGACCTCTCCGCACATAATTAATTCTGGCTTCCCTGGGACCTAATCATCTCGTCCAAGTTGGCTCCTTTCATCTTAAATTAATTCTCGTTTTTGAACTTTCAAAGTCTCTTTTAGCTTGCACTCTCAAAGAAAGAGACTGGGACCTAAGATGACTTTCTAACAGCCCTTCTTGGACCACAAATTTCAGCCGATCGAAAACTGCGGAATTAGTTGCCTAGCAGTCTAAACACTATTTTACTTCTATAATATTGTATTGCGGAATCATTTCATTACATAATAATAAAAGAGCGATCCAGTATCTTTTATTTTTACTGACCAGGCAAGGTTTTCATGTAGAACAAGGCAAACCTAGAGCTTGTACCTCATGAGGGAGTGGGCACTACGTCAATCAAAATCATGAATGATTACTAACGATCGCCAAACGAAAATATCTTATTAACGTTTAATTTTTAACCAAAACTATAGCAGTTTGTTCTACTATAGCAAGTATTACATATGCTTTCTCTAATTACATCTAATTACTCTTATTACGTCTAAAATCCTCTTGAAATAAACAGCCCTTTAAAAAGTACTTTCTTCATCTAATTTTTGCCACCAGGTGAAGTATCTTTATGTGGCCATCGCCGATTCCAAATTTATTGGATCACATGTTTTCTTTTTCCACCGGTTAAGCATAAAAATGTGGACGTGAAGTTAGGCAATCGGGGTCAGCACGCATTTTCGTTAAATTGCATACTTATGATAATCATCGGTTCTGTTAGTTACAACATTATTATATTATTTATTTTTAAATGATTTAGACAAAAATGAAAAAAAAAAATGCCGTCCCAAAATATGTACCATCCATGGTGAAACAACCTATCGCTAGGAAATTACAAAATGCTTAATTACTGTTTATTACTACATAACAACATTTTTCGATGTTTTAAGCGGAAGGAAGTTACGAAACAAAGTACTAACTAGTAAGGGACAGTAAGCTACTGACTGAGAAAGGGTGATATACAGGTTAGTAAATAATAATGTTTGATTACAAGGATATAAATAGTAGAGCTTGAGGGTAAAATGTTTCAGCCAGTGGATAGGATAGGGGTTACATGGGGAGGGGATGTAGGGAAGATAAAGGGGCTCGAAATGACTTAAAATTTGAAATAGTTATATCTGTTTTTGGCTAGGAAAGTGAGAAACAAGAAATATCAAAGTGGTAAATGTAATTGAAGACATAGAAATAGACATCAGTAATTTTTCGAAAAAAATTAGATTGAAGGAAAATTAATGAGTTACGAATAAAGAGAAAACCAGGGATGATAGTACTATTTCGATTTCCTCGGAAAAAACGTAACTTGAAGGCTAACCTTAGCCTTTCATACCAATTTCATCCCAAAATTAAGCGTTTAATGTAAAAAGTAAGGGAAATATTTGTTTTCTCTTTTAGCAGCTATACATCAAGTGCTTATAGTAAGCAATACATGTATCAACTGTAAATACTCTGATATATTAGATTTCTAGTAGAATTGAATTGTTAACATTAGAAGGCAACCATAATCTTCAATCTTTGGTGAATAAATTCGACCAAACTCTGACGCAGGAAAGGAATAATACATCGTTGAGCTAAGCAAGTCTATCCATCAGAACTGATTCCAATTGGACAAGGAATTACTGATTCAGCGGCTGAAAGGTGGAATTGGCTGTTTACAGACTTCAGTTAAGAACTGTATCTGAATCGTACAATTTAGAGAGAAAGTGACGCTTCATTAATCTTTGAGAATAGATACATTTGTAATCAATCTCCTTCCTTATCCTCAGCATGATCCAGCTATCACCAAAATCACCCACGTAAATAGCCAAAAACAACCTCCCAAATCACCTTACAGAGATAGAAAACTGGTGCAACCTCTTTGGTAACCACTGATTACCCCCGATAATGTTGTTGTTAGATAAACTAGTGTATAACCTACTTTCATCTAAATAAAACATGATCTCAAGTAACCGATTTCTGAATTGCATTCTAACTCTAATAAAAAATAAAACATGGCGCAGCCGGTATTCGTATAAAGTTTCAAGACCATGAACGTGATTATGTGAATTTAAACTGAATTTCTTTCGGTATTCTGTGAAGTATTTGAATCGGTCGTGAAATAAAGTTCAACTAGCCGGCGGTTCTTAACGTGGTTTTAGGCACCATTGCTGAAAACGATAAGGTTTTCAAAGAGAAAATAAGCATCTGTATTGTGGCTAGAGAAACTGTGAAAAAACTGAATGATGTCCAGATAGGAAGCCTTATCCGGGCCGCTGGTGAAAATCAGAAAACAGTCATGGCAAACCTTAATGATTTATAATCGTACTGGATCCCCAGAAAAACTAAGCAATGGAAGTGTTAAAATTAGTTAACCGCCAACAAGCACCTGACGAATTTTATGCAGATTTAAAATGCCTAATTACTACGCGTGACTCCTAAAAGTGCAGTTGTTCCTTTGAATAAAATCTACAGCATCACGGGAGAAGTGGTCGCGTGAAGATCCAACCAATAACAAAAGTGGATTTTTGTAAGTCAATGAAGATGGCCACCAATATGCAGGTTATAGAGGCCCAAGGGACAAAAAACGGCATTTAGCACAGCATTTGATATTTACAAGTACAAACGTGCTCCATTCGGCCTGTTGGTTTCACCGGAACTGTTTCAGAAACTAACATATAAATATTTTGGCTAAATTCCAGGCGTAATTGTTTATTCTGATGATTTATTGTGAGGTTCCGAATCAGGAGAAGAACTAAACTCCATAGTTATTTAGGCCATATCCCAACCTAAATTTATAATTGCATTATCCGAACGACGAACTTCCATCTTCCCTGGAAACATTACATTATTTTCCTATTTTTCCTAATGCCGGTAAACCACCCAATGACAACTCATCAATAAAAGCCAATGAAGTAAAATGTTCACATTACTTTAATACCCACATTACTTTTACCCTTTGGTGCAAGTCCTGTCCACTTTTTTTTTTTTAAATTCCATTCCGACAATTCGGTATTTAGGCTTCCATCTCGACAAAAGGCTGACACGAAACGCACACACGACGCAAAGAAGATAAGAACTAAACAGGCACGAAAAAGAACTCCTCGCCCTTATTTTTGCATTCGCAAAATTTCATATGTGTGTTTATGTTCACAATCATGCACACGCTGATCACAGCCGACTTAATTCTATAATTCAAAACGAGCTACGTAAAATTAAAAATAATCGTCTGAAAAGCCTATGATTTAAAACCTTGGCCTTATCACTTCAACTTGAATTGCCTGCCGATTTGGTGAAAAATGGCTTAGTATACTACAATATAAAATTAATAATACCAAAAATCCTAAAAGAAAACTATATAATGTGTATTCTACATGAAACCTACTTCGGACTTAAAAAAATTTAGTCAAAAGCTAAATAGTTTTTTACTGGTCTGGATTAATCTCAGGCATAACTAGCTTGGTCACATCGTGTACTGCTGGTCAAATATTCCAAAGCAGCAAAATCCAAGAAGAACTTCTTCCGCATGAGATACCGGGCATTCGATTTAATAAAATAGCCCTTGACATTGCCGAGTTTAACAAAGAGAATTTTCTTGTTTTGGTAGATAGGGTGAAGCTGTCAAGATTGGCAATAAAACCCATATAAGCATAGTTCCATACTTGAATAAATTATTATTTTTCCTATACAAATGAACAATGTTTGATACTCAAAAAGCCAAGGAACAATATTAAGAGATGTCCTTGAACAGGGAGGAGTTTTGGAGTTTAGAAAGATATTGAAAGGTGACTATTTTCTCCACAAAAACTTGCGACAGCTATAGATCATAATTGCCTAAAGGCTGTTGTTTATGCCACAACCGTATATATTATAAGGTGCTTTAGATTCTAATTTATCTTATTTAGCTTTAAGAATTCATCATAAGTTAGATGATTTTAGGGAATTAAATATGCGGTAATGTCACCGAAAAATAGAGTTTATTGCAGAGAAGAATTGGCTGGGTCACATTTACATCCTGTCGATCAGTCAGGTATACATTTTTTGGATATCTTGTATTATGAATCCGCCCTCTTTTCACATACCAGAGGACAGAGCTGATATAGAACTCGTAACATCTTTCAGTGCAAGGTAGGGATTCGCGTTTATGTTAACGTGGTTTTAGGTATCAGAAGCGGCTCTCATTCTTCCTTTGATTATCACTACCTTCTCCTAAATATCCTTCAATCCAATTATTGCCACGGGTTGTAGAATACACTCGATCCGTAGATCTTAAGGTATGCGATTAATTTTGCTTTGTCTAACTTCTTTTGGTATTCTATCGATAATTAGGTATTGCAAAATTACTCCTTATAGTAGTGCTTGTAAAGTTGCGCAAGAAACCTAGCCTAAATAACTGTTTTTTTCTCAAGTATCATCTATTTTCTAAAAATCAGCGCTCCAAACTTTTATCTACTACTACATTTACTCTTATTACAACATTAAATCCAATCATGAAGTCAATAAAGTTGACTGTTTTTAAACCAATTTTAAAATTTTGGAGTGATTAGATGTCAGATGAATATTAACCATTAATTACTGAAAGGAAAACATAAAAAATGAAATTTTTGATATATATATTTCATAATTTACATATATCGTGAGAAATAAACATATATATTTTTGTAATTGACATTGAGGTATCCCATTTGATTAATATTTAAAAAAGTACTAATCCACTAATGCTGCTAATGCTAGAAAGACATCTAATAACTTATTAATGTGTTAATAATTTTAAACACTTGTTGAATTTCATTCTAAAATTAGTACTTTGCCAATCGAATTCTCCATCGAGCTTGAATTTGTTCCATTATCGTGATTTGAAAGCCTAACAAACCATTTCAATTTTCTTCTTCCTCCTGTCCAATTAGACCCCTTCCGCTGGACTTTTTCCCCATCACCGATTAGGCTCTCAGATGAATCATTCAACAGCGCCGTAACTACCCAGAATGATGAACTTCGTTTTTTATGGGGGTTGAAAATATGTGGTCATGCTTTAGTCAGGATGATCTAGTGATGATCTTTCATTTCTGATAATTTATCTTTACTAGCTCCAATTTTTTTTTCATGTATGATGTTTCTTTGCAAACCATTTATTTCAAAATCAAATAACAATATAAAAATTAGGGGTAGTATAGTACCAAATTTGGTAATTGGCACTAATTAGCTCCACTGGTTGGGACTAGCCTGCTGTCTCCTAAACTTAATTTCTTGTTTTTTTAAAGCAAATTCACTTACGTCTTTACTTACTACTTACTAGTGGATACTAATTTATCCTTTCAAAAACACACCGACCTGACCCACCCTCAACGAATAAATCATAATAATAGTTATCTATAGTTCAGAAAATCTTTATTGTGATAAAATTGCAATTAATAAATCTACATTATTGTACAATAAGTAATTACTTTAAATGCTCTCATTTATACCATATTTTGAATTCTTTATTCACTCGCTCGTTTATCTATCATCATTTATCATCTACAGTTATCTATAGTATTGTATAAAAAAATAAAAAAATGTGGTGAAAGTGTGATTGTCAACTACTGCACCACCATATTTAATCAGTAGCGAATTTTAGATGGAATGCTGGGAGGGCTAAGTATTACTTCACGTAGTTGTCGACGCAAAATGAAATTATTTACTAAAGAAATTTATCTAAGGAAACAAATAATATTTGTGTAAACTATTGTAATATATCCTAGTTATGAAGCTTTATTCAGCATTAGGAGACAGCTTAGGTTAATAAAAAAAGAGGCAATCAATTTCTTGTTTTTTTTTTAATTTAACAACCTGCCATCTACACGGAAGTTTACTAATCTTTACAGAGGGATCAAAGGGGGACAATTCGTCATCATATTAGCCTTTATAACCCCGAATCCCACTCACAAATACGAAATCTACACTGCATTGTCAGACAATGTCGGAAGAAACATTTAATATAACCATAATATCCAACTACCTCAGTGCACTCAAACGTGCGACTAAGATGTACTCATTCAAAGCAGCAGTATAAGAAATCCAAGAATAACCATCCCTGATGAAAGAAGCAACCATTTATTTTTATATAAGCTCCATCATATATAGGCATCAAAAGAAATGAGATGGCCTATAAAACTGCGATGGAGATCAAGTGTAGGCAGAACTATACTATCTACCTCTGAGCTCCCTCATCCATTAAAACGAAGGATAATTGACGAATGGCAGTAGAAGTGAGATGAAAGCCGACCAAGCGACTTATTGAGATAAAGAAGGTGCCAAAACAATGGGACAACTCCAGCCGCAGCAACCACTAAGAGGAAGGTATCCTGACAAGATTTAAAATAGGACACGGAAGACAGATCCACCGATATCTCATCAAGGAGAACATCTCTAAGGTGCACCAAGTGCGACGATAAACATACGGTAGGCCTGAATAAGCCTAGACATCTAAATCACTCAAAAAAGACGTATGACAAAATAGTTAAACTCGAAACATAAACCAGTGCAATCCACAACATGTAAATAATATCAAATACTAACATAGAACACGAGCTTATCTTATCGATATAGCTGTAGCCTAATTGTCCATAAAACCAAAACGCAACTGAATGACTCAAGATAACCATTGGGGCGTGCCTTAACGTGGGCTGGGGTCTATTGGAAGTTGATGGATTGGGTTTTGAACATTGGGTCCATGAAGACAAAGCTGCAAACATCAGTTCCGTGTACTGGAGTTTTTCTATTGTGTGTTTGGTAGATGCATGGTTTTTTCCACATTCTCGCCCAGTCCACTGCCCTAAGATAAGAAATTTCTACCTGCCAAATGGACCTTATGTACCACCAGGATCTTGGTAGCTTCTGCGAGGCCCCGGAGTTTGGTTGTGCGCTTGTACGTATACTCCACTACTAAGTCTACAAAACGTTGATTCTTTGGTATTATACCTACAAAAAACAACATCCATCCTTGCATAATAAATAACCTTTCGTCTAAGTATGAAATTCATTATAGTCTATTACAATGACTTATAGTATATACAGATTAGTATACTATCCTGTACAAACAGAACAAAAATAAATAGTTGTAGTTTATCGTAAGCAAGATAATTTTCTCAATTAAAAATTAAGAAACTTAAAAAAGAGAGTTTATCCTAAGTGAGTGTTTATTAGGCATAGGTCTATATCGATAACAAAGAAATTTTAAATTTTCATCGTATTATTCTTATTGATTCTAAATTTTCCAGTTAAGGATAGGCGTGATTTTTTTTAAAATAGCAAACTATAACTTAAAAAAAGGGGTGCAGCATACCTAGAAATTGTTATTTGTGTATGTAATGAGTACTTCATTGATTCATGTTAGTCTCTCCCTGTCTTCAGTTTGTTTACAGAAACCCTATTCCAAACTATTCCTGTTCTTGTTCACTTGCGCTCAAATGTTGCTTTCATATTTCCCAGTAACATTCCTTCTTAAACACGCTAATTTTTATCATTCTATGTCCTGCGGGAGGTGATGTACATTTAGTATGTATCGGGAGTTATTACAGTGCGATTAATTTCGGGAGTGTCAGTGGTAAGAGAAACAACAAACTGGAGGATTAAGACTGCGATAGAGAAACTTGGTAAGAGAATTTAAAATTTATTCATTTTTTTTACTTATTATGAAAACATTTTGGCACCTGTATAAATACTGTCATTGTTTCAAAATTTGCCTCCAAGATTCATTAAATTTGTTGATGGATTAAGTTATCTTCCAAATTAAAAAAACAAGCATACGAAATAAAAACAGGACGTTATGTTTCATATAGTAAGAACAAAAAAATCAAGTACCTTTAGAAACCAAATGTAACAAATCCGAAACTTCGATCAATAAATTTGGTCGTCTATATAGAAACACTAAAGCAAAGCGATAATTAAATAAATTAGCTTATTCGCACCCAGAGATAAAGAAAAAATCAATTTAGTTTATCATTCACCGAAGCGATGAATTTCAGTCAAATTCTCTTTTATCATTAGCAGTGTAATTCAATCAAAACTCCATTAATTCGGTAGAGGCAGGAGTTCCCCTTTGCCATATTTCATTCGTTTATATAAAAACCCACATAAAAAAAAAAGTCTGATGTTTAATCAACAGATTTATACTGATCGAAGCTCACGGATGGTAATTAATGAATCCGACGCTTTCTTCGTAGTATTTATTATAGAAAAAGAAGCTTGTAAAATATTACCATGGTTTAAAATCATTTTATGTATTACATGTACAAAAACTCTTGTAATTTATCGACGATCCTACAGGAAGATGCTGCACTTTCAAACAGGTATTGAGTGAGCAATTGTGTTGCATTATGTTTCAACTGAGTGTCATTATCTTTTGCAATACCGATCATAAAAATGATGTATCGATCTGAAATGTAAAGGGATATTCATCTACGTTTTGAAATAGATACTATGGTTAGTTCTTACTTAAGTCAATGTCCATATTTCAGTTATTTACATTTTTGAAAATTTGATTTAGTGTTTTAATAATTAAACTAACGTATTAATTGTAGATATAGGGCTTATTTGACACATTTAATGCCTTTTGACATAGTTTCTGCTGTCACATCTTATTCGAAATACATAAAACGGTGGAGCAACAATAATAAATAATATTTTCAAAATAGGATCACTTTTACGGTGGACAATTCGTACAGATAAACATTGATCCTGGCGGGGTGATTAGAATGACGAGTTGAGCCCTCAAGTTGAAAGCTGATCAAATTGCAATTATAAGTAAGTAATTCTGATGGCTTCAATTATACATTAGAAGTGATCTCGGATGTGTCCCGTTTTCTTCTCTTTCCCGAATAATTCTTAAAATATACATCGGATATTTTCTTATTGATGGGTAACACCGACTTGTAATCACTGAAAAAGAGTATTTAACAGGAGTGATGTATTTGGAAAGGACTTCATCTCACATTGTTTAGCAGGTCTTATCCTGAGCATGCAACGGAGATGGTTGCCCAAGCTATTTCAGTAGGGAGGTATTCCTAACTTGACACAACTATCAACTTGTCTGCAGCAGGGATACGAAACTGGCCATTGACCCCCCCCCCTTCTCCTTCACCAGCAAACTTGGCCCAGAGAACCAATGATGCATTGGTATGTTTACTAGGGGCCTCCTATAGGATGACGGAGGAAGTTAGGCTCACTTCACTTCGACCACAAATCATCCTTCACTATTGGAAGCCCTAAGGAAACGACCTCTTTGAAGTACACTTCTTATGGAAACTAGAAGCTTGAAACCTCAAATATATATATTTCCCACTCACGTTTTATTCGTTCGTATTCGGCAATTTTGGCAGTTATTTGTTCTATCGGTGTATACCAGATCGTTGCAGATAAGGAAATGTTTTTTCCATTATTTGGCCTACGTTCCTTCCAAAGAAAAAATCTAAACTGCATATATTTCAGTAATATGCCAAATCGGTTTTTGTCGATGGCCATGAAACCTCAAAAACCCAAGAAATGGGGGAAACCGTATATGTCAATCACTATAAGAGACATGTTGGTATTAAACAGACAAAAATATGGATCTGCTACTCTGTCAGGAAAAAACGAAAGAAGCCACTTAGAAATGGTTCTTGGCTAGAACTATAGATAGAATTCAAAAAGGTCTCCTAAGCATAGAAAAATGTGAAGGAAAAAAAATTAATAAGTAATTCTGGGAAAAGGGATTAAGGTACTTAGCTGAGATAAACGTGACTTGGGAGACATTATATCCTCCCTAAGCTCAAGCAAAGACAACTGGAGGAAATAACTAATTAAGATCATACATTAATTAATAATACATAATTAAATAGTTTATATTTTTACGATAAACATTTTAGCTATTGTCCGTTCGTCATGAGTCCGTAAGTCGCGGAGCATCAAAAAACGTTCCCCTACAACTTACTCCCATCTGCCTTACTAACTACATTATGGACCGACCTACCGACCTCCTTCCTCCTTTAGGACCACGAACAATTAATTTTCTAAACATATTGTACCACGACGTTTTATGTATAGTGGGTACCCAAAATGATCAAAATATTATAATACATTCTATTCAGATGGGTAACTTGTTTTTTTAATAAGTGATTTTGCTAGGCAGTTATGAAACTGTTTTAGATCAAATTTTCTACTCATTAGAAAGCTCCTAATGAAAAATTTTAATCAAAAACGTTTCAAAGCTAGTTTAAAGTATTTTATAATGGATTTTTTATATTATTTAAAGTACACTGGCACTATAAATGCTAGTATTTAAAACCCTTTAACAATCACAATAACAAACGCGTCAGGCATAGTTCTTTAAATAAATAAACTCCACAATCTCACACTAGTGGAAAGGTACTCTACATTCTCTCAGAGTTGTAGAAGAATTTCATTTTTCAAGAACACCAGAGAAAACCGGGATAGTTGAGAGATAAGGGGCCATCTATATCACTTTTTTTACACCACAATTCTCCCATATATATGTG
This sequence comes from Acanthosoma haemorrhoidale, assembly GCA_930367205.1. Classification (NCBI taxonomy): domain Eukaryota; kingdom Metazoa; phylum Arthropoda; class Insecta; order Hemiptera; family Acanthosomatidae; genus Acanthosoma; species Acanthosoma haemorrhoidale. The sequence goes on along the minus strand of OV884012.1, from coordinate 111,775,241 downwards.
TTTATTAAACCACATAGAGCATATTCAATGATGTTCATGCGTCCACATTTAACATTTCAGATCGATTTTTTTTAACATATACCCTTTAGAGGCTATCGACCAGGTCAAACCGAATACTGGTCAAAAATGGTGAGTGTTACTTAAAGCTTTTCCTTGCCCAAATAGTGTTCTTTGACGTTTAATTTTTAAAACTGCAAACGCTGCCTGACGTATACATGCAACTGGAGAGGGGCCGTAAGATCTAGTAGGATAAATAATTCTTCCCTTACTGGGTCTACTGCTTTAGCAAGGTCCAGGTAGTTCACCTACTCCCACGCTTCCTGAAAATTTAATTTTCAACCCAGATCTCCATGTAGTAACTCTTTGATAATTACAACTTTATTCCATGAAACAAAACGAATTATTAATGTTATGAGAGAGTTACACACTAATACAGATATATAGATTCCTCTATGGGTCTAATTCATTATTTATTAGTTTTAAAAGTATTTTGCCCTAGATTCTGGAAACTGCTTTTCTTAAGAGTGAAATTTCTTGATGAAAGACCCTCAATCTATTACCCAGAATTCAGGTTAGTAAATAAATATTATAAGGTTTAAAAAACATTTAAAATATAGATTAAACAATAGTTCAAATATTGTAATGCTAATGGAGTTAATTAAATATTAAATTTTAATATTAAAAATAAACACTATTTTTGTCTTAGTGGAACGAACAAAAGAAATTTTATCTTAGTGAAATCGCATTTATTTCCTTGATAAAACAGTAATTATGAGTTATTTTTGTTTGGAATTAACTTTTTTTTATTTTATCATGCAAGCGACAGAAACTGTGAATTTCAGATACAACGGAGTACTGCGTTTTAGTTTCCAGGCCATCTTTTTGTTTATTCAAATTAGATGGCTCTTGTCTGTGTATACTAGTTTAATTTGAATCTTTTATAGAGTGCTGATAATCCATTGGTCAGTTTCATTGTACAATATGTAGGCAAGGCGTGCATTGTAAATCTCGCCATTCCCTAGTAAATCAGATGATAATTTCATAATTTAATGAAAAATCCGTAGTATAATCAAGGCTTTGTAGAAGAATAGACTAATTAACATCTTTAACACATTTTTTGTGTACGTCTCCTAAACTTTTTACTTTGTTCGAGGGAACCATATATTTTTTTAATTCATCACATTTCCTGAATCATATTGTTTATTTCAGTAAAATAAGGAAATGCTTAAAAAACATTTTTAAAGGCCATGTCAAACACAAGGGTCATTGACGCTCGTATATGATCATTTTATTGATTTTATGATTGCCAATTATACTAACTTTAATTATTACTTTACAGTATATGGACCCGAGTGAGCATAATAGTGATAGCAAAGCCCCAGGCCTCTTCCATCGAACCAACCAAAAGCACATGTGGCACCCCAAACCATCTAGTAGGCCGGACATGTATTCTCATTTTAAGGTCAGGAGGACTAATTGCAGGATGTGGGTCCACCCATGATCCCTACCAATATTTCAGATATTAGCACAGCCCAATGATGTTTACATACTTGTTCTGAATGTTCATGGAAAAGCCTATCCCCCCCCCCCCAAGTCCTTGGAGTAAAACGTGCTCTGTGGGACCTGAAGTGTCACTCAAAGACCCGAATAACAAACGGCCACCGAGAAGCCAAGAAGGACACAGATCCGCAGGCAATCTCATTAACCTCAATTAAATTTGTACATTTATCCAAACAATCGGCAACTCCTTTGTAACACCTTTTCTAGAAAAAGAGAAAATTTGTTTCAAATAAAAAGTGGAAAAATATAATATATAAGAAAAAACTTTATACTTCAAAAAAAGGAATAATAACAAAGAAAAACTTTAGTATATCAAAACTATCATCTACAGTTGCGAATCGCACATTTCCTTGTCGGAGAGCACAGATTAGGGACCAAATATCATATTTTATAGTTTTTTTTTTAAATAATACTTGATCAGTTGGTTAATAGATTGCATGCAAAATTAAATAACAAAATGACTTATAAAATTATTTTATACGACGTATAAGCTCCGAAGTTTTGGTTACGGTCACGTATTTAGAACAGTTCTGAAGTCATGGATTTATTATCGTACATATTATTAATAAATAAGCAGAAACTTATAAATAAATAACGAGAAAACGAGTTTTTATGGCCACAAATCCATGATATTGAGTTTGAAGGGATTTTTTAAACTATTTTAAAGCACCACATTAAAAAAATTATAGTAAACGACCCTTTTCTTCTAAAATGTATAAAAAATAATCCGCTGGAGTACTATTATGGCTTGTTTTAATTTATTAGCCTTTTTTGGAAACTGTTGTAACATAGAGATAGAAAAGAGGGTAAATCCACCTGCCATCTTGCGGGAAGGGTAGGAACTAGGAATTTGTTTTAAAACCCTAGCCAGAGAGAACAGCTTAGGGGACACCATGAAAAGCTTTAAATGTTTACAAAGCATTTGTTTGTTACTTATCTTGTTGATAGTGTATTAAAATATAGTTGGTGCACTATAATAATTAATGTCAGTGTATTTAGAGTATTGTTTTTTTAGAACATTAGGTTACATTTAATTTTAATACGGATTAGTCATGTTACTTTTGTCAATTAATTCAGTTATGTTTATCTATTGTTTTAAGATAGTACTGTAAACAATTACTATTCATATTTCTTACTTCCGTTACAACACAATAAAGCACTTGTGTATGTAATGTAACTCATTGTATATGTTTATATGTTTTACCTATTATTTTATTAATAATATTATATTTTATTAAAAAACAATTAAAAAAATCGCCCCTGGAGTGCTACTATGCCTTGTTTCACTTTATTGAGCTTTTTTGAAAACTGTTGTAACATAGAGATAGAAAAGATGGTAAATCCACCAGCCATCTTGCGGCGAGGGTCAAAACATTTTGATTTTGGATTTGAGGGAAATGATGGGGGGTTTTTTCGCTTCGAATTTGAGTTCAACAACCAAAAAAAAAAGTAGGAACTTTTTTATAATAATATTAATGTATAATTATTACCTAAAGCTGATCTAATATACTCGTGATATCCCAGGTAGTCACCCTTTGTGGTTCTGACACGTCGGCTTTATAATGTGAGATTTCGTTATTGGTTCCAGAAATGCCCCTTATCACGTCAGCAACAAAACCCTTCGTAACGATCTTAATATACCCTACATTCTTGAACTCATTCCTCCCAAGTTCATAAAATTCCATAGTAACCTATCCAACCACCCTAATCCCCCTCCTAGCACAGTCATTACACTGCGCCGCACATCCCTATAATCCCTCCCTGGAGACTAAAACGGCAGTGACCTCCTACAAATACGTGACAGCGAGTGTCCTGGCAATGGCCAGTTTCTCCAATCAAGTCCTGAGCGTCTGTGGCTCTCGCGATGTTGGTCAGCCGCCACTAGCTCATATCCGGTGATGCGGCTGACAGAGGAACGTGGAGGACTTGTCAGCGCTTCGCTTCATCTTTTGCATGCGAGGGAACTGACAACGATATGGATTTTGATATTTATATCATACTTTAATTAAGCGAAATAATGCGGTTTGAAACGTCTGATAAGAAATGGAGTCTGATTCTGGAACAAGACATGATCATTTCGAAGTTAATTACTCCTTGCAGGGAATAGACCAATCATGTTCATCAACGAAATGGTGAAAAGATAATTATATGAGACTCTAGAAAGACATGTCATGTGACGAAGATGGACAATGAGAAAAATTAATAAAACCCCATGAAATAGTTTATTTAAAAAATTAGTATCTCCCTATAATCCTACTCGGAGACTAAATCAGGCTGCCATAAATACCTGACAATGGGTGTCCTGGCAATGGCCAGTTTCTCCAGTCGTGTCCTGAGCGTCTGTGGCTCTCACACTCTTGGTCAGCCGCCACTAGCTCATATCCCATAACGCGGTAGACGAAGGAGCGTGGGGGACTTCCCAAGACTCCGCTTCTTCTTTCGCATGCAAGGTAGGTGACAACCATGTGGATTTGGAAGGTGTCTGTGCTGTTTGTAAGTGCTGTATGAATGAGCGAGTGAATGAAGAATTTTTATCACAATTACTTATTGCCCAAAAAGGCAGATTGTAATTTTATCACAATAAAGAAGTTTCAATATTCTTTTGGATAATATCGTCAAAATTCAAGCATCTAAAAATGGCTAGATTTATCCATCATTGGCCACCATTGATGTACGGCTATGATGAGCTTACTCACGACCTACCTGGATCTTCCTGACAGCTTGTTAGCATAACTATATTCTGATATGAATTAACTTCAGACCTCTAAGGGAGAGCCTGTAAATAGAGAAAAGAAAAGAAATAGAGCGCATTACAAATAAAAATTAATAATGAGATAAATGACTAGCATGAGGTTTGATAAAATAGTTTAAAGCATTTTTGGAACTCCAGGAAATTGAGTACTGAAGATATTGCTTCTTCTAAATTGGTAAGGGCTTCAGAAAGAAAAGTGGAGATGCCACAAGCTCTCCGCTCCTCCTTACTACCAGGACATTCGACTAAAATATACTTGACTATAAGCTCAGATCCACAGCATCCACAGGTAGGGTGGGCTTCATTAGCCGTTAGGTAGCTATAAATCAGTCTTGTATAGCCAATCCTTAGAAGAACCAACACAACTTCCTGTCTTCTTTTGGACCACCATATATCATCATATATCAGGTTATATTTCAGACTTGAACGTGGGACTTAATAGGGTCATTGTTAATGAAAAGCTGATGAACGTTTTCAGTGAAGCACTTCCGGAAATAAATGACAGAACATTTTTCTGTAGCTAATCGGTATCCGTGTTGTTTCCCACACAGATCTATTCTGTTTAGAGTTAATAAAAGGGGAGAATGAGGGTCATCAAAACGTTTACCGGTAACATATATTATGATGTCATTGGCATATAGCAATATTTTTACATCTAGAGCATGTTCTAATGCTATCCATAGCCAAGGATATAAATGTAGGACTAAGTACAAGAACAAGTAGACACTTCCTTGTCTACATTTTCTGGTTTAAATGAGTGGGAAACTTGCTGTCCACATCCAACATTAAACACTCTCTCAATCAGAAATTTTTTTATGAAAGTTGGGCATTGGTATTTATCCCTTAATCGCTAGCTGCCTTCATAATGTGTGTTTCCAAGCACGAAAAAATTCACATTGTCAATCAAGTCCAACTATAAAGCAAGGGATCTCTGCCTATTTTAAAAGCTTGAAGTACTTTTCTTTCAAAACATATGAGATAGTAAACTGTACCTCTTCCTTTCCTGAAACCACTCTACCAAGGGTAGAGTCAGTTCCTATCCTCCAACTACCACAGGAGCCTGTTGGGTTTATATTCTCCTTAGAATATCTCAAAGGATAAAGGTTTGTTGAAGGCCTGCAGAGGCTTGTGAATAGTGCTGATCCGGGAAGAGTCATATCTTTCTTGCAATAATCTGGTCTCTATGCACAATTCTCATATCAGTGAAAATAAGTTGAAAGTGAGCACCTATCTCAATCTGCAATCTCAATCGGATCAATTATAAGCCTGTTTGAGAGGTTATAGGTGGAGAATACCCGCCTCCATTCATCTTCCTTACGATGCCCCAAATAACGGAAAGATTAGTGTTATGATTTATCGGTGATGATCATTCCCAAGATGATCTTTTATTTTTCTTGAATTAAAATTTTGTATTTTCCCTGCCAACTAAGTAAGATTTAAGATTGTCTGGAGACTTTTTACCTCTTTGGCTGCTTTAATTTAATTTAACAGCTTTAGAACACTCGTAGTCTCAGTCCACCAGGGTACTGAAACTCTTTTGCATCTGCTTTTTTTGAAGTATTGACTCTATAGCAGCTGAAAGTATCGTATGATTAATGTTTCCTACACTTTATGTATGATCTATGTTGGGATTTTCTAAATCAATATTTTAAAGCTGGGCTAGATCACTGAATTTATTCAAGTCAGCAGTTCTTATTGACTAGTAGGATAACCAATCTATAAACACTGATCTATATTCTAATGTAATCGGGAAATGGTGACTTCCATATGAGTCCTGTAGCATTTGTAAAATGTAAAATCTGAGGGTTGGCTAATGAGATGTCAATATCTGAGAGATTACCAGTCCATGGGCAGATATGGTGAACAAGTGTTTAAGACCAAAAGCTGAGAATGGTCTAAAAATGGTTTGAGCTTGTCACCGTCATATCATTTGTCAAACTCGCTCTCCAAAGAGGGCTTCTTGCATTAGCATCACCTAAAATAATTTCAGGACTAGGCAGTAGTTATCAAATTCTGGGTATAAAAGGTGAGATTCACTCTAAGGTACAAGGAACAAAGAGTAAGAGGAAAGGGCTTCTAAATCCATTCAGCTACGGGCTGGTTGACGACCAAGAGTTGTCATTGAAAATGAAAAACTCCTGACAATAGTCCGTCACCCCGCTGAAATCACGGCATTGCTCCTGGAGAGCCTAAAAGAGAAACCAACATCTTGACCTCCCCCCCCAAGGAGCCCGCGCATGGGAAAGGACCAGATCCAACAACTGGTAGTATGGAAGACCGAGGCTATCATGGAAGATGGAGGCTTGATCCAGGCGATCGCCATTAGAGTAGCGGAGACAGTGACCTCCGTGGCTGTGGGGCAGACTCTGGCCCTTATGGATGAGGACACTGAACTCATACAAAAAAAGCTGTCCTGAGTGGCCAGAGGGCCGGGGCCTTCGGAGCAGGTGGAAACCCCAAAACCCCAGCGCGAGAAACCAGCAATCCAATGGGTTCCTAAGAGTTCTTTGCCTCCGAGTAGCTGGGCAGGGGTTGTGGCTAGTCCCATAGCCCCCAGAAATCACGGAGGATGAAGAAGGCTACACAACGGTCGGGAAGAGGGGGAGGAACAAGAAGAAGAAATTGGGTCCGGGACCGGTAAAGAAGACATTTAAGCTTAGTTTTTTTTTTTTGTATTAATTGTGTTTACATAAGTGAGCAAAGTGCGGTGTATGGTGGACAGGTTATCGTACTGTGAACCAAAACTTTTATTTACAGAGCATTAAGAGACGACATTCTAGATAAACGAACCATGAAATTTTAAACCTTAGACCGGTGTGTCGATCACTTTATTAATTGTATTTTTGCTACTTTATACTAAATAGCACCTACACTATAGAAACTCAAACATCACATCTATAAAACGCTATGGATATGAAGGCTAAATCACATGTCAAACGCAATCTAACAATAATGTTAGAAAAATGGTAGGATAACTAAAAAATGCAATTTTCAATCAGCAGCTTGGTAAAACCCAAAATTTTTAGGGTTACCCTCAGAAGAATGGCCATTTTCATACCTCATACTTTAATTACTAATAATATTTGCTTGTTTTTCATTTTTATCCATTTTTATAATCTTTTGAACAATAATTGTATTTGTAATCAGATAAGATATAATAAAGTGTCAAATAACAACATAATGAAGACATTTCATTTGTTTAATGGATGTTATGGAAATGAAACTCAGTAATAAATGACATAGCTGAAATAAAAAAAAACACAAGAGACAGACTTGATTGAGACAGTCGAACGATCATTAATGTGGCGTGGCCTAGCCTATTGTGGATCTTCCCCTTTTCAAAACGGAAGCCGGTATCGCATTCTCATTTGCATTCGGGCCAGAGCCCTTTCTGAGCGGGTCTAAAATATTGATCAGAACTTCATCAATTATACAGATAGAATTACAGTGGATGAACAGGCCTAATTAAAGAGCTTCTGGAGGATAACGACATTTATTAATTAGTGGTATCAAAGTCTCCCGACCTTGTTCCTGTTCTTGAAACGACAGAGAACAGTCCAATTCGATATCTGACTAAAGAGGGTGGGAGGTGCTATCGTTGACATGAACAAATAAATTAACTGTTTTGTTCATATTTGTTAATTAATAACTCCAGCTTGGCATAGTTACCTACAGGAAATATCCTGACTAATTACAACGCAAAGTGTTTACATGAGTATTACTTCTCTGAGCTGGGTGCTCTAATGATCGCTGGTGGGAGTGTGAGTCTGCTAAACTTTGCAAACCGGATCAACCACATGCAGTTGACACGATATGCAGTTAGCTAAACTTATGTTAACTAATTAAATAGTAAGGGGTCCTTTCATTAGGGATAGCGGTTGCAGTTACCATCTCATATCATGAAGATTCTAGCTTCAAATATAATATGTAAAAAGGCTAATTTTGCTTTAAGTAAATGAATTTCTTGATTTTGAGTACAAATTAATAGTTTTACACTGGTGATTCATTTAATTTATTATACAGAGGGGTCCAAAAAATGTATCCGCTGTTTAAAAGTCCATAACTTGCAAACTAATTGACGGAGTTGTCTCATTTTTGGCAGTGTAATAGTTTGTAGTTCCGGCAATTGCCATACAAGCGCTGTATTGCGTTGTTTTGTTTTCTCAGATGACAGTCGCCAGATAGTTAGTGTTTTATTGTTAGATGTACCTTGTTACTCGAGTAAACATGGCTGGCGTAAGGCTTACATTTGATGAAAGGAAGTCTGTTTTAAAGTGGTATTTTAAGTACGAAAACATTAATGAGGTTCAACGGCAATGGCGAAATGTGTATCAAACAGAGCCACCGACACGTTTAACGATTCGTCGCATTCGAGACAAATTTGAACCCGAAGGCTGTGTTAAAGATGTACACAAACAACGATCTGGACGACCTGTAACAGTAACAAGTCCATTTAACTCCCATCTTGTGTTACAACAATTCTGTGAGGCAGTGTGCCCGTGAAACTGGAGTGAGTCGCTCAAGTGTTTGGCGAATTTTGAAGACAGCAAAGTGGAAGTGCTATATCCCAAGATTGCTACACGCAATGAACGAGGACGACCCAGATCGTATAATGGAGTACAGCGAGTGGTTTAATAGATTGGTGCGCAAAGATGAAGAGTTTGCAGAGATGATTGTGTGGTCTGATGAGGCACAGTTCAAACTCAATGGTACAGTAAATTGCCACAATTGCATCTACTGGGCCGCCGAAAATCCAAACGTCCATGTAGACAAAGCCGTGAATTTGTCAGGAGTAAATGTGTGGTGATGGTTGTCTTACCGGGGCTTGATTGGGCCATTCTTCTTTGACGGCACAGTTACCGGTGAGGTGTACCTTCAGAAGCTTCAAACATCCATTTACCTGCCATCCAAGACTTGTATGGAGATGGAAGATTTTACTTTCAATTAGATGGTGCCCCAGCCCACTACCACAATCGTGTTAGGGCTTATCTCGACGAAAATCTACCAGGAAGATGGATAGGCCGTAGAGGTGCTGTAGAGTATCCACCACATTCCCCAGACTTAACTCCTCTGGACTTTTACCTGTGGGGAACAATAAAGGACGTCGTTTATCGACAAAAGCCACGCACATTGGATGAACTTCGAGAATCCATCGTACATTCATGTGCAAATATCCAACTGAACACGTTGCAGTCAGTAGTTCGTACTGCAGTTAGGCGGCATCGTTTGTGTGTGGATGTTAATAGTGACCATTTCGAACACCTACAGTGATATGTAAGTTGGAATTTAAGCTACACTTTCACCAAAAATGAGACAACTCCGTCAATTAGTTTGCAAGTTATGGACTGTTAACCAGTGGATAAATTTTTTTGACCACTCTGTATATCTAAATAATTCAGAGCTTATTTTTTGTCGGGACAACCAAAAGCGTGGACTTAATCAATCTAATAATCTTTATTGTGCAATAATTACAATCTGCCTTTTATAAGGCAATAATAATACAGATAAATGATCTCATTCATACCATATTTACAGCATCATTCACTCGCTCATTCATACAATAGGACAAGATTGGAAAAACTGGCCATTGCCAGGACTCCCACTGTCACGCGTTTATAGTAGGTCACGAGGCCACTGCCGTTTCAGTCTCCGAGGAGGATTATAGGGATGAGTGGCGCAGTGCAATGACTGTGATACAGGATTAGGGTGGTTGGAAAGGCTACTGTGGAATTTCATAAACTTGGAAGGGATGAGTCCGTATTAAAGACCTTTGTTTAAGAAGATTGAAACCCTTTTTAGATTCCTTTTGTATGTGTTTATAAGTAAATCAATAGCATATTCGTGGCGCAAGATAAAAATTTATAATATTACCACAATTAAGACACTCCTTTATCTTTTTTTCTCTATGCAGAATAAGTGACGCGGCTGACGTAGGAGCGTGGGGACTACCCAAGACTCCGCTTCCTCCTTCGCATGCGAGGGAGGTGACAACCTTGTGGACTTGAAGGGCCTCTGGGCTGTTTGTAAATATTGTATGAATGAGCGAGTGAATGATGAATTGTAAACATGGTATGAATGATGACATTTATCTCAATTACTCATTGCCTAATAAAAGGCAGATTGTAATTTTATCTTAATAAAATTGATTGAAACCGGAATTCAGAATAGGGGACAAAGTCCGCTAAGAATAACAATAAAGCTCAGATAAGTGGTTTATGTCTCGCAAATAAAAATAAATATTACATTACATAAAATGTAACATATTTAAATAACAATAATGTAAAATAAACAGTGAAATCTTGTAAGGAAAAAAATAATAACAAAATAAAATTAATTAAGTAAATTTAGCAAATAAAATCATAAATAATAAAAAAAACACAATATTTGTAAAAAAAACATAATGTTACATTTACATTTAAATAATGGAATTTAATTCATAATTTATATAACAAAATTGTAGGTCTTTAACCGTTTTAATTACAAATTATTGGGAGCTAAAGTGCTAATAACTGAATGAATCTTACTGAATCTATAGTAAATGAATAAAAAAATTATTATGGTATATTGTGCGCCAAAATTTAAAGAAGAATTGGCACAATAGGAAAGAAACGATTAGATTAGACATTTTGATTTCCAAAGGGTTATGTTTTCTCTGTAGCAATGATTAATTTGTGTGTCGTTCACTGTTCGCAATTGTAAGGAAGCAGTATATTTATACGACAGGCATTGTACCAAAGACCGAGCCATTTCTGTGATATTTCATCGCAAATGGGAATGACCAAAATTACCCAGTTAAATTTAAAGAGCCATTCGATGGACTATTAGCCATTATGAAATGGAAGGCCCAGTTCGAAAGAGGTGGTGGCAGGTGTTGCACCTGTTTATCGAACGCCGTTCAAGACACTTGTTCCCGTCCCATGAATAGATAAAGCCATCGACCTGTTAGGTGGTCGTTATGGTAGTTGTTATTACTTTCGGCCTTATCACGTTCATATTGATGAAACGAATGACTACTTCTGCAGCCACCAATTATAGACCGTGTCCTGGTCTAGGCAAGGAACCATCCACTTTTACAGAAGTGTGCATTCAGTAATCTGAATGCCGAGAACATTTTTAATAGACAAGAAGATGAGAAGAATTCCGAAAACCCAATAGTTAATGTAAGAATAATAAGGAAGAGATTTAAACACATGAAACAAATGAACTACACTAAACTAAAAATGACTGAAGGGGTTTCTATTTGGAATTTTATATATAACAAGGTCAGGATTGAAAGTGGAAGAAGAGACGGTGAGAAACTATTAAAGAAGAGAGGTAGCGAAACGAAGTACAAACTATTTACCTCACTGACGATGAAAGGATTAGACTGAAGTTTCAGAGCAGAAATAATATTTATGGTTGAAAAAAATACGTCTAATTTTTTAATAAATAATCTCAGAAGACGGTGATTGTAACGTGGCAGGCAAAGAGAACTTTGGAATCGCAAGAGGGTTAATAGATTAATACTAGAGGGACGGGAAGATTTGGGAGGTAAATGGGAATATAGGGTATATCCGTAAGCTGAATAAAGCATCATAAATACATAAACTTATTATTTTATATGTAAGAAATTTATATAGAAGTTTACATCTGTGACCGATAGACTTTTATAGCCAATGTAAATTAGCGATTGTTTACGCCTGTAATTCGTTTATTTTAGTTATTGAAGGAAAAAATTATCAGTCATTGTTTAAGCCGAATAAGGGGTCTTGCGCTGACAAGTAATTATCTAACAAAGTACCCTCGTAAAATTTATGATAAAAAAAAAAAAAAAAAAAAACGTACCGAGGGTTTATGTTGTTTGTTTACGTCGTTCATCAGTTTACACCAAATAACACCAAACTATGCATACGTATAGATAAACACGGACAGTGATGTATTTATTTTGTTCTCATTCTTCGATCAGCAAACTTTAAGTTAATAAAACTCTGGTTTACAAGTTTCAAGTTTAGTAAAGTTTAAGTATTTTTCTGTCCAATAGTTTAAGTAATTTTTCTCTCAAATAGTTTACTATTTTTTTTATCAAATAGTTTAATTATTTTTTTTATCAAATAGTTTAATTACTTTTTTTATCAAATAGTTTAAGTATTTTTTTTTTATCAAATAGCTTAAGGATTTTTTTTTTTTGTTTTTTTTATCAAATGCTATTTGTTTATTATCATTTAATAAATGTCGGTCATCTAAATGTCTTCCCCTAGATATGTCAATTCCCTGTAATATTTCAGGTTCCCCTGTCCTTGGGTAATGCCCTCTCCTGGCATTAATATTTTCCCCCAGATTCCTGTAAACATTTAGGGGGAGGAGGAAGAGAGAGAAAGTCGGGGTTTACAAGTGGTGTCAGGTGTGGGGTGGATTGCAAGAAAATCCACTAATCCGGGATAAACTTTTATTTCAAAAAAAAAAAAAAAATTTTTTTTGATAAATCCCTTTTAAAATGTCGGTTGAAAGTAACCTCCGACAGAGGATAGAAGAATTAGAGAAGGCTAACCTGGCTTTGGCCCAGTCGGAAGAAAAGTTGAAAAATGAACTCGAAGCTAGCCGGACAGAGATAAAGGAAGGAGGGACACCTAAGCCACCAAGGAAGGATTTGTCCTTGCAGGGTCTGATCAAGACGTGGGGAGGGGAGGCGAGTGCCAGGCCGGTTGACGAATTCCTAGAGTATGTGGAGGAAGTAGCAGCTTGTGGAGCTTGGGAGGACATTGACCGAGTTCGGATTTGTAGGCTCAAGTTGCAGGGCCCGGCAGCCGCCTTTGTCAGAGGAAATGAGGAATTAAAGGGTATTGTCAGCTTTAAGAAGTTTGCAGACGCACTGCGAGAAAGGTTTGGAGATCCACATACTTTTGAATATTATGGAAGAATTTTGCAGGAGACGAGTCAACAGCCAAAAGAGAGGATCCAAGAATTTTCGGACAGATGCATTTCCTTGGGGGGGAAAATGACCAGGTCCGATCTATCTGGGAATGAAGCAAAGTGGTGGGCGCGGGAAGTAGAGAGAAAAGTGCTAGAAGCGTTCATGAGGGGACTCTCGGGTGAGGTGGGAAAACAGGTGTTGTTCGGACGCCCAGATACACTGAAGAATGCAGTGAGATTGGCGTTAGATGTAGAACAAGCCTTGCAAGAGCATCAACGGGGAAAGAACGTATATGTGTTGGAAGAGGCAGGGGGCAGGTCCGGCCCCTGCCATGAGCAGCAACGAGAGAGTGAGAGAAATAGGTATAGAAGCTCAGTGGATCCTATCGCCAGAAACGAGGACCAGGCCTCGGCACGGGGAGCGGGAGCGGTGTTTAGCTTAAGGGAACAGATCGAAGACGCTTGTATCAGCGCGATTCAAAAGGCGCTTCCCTCGAGACTAGGGAAATCCGATTCTCAGCGTTGCTATCGGTGTGGAGAGTTAGGACATTACGCAAGGGGATGCAGAATGCCACCACCGGCTAAAGGAGTAAGCAATAACCCGGGCCCCAGAGAAAGGGTAACTTGCTACAGGTGTGGACGGCAAGGGCATATAGCGAACCAGTGCAGATCCCAGCAGCTGCCCACCGAAAAGAAATTGAACCCCGTGCAGGGGCCCCCCAAATGCTTAAGGCCCGACGGTCACCCCCCGTCTGGGCCGGAGAAACCCAAGCCTGTGGATGAGAAATGGCTTACAGGGGTGGGAGCCGGAGTAGGTAAATTGATAAAACTGGACATGCTAATTGGGGGATATCTCCACCACATGATAGTAGACACGGGGGCCGAAGTGACGCTAATTCGCACGGCGCTTCCGGGAGTTCAATTAAGGCCCGCCAGTGTCCGAGCTAGAGGAGTAACAGGACAGGCTCTGCGTATTTTGGGGGTACAAGAGTTGATGTGCCAAGTAGACGGCCTGGAAGTGAAACATCAGGTGATGATAATCAGCGTGAACTTGCCCGGAGACGGAATCATAGGTTTGGATTTGCTAGAAAAGCTAGGAGCCAAACTGGATATTCGTAACCGGGAGGTGATAGTGACGCCGCCTGACGCTGGCCTGAGTTTTGAGAAGCAACCAGTCAACGTACATCCCCTTCACCAGTTGGGAGTGGCAATAAATTCCTTAGAAGCGAAAGGGAGAAGTACAAGGGAAACGACGCAGGAGGAGCCAATTCCAAAGGATGGATCCTCGTCCGACCTAATCCATGCCCAAGAAAGAAAGCACCAACAGAAGAGGGAAAAGAGGGTCAAACGCGGAAACCAGCAGGCCGCGAACAAAGCAGTAGAGACCCCGGGATCCCGCGAACTACCCGACAAGCACGATGAGACCAAGGGGCTAGAAATTACCAGCCCTGCTCGAATCGCAATCCCTTCGTGTAGTGAGAAACTCATTAGAGCAACGATCCACCAGAGAGAGAAGGCAGTGGTGGTTGTCGAGCCGGTACCATTGAAACAAGGTAGCTTAAGAGTAGGGCGAAGTATTGGGCTCGTAGAACACGGGGAGGTTTGGATCCAACTTATGAACTCGGGGCCGGTGGATACCTACCTCGATAAAGGGCAATTATTGGGAATAGGCGCGGAATGGCATACGGAGGAAAGAAATGAAAGGGACGTTCGGATACACCGAGTAGAGGGTAGCGAGAATGCTCTGGAAAAGGGGGCTCAACTATGGAATGTAGACCACCTCGGTGAGTCGGATAAGGGTGTAGTCGAGTCGCTGCTAGAAGAGTTTAAAGATCTATTCGAAGAACCGGGAAAGGAAGGCTGCTCTACTGGGGTGAAGCATAGAATACCAACAGGGGAAGCTCCCCCGGTGATCAAGCGCCCGTATCGAGTGCCCTTCAACCAACGAGCGGTAGTAGAGGAACACTTAGAAGAAATGTTACGCAAGGGAGTGATAGCTCCTTCCGACAGTGCTTGGGCTGCACCTGTCGTGTTGGTACCCAAACGAAGTGAAGACGGAAGGACCCAGTATAGATTCTGCACTGATTTCCGGGGGCTGAATGCAGTAACGCAGGTGGATGCTTACCCCCTACCATTGATTCAGGAAACATTAGAGATGTTGGGACAGAGTAGGCTTTTCACAACATTAGACCTTGCTAGCGGCTACCACCAAATACCGGTGGCCGAGGAAGATCGACCGAAAACTGCCTTCACCACCCTAGGGGGGCACTACGAGTACCATAAAATGCCGTTCGGGCTTGCTGGGGCCCCAGCCACATTCCAGCGAACTATGGACCAGGTACTAAGGATGGGAGTTAAGGGGACTGACTGCTATGTTTATTTAGATGACATTATCATCTTCAGTGGTGATATGGATGAGCACTGCACTCGATTAAGAAGGGTGCTGGAGCGACTGCGGGGTGCTAATCTGAAGTTGAAAGGACCAAAATGTAAGTTTGTGGTCAGGCAGGTAAAATACCTTGGCCACTTGGTAACCAGTGAAGGGGTGAAACCTGACCCAGAAAAGATCACGGTGGTGACAGAATTTCCAAAACCCGGTTCGGCTCGGGAAGTGAGAGGCTTCCTGGGTCTCGCTGGATATTACCGGAGGTTCGTACCTCAATTCGCCGAAATTGCCAAGCCCCTCACCCAGCTGACGGGGAAGGGAATGTCATTTCACTGGGGGAAAGAACAAGACGAGGCGTTTACCGCTCTACAGGAGATATTGTGTTCTGACCGAGTGCTGATTTATCCTGATTTCCGGGACCCTTTCATTCTGGCGACCGATGCCTCTGGAATGGCAGTAGGGGCCGTCCTCTCACAACTCCGAAACGGACAAGAAAGGCCTATCGCCTTTGCCAGTCGACAGCTACACCCAGCGGAACAAAATTATTCGGCTACCGAAAGAGAGCTACTTTCGGTAGTCTGGGCAACCAAGCATTTTAGGTGCTATCTGTTGGGTCGAAAGTTTACACTTGTCACTGACCACGCTGCACTTAAATGGATGCTGTCCCTAAGAGACCCGTCCTCACGCTTGATGAGGTGGGCTCTCAGACTCGAGGAATTCGAGTATCAGGTCGTCCACAAACCAGGGAAGAAGCATACCAACGCGGACTCCCTGAGTAGGGCCGTAGCGGGTATAAGGACGTTCGACGAAGGAGCCCAACGGGTTCTTTGGAAAAGAGGGCAGGAACAGGACGAAGAATGCCAGAGATGGGTCAAAAATAACCCACGAGGGTTACGGACGGGGGCGGATGGGATAATACACTACGGAATAAGTGATGACCCAAATCAATGGAAAATTTTGGTTCCACTAGATCGCCGGCAACAGATCATGGAGGAACACCATAGTCGGCCATGGGCGGGACATCCGGGAAGAGAACGTACCCAGGAATTGATAAAGAATAAGTACTATTGGCCCTCGATGGGGAAAGATATAGAAGAGTTCGTTAAGGGGTGCCACTCGTGTGCTCAGAGAAAGACCCCCCCTGGGTTAACAGCTCCTCTAGAGGCCCCCTTCTTTCCCAAGGAGCCATTCGAAATGGTTTCCCTGGATATCGTGGGGCCGTTCCCAAAGAGTAGCCGCGGGAATAAATACTTGTTAACTTTTATAGACCACTTCAGCCGATACACTGAAGCTGAACCTATAAGAGAACAGACGGCGGACGAGACCGCTCGGGTTTTTGTCGAGCGTATAATCACCAGACATGGGACTCCAAAGAAACTACTGACTGATCAAGGCAGGAATTTCGTGTCGGCGTTGTTCAAATCCGTGTGCAAGGGCTTAGGCATACAAAAACTCCAAACCACCCCCTACCATCCCCAGAGTAATGGAATGCTGGAACGCTTTCATCGTACACTGGGAGATTCCATGGCTCACTTTGCCAAAAAAGATGGGCGAGATTGGGACCGGTGGGTCCCCTATTCACTAATGGCTTATCGCTCCATACCACATTCTGCCACGGGATTTTCACCGAACTTCCTGTTATATGGCAGAGAGCTCCGCACTCCGGAAGGGGAATGGATAGAGCCTGTGGAAGCGTTGGAAAACGCCTTAACACAAGATGAAGCTGCAAGGATTAGGGTTCGTGTAGAACAGGCCTACGAAGAAGCCCGTGAAAGAATTAAGAAAACTTGGGCTCGCAGAACCGCGGCGGTTAACCAAGATAGGAGATCCCGTACTTTCACCGAGGGCGACGCGGTATACCTACATGTACCCGCGGTAAAACCAGGAAATTTAAAAAAATTTCATTGCCCTTGGACGGGACCATGGATAATAGTCAAGAAATGCAGTGCGGTAACCTATGCAATCAGAAATGAAACCGGCGGGACCCAGGTAGTTCACGTGAACCGCTTGAAACCGGCTTTTAACAGTGGTCTCGAAACGGAGTATCCAAAGGAGCAACAGTCTGAATCGGAAGATGACGATGACGAAGTAAGGGATAAGGAAAGAGACCAGGAGGACTTCTGGCCGATCCCCCTAACCGACTCTGACGAGGAGGGAGAGCCCCATCCTAGAGAAAGGGCCATTGGGAACGATTCCCTATTGGCCACTAGCTCGCCAAGGAGGGATGTAGTGGCTCCAAGCTGGTGGCCTGAGGGCGAAGCGGAGGGGCGACCGAGTATTATCCGTACGGAGGAAGATGTTTCATCGAGCGAAAAGGAGCCCACCCGCCTGGTTACCCCGTTGGTGAACACATCGGAGGTCTCGGGAGAGACCTCGGTGGAAGATGACAGTACCAACTATCGAGACCCGACTTGGGAGGCGGATAGTACAGAGGCACCGATGTTGCCGCGCAGTCCCTACTTATTGAGAAATAATCGCCGGTCTAGCCGGGGAGGGAGAAACAAAGAGTGAGGGTGTCAGTGCGTGTCACGAGAAAGAAAAGTGTTGACCTAGGGTCAACACTTTTGGAAAACGGGGAGTGTTGTGACCGATAGACTTTTATAGCCAATGTAAATTAGCGATTGTTTACGCCTGTAATTCGTTTATTTTAGTTATTGAAGGAAAAAATTATCAGTCATTGTTTAAGCCGAATAAGGGGTCTTGCGCTGACAAGTAATTATCTAACAAAGTACCCTCGTAAAATTTATGATAAAAAAAAAAAAAAAAAAAAAAAAAAAAAAAGTGTAAATTAGAGATAAATATTTTTTTTGTATTTGGTTAGTTTTATATAAAGAATTAATAATTATTGATAATATTATAAATGTTCTAAGAATATCTTTGTGTTTCAAATGTGAGTGTATTGATTTTGTTTTATGGGAAATATGCTGGAAAGTAAACAAAACAAATAACGGTGCGGGACGCCTCCGAGGCCCCGTAAGACCCTACATCCTTTATAGAGGATTAAAAGGACGGAGCACCGGGATCAGTCGCTTGCAGTCAGTGTGTGTATCCAGAGCTGGGTTGGCCAACACCCGCCGGAGCGCCCCCCCCTCATCTCACCACCTTATCGGCCTATGGTTTATGGGGAGCACCTCTGGTTGGAGATTTGACTTGGAACTAGTATGGATATGAGCATATCGATCATCGACTCACCGATTCCCTCCACCTGGAACCTCACAGCTGATTGACTAATCCACTATCTAGCTACGACAGGTAACCTCGTTGGACGTAGCTTCCACGTACCGAGGGTTTATGTTGTTTGTTTACGTCGTTCATCAGTTTACACCAAATAACACCAAACTATGCATACGTATAGATAAACACGGACAGTGATGTATTTATTTTGTTCTCATTCTTCGATCAGCAAACTTTAAGTTAATAAAACTCTGGTTTACAAGTTTCAAGTTTAGTAAAGTTTAAGTATTTTTCTGTCCAATAGTTTAAGTAATTTTTCTCTCAAATAGTTTACTATTTTTTTTATCAAATAGTTTAATTATTTTTTTTATCAAATAGTTTAATTAATTTTTTTATCAAATAGTTTAAGTATTTTTTTTTTATCAAATAGCTTAAGGATTTTTTTTTTTGTTTTTTTTATCAAATGCTATTTGTTTATTATCATTTAATAAATGTCGGTCATCTAAATGTCTTCCCCTAGATATGTCAATTCCCTGTAATATTTCAGGTTCCCCTGTCCTTGGGTAATGCCCTCTCCTGGCATTAATATTTTCCCCCAGATTCCTGTAAACATTTAGGGGGAGGAGGAAGAGAGAGAAAGTCGGGGTTTACACATCCATTTAAATCCTAAAATACTTATTATATCAGTTACTGATTAAATTTTGTTCTATATTTCAAATTGAAAAAACGGCAATTCAAGACCTGAGTAAAAGGAAAATAGCTTTTTCTTCAACATTCATAAAATAAATGGAGGTTATAATAAGCTTATAAACAGACAGTTATTTTGATTTGATTTCAATATTTTTTCTTCTGTTTCCTCTGTTTTCGGTTTTTTCTTCTGGAGTTGGCAAATGATGTGACACCTTCAGTAAATTCATTTTTTTTTTTACAAATGACAACTCATTGACCAACAAATACCTTTATAAAGACTTAACATTTTATTATTTTTTACTTAGATTATGAATCATTTAATTTTCTGATTACAAAATGGACGGTTGGAAGTATTTTCTTGTCCACAATTCAATGACCATACAAATAAATTGAACGATGTTTGAATGACTGAATGTTCAATTTTTATGAACAATATTGATGAACATCATAATACATTTTTATTTTGATTGTACATATATATCATGACAAATCCATGCCACTAATAATCAATTAAATTTATGTCATAATATTTTTAAAAAGTTGCATTTCCTTTGGTTTTTCCTCTTCTTGATAATAATTCAGTTTGTTTGAGTAGTCACTGCAGAAGGCGTTATTCTAGCCCTCTACACATCGGACACAGCCATATTAACGAACGGATTAACAGCTACGTAATGAGACAACGCAGCAATCCTGAACAATGAATGAAAAAAAAATATCAACATCACAAAACCATTACAGATGACATTCACATTCCGCCGTGTGGATTCCTCCTTTGTTTTTAAATGTAATCATCATCTACCTCAATAAGATCCTAGCACAAACCTAGTGACGGTAGAAAGAATTCAATCAAAACTACATAGACTTAGTGCAATTGGACTTATCAAATGTTAGAGATACTTGAGCTAGCAACCATCAAGACCATCCTGACACGACACAATGACACCGGAGGAATTGGAGTTGGGATTTATTAATTTTAATAAACTGCCCACAAAATAACCGTTGATACAAGATGGCATCGCTGGGTGTCCCGCATACTACTCACGTCTTTTTCCTTCTATAAATCATCTCATCAACTGGTTGTATTATTTATTTTCTGTATACAGTTATAAATACGTTAATACGACATTAAAAAAAATGTTAGTAGTTTCGTCTATTAGATAGCAGCACACACAGTTGACAATTGATTGAAAACGTATTTAATAATACGTAGTTATTCATATTTCGGCACCGCCATTCCAAAACTTTCTGAAGGAATAAATTCTTGTATTGATGGTCAAAGAGATTTTAACTATATCATTATTACCTTCATTATCATCCGAACTGTATTAAAGTAAAATTGAAATAGCTTTCTTATTGGATCATGTACAATACTGGGAATCACGAAAGAGGGTATTATTGATACACTTATTATAGATTAATAAAATTAATTTTGGCTTTATTATATGTAAAATGCCAGATCTATTTTTTTTTTTTTTTGTGACCACGAACACAAGCTAGCTGGGCTACTTCACTTTCGTGATTTACGCCCTGTGGCATATTGAGACAAGATACATAATTAATTACAAGTTGTCCACTTTAATTTAAATGTTGAATCTTCTGTTTGGTTTGATATACCCTTGTAGCTTCGAGGGCAATATCCTGTATAGGTGGTCATATTATGATCACCAGGGATTTTATGAAAATAATGTGTTTTTATTAGTTACCCATCGGCCTATCACACAAGGGTATCGGCATTATTTTATTTGATAAGTAGAAAGGTAATAATGATTCGTGATTATACTATTTTCTTTATTTTTCCTTTTACACTTATTTCCCTAGAGGATATTCTATTTACTAAGCCAGCGACTTTGCCCTGTTGTACATGCTAGCCTGGATATACATTCGTGGAAGTAATGGTTTTTATGTTCTTTCCTGTGCATTGAGGTCTCCATGACTTTACGAGGGCCCTTATTCCAGACCTCATAGATAGATTTAATTAGAGGGTGATCTCCAAAACGGATACTTGTATTACCTCATGTATGCAATCATTTCTCATCCGATTACTTCCTCATTGCTCGGTGGCTGGGAGGATTACTCAACGTCAGGCTCGGATGGTACACCGGGTTTAAAGACATAATAAATATTTCCAAGTAAGAATTTGTATGTTTGTAGCGACCGCTAACTACATAAGTTAAATCACCCTATACTCTGATGCACACATATTGTAAGCAAAGTAAAATAACAGGAACTAAGTGTATGTAAATCATTGTAAGTTGTTAGTAATAAACCATGCACGGGACCGGCAGTCGTAAAACAAATCAGGTAAGAGGGTCGACGGTCGTCAGCCATAAAACCTGAAAGGGGTACCATCTAGCAGCCATAAAGCAGTCATAAACCTAAGAGGGGTTGGCCACCTGGCCATCATAACCATACACCTTTCAGACCGTCTCCCCCTTCCGGCAGGAAGGGGAAATACTATTTAACCCTGGGGCTTCTAGCCCTAAATCCCACTCAGTCTTCTACTCTCTTAGTCTCCTCTCCCGCTTTCACTCGGTGACGCTCTACGCCCAGCCCACTGGCCCGGGAAGTCAGCTTCTTAGACTCCTCGTCAATCTACTACTCTCTCCTCAGCGCCTCTGAGTCTGTCCCCCTGGCTTTCAGTCTCCTTGCAGACCCTCTGACGACTTGTACCTGTGACACTGCCAGGCCCCCGCTCGAACTCTGAAAACTGTCCTTATTCTTTATGAAACCTCTGTATCTCTTCTCTTGAACACAGTGCATTGTCGGGGCACATACCTATCACAAAATGGAGTCAGATATTAACGCCGTCCTGGAACGATTGTCCAGGTTATTAACTCGAACAATCCGCACTTGTCGCCAGGGCTAGGGGGATTAGGCACTCCCCAAGTGACAACCCGACAATGTTCTTCCACCAACTCTTCAATGTCTAATCCAATGTTGTTATTTGTTCCATGTGCATTATTACATAACCTCTTGACGTCCTTCCCCATACATTATCCATCGCTACACTTTAATTTATTCATACCATAAAAATTTCGTGTTTTTTTCAAAAACGATATTCAAACGTAATTCATTAATTTAGTACTGAAATGTCAGAGTTTAAGCGTAAATTTCTATATAGATTCTAGTGAGAGTCAATGTCCTTATAACAAATCATAACCAAATGTCCACTTTTTCATAAACGAGGAGAACACATGCAGTGCCATCAATTAAAACTAATAATTTAAGATTCTTGAAAGATATGGATTGATAAACTCTGTTAATATGTTCATTCACTTTCTAATTAAAATCACGAAAAAAGAAACTTAAGTCACTGCCAATAAGAATTCAACGAACAATATGGATCAGGATTGAAAAAGTCTACCTCCCGACGAACACTCCTTTGCGACTGTCCTCATTAAATTGCTAACACTTTAAACAAACTCGACTTTTTAAACAGTTCCTTCTGAGTCCTCAAACAAGAAGGTAGTCAGGGAACGGTGCAAATTGAATTTGACGAGGGGATGCCATACAAAAGTGGTGGGGGCAATTTTCGGTTCTTTCTTTGGATGTTTCTTCTCCCCTGTTATGGGCTAGGGGGAAGAATACTTCAAGTTTCCTCAATTATACAAATTGCGAAAACATTTTTGTAGCCAACTGCGATTTTCAAACTTTTAGTGAAGATATGAACTAGGGGTCTCCTAGATGTTTGGTGGTAATATCAACCACCTATTATTGTTTCATTCCCTCTGAGGGATATTTAAAGCTTTAATAAGTGAAGTATTGACCTACCTAGGTACTGAACTCCCATCATTCATAGTTATTAATTTTAACAGTGGTAATACATTTGTTAAGATAACTATGAAGGACCTGACCTTCAAAGTTTACAAATTGATGGATCGACTTTTGTTCTTGTCTAGACAAGATACTCTATCACATATAATTACATTTATCTGGGATATTTATCTATTTCTATCTATTATTTTATTGAAACTTGCAGTTGTTTTTTATTAAACAATGGGCAATCTTCCCTGACATTGGTTATTCGGGCTATCCAAGGGCAATGCGTAGTTCATTCAATTCAATTTCAAAATGACCATTGGGTTACTTCATATATATCAAGTCCACCTTAAAAATTGATTCTCAACGTTTTTCTTTGTAATAAAAGGGTTGCTTATTAAATAAATGAAAGATGCTGTTTTAGTTAAACGACATTTTTCCGTTTGGATTTATTTTGCTTACAGGTTCAACTTGTTTAATTCGTCATAAGAATGAGAAATATTTTTGCTCTAAAAATACCCAGAAAAGCCAGCTCTCTGTAACTTTTTATTATTAGAATCCTTTTATTGAGATAAAATTACAATCTACTCTATTGGGGAATAGATCATTAGTTGTGTCCAATGTTCTTATTCCTAATATATTTAGAGTTCTGCTTTCACTCACTCATTTATACAATATTTATAAATTCACTAACCCCAGGGATATCCCAAATCCGCGTGTTTGTCACCTCCCTCGCGTGCGAAAGAGGAAGAGGAGACTTAGGAAATCCCTCACGCTCCTCCATCAGCTACTTCACCGGATACAAGCAATGTCGTTCAGACCATGATTGGAGAATCTGGCCATTGCAAGGACTCCCACTGTCACGTTTTTATAGCAGGTCACAGGCCACTGCCGCTTTAGAGGATTATAGGGATGTTTGGCGCAGTGTAATGGCTGTCCTGGATTAGGGATGATTGAATAGGTTTCTATGGAATTTCATAAACTTGGAAGGGATGAGCTCATGGATTTGGGCAAATTAATATCGTTCTAATGTGTTCAGTTACTGAGTTAATAGGGAGCATTAACTATTTTTTCTCAGGCCCTTTGATTGAAAGGATTGAATTCGCTTGATATTCGAATTTTTTGATTTAGTAATTTTCAGTATACCTGTGTGGATTGGCTTTCGTATAACTTTGTCAATTAGTAATTGTTGTGGCCACCTCTCAATTACGAAAAATTAAAAGTTACACTCATCTTGGCCCAGAAATATATGTCCATGTTTCCATATGTTTTAATAAAAGTTACAAAGTCAGTGTGAGTGAGGAAGAAGCTAGTGGCGGGAACAGCCGCAGGTAGGGACCCTTCCCCACCACGGCTGGCCGCATATATAAGAAACTAAACTAGACCGAATCAGCATAACGAACAGGACCGTAATACTTGGAACACTACTCTCTCTTCTCTCTCTGCACTGGCGCTTGCTGCTCTACTAAAACCATGGTCTTTTCATTCTTCTACCTCTGCATCTCTCTCTCCTAACCTCGCTATGTTTATTCCGGCCCCACACCTTCCTAGTGGGAATCTCTGCCTTCGTTTCGCTAAATCTAGCAACTCCTTGGGAGAGACCTCTCCTGGCGGACGATGGTTGCCGTGGCCCTACAAACTTACCAAGTAGTGTCTCCCACGGCAATCTAGTCTGCCTCTCTCCGGTTTACACTCGCTTTTGGGATCCGGACGGTTTTCGCCTACCCTTAGATACCGAGTGTGAATTCGTGGTCATTCCAAGACCACATAAACTACCTATAAACCTACCCTGTACCTCTTCTCCTGAACATAGTGCACTGTCAGGGCACCCCTTTTAAGATCTTATGGAGTCAGATCAAAACGATTAGGCCGGCAGCCAGGGTGAAAGACCACAGTTCCGCCAGCCTTATCTCTTTCTGGGCGCTCGCCGTATGGCGGCTAGAGGTTGTAGTGACCCTAGATCGCGGTGGGCGTCTCCACCCCACCTTGGGGACTCACATATCAGTGCCCGACAGTAATTATTTTCTATTGAGAGATAGGTAAGTAATCTATAGTTGTCCATAAGCGTCTGTTTCGCAACATCAAACATCGTTCCATGTCAGTCTTCTATCGAGATGGAAGCCTAGATGCCGTGCTGTCTTTTGTACAGGAAGAGGGATGGAATTAAAAAAGAAAAACTAGTGGACAGGACTTTTGGCAGAGGGTAAAAGTAATTTAGGCACATATTTATCCGTTATATTTAATTCATTATTGGCCGATACTCGATCTAAGGCATCATTGAAGGATGGATGCTGTTTGAGGTCTGGATGGGATGACAGGACTTCAGTTTATCTGCAAATGTTCCCAAAAAGTTATTGGGAGTAGAGGGGACATCACCGATGTATTGGTTATAGAGGATGGGACACAGGACACTGTCTTGTGGAACTCTACTTGTGGGATAGTAGTTGGAATATTCTAAGCTTGTGCTATTCAGAAAGGCACCAGTGCAATACTGTTTGTTTGGCTGAGGATATATGGTCAATAATGAATTTTTGAGAAACAAGGTCTTATCGAGTGGTGCCATCTTGTACACGGCATCCAAACTGTTTATAATGAAAAACGTTTTTTGTTCAACAATCGGAAGTAAGCTAATTGGACGGTAAAATGAGATTTCATTAGTTGGTCTACCGTGTTGTGCGAATAGGACAATGAAAAAATGTTTCCAAAGGAGAGGAAAGTGCGTCGTTTTGAATGCAGTTATAAACGCATGTTGTAGGTAAGTAGGTTAGGAAGATTATGGCTTTAGGAAGAAGTTGTTGGTGAATTTGAGGAGTAACGAGATCGTATCCCGAAGATTTTCGGTAAGGTAAGTTTTATAGAAGGTATTTGACCTCAAAGGAGTTAACGGCTTTTGGTGGAAGTGGTTAACTAAGGAAATCTTTACAGTTGTGGCAAAGTACGGTTTTGATTAATAATGGTGAGGTGTGAAAGTAGGGGGAAAGTGCTGAGCGAATTCTTCATACCTTTCTCCATCTGAAGCGGGTTCCATCATCACAATGGGGTGGGTGGGTATGAAAACCGATGATATTTTAGGACCTTTTTAATTACATTCCACAGGGAATTGTCCCAAGTGGAAAGAGAGGTGAGGTGGGATTAAATGAATCGGGTCGGAATGATGCTAAATACCAAATTTTTGGTTGACACCCCATCGTCGATGCTTCCCAAGCTCTCTTGATCAAAGTAGTGAAAGAATGCACTGCATCGTCTCGGTCTTGGGATGTTTTAAGGACACTTTGAGGTCTACGGAATCAGTAAGAAACTGACGGAAGAGGTCCCAATCAACTGGGCCCCTAATAAATGAAAGCGGAGGCAGTTTGTAAACGACTATGATTGGAGGAGAGGTCATTATGGCGCGTAAGTATATAGTTTAGGGTTCCTAAACTATTGCAGAAGAAAACGTCAATATGAGGATTTTGGTTGGGGTAAGATGGCCAACAGGTGGATGTGTCAGAAGAGGTACTGGAAACATTTTTACGTGTGAGTATAGACAGCAAAGCACGTCCTCGTGTATTAGTGGATCTTGCATCCCTCTGATGGTGGTTTGCATTGAAAGCCACCAAAGGTAAACAATATCCGAATTCCACTGAGTAAATTTCTGATGGTATTTGCGAGAGTTCAGCGAGAGATAAGAGTAATTGGGGAGATCGTTTGGTCAGGCATGGTGGCTCAGTTGGTAGACCCCTTGCCTAAAAAAGGTCCCGTGTTCGAGTCCCAACATAGTCAGTATATTTTGTATTTAGTTAATATTTAGTAATAACATTGTTATCAACACAACGAAATTTACTACTGTTCTCATTCCAGTTTTACCTAATTTCATTTCACTATCGGGCTTTTATTGAAAAATATCAGGCAGTTATTGTTAACTTTAGGTTAGTAATATTTTTCGTGAAAGAAGAGTAATTTTATTTTAAGTAAATTAAAAAAGAAGTTTGTTCTAACATTTTATTTTTGTTACAGTGCAAGAAAGTATTGTTGGAGAGTGCTCTGTGCAAATGAAAATCATAACATAAGGAAAACTATAAAATATATATATATATATAGCATATTTTCCCAAAAAAAGATAGCAGAGTACTTTGAGATATTTTTATAGAAACTTAATTATTGTGATAAACAGTTTTCGTTATTGTGAAATAAGTAATTGTGATAAATGTTCTCATTCATATCATATTTACAATTTTCATGCCCTCACTCATTTATACAGTATTTACAGTCATTCTTAGGATGTGGGTGTCAGATTATGGCACAACTGAACATTGATCGTACCAATTACTTTAAGATAAATGCCCGAAATTCGAGTCAGGGGTACAGTCTGGATCTTTGTGATTAATGGGCCGGCGCACACCGGTTCCTAACGACGAAAAACGGGACAAAAGTCTGCAAAACAGTAAAGTTCGCCTCAAAAAATTTTTTTTCACATTTTTAATGAAGGTATAGATTGCCCTTGATGGAAAACTGGTGATAAATTTTCCAAAAATAGCGCAAAAATAGTCCGAAAATAGACACACAAAAAACTTTCACAAAAATCAAGTGTTACCCATGATTTTCAAAGTTTTTTTTTACGCTGAATGCAATGGTGTTAGTTTACGCGACTTATTCAACAACCAAGAAAATATTAGGTAAGTTTTCCACATAGTCATCATCGTTTTTAGTGTGAAAAAAGGTATTAGTAAACAAATACATGTAGGTACACAGCACATAAGCATAGGTAGGTCCTCACAATAAAACTATTACCCCGATTAATGGCTATATTTGAAAAAAAAAACAACATGATGAGTGAAGTAGTAAAGTTGGTAAACATCAGTTTTCAATTTCGTCTTCGTACATAAATCCAGAGAGTTCGTGATTATTATAATGTTACTTAGATGAAAGTTTGTTAGGAGATTTTTAGCCTCTTCCTCAAGTTCAATTATTGGAGATTTTTGCCAATTTGGTCTCAATCTTGCAAGGAGTGGAGAACTATTACCCCGAGTACTTATGGGCAGAAAAATAGTATATGAAAAAAGTTATTGAAAAATAATGTATATAAAATGATACCCACACGCGGTAAAGTTGGTAAACATCAGTTTTCAATTTTGTCTTCGTCTAGAAATCCAGAGTCTTTGTGACTATGTGTTGGATGAAAGTTTGTAAGGGGATTTTCAGCCTCTTCCTCAAGTTCAATTGGAGATTTTTGCCAATTTGGTCTCAATCTTGAAAGGAGTGGATCAGAAGAAATAATTAAATTATGTATGATGTCTTCGCTTGTTGTGGTTCTCGATATTTTGCGGGAATGGTTCAGCCGAAATCGTTTAAAATCCTTGTTTTTACTTTCTTGAGCTTCCTCTGATATCCAACCAATCGGTAAAACAGTAGAATCCAGAAACACTTTTCCGTGGATTAAAATTGTATGAACAGAGGATGGCATGTTGTACCATTCATACAAAGAAACATATAGCTCTGCAGTTTTGTGTCAGTATTTTTCGAACTTGGAGGAGTCCACAGAAGCACCAAAAGAAATCACTTGAAGAATCACATAAAATTTTTGGATCAAGTTTTCGTTAATTTCGGTAATCTCAGCAACAGTTTCCCAATCTCTGAAAAAACGTCGCGCGCTGTTTCCATCGTTGGTTGTACCAGATCCTTGTTTCGGCACATCCACTAAAATGCCAATTTTCTCTTTCAAGCTGTGCTGGATATGTTCCTTTGTAGTTTTCATTCTACGCTTTTCGTCAGGTAATCTCGCACTCCATTTTTTGATTGGCAAGTGGTAAGCTATATGTAAAATACATTCCATCAATTGTATCTAAGCGTGAAGACTCGACAACCCATACTCTGTGCTGGCTTGATCGATAGGCATAGCCTTTACTCTCTCAAGGTTGTTCATTTTTGATGGTTTGATACCGCCTGACATACTTTGCCATCTATCATGGTTAACTGCAAGCTATGAACCGTTTCATAGGTAGTGTTTTCGATTAATGTTATGGAGGGTTTCAAATTTTTGATTTTATCTTTTATGTTCTCTACATCTGCTATGATCTTTGTAGTGTCCTCTTTTTCGAACTCAAACTTAATAGGACGGCAAAATTTGTTAGAGGAAAGGGAAGGATTGACCCAGCACGCACTGTGGATGCTGGTGCCGATGTCGCTAGTATCAGACAACTTCAAAGGTACGAGAGATACCATGAACACAGAAGCGTCAGATATGTCAGGGGCACTGAAATTTTGCTTGTAGGTCCCTTGGCTGGAAGCTCCATCGCAGCCCCATTTTGAACTCAACACCAAATTTTTACCCTGAGGGAGATCAACAGCCATTTTTAATGAAATCAGCAACCTAGTGACGGTTTTGTCTAATAAGCTTTGAAGTGCTACACTTGCCTTTGTTTCAGAGACAAGTATATCCGGGTAGCAATCCTTTTTCGCTTGCAATAGAGCTTTATATGAAGGAAATACATTGCAACCTTTGCTTAAGTCCTCGGATCGAATTCGGTTGTATTGGTATTTTGTTTGTATTTTTTCGACAAACAGAGCAACAGGCTTCTTCTTTTGATAGCGTATCACTTTCATCCATCTTCGGTTCGGCCCCGAACAAATTTGAAGTATGAGGACATTGCTCATAAGCTCTGAAATTTTTTTGAAAGATGTGTGAGCCCGTTTTTTGTCAAACTATACTTCATTGCATATTGATGTTCAGAAATTGAATATAACTCACTCAATTCCTTACCTTTGCGTTTGTTCGAACTCCAAATACGGCACTTTTATGGCAGAAACCATGATTATTATCTTTAGAATGGTGGTAACAACTGAGTCAGAAGATCAACAAGGAATGGACCACATTGGTATATTTCTTTCATTTTTAATAGCGAGTCAAATACTCAGAATATAAATAAACAGACGCGTTTGTCTCCACTAATAAGGATCTAGAATCAAGGGTCGCACTCGGTCGCAGCTAATTTGTGTTTTAATCGCTTCTCCATACTTGTATGATCACGAATCAACTTCATTTTAAAAAGCGGGTGGAAGTGGAAGATTCATAAGCTTCTAAAAGCGTAAATAATGTATAAAAACTAGATTTTTTCTTCTATTAAACGATCTAAGCGCACGTTATCGTTACATTTTCCCGAGTGTGAATAACGTGCTAGCTTCATTTTTTGCCCTGTAAAAGAAAGCCACTGAAAGACAATTTTAAAATAAGCTTGAAATATCTTTTACCCGTCATTACAAAACTTGGCTTTTCCTCGCGATTTTCTCGTTTATTCTTAACCCCTTACTCTTTCGTCAAGTAGATGAGCTTACAATATAACAACCAGAGCTTAGAAACCATCGGTTCTGAATACCTTAGGTACTTCTCTAACTGAATTATAATACCATTTTATGGCCACGAAGGTGTCAAAAATGGACTTTTGTCCCGTTTTTCGTCGTTAGGAACCAGTGTGTGGCGTGCTAACCGCTAGGCTATGGGTCGGCTCATTATAATAGGATGTATTAATTTTGTGTCGTTCTCGCACTTCCTGGTGCATACGATTTCCATCGGTTTCCTCAAAAATAAAATTATTGTTTAGAGACTATTGTTAGCTATTTTTAAAGACCGTGTTCAATCAAACAATAGCACAGCCCTTGTGCCTATTGTTAAAAATATATTACATAATTATTCTAACAGGCGACATAAAATGATTTTATATTATAAATGTATTTTTTACCACTTATTAGTAAGCACCGAATGCTCATAATGTTTCCCGTTTTACTGACACAATTTTTGTTTGCTTTATCCAACTCGCTCATAGTCTCCGACTCGACTATTAAGTCAGAGTAGCCCTTGAAGAGAGCCTTTTGTCAAGTTAACAGCACAGACTGTGAATAGCATGCAACTAATCGACCGTTTTAGGCGCAATAATTTCAACGTAATTGCATGCACAATCCCTCTTTTCACAAAGCAGTTATGCAATTAATTAACACAATGGCATACCTGCATTAGCGGACTATATGAACAATCAGCTTGATTGCCCTGACAATACATGACACAGAGCCACCTGTTACTGTCAAGATTATCTATCCGCCTTCTAGCTGCATACATCTGATATATGATTTAAACACACGCCTCTCCTTAGCACACTGTACCAGCCGGCAAAGCGAGATGCAGGTTTGCACAATAAAAGAATAAGTTCACTAACAGTTGAGGAAGGAGTTACAGTTGATTCCAACATGACACAACTGGATTATGACTGCATGGTAACCAGATAAATATAACCAAAATAATTATTCGTTCCATCCTTATAGGAGTGAATAAAATTGTTAACGCTCAATCACTAACTAAGTTTTTTCAAGACATAGTTTTTACTTCTATGATTATGTTCAAGGGTTATTAGCTAGCAGTAGGATATCCACGGTAAATGTTATTACACTACTTTAAAGGAAATATATAATGTGGCCATGACACCCACGGTATTTTTCGTAGAGAACGAACATGAAACAATGTTATGGTAGAAGTGAAAAAAATCAAATTGTTATCATAATGTATGTAAGCACACTGTAGTTTGAGATAGACAACGTATAATGATTGTCTTACCTTAATATATATAGATCTGGTGTAGTCTCCTACCTGTGTCAGTTATGGAGAGAATATTTAGGAGACGGAAGTTATGGATAAAGCATGAAAATGGAGGCAATTCTGACAGCTGTGGCACTATTCATAGGCACACTAGCTAACTCGTAACTGAGAGGTCTTGACTTTAGTTTCTAACTAAAAACTAGGCTGTCCTAAGGACTGACTCACTTTGTTAAAAAAGGCTTTTCAAGAATAATTCTGACAGTTCAACCCTGCTTCAATTATCTATCTATTGATAGATTTAATTATAAATTACCATTAAAATATATTTTGTTGGAGGCCTAAATAGTATGTATAAAACATTAATAAATTTTTTAGACCATCAATTACAAATGAACGTTTGAGTAATGCGAATCTACTATAAAGTTCAAGTACTTACTTTTTTTATTACTTCTCTTTGATTTTAACATTAAACTTTTAAAACTATTTTGCCACTAATGGAGAATACTTTTTTTTGTGTTTTTTTTTTCAAAACTAAAAACCCAAATGTCTTACTATTCCTATCAGCGTCCCTAATGTTTTACCTAATTTTAAGATACTTAGAAAAACCCGTCTGAGTTAAAGGGTCTGTTAAATCAGACAAGACAAAATTATGCGCGCTTCAAACAAACGCAAAATTGTCTTCACCACTGTAATCTTAAACTCTCACAGGGACGGTGGGAAATATATCTCGAATACGGTCACAAATATTTGCCCCCCCCCCTTGCCGACATGGTAATGAATTAGGGCATGAAATACAGCCGGTGCTGTGCCAGAGGAGAGGACAATTTATTCCGACACGCAGAAGAAAACTGGAAGTAGTGAATTTTATCCTTATCGTACTGTGAAACAACTGCGTAAATTTATGATGTAGGGGCATTTACTATGGTATACACTGTTATAATAGTGGGTGCCTTAACAGCTCTTCATTGTAGACGTAGAGAGCCTGATAAATTTTTCAGTATTTAACGAATTATTAACGTAGATGAAAACCTTTGGATAGTTTTAGCTGGTGATCAGAAACTCTCTGTTTAAGAGCCTGGATATATATAGACTTATTTATTTCAGAAAATTCAAACAAAGTAAAATAACTGTAAGAAATCGAGATCAAGGTTGAATAAACACTCTTTGGATAGTTTCTTTGGGAAATGGATAATTACGCTGACTGCATAGTTAAGAACAAAAAATTAGTTAGGAATAAGATTAATGCTACCAGAAAAATCCATAAAAAAAGAGTATCATTGATGATGCGGGCCCAAAAATGTAATTGATATTAATATTAAAAACAGTCACATATCAAAAACATTGATGTTTAAAATATATGACTAATCAAAAACTTATACATCCAATTTTAATTTAAAATAAACTGTTTTCATTTACACGAATAAAGAAAAAGATGGGTCTCTTAACAGCCCCTTTTCATGCATAATTTACTTACCAACGGCTTTACGAAAACATTTACAAAGTATAATAAAAAATAAACGTTAGTACGTTAAAGACCTTAATTTAATAAATACTTTCTGTTCTCCATGATCAGGGATATTATTTTTTAAATTATGTTTTAGATAAAGGTTTTTATAACAACCTAGGAGCAACAAATAATACATGCCGTGTCAAAAAGGGTTTAATGCCTGCGTTAATAACAATTATTGTTTTATTGTTAACTTTTTCTTATAGCCTACTAATGTCTTTTAAAAACATACGGATAACAAGCCCTTTAATTTAGTACCCTCATCAACGCAACAGGAATTATATTTTTTACCATCAAATAATTAATTAATAATTTCTAATTATACAATATGGTGTTTTAGAAAAAAAAAACGCTACTAGTGTCAACTGAATTTAAAAAATTATCTTTTGAGAGCATTTTACCTGTCTCAGTAGGTTTTTCGTGTCAATATTTTAGTTACCTATAGATTTTTTTTTTTTGGAAAGTTGATTGTCAGTAAACAATGACAATTAATAGATAATATGAATTATTTTCGGTAAAAAATACAAACCACTTTTTTTCACATTCATTTAATTAGTTTTTAAGATATTTTCTACTATTTAAACTCTATACTATTTCTTTGATTTCCAAATCCTTCTTTTTTTTTATAGCCGAAAATTAGCCAGCAACTGACGTGGGGAGGCTTAAAATAATACACCCCTCGAAATTGCCCTTAATCAAGTTCAATATTTATTTATATCGCCTGACAGACCTGATGGTTTAAAACTGACCAAATGTTAGAACTCCCAGGGACTCAATATGTACAAAAGATCGCAAGGGCCATTTCCGCTTTAATATCAATGGAGGATTCTAGGGATGGGTGATACATAAAAATTATGTTTGTAAATGACTTGGGTGGTCGCATTATATTTTGTGGAGGTTTTTAGAAATGTAACATCGGATAGTGGAAATTTAGGTTTATTATGGAAGTTTTTATTCGTGACATTAAACATTAAACATTTACTGTCGTTTGGATGACATAAGATTAGGTGCATTTGATGTTTGAGGGTTTTTCTGTTCCCTATTGTTCAACTTCGCACGTCCAGATTGGTTTTAGTATAGATTTATTTATAATAGTTTTGTCTTTGTGTGTGTGTGTGTCTGTGTGTGTGTGTGTGTCTGTGTGTGTGTGTGGGCTGTAGTTGACCGTGTCTAAACGGTCTAATGAGTTCATGTCTTTATGTGGGTGAGAGTCAGTTTTTCGTCAAGGTGAAATCCAAGGAGTTAGAATGTTTCTGATTTTACGAGAAAAGGAGAATCGTTGAAAAGGATCGGTGCACAGGATTTGCGTCATAGGGTGAAAGAGTGAACAGTAGGTACAGAGAAAGGGGGTAAGAAAACCATCTTGAGCCACTGCAGTTTCGACTGGAATACAGTTAAAATATTTTGAGTGACATCGGACTTGAACACTTAGATAGAAAGAAGCAAAGGGCAAGGAGATATGTTTGAGTTGAAGAGCAAGCAGATAATACGCCAAGCCCACGTCAGATGCCTGATTGACATCAATAAAAGCACAAGCACAAGCTTTCTTTCCAGAACTGTGTAAATGAGGTTGACTTGCCTTGCTGCTCATTGGAATGTTTTAGGTGGTTCAGTAAAATGGTATGTGGGTCCAAAAAGTGGAAGAAATCATTTTATAAGGATTTTCTGGAAAATCTTGGCGATGATTAGGAGAAGGTTGATGAACCGATACGATAAAGGGCTATTTGGTGGTTTCCCAGGCTTATGCAAAGAAATTATAATTTAAATTTCCCAAATGAATGTAGTTTAAAGCATTTAATTAAATATATTTGTAAGAAAGACTATCGCTTTGTGCTGGAATTGGCACAGGATATGTAAAGGCAAAATATTACATTCACTTTTTTCTACACAAATTGGATAGTAGTATCTACTGACCTCCAAGGGGTGAATTGCTTTAGGTGGGAGAGAATTCCTTAGTTATAGATGATTGAGATAGATTTTCAGGGTCAGAACAGGATTTAACGGTCAGGGAAAGGAAATTTTTTTTTCGGTAGCAGACCAGGCAAATTTATTAGTGGATGATCGAGGATATAGGTAGGAATTCGGATCTGATTTCATATCCTTATTTATTTGTGCAGGGGGTTTCTACTTTTGATTTTGGGAGTGGGTTAGGATTTGAAGGCCTACTAGGTTTTTGCTGGGGGAGGTGGTAAAGATGTAAACAGCCCAATGATGTTTTTGATTGAATCGGATTAAGTATTGTGAAAAATCTTGTGGTAACACCAGTACCAGTACCACCTCCTGTACTTTCGGGATAAGGGTATGAAAGGGGAAAGGTAGTACCAGGCTATAGTTTAATTGAAGACTCTAAAGTTCTTAATCCATAGTGGATAAAAGATGTTAAGGATGATATTCTAAAAGGAAATGCAGAAAATCTGGAGAAAAAATTGAACAGCGTTTTAATGTTTGGGAATTCAGTAGGCTACATCCTCTGTTGGTCGTTCATGAACTATACTAAAGATCCTTGACGTTGGAGTATCCCCATGTAAGAAATTGTTTTATAAAGGAATTCACAAGGAAAAGAATAATGAATCAGGAACGGATTTATCTAGTGGTGCCAAATAAGGTGATAGCAGTTTGTGATAATCGGTATGAAAAGCTGTAGGTTGATATAGGTCTGTGGAAGTGCTAACGGCGTGGGTGAGGCATCGGCGAATCAGGAAGACAGTTCTTGCATATGCGTCACATGATTACATAGCGTTACATGCCTGTTCTTGTAGTATTTATAATTTAAAACACCGAATTAGTGGGAAATCTCGGTTCCGTTATCTGGACCTCGTCAATATCAGTGAATCTGATAGTTCGTTGGTATCCATTTTCATTCCAAAGTACAACGGTTTGAGGTCTGCATGTATGGCTTAGGTTCTGGTAGGAGGTGGCGTAAACGAGCTTTGGGGGAAGGAATTAAGAGGAACTATAAGGGTTGTGAATTCAATAAGGAAATAAGTCATAATGAGTTAAATATTGAAAAAATGCTATGTCATCCGGAATAATCAAAATGGTAGAAAAAAAACATGGAAAATCTACTGATGTATTTAGTTTAAATAAATTACAGTCCAAAGTTTTATTTTGGTCAGTAAATATAGTTAAATACTTTCCGAGATTCGATATAGAAAATTTCATTAACGCTAAGAGGTTCCTTAGACCTCTATTTTTTAATTTATCATTTCAAGTAAAGTTTAATTTAAAATATTTTCTCTGGTTATTTCTGCTCCAATGAATGCACTGTGTCGAGTTCTCTATAGTATAGAGAACTCTCTCCCCTCTTCAACTGCCAGCCAGCTGAAATCAAAGGACCCCCAGCACTCAGTGGATCATATTTCAGTTCTTTACTGGCCAGCACTGTTAGTAATAGCCGAGATGCCGGAATTCGTTGCTAAGGAGGAGGGGGTTATGTATAACATAGCATTTTGTTTTATGCTCTTATGTACTCCCGTTATTGAATAGAACGGCTATATTGCTGTTGGGAACCCCTTAGTTCTATCACTTGTCCTCTTGCAGAAATGCATACTCAACACAAAAAATATTAATGACTTTACATCAACTCACTGCATTTAATTCCATACTTATAATCTGGTCTCCTCGTGTATGTTATTTAATGCTATTGATCTAACAATTCAATAAAATTTAAAAAACCATCAGCACATATATTTTAACCAACCTGACCCATAGCCAGACGGAAGTATATATATAATGGCACACTTATTCTTTTCGTTTTAAGTTCTCAGTTTTTCTTCAGCCCTGTAACAGAGTGAGGCCCCACAACAGGTGGCCTTAAGATAGAGTGGTGCTCTGGTATGTGTTAGTCCTCCTGGAGACAACAAACTTGAGGAAGGTATCTCAATGCCCTAGCACATCTACCCATGTGCCTGGTTCGTCTTCAAGTCAGAAAATGATGCAACACCTCCTCCAGGGCTTCTATACATAGATGTTTGATGTTTTTTTTGAAACTTGGCATAAAATATTTTATCTCCAGTAAGAATCTAAAACAGCCAGTTGTTCAGAGAGCCCCAAGCGGTCTGGAGCCTTTCTCATTATTGGGAAAACCTTCCTCCTGATCATGCTTCCCTTGGAAGAAGATCGTAATCCTTTTTAACTACTTCTAGTGAGTACTGCTTTCATGCGTTCATGTGCTCTATTTGATTTGTGGGGGAGAGGTCAGTTTTTGCCAAACAATGATATACAGGATATTAACCAAAATCCAATATGTATTTATACCACCCTTGATGTAAATAAAAGATTTCATTATAATTAAATACAATTTCAGTTTTTTTTTGTTTTTTTTTTTTTTTTTTCTTAGCTCTCAAACTTATAAAAATAGGATGTAGGAAAAATAAAGAAAAATTATTTTGGGCTAATGAGTGCCTTTCACTAAGGGGAGTCCCCCATTTGAAGGATGTATGAGAAGGATATAGGGTGTGGAATGCCTAAAAAGGCGGATGGAATCAGGAAGGTAGTGAGAGTCTACCAAGGGTTGAGCCTAGGGGCACCTTTACTAAAGACAATTTCAGTTATACTACATCTTTCGTAAGTAAGAGGTGAAGCTAATCAATATGCCGAGAACAGGTACCGGAAGAATGATGTCAGTATTAAGCCGCTTAATACTTTGACCAACTCTCACATGAGATGGCATCAGCGACCAAGCCAACTTAATTATTTTTCTACCCCACCATAGGGAGGGAGAAAAAACCACCAATTAAATTGGAGAACAGAGGGTTAAAAAGCTTAAAGATAAACAAGACCAGAGGAGCTTGGTCTCCGTCTTCAGCACCAATCGAATCAACACCTGACGTCTTCCTACTCTCAATACCAGAGATAATATGCAATACCATATGACGCTTTTCTAGAGATACAACCTCAGCTGTTCAAGACTTCATGAAGCCACCATTTTATTTACGAGAATACTTAGCACAAGGGGCGTGCCTAGTTACCCAAGCCCTGGTGACAAAGTAAGGGTTAATTAGGCTATGACCTGGACAATTGTTTCATGACGGTTCTTACTATCTGACTCCATATTTGATAGGTATGTGCCCCGACAATGCACTATGTTCAGGAGAAGAGGCATAGGGTAGGTAGTTTGTGTGGTCTTGGAATGATCACGAATTCACACTCGGTATGAGGGTAGGCAAAATCCGTCCGGATCCCAAAAGCGAGTGTGAACCTGAGAGAGGCAGACTGGATTGCCTTGGGAGACCCTACTAGGTAAATTTGTAGGGCCACGACAACCGTCCGCGAGGGAGAGGTCACTCCCAAGGAGCTGCTAGTTTTAGCGAGGCGAATGCAGATAATCCCACTAGGAGAGTGTGGGGTCTGACAAGGCCGGACTAAAACATAGCGAGGTTAGGAAGAGAGGTTCAGAGGTTTTCATAAATGAGAAGGCCAAGTTTTGAGACATCAGTGCAGCCGCAAGTCACCAGTTAGAGAGTCGTCTTGAGAATGATTTACAGGCGAACCCCCAGGTCTATTTATAGCTAGCTTCCTACGTTAGTACCCAATTATGGGACTCGTTTTTGTGGCCAATGATAGCCCAGTATGTGATGGCCTTTGTTCTTGTGACTCAGGCCTTGTCTGGGTCGGTTTACTACCTCCTCTGGGTAGACGGTGAGGGTTCCCAGCCTCTAACTAATTGATTTGCAGCTGCAAGTTTTATTGTTTACAACATTTACAATGATTTATGATTTGGTAATGTTATTTACATTTGTTTAAATTAATTTACAATATATATACCATAGAGCATGTTTTCTAGTTTCATTAATTTTTTTTTTGTATTATAATTTTCATTAATAACATTAATTTATTCTTTTATATAGCGATTCATTTCAAATCATTCATTCAACTCAATTCCAAATTTATAGGAATACAATAAATAGGAATAATTAATGCAGTTCTAAATAAAGCTTTCCTCAATTTCCTATTTATTATTAAATATTACTATTGCATCCTCTTGTCTAATAATTAACCCTAACTAAAAATGAATTCCAAGGGACATATTCCTAGACGAATGACCAAGATAATTAGTAAAGTAATTAACAGAAGTTTATATATATATAAGAGTAGGATGGAGAACCACATTTCCTGGTACGTTCTTCAGTTCATTCTTCATTCCTCAACCATATATTGAAGTATGCAACCATATTGAAGTTGATATCAAATACAAGAACGTAATCAAATTCTTAAACTAAGTAAACTGTAAAATTTATCTTGTATTACTGTCATAATGGCTTGTGTACCTTGAAGTATTCTCATATTCCAACTGTTAAAAATTATTGCATCCGAAACAGGGATTCATTATTTTTATTCTAGTTTATACCAATAGTATTCACACCATAAAGCACAACCATTTGTATTTCGTAGGGAAACTGTTGAATATAAAGTACGAAAGTGCTCATTAGTAGTTTATTTATTCAGGAAACTTCATTTTTCTAATCCCTACGATCCCACTCAGTATGAAGGATCACCGATCCAAAGTTCTTTTTTGGGCACTTCTTGTCGAGCTGGCAACCCCAAACGACCAACCTCTCAAACTGACTTGCGGCTGTTATAACAACTTGGACGTGACCGAAAGAAGTTAATCCCACGGCTAACCAACTATCCGATAAAGCGACTTCTCTCTCCTTCGTTACTGTCCCTCAATCACTAACAATACCTGAGAGAAATTTTTGGGCTTTATGACGTCTGAGATGTGAGAGTGTATTGTATATAATATTTTACCCATTTTTTCCTGTCGAGAAATTAAATTAATAATTATCTTTTTATAATGTGGGTTACAGGTAAAAAGTTTTGGATACAAAATGAGACCAACACTCAAGCCATATACCACTGAATACAATTAATGCAAAACCTTCACAGTTTCATCACGGCCTATTAAACATATCTCATCATTAAAGAATAAGGTAAATCATAAATCAAACAATTAATCTAAGAAATATATTGAATTGAATAGCTGGTACAATTCCTCTATTTATTTATTTTTTGCCTTTAATAGAACTACACACTCCATCTATCAGGTACTGCATGTTCAATTATTCAAGTATACTTTTAATTTTTGAATAAGAATGTAAATGATATGCAAGTCAGTCGTAAGAAATATTAATAGCTATAACTTAACACTTAAATAATGAATAATTAACAAAAACAAATCATATGTTACAAGTTAGTTCACTGTAGTCTATGAGGGCAACAAATACGTTTAACTCTTTTAAGGATTCAAAAATCGTTATTGCGATAAAATTCCAATCTGCCTTATTGGGCAATATGTAATTGAGATCAATTTTCTCATTCATACCATACTTACGATTCTTCATTAATTTGCTCATTTATACTACGTGTTTACAAGACCTCCCGAATCCACACGGTTGTCACCTCCCTCGCATGCGAAAGAGGAAGCGGATTCTTGGAAA
This sequence comes from Acanthosoma haemorrhoidale, assembly GCA_930367205.1. NCBI lineage: Eukaryota > Metazoa > Arthropoda > Insecta > Hemiptera > Acanthosomatidae > Acanthosoma > Acanthosoma haemorrhoidale. Next base: position 111,734,522 of record OV884012.1, on the reverse strand, counting down.
GTCCCACATGTTCCTCCATCAGCCACATCAACGGATAAGAGTCAGTGGTGGCTGACCATGAGCGTGAAAGCCACTGACGCTCACGACATGATTGGAAAAACAGGCCATAGCCAGGAATCCACCATTACCATGTATTTATAGCAAGTCACGAGGCCACTGCTGCTTTAGGGTGAATTCACTTTACGCTCCGAAGTGGAATGTGGTGGAATGTAATGTCTGTACTAGGGTATTAGAGTTGAATAGGTTTCGATGGAATTTCATAAATTTGGAAGGTACAAGTTTAAGAATTTAGGGTATTTATATCGTTATGAAGGTTTTTGTTGTTGACGTAATAAGGGGCATTAACTATTGTTCTTAGGACTTTTGATGAAAGGATTGGATGTGCTTGATGTTCGACTTTTTTGCTGTCCCACATAGCTCTATTCCGTATGTCCAGATTGGCTTAAGTATAACTTTGTAGATTAATATATAGGAGTCTATTGAGGTATAGGATATCCTTCAAAGTAGCCTGTACAGTTGTCCAAAGTGTCTGTTTAGTTCTTGTCTTTTTAGCCCCATGTGTGGGGTCCATGGCAGCCTTTTCTCACGCTAGAGACCTAATAAAGGATGGAATTTTAAGAAAACTAGGGGACAGGACTTGCGGCAGAGGGTAAAGGTTATGTGGAAACATTTTACTTCACTGACGCTGATCCGCCATTGGTTGGTTACACTAATACTAGATCTTATTAAGGTGTTTTTGAAGGTTATGGGATGCTGGATCGGGGTCTGGGTGGGAGGACAGATCTACAGTATCATCTGCAAATATTGCTAAAATGGTGTTTGGAGTAGAGGGAACATCAGTGGTGTATAGGTTATAGAGGATGGGACTCAGGACACTGTTCTGTGGAACTCCTGCTTGTATGGGACAGTAATTAGAATATTTTAAGCCTTAGCGGACTTGGAAGAAGCGGTTTTAAAGGTAGGATTGTAGGATTAGGAGAAGGGTTTGTGGTAAATATCTTTTTGACTTGTAAATCAAACCTGCGCCCCAAACCCTGTAAAAAGCTTGTGCTATGTTCAGAAAGGCAACAGTGCAATTCTGTTTTTGGTTTCAAGCGTTGAGGATATGTGATCAACAACAGGAAGGCCTGTTTAACTCGTTAAGGTAATCATTGGTTAAACTATGCTTTTGAGTAGGCCATGTGAAACCTATGTATTATCGTTTTACTAACTTTTATTTTTGTCCGTCCAGTAAGTGATGGTAGTCGGTTCTGTACTGCTATCACAAGGGCTTCTGTTGTCACCAGCCAGTTGTAATTTATTCAATTAGCTTCTACTTGTACTCCATGTCCGGTCAGTAGTAGGGTCAATTTGTAATTTGAATTTGATATTTTCTCTCTTTGTTTTACTGGCTATATGTATTCGTACAAACACCGTTCATTCCGAAATTCTGTCCACTATGATTCCACTCTTTGGTAGTCTTTCCTCACAGGTAGAGAATTACTTTGGTGACAGGTGAGGTGTCTACTTTACAATGGAGAGCCCTACCTTAAGTTTCAATGTCCGCTAGCTCATTTCCAATTATCATTCCTCAAACATTTTGATCTTCGTAAACAGTTCATGGTAAATTTATTAACTTATTTTTCGTATTTTTTAACTGCATAAAAAAAGGCAAGAATCCGATTATCAGTTGCGAACTGGGAAACCTAGCAAGCTGCTTTATTAGCCTTGGAAGGCAACCCATCCAGTAGGAATAGCAAAAATGATAAATAAATTGTATCGCAAATTTTCTACATCTATATGTATAAATTAACCATAAACATTTTATATGTTTTTAAGTAATTGTAAACACAAAGGTGAGTTAGCTAAAATAAATCTAACCTGCTAAAACTAAAATTTGTAAATGATGCAAACCACGGTTAATATTACTGATTATTAAATTAAATTATCGTGGGAAAAAAACTGTTTGTTAAACCTTCTCACCCATTAATCACTTCAAAAAAACTAAAAAATGTCAAGACCCGAAATATTAAACAAAAAAAAACCTTTTCGCTGTTCATTATTTTATTTCATTAATTAATGATCAGGGCAGGTAATAATGGTTTTTGATGACACATCTGGTCCTGAAGAACTATCTTGTCTCCGAGGAATGGGAGGATTTTAGCTTTTCTATACTTTTTTTTTTGTGATTCATAAATAATAAAAATGTTGAAACATTTGTTTCAATTGAAGGTAGTTTCAAGAGAAAATAGTAGGATTACTCACAAGATATTTGGTTAAAAACTATTTATTAATTTAACCATATCAAGACCATCGCTGTGTTTTCTGACAGACTAGTAACAATCGTTTCACATGACCCTAATTCAAAGCGTCATGTTGCATTGCAAACTTTACTTTAACTTTAATAATAAAAACATTAAACTACTTGTTTTAAATTAGGACGCAAAAATAATATGATACAAGTTATGATAAATCTATGTTTAAAATTCACTCGATTTCAGTTTTTATTAATGAATTCTGTTTTATTAAAGAATGTTAACATGACAGATTTAGTAATGCATAATGTAATTGTTCAGTAGAAGAACAGGGAATAAACACCGATTTCCCAAGGGTGTAAATCCATCATTGAAATTAGAGACAGCACTAATGCAGACATGTGTTCAGCAGTTAATGATAATTCACTGTCAGTTACTACGAAACATGACAAACGAGCATATGTCGATGAAATCATACTCAAAACCCAAAGAAGAAATGAAAACAGGTATCGTCAGAGAGAAAAACAGGACAGCAATGATACCAATAATGCAATCGAGCATACGAATTAGGCGTTAACATAAAAAAATTCATAAGATTAAATCCATGATGCGACTCCTCATGAAAAGGTTGACCGAAGGCTGTTCCCATCGTTTTTCGTTGGCGCTGAGGAGCACCTCATTCAGCACGTTAGGAAATGTGGTCAGCACTACGCTTGTTACTTCTCAAGCCTAAAATCTGTTTCTAAACCGGACCCGCTGTTTTTTTAGTGATAACTAGAGACCGGAGTTATGTTTTATTACACATTTTATTTGCTTGCGTTTAGCGTATTCTAAACCATTTATCCACCCGTTTTATGACCTAAGGAAGCTTATTCCCAATTTTTATTTTGCACATTTTGGATTTTTTGAGACGAGTGAAATGGCACGAATCCGGTTTTTACTACACAAAATTGCACCATTGACCCAATTAAGTCTAATTTAATTTTAAAGTAAAAAACAAAAAAATCAACTGAATTAAATTATTATGTTTATACAAAATAGGTTTATATTAAATTTATTCGATTTAACTTGCAATTTAAAACATCTAAAAATTATAATATTACCGTCAGGATATCAAATCGGAAAAAATAGTAATTCGCAGTGTTTTACAGTTGGGTAAACACGGAGAAACAAACAAAGGGTTTCATCGAAAATGCTCCAATCAGTTCACAGATTAAGGAGTGTAATATAAAGTCAGTTTGGCACAGACCTCACTTTGTTAAAAAATGAGTTTTATGTCAAAAATTCCGAAAACGATCGTAAGTAAAAAATTATTTTTTTATTTATTTTTTTTTTTCTTCATAGCTCTCAAACTTATAAAAAAGTGGATGTAGGAAAAATAAAAGGAAAATTATTTTTGATTGATGGGTGCCTTTCACTAAGGGGAGTCGTATTTGAAGGATGTATGAGAAGGATATGGGGTGTGGGATGCCTAAAGGAGGCTGGTGGGTTCGGAAAGGTAGTGAGAGTCCACCTATGGTGGAGCCTAGGGGACTAGGCATTGATTTGTAGTCGGCCAGCCCGGCAGGGGCCTGCACTAAGTCGGCCTATCGGCCGGGAGATCGACCTACCCTTAGGACCTTGGAGTCTTTGGGATGTAAAAAATTATGTAATTCAATACAGATTATATATAAACGAATCTATTAACAATAGGTAAATATTATACGTCCGGTCGCTTGGCTGTATTTTATACAATTTTTAACAATTTCACACTGTGATTTGCGATTGTTACTAAGGTATTATGTACGTTATACATTCATTGTGTATACGTGTTTAAAAAGTAATTGTGCTCACCTTATAAATCATAAGACTTAAAAGTAACTTACATCGAACAAACAAAATCTTATAACCTAATGTTCCCCGACAGTCTGTTGCCCTCGATGCAGGGTGGTGTGTTCATGGTGTTAAACATTGGGTTTGTTAGTTGTTAAGTGCTGCAACGAATTTACGAATAAAACGAGTGTTTGAACGTCTTTGATTTTTCATATACCCTTGTTAAAAAATGATTATAGAATTCAATATTGATTCTGCAAATGAATCAATTTATAAAACGTCATTATATTTCCTGCTTGGCTAAACTGAAACAATGGCTACATACCCTTATCCTGAATTAATAATTGATGGGAAGGTGGTATTTTGTTCGTGTTGTGAGACAGCTATAGGACAGAAAATCTCAAATTTACGTACATTGTATATGAGGTAAGTTTTTTATTTATTGGATTATTTTAGACGGAATCAACTTTCATTTATTTTTTTGCATAACCAATTTGAATTAAATTTTTAAAAAAATCTGTCTGACATGGTCTTATAGACTCATTCCAAGTATTCTTAAAATAGAACAAGTTTTACGCTGATCTGTGTCAACCGTTAACTAGTAGGGCAACTACTAATTCATTTGTTCACGCTGGAATCGCCATCTTTCTGATTTTATTTTTTTTTTTACGGCTTACACTTAAACGGATATTTTGGAAGAAATTACCTTAAGGAAAACTATTTGGAAGGAGTTTTTAATTCGACGATTATTAAAATCAGGGAAAAAATAAGAGGCCATAACATATACGTCGAGGTCAATGAAAGAGACCTTTACATTTGTTGGAATTTTTCATTCGGAAACCACACTGACACCTTCGTTAATTTCATGCTTTTGTCCTTTAAAGTCCTTTTGAGTACTACCCATGAAACAGTTTCACGGTTTATTAACGACAGCCTAATGAATTTGTTTTGAATTCCAGAACAAAATGCTTCCGTTAGTGTTAGATGCAGCGCCCTAAATGATCAAAGCTGCGTAATCCGTGCGCTCAAAACCATTTACCCACCTGCAATTATAATCCCAGCTCGTGGGTTGAATCAATTGCATGAAAAAGTACATTACATTTTACCAGAAGTAAGTACACTTGTGAACAATGGGAAAAGAAAGTGTTACTCAAATCTGCATCTCGGGTGTATCGCAATGTAATGGTATGTGAACTTCCATCGCAGCATGATTTAACACAATGAGGGACATGTAACAATGCAGCACTGTTTTAGCCAGAAAATTTCAAAAAAGTTAAGGAATTCATAAACGAATTAGAAAAAATTGAGGCTCAATAAAAGTAAAAAACATTCTCAATTCACCACCCGATTCGACATTTATTAGATCACACCTATCCACATATAAATACTCTCATTTATACGTTGAAGCTCCTAGTTTATAAAAAACAATTCCATTTATTTACCCCATTTTTATTATTATTATTGTTTATTTTTGTTTCAAAACCCTTCATTCAATATACAAATAGTGAGTCAAAAATACCACAATATGAAATCTTTACATAAATGCACATCGTGCTAATTATATTTACTTTAGCGTAGCTACATTTTATATAATGAGCGAGGTTTAAATAATTTTTCTATGGTATGCTGATGTACAGAATACAAGGCGTGTGAACATTGAAAGTGATAGGGCTCACCTTAAGAATGAATTGTGCTAATACTAACCTTAATCTAACTAACTAACTTAACCAAGTTTTCCCGGACAGCCTGTTGCCATTGATACGGGAATATGGGTGGGGTCATAGTGTTAAACACTGGGTTTATCAGGTTTTAAGTAAGAAAACCCCAGTTCATCCCGAGTACATGAAGTCTAACTGCAACAACAATGATTTTAAAAAAGTTAGATACTATGAATTTATAGAATAATTAAAACTATGTACTATGGAGATGAGATATTTTTGGAAAGATTATTGATTGGAATGTGAGGGGAGTGTTTACACACCGCTGCTACCTGTGGCGCGGCCTATGACCTAATGCAGCTATACCACCCTTGCCAGATCATGTTTTCGTCCCTTATAAGTACAATTTCTGAACTATTAATAATTACAAAGAACAATCTGTACGTTGAAGAAGCATAAAAAAAAAGTATACTCATACAAGAATTCTAGAAAATTGAAAGCAAACGGTTCACTCTTGCGTCTGGCTTAAATCAAATTTCAATCTCCTAATAGATACGTGATCACAGAGATGTTCAAAATTTGAGCGATTCATAATCAACTGTCAAATGTCAGTACGATTAACGATTACAGACTACCTCATGTCGTAGAAAAAGACTAAAAAAGACATAAGGAGATCTTAAAAAAGATGTGAGGAACAGCATGTGAAGAATGTTGCCCCAGTGACTCCCATCGGCTCTTAGAATGCTATGACAGACCAATCAGAAAACAGGCTAGTCCGCGTGTTGTTATTTGGCAGTCAGCCCAAGACCCAAGATGTTCGTATGGCGCCTCAAAAGCATAAGTCGATGTTTTTTTTTTACATTAGGAATACAACATATTTAATGCACCACTTGTGTTTGAGAATAGTACAGTCATAAAAAGTACTATCCACATACAGGGCAAGTCTTGTAAGCATTTAGTTTAGGCTAAAATTCATTAGTTTAGTTCTTATTATGTTTTATTGTCATCATGAAATTTCCCTTTTAGCTTTAGAATAGATGATTTTCCGGCATCAAGAAGCTAGACGAGAATAAGACTTCTTTAATTTATTTATATTCTAACATAAGAATAAATGTATTCCAACTTCACTTATTTTGCAACCTTGCAGGACTTCTACATCACAATCAACATAACAAGTAGGAAATAAGTTATTTGCTTTTAATAAAGAGCACGAGCGTTTGACATCAAAATTATACCAATTGTAAACTCGAATAATTGTACCATATCTACTATACTACTGAGAAGGGTTTAAATAACGATCATATATGATAACCACATTCCCGTTCCATGGAACGTCTAGAATTAAATTAGCCGGATTGAACATAAAACGCCCCGCAGAGATTTCGAAAGTTTATATTTTCGGAATGACCTATTGGTAGAATTTCTGGATTGTCTAGAAAATGAAAGGCAAGTTGGCGCTGCACAAAGGAGGTCAAGTCCGTACGTAAAATTCAAAATGGCGGCTCCGAAGTTGCGTAAATTTACAATTGCTTACTCGAATCGTGTTAAAGAACAAAAAATGATGGGCAGACGTTCAAGTGGAAACGGAACTCTCCAGTGGAGAGGTATGTAAAACAGACACGAACAGTCAGAACGCCGAATTGGAGTTATGGATTAATGAAGTGCGCAAGAGACTAACCAGTTTTACCCCTTCTGTGCCGAAATCTCACTGCTACTTGTTGACATCCAGAGCCTACGCTACTCCAGCTCACCATTGAACGCAAAAGTGAGTGAGTTAATTAAATTAAAGACATTTTAGTATTTCTTTTTCCCGTTTTTATATCCGGTTACACTAAATCTATCTTGTACCTATTAAAACATGTATTTAGTGTTTGTTGAAACGCAAATGAGCGATACATTATTTATCATCTACTCTTGTTTGCATTAGTTAAAGATTTAATTATTTTTTAACGATCTTGAAACAGACACGATTGCAAAATTTGTACAAGTGAATAGGATTCAAAATACTCTACAATTTAAAAGGCTCACTCTAAAATGTGATTTGTTTCGAATGCGTGATTCTTTTAATTGTTTCCCTACTAAGTAATTAATGATAAATGTTTCCGACAGCCCCGAAAGACCCCCCTCCCCCTGAGAATACGTCTATACAAATAGTGCAATAAGATATAATAAATATGAAGACAATGATATTACATTGCTCACCCGCTGACTAGAGGCTGATTGCGAGGGCCGAAGGGAGCAGCGGGGAGGCGGTGCGGTCCAGCCAAGCATCAGTGTGCGACTGCCGCCTCTCCACCCCCACCTTGGCTCCGATTCGACGCGAAAATATCTACTGATTTTCCAGCTTCGCTCGGTTCCGTCGTTGCTCTAGTCTCTCCATGCTCCCTTTCAGCATTTCTCTGGACATACCGGAAATTTCTGGCAGAAAAAGTGAGTCCTTGAGTCCAAGATCGCCGCCAAACCAGTGCCACAGCCTTCTGCACTGCAGTGAATTAAAATTTATTACACAGGCGGTCTGAAAAGTTTCCGACTTCAACATGAAGATGATAATAAAATAAATAAAAGCTAGTGAAATAAAAGCTTTGTAAGGTCGGAAACTTTTCAGTCCACCCGTAGTAAGAACTTTTTTAGGATCATATATACTATCTATCGTATATACTATGTGTCGATAAATTAGTTAAATAAATAACTAGAGCCCTGTTTGGAATTTCGTAAAGTTATTACTATTACTATATTCATAAAATCTCAATTCCAATATTTCATTGATCGCGCACCAAATAAAATTGGCGTACATTAACTAATATTACAATGTAGCCCCTATTCAAGAAGCCAAAGTTATGTAGCAAGCACCCATCAATATAAAAATGTTAATTTATGGAACTTTTCATGCTTGGGGCACATTATTGTGAATAATATGCCTCGAATTTATGAGATGAATGATTTATTAGTTTTAACTAAGTCTGAATTTTATGTGAAAGCTTATTCAGAATTATTGCTCATAAATAATTATTACATCATTATACACTACACAATTACATACTGTATTGCTTTATTGAATTTGCGAAATTTGGCGTTTCCTTTAACGAGAAAACATATGGTTGAAATTTTGATACGATATTTAGTTTGTTCCCAAGAGAGGAATTACATTAGCTGACGGTTACGTTTTAAAAACTGATGGCGTCAAAGTTAGCAATTTCGTGCGGTGCATTTACCGAAAACACTTACGATTGAAACAAGGCTCACAATTTCAAGCAAGTCACCCTGAAACAGAATTCGAGTTAACTGAACGATATAGGTGGTTTCAATTTGAAAAGTGACCTCATTTTAAAATTTGGATTGAAACCATTCAACGAAAAAACTTTGAATATGGTCACGTTCAATAGATTAGACGGTTTTAGGTCGAAAACCCACAAACTGACCAACAAAAGTAATTTCATTTCCAGAACTGACGACCTCAAAGTCCCAAAATTTGTTTGGTGGATATAAAGAAAAGATCGAAACTAGGCTCAAAAATTGTAGCAAGCTACCCTGAAACAGATTTTGAGTTAGCTGACGATGTGAGTGGTTACAATTTTTAAACTGGCCGAATTTTAAGATTTTAGTTGATACTATTCAACGAAAAACATCGTAACTCAAATATTCGCATTCGATAGATAAGCATAAAAGTAGAAAAATCACATTGGCTGACCTCTCAAAGTGGTAGAAATTTGGAAATTTACCTCTCAAATTCTTGCGTACATTTAACTGAAAGACTAACAATTTAAACTGAACACAAAAGACATAATCACTCACCCTTAAACAGTATCAATAGTGCTTGATAATGAAAATGGTTGCAATTTTGAAATGATTATATTTTAAGTTAGCTTGAAGTTATATACTGAACGGTTTTTATTTTGTTTTTTTATTTTCTTTTTTCAGAACGGTTTTAAGCTAAATATCTTAGTCAGTTTGGAAATCGCTACAGTTTTTCAGTTAAATGTACCACAGAAATTTAGAGAATTCGAGAAAATCAGTTTTCAAATTGTGACCTCTGTGAACAGTCAGTTGGTATAATTTTGTTACGTTTTATTTTAATCTGTCGAAAGCAATTTCACCGTAAGTTTTTTCGTTGAATTGTTTTAACCCAAATTTTAAAATTAGGTCCGTTTTCCCCACCTACATGGTCAGTTAACTGTTTCGTTGTAGCTTGCTTCAAGTTTTTAGCCTAGTTTCAATCATAAATATTTTCGTAAAATGCACCACACAAATTTGGTAACTTCGACGTAGTCAGTTTTTAAACGCAACCGGGTAAGCGGTCAGTTAATCCGATTCTTCTTCAAATAACACATACTAAACATCTTATCAAAATTTCAACCATATGTTTTCACGTTAAAATAAATACCAAATTTCACAAATTCAATTTAAATTTTCACGTAAAAAGCAATCGCTTTCAAGTTTAGAATTATCTATCATTTAAAATAGTTCTTAGCTGTATGTTCTTTCATTAAATGGATCCGAAGAAGGACAGACTGGACTTGATGGTACGACAAGTAAGGATGAGTACTCAGGCTAGCAAGTAGAGGTTTAAGGTCTAGGTTTATATGGAATGGCACTGGGGTCGGTCAATCCTTGTTCTATTGTCTCTCTAGGTATTAGTAGTTAATGACTTCGACACGCTTGTGTCGGCTATAGGCGAGTGTGGTTATATTGCATTATCAATTATACATTTTAAAATAAGTATAAACTTATTATCAGAAATTAATAAAACTTATTTTCAAAAATACATTATTTTAATTGTTAAACCTTCATTACTGCTTTTAAACAGTTATTGATTATCTGGTTTTAAATAATGACAACAACTGTCAGTAATTAAAATATTGACCTTAAAAGGACGCATTAAACCGGGCCTGGAAGGTATAAATATACAATTTCTACTGTCGCCTCAAAAAACGTTCTTATGTAATAGCTTTGGATTTCATTTCACTTTACCGTCTTTACTGTATTCTTAACTATTATACCTAGAGGGGTCTAGGGATGACCCTTTCATATTTCAAACCGATTGAATAATTGTTACGACTGCTGCGATGGGAAGAGCCATGGATGAGAATGACCAGATAATAAATTGTCTGGCAACTAAAGTTGAAAAAATGCTGTAATCACTATAGATTGAGCAGAAAATCGCTGCTTTTATTTTATATTGAGAAAATTTCTTTGAAAGTGGTTATGAAATTAATTGTATTTACGCAATCCGACCAGGAGTACGTACACCACTATTTATACAATTTTTATTAACTTGCTTCTGAGTATAGATATTTAAATTGATGGTAGTCAGCGGAGTTCTTTGTTGTATCTATGTAGAGCCATCCATGGTTGTATAACATTATGATTCCACCGAGGTACCATATTACAAAATATCCCATGAGTTGATTCGGGAATATTTAGTTATTGAAGTATTATTTCGTTTAAATACGTTAAATTAAGTTTTATCTTATGTTTAATTCTTTGATAGTGATAGGCTGGTATTCTCAAACATTAATATTTCTGAAATGATTCCCAATTCGCTTCAGTTAACTCCATGTATCAGAGCTATTTGATAATGCTGAACTTGAAGAAATTGTCAAACAAAATGGGCAATATTTACCGCCTAAGTTTCCTTCCATTTAACTGGGGGTTACATGATATTGTTGCGAAAACTGAGTCCAATAGCGGAAAACGTTTTTGTTAATTATAACCCGATGACGGTTTAAAGTAGCAAATACTTGATAATCACTAATTAAAAATGCACTCTAACCCTTCTCCTATTTATACTGTAGTAAGCCTTACACGGATTTGCTCTTTCGAAGCGCTCTTGAACTACTTTACATAATCAAATTACAAACCTCTTAAGGATAAGCGAGATGGAAGATAGTCGGCATTATAGTAGTAGCGCTCTTCAACACTCGCAATCATGTAATATGCATGAGTAATATGAAATATTTCTCGTTTAGTTAAATTTAGACTGGAGTTTTAAATTGTGCTGTAGCATAAATAACAATTGATCTCAAACAAACAAAATGCAAAAACTGTATTGCATTAGTTTGTACTCTCCTCTAATAAGTTGGCTAGTGATTGACAGCTAACCTATTACTTCTTTCCTTACCGGAACAGTGGACTGAAATGAAATCATGGGTAACGTTATAAACATTCAGAGTTAATTCTAGCTCAAAATGCATTCCATTCAAGTCCCTATTAACATGCAGTCACACAGTCCTGACATTTTTTTCTTTTTAGGTCAAACTTTTTTGACTTTGTTTTTAGCTCAATATGGCAATATTCGTATTACTATGCCTATTGCTACTTTTTTGTAAATTTGTTATGTTCCAGGACTCCTTCGTCTATCTGGTGATTACCTAACAGTTCTAGAATAAAAATCGCGAACCAGATCTGAATATTTTCCCATTTTGTGTTTCCCAAAAGTACTTTTGTTTTGTTTTTTTTCTATTTCAAAACCTCAAAAGTAATACAAGTAACAAAATAATATAATAAAATAATTGAATTACAGATTTCTCCTCTTCCTGCCATTCACAGATGCGGAGGAGTGCATAAATATAATAAATTTTGTTGTGGTTAAAAGTTCATAGTGTATATTCAACACTAGGTGATGAGGCTTAAAAACCTTAAAATTGTTACCGACACTAAACACTAAACACTAAAACACTAAAACAAAACAAACAAACTAAAACCTATACCTAGAACCTAAGACTAAAGCGTTCCAGCCGCGACAGCGCCCTTCCATCGATGGGGGAACGGAGCGGGGGTTATAGTCTTAAACACCGGGTTTGTCAAATACTGTAAGGAGTCGAAAAATTGGATATGTCCACGCAGGATGATTTCATCCACCGTAGGCAGCTCAAATATCTCATGCAGCTCACTGTTTCTTCGCTGCTCGAATGGAGTACCTCTGACCACTTTCATCAGTATACCGTTTTGGAATTGTTGGAGTTTCTTAGCTGTCGTATAGGTCAGATAACAAAATACCGGTGCACCATACAGCAGAGTAGGCCTTAGTATGCTCTTGTATATCAATAGCTTGAGACGTAGTGATAGATTGGGGGAAGTAGATAAGTGCGCAAGACGCGGTAAGACTTCGTGCGTGTTAGCTTCAACTTCTTCGTAAAATGGTTACTGAAATGGGGATGTCTGTCCATTTTAATTCCCAGATATACTAGGTCGTTGGCTGGCGAATTTTCCTCCGTCCCTACTTTGTAACTAGTAGGGAGCGGGCTTTTTCCCTTTTGGAAAGATAAAATTACGCAGTCAGTCTTACCCGCGTTTACAGAGATATTGAGTCTCCCCAATCTCTCACTGATCTGGTTACAGGCTACTTCAGCCTGTTTTAGAGCTACCTTGGAACTCATGCTGCTACTGTACACCTCTATGTCACCCGCGAAAGCAGTAACTGTGGTATTTTTGTACCGGGCTCCGACAATCTCAGACGTGTATAAGTTAAATAGAAGATTTTTTTAGAAGGTTTTTTTTTTTAAGATTTAAATTGAAAAAGAAGAATTTATCTTTTACTGCTCTTTGATTTAGTTTGCGATAATTAATCATCATTCTTATTTTTCTTTTGTCCCGAAGCGTCCATTTCCTTTGGGACAATCCATAATGGTGAATTTTATGGAGAGATGCTTGGTCTAATGATATTTTTTTTCAATTATTTCTTTATTTTATCTTCAATTTGTGATTTAAATTGGTCACGATAGTTTAGAATGTGTGTGTATATATATATATATATATATTGTGGTGACATTAAATATTGCAAAATTTGTGGATAAAGAAATTGAAATATAAAGATTTAATCCTACCAAGAATTAACAACAAGAAGAGACATAGCACGAAAAGAAAAAGAATTGATTTGGTTTGAAAATAATTGATGAGGATAAAAGAAAAATAAGAAGCAAAATTGTAAACAAGTATTTATATATAATTAATTTAAGCTTTTGTTTTATTTGTAATTAAATTCACTTTTTGCCAGAATTATTTTTTATTAGCAGAACCTTAAAAACCTCAGATAATAAATAATAAGATAAGAAAAATATAAAGATAGAATTAAAAAATTTATATAAAAAACGTAATAATATATATATTATTATTATTATTACATAACAGGATTCCTGTTGAAAGCTTGTGTTTTAGTAAGATTTATCATGTCTAATAGGATTCTTTTTTTCAATTTTATCATCGATGTAATGCATTTTGTTTGCGTTTCGTTTTATCTATAACTATTTTATTAGTTTCGAAACTTTTATTTTTAGTTTGTTCATTGTTTCATAGCCCTGACGATATGTCAAACCTATAGAGCTCAATGGGATACAAGGCATTTAATTTTCTTATCAATACCAATCAGGGAAAGAAGGTTGAGTAGTGTACTTCTGTTTCCCTGGACTCTGCCTGCTGGGGTTTTCATAGTAAATTCATTATTCAGTATCAAACAGTCTTTAAGTAAAATGTTGGAATGAGTATAATAATTTCGGCATTCTTGTCAATTGTCGAATATCTGTTGTTGATCGTTTGATTTTCTTTGAAAATTAGGATCAAATCTTTTCCATTTATAATTTGTATTTCATGATGTTATGTTTGTTTTCTTATTTCCGTACAATCATTGGACGATGTGTGCTACATTCAAAAGTGTTTCAAATTTTGTATCATAAATAAAATCTGTTAATTCATGGTGTAGCTTATGTACAGCATTATGAGAAAGTTGTTTATCAGATCTTGCCATTTCTAGGTCCTTGTCCAATATTTCATCATCCGCATATGTTCTAACATACAGAATACATCTAATTTTTGTAAAATGTGAAATAAATTCCATATGGTTTTCATTTTTTACGATTTAGTGTTTATGATTTCAAAAAGTAATTGTTCTTTTGTACATATATCTTGGCATCTTTTCTTTAGAAAACCACTTATTTGTTTGCGCGGACGTAAATGTTTTATCATAGGTTGAAGTTTTCGCGTCTAATTTAAGTTTATTGGTTATAGTAAGAAGATGTTGTTTGTTAATAGTTTAAGATATGATGTGGATTTGAATCTTGGCAAAGTAATTCGAATACATAGCGTACACTCCTGACAAAATCGGAAAAGAAGTTTTCGGAACACCATGGTATTCGGGAATTACATTAATGTCCAGAGTCTTTTGCCTTTTCACCCATATTGGCTAAGTTATTTTCAAGTATTTCTTCAATATTTCCAAATGTATCAGTCTGAGACATAAATTTATTACATAGGTATGCATAGTTGCAACTCAGGTGAGAGCACTCCTAATGTCTGTAGGCTTGGGAGTCCATGCAATTGGTCTTGAAGGATTATGTATCATGTTCCAATCATCTAATGTAATTAGTTGTAGATGAACCTATTTTTTAGGCTGGTGGAAAAGGCACAATTTTTCAGGTAAAGGAGTGCGTCTATGATAATTCAAGAGTTTTAGATTGAAAAATCTGTTTAGTGTTGATGTTGGCCTTCATACCGTATCAATTGAGCTCCATATGTTAAAAATCGCTTTGATTGAAGTTTTTATGTCAATAAATTCTGGGGCACAGTTTTGAACGTTGAATAAATACTTCGCAACCTTAACAAAGTCCTTGATTGTGCTATACATCACACTTGACATCATTTAAAAAAAAATATTAATGAATTCCATCCTAAATATGTAATAACTATCATAGACGGCTAAAAGTCGCCATTCCATAAGCCCCTGTTTTGGGTGCGGGCCGATTTCCCAGATGGAAGGCAAAGGTGCCCATCTGTTGTGAAGTGTCGTTTAAGGGCTGGATGATTTGCTGGTTTGCAACTCTTCTTTTTTTCCCTGTAACAAAAGTATGTGCCAGAACTATGGGAAGTATGGGACTCAGCAGCTAGGGGGGTCCGAGAATAGTGTGCGTAACCCATTCACAAGATTGTGTGAAAAGTCATACACGATCACAAGGGGCCATTAAGAAAACATTCTTCTGTTAAAGAGAGAGAGGTACTTTGCTGAGGACTGGTCTTAGGCACGCCTCTGAGACGCTGATGTTTTCATTTGGATTCACATCCTTGGTCGTATTTCAGTAAGAGATAACTTTTATAGTAAGAGATAACTTTTAAGCTAGTAAGATCTCTGTAATATTACTATCATTTAAATTCAATCAAAGCTCATATTATTTCAGTAAAACGTTTTTGAAACATTACTAATAAAATATAGTATACAAATTTCTGATTATAAATGAAACCCTTCCATTCTGATCACCACGTTAATTTATTAAGGTTAATTAAGTTTTTAGATTCAATCGGGACCAATAGTAGGTGAATTGAATATTTGAGGAAGGTATAATTTTGTATAACTTTACAATATTGCAATACACACAGGATGTGATAGAAAAATGACATTTGTCAGTAGTTGAATAGTTAGATGGCATCCCAAAAGTTTAAATATTCTAATTATTCAACTAGAGCGTCACAGCGTGGTTTTTGCGGGTGAGTCCGGTAAATATATAAACGGATATATAAATGATTTGAAGACATACATCCTTTATATATAGCCTTACAGTGTTATGTATCCGGATACAGTCATATATCAGATAGATGAGTGTATCGATACGCAGAAATATCCGTCTAAACATAAAAGAAAAACCACTCATTTGCCGAACGTAGCAATATGTTAATCAATGTATACTGTTTAGGTCACAGCCTAATATTCTTGTTATTTACCTATAGCTAACGCCTCCAAACCCTATTTTACTTAAAGGTGAAAGGTATACGTTTTTTTACACTTTTGGGCATCCTCCCACCTAGGGTGCTTAGGTCTTTTTCAAGTTCAGACCTCCGTCTTGCAATACCTGGTTGCTCTCTGTACAACTCAGACTTTAGTGATTATTTTAGAGTGGTTTTCAGACAACAGCAGTGTCTAATCCTCATTTAATATTCACCTCATCGATTCCTAACCATCGTTCTATCCAGTGATTAGCAAAGGTAGGAGATTAAACTAGAGCGTAACGAATCAATTTTAAAATGTCTAACTTTTTTATTGTTGCATCATTTGATTTCATATTGTAAATCATCATATTGTTAAATTACTCCTTAAACTAGCGCGAATACATATATCAATACCTTAGTAATTAAAATTACAATGGTATATTATATAATATAAAAATACAGAGCTTTACACTGGTAGCAATTACAAAGTGGGTGGAAGTAATTGTTAGATATAATAAAATAGATATGCTAGTTTTATTAATACTGGTGAGTTGTCACAAACTTGATACTGATAATCTTTGATTGGTATAACTTTTAGACTTTTTTTATCCGGAACCTTTGTAATGATAAAAGTTTACAGAAAAGAGTAAAGTATTTTTGTTTCCCCACAATTTTATAAAATATAATACTTTTTCATCATTTGAACACGTCATTGTAAGAGTTGAGCCAAAAATAATAAATAATGAGAAGGTCGTCCACTCATGCAAGACAGTTGGTAAGGCCTCTGGCTAGATTCAAGGAGATATAGAGGTGCAATTCCCAAACTTTATACTTTTGTTTGGATGATAATTATAATAATAGCAGTTATTATTATTATATCATTTATTTAAAGCCGTAGTTCTACAATGACACACGTGTTCTTCAACATGCTGAGCGTAGAAACTAATAAAAAAAAAAAGCGAGGAGCTACTTGGGGAGGAGGCTTTCAGAAAATGAATCGACTCAACCAGAACTGTACTGAATACCAAACAATTAGTATTTAAATACTAAATAAATGTATTTGAACAAACTTATAATTATATATAAATGAAATGATTTATTTGGAATCTAATTTAAGTCCAAATGAATAAATACTTGAATTTGTAACTAAATCAATAAATTGACAGATGCCAATAGGTTGGAAATTTCTTAAATCAGTAATAAATTAAAAAAAATTGGTTTAGGTCCCATTTCCCCATGCTGGAGCACCTAGAAGTGACCCCCGAGCCCAACGTAGGGAGGAGGCATAACCAAAAGACGGTTTATAACGTCAACCTGGAGTACTTAGGCATTATTACCGAAAGTAACTCCGAAACAAAAACTGCTGACGATAAGCTGCTTAAAATGTCTTTGATATTATACAATAAAAATGATTTTCTCTTTTTAAAGCCAATCTATGAACCCATTCCGAAGAACACTTATAAAATGTTAAGTGTCAAAACTTAGAGTCTAATGTATTGAGATTGATTGATGTAGCCTTATTTCTATTTTTCAATATCTTTTTAAGTTTAAGGATCCTAAAATGTGAAAAACTGTTGTTGTTTTTTTTGTAAAATAAGCTTTCAATAAAGTGTCTTTCTTACTGTCAAGTTCAAATACTTTTGACTCTGCGCAATAATATGCCAATTCGATTAGACTATAAACCAAACAGACTAATTGGCATACTGACACTAAAGCTGTGGGAATTCAAAGTCACACCATTGTTCTATTTAAAACAGAGATAAATCTTGAAACTAAACAAAAATAACCAATGTGCTAACTTTTGCGGTTTTATTTATAAATCCATTGTAGGAGTAAGGCTTAAACCATCAAATGGAAATAGAAACTTTAAAATAAAATCAGTATCAACATCAGTACATATTAGGTCAAAGTCATGGGAAGAAACTTGAATAGTGCAATACTGGTCAAATTGTCCCATCGTAACAATTATAAATGTTTATGAATGGATATAATTAAAACATAAGTATATGATATCTAGTGTTTTGATGATAGCAAAATCAGCCCAACAAATAAAATAAATATAACAAATCTGATTCAATTTCTGATCTCGAATTCTATTATAAAACATAGGTTGAAGTTAATAAGAAAATCGAGCTATTCACTAAAAATATATGCGAGATAATCCAAACCATGTCTACTTTTAACGAAACATAAACTCAACAAAATTCTTTCAGCAATAGTTGGAAACAATCTGTCACAGTAAGTTATTCTATCGAGACCTGCAAATATCTACAACCTTATCTGAATCCAAACAAAATTTTTGGTATGATGCTATCATTGAGCATAAGTTGATCGAATCAAACATATTGCGTAATAGCAAGATTGCACCTGAAGCAATCATGCAGCAAGTAAAGAAGTACTTGCTTACAATATCGAAAAACTACCTATCACCTTACATAAACATCTTCAAGATAAATGCACATCAATATATTAAATAAATATACCAAGAATTGGAAACCATGCAGCCCTAGTGATTCATTAAAATAAATCTCATGACTACAGCTTAAATATATGCACTAAATTACTTAATTTTAATGTATATTTTATATCTGTGGCTCTGGGGTAGGTTTAACATAATTAGGTACGTTTAAAACATAATCTCCATGGCAACGATTATTAACATTGTACCATTCCAGAACGTTACACGTTTCATAAAAATGCACTCTTTCTGCACTATTAAGGACAAAATTTACTCAAAACTAACAATACCATTTTCTTCATGGGGGTGAACAAATCCTGTACTGTGGATTTTTTTTATTCCCAAGCCCGAATGAGCATACTCTACAATCAAACAAGTACCGAGTGTTGGTCGGTCTTATCTACCGCTATCACATGTTTTCGTGTTATAAAAATAATCGGGTCGATCTAAAATTTTAGATCTAAAGCTATTTCCAATAATAACTCTGGCCACGTTGTAAATGAATATGTATCTGTATATTTTTCGGTTAAGATGCAACAACGGGAAGAATGTAAAACAAATATATACACAAAAGTAGGGCCCATTTCTATTACCTAGCCACCGTCATTAAGATTTCTCAAGGCGCAGCTCAGAAGCTAATTATGATTTTGTGTTCTTGCAGTTTTTCTTATGGTTAGTGCACAGTTAATTCAAAGATAATCAAAAATATAAATTTTCGGGAACCAATAATATAAATCCCATATTTAAAGTCGTTTGACCTGATTTCAATTAGTAGTTTTTGTCCAAGCTTGAAGATGGTTAACTATTTGTTTTTTCAATGTATGTGCTCATGCTTTTTTGATAAAAAAACGATGAGATTCAAAAAATAACTGAAATGAAATATATTTGATAAAAAATGAAATGTATTCATTTGTTTTATCACAATAATCAAATAAGTATTTAAACAACTTCCAAAAGTATCTTTCAGTACTGTTTCTTTATTTTTTAACTCTTTTATATGTTTATACATACTTTAAAAAGTACAATATAGTTCATAATTTATGTTAAAGAAATCATTAAAATAAAAAAAATTATCAAAAACCTCATCATTTGTTTCCACCTATTTGAATGATATTTTTATTTTAATCATTCTCCTAACATAAATTATGACCTTTTGATCCTTGGATCGACTAGCTCGCGCTCACAATCAAGATCAATAGGTTCGTAAGCAAGAAGGAGAAGGCCCTCCAACGATAGATTTCTTAAGGAATTTTATTGAAAATTTTATGCATACTCGTCTATGTCGTTAAGATATATATATATATATATATATATATATATATATATATATATATATTTATTAATATCTTAACGACATACACACATATGTATATACCTATTACAGGTCTGCCATTGGCCACGTTTTTATGTAGTGTATTAAATATTAAGTTTCATTTGGGTTTATATTTATTTTATATATATATATATATATATGTTTAAAATTTTTTACATTTAATTTAGCTTTAAAATATTGTTATCTTTTATTATGATTTTCTTTTATTAATGTTTCATTCAGCTTTTTATTTAATTTTATACAGTGAATTGTGGAAAATTTATGTTGTGTTAAGACTAGAATTAAATAAAGTAATTTATTGACAGAAATATACTATTATAACCTAGTAACAACGCACCCAGTTCAAGCATTACCAACAAACAAATTTTAATTCAGTTACAACCGGTTGGCAGCAACATTATTAACATTGCCTGTACACTTTAAACCGGGAATGAAAGTACTCCAAAGACAAATTTCTACTTACTGTCATGTCTCCTCATCCGTCTGGACGCCATAGCCAAGCTGCTATCACTACCGTCACTGCACTAGATCACAGACATGTCACAATCCACGAAAGGTGTGCCATTGGTGAGTGTGACGGAGACATGCACGCTTGGGGCCAGGCAGCCCTTCGATTCAAAACTGACGGGCGGGAGCCGACGAGGTTGGCCCGTATGTCCGCGCAGCCTTGCACCCGCCCACCCTCTGTCCTACCCCATCTCCCATCCGTTCTGTAACAATAACTTTACCTGTAGTAGAGTAACTAGTTTCAATATGGGCAACTTAACTCTGGAACAATAAAATTGGCAAGAGTCACGTTTATTTCTGAACATTTCCATGCCCCAAAACATTTCTAAGATATGTCACAAAAGCTGCGTAGAACGTATGACACTTGGAGACTGAGTGACATATCATCTATTTGTGAAAACTGTCGTGCACCACTGTTTCCTCTGGCGAACCATACAGGTAGAGTTTTCAGGAAGCGGTTCCATCTTTCCCTAATATTTTTCTTTCAATGATTCATTAATCAATGATCATTGAGCAATTATTATAGGCCGTGGAGCATGGATCTTACATGCCGGAACTTTGTTTTTTTACATAATTTTTCAACTACTTTTAGACCACAAGCCTATTGACGGTGGTAGATCAGAAATCGTTGATCCCTGACAACATGGTACTAACGGCATTACCACCGATTGGTTAACCATCTTTTTACCCTTTGAACATTCATTATTGTTCTTTTAAAAGTTAGGTGACCTTTGGGTTTTTTGTATAGCTCGTAAAAAAGTGTGGGCTATTAGAATCCTTAGTATTATGTCACAGGGCTCTACAAATATAGTTGCCGGACGCGTGAGTCCCTTCTAAACAAAAGTATAAATTAATACAAACAAATAAAATTAAAATGTCCACCTTCAATACATTTATTTGTAGAAAATAATACAAAAAGTACCTACAACTAATTTCTTGATCTATTGTTTAAGTGGGTGTTACAGTTTTTTTATTTATTTTGGATCACCGTCACTGTTAATACCTTGTTATCTAAGATGACTTGCTGTACTATATACATTGTTCTTTCAATTTAAAGTTTCTATTAATATTACACTTATTTTAATACTATATACTGTATATAACTGATATATACGAGTACTAATGCCAATAATAACTTGACTAACCTCAGTTATGCGTCCGGTTGTTTATTATGATATTACGTAATTATTATTCTAATGTCTCTACCATATAGTCATAGATAGGCATAGCACTACTCAATATATAATTAAAAACTTTTTTTCACTGCAATTATTTGTATAGTATTCTCCTGTTCTCTCCTAATTTTTAAAAAGTTATACACCCTGTTGTAATACTGACCTTCTTTCATAAATTTGAAAGTTTACCTTTTTGTCGAAAATAAAATTTGACAAATCATGATCACTGTTAATACAATACGTGGGAGGGTGCGAAATGAGCAGCAAGGAGGTTAAGATGTGGTGACTGGCAGCACTTAAAAAAGAGGTTTTAAGAAATTTCGGGTTTTACGTCTGTAACATTAACTTTCGTAATGATTGTTTATTGAGAATAGTTAATCAAGAGATATATAAGGGTGCTCTTCGTTCGTGTTAATACTTGTCGTGTATTACTTTTATCATAGTTAATCAGTTTTCAAATGAAACCACTTTTGCACTACAAATGCTGGGAATTTAGATGAAATGAAAGTTGTTCACCAAGTTGAAAATCATTTCTTATGAAGTTTCTCAGTATTAAATATGGCGTTATTCGCTCTGTTGCAGTCATTTTTTTACTTTTTGTCAACTTATAACTCATTGTTCACAAAATGCTTATTGCCTAATATTAAATTTAACAGCTTTTAGCAGTTATCATTCATACATCTTTGCAGTCCTCACACGTCACAATTCGAAGCTACTCTGGTTCAATGCCTACTGGCTGCAAAATTGCGCCATATTTTGGGTCGAAAATGACATTTACTCGTGGTAGCGAACACGCTAAGACGTGCATCTCAAAGGTGGATATCTATTGCTGGCTCAATGGTTTATTTGTTGTATAGATTTTGCATTTAATTTTAAAAGGAAATATTATCAATAAGTTTTGTAACACTATAGTTTTCATGTATGCTCTGCAGTACGATTCTCATTTAGAACGACCAATTTAGAAGTACCTGCTTAAAAGTGCCAATTCTCCCTTAAGGTTTCAATTACAATGAGACATGCTGAGGCTCTTGGCAATAAGTACGAAATGCACTAAGTAAGTTCTGATTATACTCTCCCGTATTCCGGAGCTATCCGGTATAGCAGGAAATATTCTCATTTCAATGTTTGTTTATTTTTTCACGATCCCATTTATACAATTTTAATTCAAACAGAGGTAACGATCAGGAATTCTGATTAATTAGCGTAAAAAATGGTGTAGGGATCTCAGAGAAGGGTTCTACAGTTTAGACAAAAGACACTCTTCTTGAGTAATGACTAATATTAAACCGAGGTTCAAATTATACCCTAACGAGCTACCATTACTTTCTTCAGTTACATCAAGCGCGCTTTTAATTGAATCCTATGAAATTTCTCAGAATAGTAACTGAGATCGGATTACATTTGTAATAAAAAACAAACCTGAAACGACATAATCATTACGGAGCTTGAATGAATAAATCATTCATCCACTAACGTTGAAAATAGGGTAGTGCAGGAATAGCATGAGGTCAATCATTACCTTGAGATACACATTTTTTAAATGTATCACTTTTTACAATCGAAATATCTACGAATGCTATAATATTGCATCATTGTTTAAGTATATATATATACATAAGTTAATCGCCGACGGTTGATTGATAAAAAGATAGTAACGAAAGAGGAAAATGCACCGACACACTCTGACTCCAGTAAAAGACTGCTTTATTGTAGAAGATAATCAGACATACATAGGATCATGGGTTGTTTACATTCCATGATCGTATTAGTATTCAACATAGTCAGGCCTCTGGCTTTAACTTATATATATATAAGTTAAGTCCAGGCGCCGCTAGTGCCCAGCCTTAATCCCCAAACATATGTTATCTGTATATATGTTTACATGTAATACCGATAGATAGAGGTATCTGGGAATAAATAAAGCAGTCTTGTAACAACGTTCTACGTGTTCTGATTACCAACCTTTCTTAAATTGTTATTCAATAAACATTAACTGGTGCCGAAACCCGGGAACCATGGAGAAAGAGAGTTATCGAGTGTTAATAATAATAATAATTTTTTTTTGTTTTTTTTTCTTCTATACGCGAAAGAGAGAAGATGACTGAAGGAGTAGTGTTGAGACAGCCCGTCTTAAATCTCATAGAAGGAGCAGATATTAGAAGAGTAGGAACTATGCCAGAAGTTCATGCCACGACGCTCGCGCTGATGAGGGTAAAAGCGATGAATACCCAGGATCTGAGGAAGGCTGTTTTGGAGCTGGAGAGATTCACTGGGAAACTGGGTGAGCTGAACCATTTTCTAAAAGGAGGAGACCGTCTCACAGCTTTAATTGGAGCTAAAGTAGAAGAAAATTTAATAGATCCCAGAGACGCGGATTCGTTGAAGGCGGCCCTGATATGTCGGGTCAAGAGGAGTATACTGAATCAAATTCAGGCAGATGAAGAAACCCCGTGGGAAGTAATTAAGATGAGATTGAAGAAGGCGTACGGAGGAGGACGATGGACTCCCGAGGAGGACATATTCCAAATGTTTAGGGAGACAAAGTCCCCAAGACAAAGTAACGGGCAATATACTGCGGGATTAGTAGTCCGTTTCAATAAGATAACGGAGAAGATGAGAGAGTCGATTAGCGTAGAAGAGGTGGAGGGTAGAATGGGATTCTTATCCACAATTCTAAAGGTGCAACTGGCCAAGGAGACAGGAAGAAAGGAAGGATTGTCTGATGAGCGCTCGTTCTCGGAGTGTGCACAATCAATGATCGACGCTAGTGCCAAGGAAGAACAAGTGAGGGTGCAAGACGTCGACAATGAGTGGAGCCGAGTTGCATACAAAAGAACCCGGACCCTGAAACCAACGTGGAGGAGACCAGAAACGTCCGTTATCGGCGGAGACAAGGGAACGACAGGAGAAAGGAGATTCAGAGGAACGAGACCGAGGTATGCCCCGCCCAGGGAAGAAAGAAAATGCCACGGATGTAGGAAGGCAGGACATTTAGTGGCACAGTGTCCTCGCACGAAATGTTTTGAGTGTGGTGAGGAAGGACACATCGCGAGGCATTGCCCGTATATCTTCCTGAGGAGAGAATACCAACGAACAGAACCGATAGAAGTAAACACTCAAGAAGTAAGAAAGAGACGGAGCATGACATCTGGGGAGAGTGGATCATCAGAAGATGAGTCATCAGGGACTTCGGGAACTGAAAGAGAAGAAGCGAGGCGCAGCAGAAACAGGTGACAGACAGGGCAGAAGGTCGAGCCACGCAGATGGGAGCAACATGATAAAGCCTGAGGAGCGTGTCGGCAGAGAGGCGACCGCATCCTGAGATGTAATGCAATTTGGAAGAGGATGTGTGCGTTGCCAATAATTAGGGTCAAAGGAGGAGAGATGTGTCTGGTGGACGAGGCGCTACGTAGGCATATTAGAGAGGAGCTAGAGAGTCTCAAACGGCAAGGGATAGTAATTAATAGCACTTCGCCATATACCAGTCCTCTATGGGCAGTGAGAAAGAAAAATAGACCTGGGGACGAGACGGAAAAATTCAGGGTAGTTATCGATTATCGGAAGTTAAACGAGAACACGACGGACGAGAAGTATCCTATTCCCCGATTTGAGGACATATTAGACAGATTGAACGGGGCGACAATATTTAGTACCCTAGATCTAAAGGCAGGCTATCACCAGATCAAGATGAGCGCGAACGACCAAGACATAACGGCCTTTACATTTGAGAGGGGGCATTATCAATTTACCAGGATTCCATTTGGACTGAAAAACGCCCCGATTACCTTTCAACGCCTAATTTTTGAGGGAAATAGACGAGGCGGTATGCCAGGTCTACATGGACGATCTGTTAGTTTTCAGCAGAACGGAGGCAGAGCACGTTGAGCACCTAAGAAGTGTATTTCAAAGAGTCCGCGAATTCGGATTAAAATTGTCCATGGAGAAGTCCCTGTAGGGGAAGAAAAAAATCAATTTTTTGGGCCACACCATCTCACAGGAGGGGGTTAAGCCATACTCTACGAAGGTCGAGGCGATTAGAAGATGGTGGTGCCCACAGATGTAAAAGGGATCCGGCGACTTCTGGGGACGCTTAATTATTACAGCAGATTTGTGCCGGAAATGGCGGCATACCTGGTGCCTATTAATAATTTACTGCGAAAGAGAGCGAGGGGGGTAATTACCCCAATCATGGAGCAGAACATCCGGAAATGTATGTCTAGCTTACAGGAGGAACCAATATTAGCATTTCCCGTTTTCCAACATCCCTTCACAATCACCACTGATGGCAGCGAATACGCATTGGGGGCAGTGTTGTCGCAGGAGAAAGACGGTGGGGAGCTCCCGGTGGCGTACGCTAGTCGAAGGCTCACAGAAACGGAAGCACGGTATAGTGCTCTAGAGAGGGAGCTCCTAGGTATCGTCTGGGCTATAGAGCACAGCACCCTGAGTGACCACCAGCGGATATATCACGCGGAAAAGGGTTGCCGGTGAATGAGGCGATGCCGAAGGCGGTGGCCGCTTACAATCATTCGATCCACACCGCGACGGGGTTCTCCCCGTTCGAGATCCTCTTTGGGCTGCGCGAAAGACGGAGAAATAGGGCAGAGACGGTAGCAGACGAGGGAATGGTGGAGAAAATGGCGAGTAATACTGTCGGTTTGAGGAAAATATGTGACAAAGTACGAGAAAGGGTAACGAGGGACAAAGCGAGACGAGTGGAACGGGAAAACCTCAAAGTCCGGGATCGAATGGGGGAACTTAAAATCGGGACTATCGTCTTTAAAAAACTAGGGTCAAATAGGAGCAAAGAGCTGGTGCGACATGAGGGCCCATTTAAAGTGGTCGTGATTAGGGAACACAACGTCGTGACAATTGAGAGTATACGACCCCCTAAAAAGCGGCGTAATTCAATAAACATTAACTTATATTAACTTATATATATATATATATATATATATAGATATATATATATATATATATAAGTTAACGTTCGTGAGAACTAGAACAGTAAGAAAAGATCGAGAAAGAGGTAATAGAAATGAATAGGGCAAGCGATAGTATAAGACTGCTTTATTCATAGCTCTTAATCCCATACACATACACTCGGAATGTTTACATCCCGATGTTTTGGTATTAAGACTGCGTACCAACAGTGCCCAGGCCTTAACTCCCCCCCCCCCGCCAGTTTACGCACACTCCCTCGTAAACTCTAAGTCCGACCCGAGTGTACAATCAGGTGGCTCGGGTTCTTAAGGGCCAAGGCCAGCGCACCCAATACACAATCTATAATCCATCACACTACTAAAGACACATTTAAACAAGTCAAATAAAATATAAATGTACAAAACAAAATAATAAAACCTCCTATAAAATAATAATACTATAAAAACTAAGAACAGAACTCTCTGTCTGAATGTCACATATATTAACAATATGACCTATAACAACACAATTACTTGCTTCGTGTCGGATCGAGGACACACCAGTTTACTCACGCTCCCCCCCCCCCTAGAGTGGGAGTTTAAGTTGTTCAATATGAACCGTCCGCCGTTTCCTTGGGTGGTCCACACTCTCGATAGTTACAAGATTGTGTTCTCGGATCACAACAACCTTGAAAGGGCCTTCATATCGGACCGGCTCTTTACTCCGATTCGAACCTAATTTCCTATAAACGACGGTCCCGATCGTAATCAACCCCATTCTGTCCCGGACTTTCATATTTGCCCTCGCAACGCGTTTGGTTTTTTCCCCCGATATACGATCGCGCACTGTACGCCACATTTTTCCCAGCCGCATGTGGGTATTCACGAGCTGTTCCGTGCTCCCTTCATCCGCCACCGTCTCTGCCCAATTTCGCGGTCTCGCGCGTAACCCAAAGATAATTTCAAACGGCGCAAATCCCGTGGTGGTGTGAATTGAGTGGTTATACGCCGCCACCGCCATTGGCATCGCAACATTAGCTGACAGCCCCTTATCGACCTGGTATACCCGCAGGTGATCGCTGAGGGTGCTGTGCAGGCGCTCAACGTTTCCTCTACTTTTGGGATGTCCCGGGGTATTAATATGCCATACCACGTCTCTATTTTTCATCTCAGCGCGAACTTTGGCGTTGTCAAACTCTCTCCCACCATCCGACGAAATGCGCTCGGGGATGCCATAAAATTGGAACCACAAGTTGACGGCATGCAGAATAGCGTCTGCCAATTTGTCCCGCACCTCGTATGCCATAGCCACCTTACTAAATGTGTCGATTGTAGTGACCCATTTGAATCCACGCCACGTAAACGTGTCGATTTGTAAATCGATCAGTGGTGACTCTAAATTTTCTCCCAAATACGTATGGGCGGAAGTGACCAATGGCCCAGATGATACCCAGTAGTTCCCGTTCGAGGGCACTGTACCTCCGTGTCAGTCAACCTTCTGCTCGCATATGCTACCGGCCTCTCCCCATCGATTCCCTCCTGGGACAATACCGCTCCCAAGGCGTACTCACTTGCGTCCGTTGTGACAGTAAACGCCTTCTCAAAATTTGGAAATGCCAAGATAGGTGCTTCTTGCAACCGTTCCATACATTTCTGGATATTTTTCTCAATTAGCGGCGTGATTATCACTCGCGCCCCTTTGCGTAATAAATTACTAATAGGGACCAAGAATTCCGCCATATCCGGAACGAAACGGCGATAATAATTTAGCGTCCCCAATGACTGCCGAATGCCTTTAACATCTTTTGGCACCGCCATTCTCCGGATCGCATCTATTTTCATGGAGTCCGGTTGGACTCCCTGCCGAGATATAGTATGTCCCAGAAAACTAATGGTCTCCTGACCCAGGGACGACTTTTCTATCGATAATTTCAGCCCAAATTCCTTTAACCTCTTAAAAACACTCCGAAGGTGTTCTATATGTTCCGGTTCGGTACGGCTGAAGACTATGAGGTCGTCCATATAGATCTGGCAGATGTTCTCATCAATTCCCCTCAGGAGTTCATCCATTAGCCGCTGGAATGTTATCGGGGCGTTTTTCAAACCGAACGGCATCCTTGTAAACTCGTAATGACCTCGTTCGAATGAAAACGCCGTCTTATGCTGATCATTCGCATTCAGTCTAATCTGGTGATATCCCGCTTTCAGATCTAACGTACTGAAGATTTTCGCTCCACTCAGCCTATCCAGTATATCCTCAAAGCGTGGAATAGGATATTTCTCGTCTAGAGTGTTCTCATTGAGCTTTCTAAAGTCTATAACTACTCTGTAATGATCTTCTTCCTCGCCTGGTCTATTTTTTTTTTCACCGTCTACAGGGGACTATTGTACGGCGAAGTGCTATTTCTGATAATCCCTTGACGCTTTAATTCGTCGATTTCCCTCCGGATGTGTTGACGAAGTGCTTGAGGATATCGCCTTTCTTTCACGTATGTTACGCGCTCTACTTTTAGAGGTATCTCGTGCTCTGTCTTCCCTGTTGCTCCTAACAGATCTCCCTCTACGAAAAAAATGTCTCTAAATTCGTCACGCAGCCTCTCCCTCCAATCCACTCTACTCTCTTTACCGCCCCAATTCGTACCTTTCCACCCCGTACTGTCCCCTGACTCCGATACGTTAAATCCCCTAATCTAATCCTCCAGTTTTTCTCTTCGTTCATTATGCGCGCGCCTACCCGTCCTAACAAATCGCATCCCACAATTATTTGATAGTCACGCGTCATCTCCTCTACGACGTGCACCGTTATTTCCCCTCCTACATTCGCCCATTTTTCTAGTCCTACCACCGCCTCTCCCATCACTTCGCAGGGCCCCCCAGAGTGAGTAGTTTACAATCACATACCTTAATCTGGTGTGTACTCGCTCCTCCACACAGCCTCTCTAGTGCACTACGCGACACTATCGTATTGGTGCTACCTGTGTCTATTAAGCACCTCTCCCCCTTCTCGAACTCAATAATTGGCAACTCGCACATCCCTTTCCACGCCATATTACATATTAGATGTGGTCTGCTGCCACTCTCCTCAGACTTCTACGTGCCGCTCCCATCGACGCGATTTATTCTTCTGCTTCTCCTGTTCTCCGCTCCTGTGGCGCCCTGGCTCGTCTCCCTCAGTTTCCTACGCCTCTCATGAACTTCTTGGGCGTTGACCTCCATAGGTTCTGCCTTATCGAATTCCCTTCTTCTGTATACGTACGGGCACTGTCTTGCGATATGCCCTTTCTCCCCGCACTCGAAACATTTCGTTCTAGGGCACTGGGCCACCAAGTGACCCGTCTTACCACATCCGTGGCACCTCCTCTCTTCTCTACGAGGCATATATCTAGGCCTTGCTCCTCTGAATTTCTTTTCTCCTGTCACCCCCCTATCTCTACCCGTAAACGCTGTTTCGGGTTTCTTCCATACGGTCTTTGGGGTCCTGATTTTTTTATAAACGACCCCGCTCCAGTCACTCTCGTCTTCTCGGATATGCAATTCGGCTTCCCTAGCGCTGGCGTCGATCATCGTTTGCGCGCACTCTAGGAAAGAGCGTTCGTGAGCGAATCCCTCTTTTCTTCCCGTTTCCTTGGCCAGCTGCACCTTCAATATTGTAGACAGGAAGCCCATCCGGCCTTCTACTTCTTCCGCGCTAAACGTCTCTCTAATCTTTTCGGTAACCTGATTGTAACGGACTACCAGACCTGCGGCATACTGTCCGTTACTCTGTCTCGGAGACCTCGTTTCCCGAAACATCTGAAAAATATCTTCCTCAGGGGTCCAACGCCCCCCTCCATACGTTTTTTTTAGTCGCGCCTTTACCACTTCCCATGGGGTTTCCTCGTCAGCTTGGATCTGATTCAGGATGCTTCTTTTTACTCGACATATCAAAGCCGCGCTCAGTGATTCCGCTTCCCTGAGGTCCAGCCAATTGCCTTCCACCTTTGTCCCGATTAACGCTGTGAGGCGGTCTCCTCCCTTTAAAAAGTGATTAAGTTCACCCAGCTCACCTGTAAACTTCTCCAGATCCGAAATCGCTTTTCTTAGATCCTGGGTGTTCATAGTCTTCAATCTCATCAGGGCGAGTGCATTTGCGTGAGTCTCCGGTAGCAGGCCCACTCTCCTAGGTTCCGTCCCATCAACGATATTTAAGACGGGCTGTCTTAATACTCCACTTTCCGTCATATCGTCTTCTATGTGTATCGATCTAAAGCGGGCCACAACAAAATTTCCCCGAACTTTGTTCCTTAATTTTTTTCCCGGGTTTCGGCACCAGTTAACGTTCGTGAGAACTAGAACAGTAAGAAAAGATCGAGAAAGAGGTAATAGAAATGAATAGGGCAAGCGATAGTATAAGACTGCTTTGTTCATAGCTCTTAATCCCATACACATACACTCGGAATGTTTACATCCCGATGTTTTGGTATTAAGACTGCGTACCAACAGTGCCCAGGCCTTAACTTATATATATATATAAGTATGCTCCCCCTGACGACCACTCTCCATCCATGTATGGAGTTGGTAGTGCCATGTAGGTGTTACATTAAAAAACATTGAGATTAAGCCAACCCACGGCGAAAAAACAGGTCAATCAAGTGGTGGAAATAAAACATATCAAACGTCAAAGTTGACCTTATTCTTATTCCCAATCTATATATAGGTTCTGTCAAATGAAAACTGCAAGTCTCAGTCACCGTAGAGGGAATACGAATTCTCGGATCAGCTGCAGAGCCTGATTAGATCCTACCTTACAGGCAGAACATTTTCGGTTCGTATGGGCACTACGACCACGACCCGAAGAAACTATTCTGCCGGTGTCCCCCAAGGATCGGTGCTAGGCCCGTTGCTGTTCAACATTTACACCGCCCACATCGTAGGAGCCTCGTACTCCAACTGCGAGGTATCCGCGTACGCGGACGATATAGGTGTCTACAGCACTAGCATCAATCCATCCAGAGCCCTGAAATTCGCTGAGAGTGCCAGTCAACAAATCGCCGGGAAACTCGATGCCGTCTACATTAAAGTCAATCCGGCCAGACACGCAAGGAATAATATTTAGTTACAAATCCGGAAAAAAGAAGCTCCCGAAATCCTTCGTGTTAGACGGCAAAGAATGCCCTGTAAGCAACAAGCTGTGCTACCTCGGAATTACCCTCGGTAGGCACTTGTCGTTCACAACGCACCTCGGAAAGAAGTTAAAGAGTGTTAGGAAGAAATTCTTCAGCCTCGGACACCTACTTCACAGCCCAGCTCTATCAGTACGCCTCAAGCTGTTGATATACCAGAGCGTCCTAAGACCTGCATTGATGTATGGAACCCCTCTCTACAAGTATTTGACTCCCAACACTCTCCTAAAGCTCCAGCAATTTCAGAATAGAGTTCTCCGCACCTCCCTCAAACACACCCCTTTCGACCAAATGAAGGCCGACGAAATCCACAAAAAATTCGAAGTGCTCACTATCCAAGATTTTATCAAGAGAAGGCACATCAAATTTTTTGACTCCCTAAGACATAGCCACAACCCACTATTCTCCGACCTTCAGCCACCACCAATGCCCGTCAGATGGAAACACTGCTGGACCGCCGAAGCTTGGCGAATGAAAGACATCATAGAACCAGAGGACTGACGGACCTACACCCAGCCGAGAGATCGAGGCCGATCTCCCGCCCGACTCAACCGACGCCACATTACCCCATCTACCTGTGTAAGCAGGGTTGATCTTCCGGCCGATTAGGCCGACTCACTCAGGCCCCTGGCGGGGCGGCCGGCCAGGCTTCGCCTGGCCTACAACAAACCATCGCCTAGGCACCCCTAGGCTTAATCCTTGGTAGACTCTCACTACCTTCCTGACTCCATCCGCCTTTCTAGGCATTCCACACCCCATATCCTTCTCATACATCCTTCAAATAGGGGTCTCCCCTTAGTGAAAGGCACTTTCCAGCCAAAAATAATTTTCCTTATTTTTCCCACATTCCTATTTTTTATAATTTTGAGAGCTTAGGGAAAAAAAAAAAAAAAAAAAAAAAAAAAAAAAAAAAAAAAAAACGTAGAGTAAATTTAAAGGGGCTATGAATGAAAAAAAAAACCGTAGAGTTGTAATAAACAGATAACAGGTTTTGGGTCAAACCTGACAGTTAAATAACAGATTCGTGTCTGTCAAACAAAAGTTTTCTATCATTTGGAGCATCATCTCGGGAGCTACAACATGAGAAATAACCCATACATGCAAATTAATCACCAATTGTAAAAATCAAAATTTAAATGATAATTATATTGCTATTTACAATGAAAAGAATCCTCACAAAATTAATAATAACACAAACAAATTAAACAATTAAAACAAATTAAAGATTAAGTTAGTATAAATAATTGAAATCTCTGTGAAAAATAGTTGAAATTTATAATTTTATAAATAGTAAAAATTATAATAAATAAAGGATCAAAGTGAAAATATTGTAAATAGTTAAATAAAAACATTAAAGTTTTAGATTTTGAGTCCGAGATTTAAAACTTGGAAATGTTTTACATACCCTTTAAACCAAAAACTTAACACCATTCATTAAATTAAGACGAATAAATTATAACAAACAATTTTATATACATTAGAGCATGTTGATTATTTTTATTTTATGAAGATGGATTTGATCAAAACTGATTTGATTTCCAAACAATTAAAGTGGATAGATCTATTATTTATTGATTGAATGAAACAATGTATTTCCACGTTTAGAATCAATCTGTTACAAGATAGATAATTAACTAGCAATTGGAGGCTTCTGGATGACAGGTGCAAGCTGTACTGTTCTATCGATCGGAGCCACCTTGCTTTAGCAGGTTCCATGGCTTGACAGGAGAGCACGTGATCCACTGTGTCCCTGTCCCCTCAGTGTGGGGTATCTGCTATCTAGCATTCGTACAGCTTGGATCAGGATCAACCATGTCCCAGGTACTGGGCCCCGGGCATTCCAATACCTTATTAGTCCGATCACCTAGGAGGGCCTTCCATTTACTTGGTTCCTCGTAGGCTCTTCTGCCGAGAGAAGGTGGAATCACTTCCATCAGCCCTCTCTTCACCTTTGATCTGGAGAACTATGTCCACGAGGATAGCCCCGCCAGTACCTGGGCCATCTCTCTACAGCCAGTAACCTATGTGAACGCTCTCCTCACAACCTCAGCTAGGTAGTTCCCCGAGATTATCGTCACCAAATCATTTACGTATGACAGCCATAAGGATCCCGTGACCATCCACGGTCACGAGGATCTTGATAAAAACTATTTTCCTTGGGCCCAAGACAGCCTTGCAGATAACCCCCATCTCAAAAGCCTCCCCCTGACGCTTCGTTGATTCTAGTGGCTGCTACTCAAATTGTAAGGTTCTGGGGGCCTCCAACTCCTTCAGCTACCTAATCACACAGGGCCACCACACTCAAAAAAAGCAAAAGAATAACAACATAACTGGCTTGGATCGGGCCCCAGTTACGTCGTACCTTAATCTGTCTAAAGCATCAGCGGTGCTCCAATACTTACGGTACAGCTTTGGGTGATACACTCAGCCAAAAACCTGCTTTAGCATCGTGTACATTAACAACTCCAGAACTTTGGACTGGGGAGCATATAGCTCTTGTTAGGTGTCGGGTCTAAATCCGCTCCCCTCAGATCCAAGCACAGCTCTGCACTCTTCCAGTCCAACGGTAAGTAGCCGTGGTCAATCGTTTACGATGGCAAGTAGCCTCCCTTCAATGAGGGGCCTTAACGATCGCGGCGTCGATTTCGACTATTCCTAGAGTTCTTTATCATAACTTTTGTTTTTCCACGGCGAAGCGAAGGTCCCAGATACCCCATGGTGTGAATAGGGCCGTACGTGGGGGAGGACTTGGGCCAGTTTCCTTACTTGAATCCTTACAGAATCCTCGCTTGAGTCGACCTTGGCCTAGCCACCTTTGCCCATGCCATCTCGGTACAAAATATCTCAGAAGATCTGCTCCAACTCATGCTGAACGAATTCATACCATGTTTCTCTCCAGATGGCTTTGATCCTCTTCTAATACCTAAAGACCTAAGGCTCTTATACCTCTTTTGCTGGTCCCACATTATTAACAGTCAAACTTGAAACTTGCACTGGCCCACAGATAACTGCCATAATGAGCGCGAATAAACATGTAAATTGTCACACTACAAAAGTTAGAATCCAATGTACTCTGAATCCAATTTCGCTCCTTTTTACGTCGGCGACCGCATCTTAAGACACCACCAACATTCATACAAGTTAACTTCAAGATATCGTAACACGGCTCTTAAAAAAATTCAAAGTCCAGCCTGTCAAACGATAACTACCTAAAGTTGGCTTACTGTCCAATCTCGACGAGGAATGTTGTTATTGTGTGTACTATATATAAGATTATTTCTGCATATTAGCGATTGAAATACTTATCACAGCTGTGATGAATGTAGCAATATAACCATTAAAAAATATTAATTAATATATGTATATAATGCTTTTTAAAGAGTTGTAGAAATGTATGAATAAATAAATGTATGTCTTAACTATTTATGAAGTTCATTGGATGAAGTTCACTTTAATTCACAATTATTGTAAACTGCATTAAATTGTATAAATATTTACATTGCTAAATAATAGGGTGTAGCATACATCCCAACTGAGGTAACATTCCTATAAGTCCATGCCAAATTAAATGAAAATTTAATGTTAATCTTTAACGATTTTATAGGTGAAGCAGTTTTCAAATGACAGAAGCTTCAATTCCATAGAGCTTCCCAACGGGAATAAGTCATCAAAAAAATTGATCCTTTAATAAAACATGACAATCGATAATACCTCCGAAACTTTGATGGCTGATAAAGTGGAAGATCAATAAATGATGACGTCATAAATTCTAACAATTGACAAAAGAGCCATTAGTGACATGAAAGGCCCTCTTTCAGGCTAACAACTACCACACAAACAAGAAATAATTAAATCCATCCTATAATAGCTGGCATACATCTTGATTGTTTGGGGACAGGAGTCACGGAACTGTCCCTGTGATTCCAATATTTTGTTGATGTTTGTTCCTATCGATCCAATCCTACAGCTGCCCTTCTAAATAATTCATCAATGCGTTAATAAAAAATGAAATGTACCTTTTCTTGGAACCAAGTTATTAACAAAATTATTTCTCGTGTCATCCAACAGCCACACACTAGTAAAAACTCAGAGATACATCATAAACCGCAGTTTTCGCATGTGTAGTTAACGACTGTTTCGAATGTCTAACTGTGGAGCCTCGAATAAAATACAATTTTACAGTTTTTCCTTATATTTGAACCTATAACCTTCTAATAATAACAGATACCTTAAATCCCATCTGATCCACATACGAACACCTTCAATTGCATTAACATTTTTTATTGACTGTTAAGTACTCCTGTCAGGTTGCCACTAGGGGAGTGCCTAATCACTCTAGCCCTAGTGACAAGTGCGGTTTGTTGTAGTTTATAACATGGACCATGTTCCATGTCGGCGTTAATATCTGACTCCATTTTTATGATAGGGATGTGTCCCGACAATACACTGTGTTCAAGAGAAGAGGTGCAGAGGTTTCATGAAGAATAAGACAAGTTTTCAGAGTTCGGGTGGGGGCCCGGCAGCGTAGCAGGTCAAGGCGCCAAAGGATCTGCAAGGTGGCTGAGACATAGGGTGACGGGCTCGGAGGCGCTGAAGAGAGAGTAGGCCTACAGGGCGAAACCCCCTGGTTTAAATATTATTTCCCCTTCCTAGTGGAAGGTGGAGTCGGCTGAAAGGGGTATGTTTTATGATGCCCAGGTGGCCAACCCCCCTTAGGTTTATGACTGTTGGTATAAAAGGGTGTGTTTTATGGCTGCTAGGGACTCACCCACTTAGGTTTTATGACCGCCTAGAGGCGACCCTAGGTCTGCCCGGTTCTGTTTCATGACAGTCAGGTGGCGTTTATGCCGGAGACCCCTCTGTTACCTGCCTTGCTACAACTGCCGCATGGACCTGCCTTGTTTATTACTAGAAGCTTTTACAACGATTTACATATATATTATAATACATTATTTGCACCAGAGTATAGGGTAATTTACATATATGGTTTGCGATCGCTACAACTCCTTTTATATATTGCTACAAAAAGAACAGTTCAACTGCCCTCATGGTAATGAAGCAAAATGAATTCTACTTCTTACCGAAATTATTGCCGTTTCTAAAGCTTCTAACTCCAATGTAAATTTTAAATGAGACTTACAATATTTTTTTATTGAATTGATTATTAGTTGGATGAAGTAACAATAGAAATAAATATAAAGTTCATGAATCTGCTTATAATATACTATTACCTAATTTTTTACATTATTTCCCTGTGACCATGGATGCGTTATTATATTTTTAACTTCATTTTCGAAAAGAATAGGGAAAAATTATAATATTGAATTGTCCACTCTATCTCAATACCATGGGACTGCAGCCATCCTTGCGTCAAAAGAGGATCCTCAATCAAACTGTTCTGTAGAATACACCGGAATCCAAAGCTGGAAAAATGTGTTTTAATATAAGATAAATGCATGGTCAGTGAGTAGTTCTTTTCTTTTATATTCTTCTTCAGATTTCTCCACTGCAGTGTCTAGCGGTAAATCAGCCAGCATCTACTCATTCCATTTCCCGCTATAACTGCCCTCCATTTCGGCTAAATCCTGATAGGATCGTTGGAACAGCCGTTTGTTTTCAAATTCATTTCAAGATATTTTTTACATTCCTTTCCCCCTCTTTAATATTTAATACGCTCTATTTATTAAATTGGTGTTACAAGTTAAAGAAATCTTCATTGTACACTGTTTAACAAAGTTGATGTGGAGAGGAAGGTTACAGTTGCTCCGCGCAAAGGTTCAACTTCTTACTAGAACTGCTTTTGTATTCCTAGTATAACTCCTCAAATAATTGCTCACCATTCCCCAGATTATTTTGTGGAAATACATTGTTATAACTTCGAAATCATGCACTTTTTATTTATTTTTCCTACTGGGTAGAAAGCTCGTATAATAAAATATACTGAGTTGTGGGCAGACATTGTTTATGATGAATATATAACTAACCTAAAACCAACAGACATCCGAAATATACAAAAATTAGGCATAACCCACGATTATCGTGTGCCGAAATTCCGATTCCCTGAAAGGATATTATTTATCAAATAAATATTCAATTAACTTAGAAATTTAAAATTTTATATCGAAAGAATTGTATTAGTATATATTTATACATCAAAGGAAACTTATTTTCACGGCACTACTTTCAGCAACAAATACTCCGGAACCCCATTACCGGCTAAACCCTGAGTCACGGCTAAGCACATCTGCACGCCCACACGACTGTTCAGACTTGCGGGCTTAGTATAACAAATAATTTGTTTTATTGTGTTCAGGCGCGGCATGAATATGGTGATGAGTAATATTTATTTTATGGTGGTACTTTATTGGTCTAAAATTACAACTAAGTTACTTGGATTGTATTTACAGCTGTATCATACTGTTATGTGTATGCCCTGCCATCTAAAGTTAATATAGGAATAATAATATAAGTGGATACAAGATGTCAAGGTGAAAGTTGGCCAGGGCACTGTCAGTTACTGCATGCCATAAACGAAAATGTCGAAGTGGTCTATCAAGCCTTCGAGGGGGTGTTTGGTTTGACGTAGGTGCTAAAAAATAGTTTTTAACACAAAGGAATCAAAGTAAAGCCGTACACCCGAGTAAGACATGTAGTGAGTAAAGGAGTGCGAGATTAAAGAGATAGTAAGGGGGCAGCTCTTGCTCACTACTTTTGGGGACGATTCCCAAAACGGATCTCACTTTTATCCGGGGCAACTCCAAGGACAGGTTTCGGACAAACTCCTGAGATTAAGGCGGGGAATAAGGCTTTCCTCTGTGACATCTTGCCTTCGAAGGCCTTTCATTTATGAAGACATCGTAGAATGGTAAGGATAGTTTCTAATAGTTAATCAGTAAGATAAATTTAATCTTTTTCATCATATGAATTCATGTAGCTTCCTTTTTTATTTTATTGAATACTAACAAACATCTGAATAAAACGTATCTTAGTGCAAACTCTACTTTATATAAATGAAATTTCTTCCATTGTTCACTGCATTAATTTATTAAAATAAATTACTTTGGGCAATTGGGGCAATATCAAATAAATTCAAATATTATGGACCAATCATATTTTAGTACCACTTTACACTAATGCAATACGCTCAGAATTGGATTGAAGAATTCAAAATGTTAGTGTTTGAATAGTTTAATGGAATCCCATTAAATCAATTATTTTAATTATTCAGCTCGAGCATAGACGCGTGGTGCTAAGAGAAAGTAAAGTAGATATAAAACGAATATCTGCAGAAAGATACATTCCTTATGTATTTCCCAACATTATATATATGTGTGTTACAGAGTATATAAATTAAAGCCAGAGGCAAGTTTATGTTGTAAACTAATACGATCATGGGAGGTAAACAACCCATGATCCTATGTAGGTCGGATTACTAAAGACAATAAAGCAGTCTCTTTATAGAAGTTCGAGAGTGTAGTTCGTTTCCCTCTTTCCTATTCTTTCTTTAAGCTTAACCTCCGACGATTAACTTATATATATATATATATATGTTGATACATTTTTATATATTAGATACATGAATATATTCGTATGCGCGTAAGTATTCGGAATAAAAGAAAACCCTAATTCAACGAACGTACCAATACATATTAGGCTTGTGTTGAGGTCTGCAGATTTACACGTGAACACATGATGTCAAAATGAGAGTAAATAAACAGCACTTCCGTAAATTATTCAAATGAATATAACTTAATATCATTAGTTACTTGATAACTCAAATTTCTTTCTGCTACATTGAGTATAACATTTAAGAAATCATATGTTAGGACGATAACTACAAAACTCTTCTATTTTGCATGTACGTATGGTTGGAGGTTAGCAGGGAGTTATTATTGTAATATCAATCAAACGTTTAATTGAACTATTTGTCATAATTGTCTAACTTATGAGTTATCAACAACTATGTCTTCCCACAAACTAGGACTTATCAACATTAGCCAGGTTAGCAGGTTAGCAACCGTAAGCCTACACTTTATAATGGCTACGTGAGTTGTTCAAAATGCTAGAGTTTATTAAATACATTAATTAATGGGCATAGAGATTAATTTATGAATACAAGTCCAAACCTAATCCAGGACACATATCGAAACTTTATATTTTGTCTTTTATCTTCAAAAAAGGTTTTCCGGCAGTTAAAATATATATATTATAAATGTGTTATATAGGCTTTTACGTTTTCCTATAAACCTCCTTTCTTGCTTTGTACATCAATTAAGTTTTAATTGTTTAACTGCTATGAGACTCTAGAAGTATCTCGATCTGGAGCTCTATGATGTTAAAATAACAAAGATTTGGATTACTTAACACTAATCCTCACATTAGTTTTTTCATATGGAAAAAGTTATATTTTCATTTTATTCTGTGTACTCTGCATCTAAAGACTATACTGGTTTTTATTTTGTTAATTGTATGGTAAATTCATTCCTTTCAAATCTTCTATAATAGAATTAACCATTTGATTTTATTAAATAAATTCTGATATGTCAGTTTATGATATATATATAAGTTATCGTCTCCCGGCTGTAGACGATAAAAAAAAAGAGAGAATATGGATGGTAATAATACACACAGGTTCGATTGTTAACTGCCTCTATTATCTTCTCATCCTCTATCTATACACAGCCTTTGTTTACACTAGGCCCTGAGGTATTAGGCTTAACATTGTCTTCCACAGGCCATAACACCCCCCCCCTACCAGTTTACGGACATTCCCCGTAAACTTATATATACATAATAACTAAAAAAAAATTTTTTTTACAAAAGAAATAAAATTTGGACACTGATACGATAAAAAGACATGGGAAACAAAATCGTTCTTCCATTGTACACGCACATGAAGTAGAAAAAAAAAAAAATAAATAAAAGCACAACCGAAAGTCGACTCGAGTGCGTGATATGCCGACAAGATGTTTTTATACCCTTCACTCCCAAGCTCAGACCGGAATTAGCTTGCAACGCCATGACACTCCGATTCAGCCACTAGAAACTTTAGCTGCTCCAAATGCACCATCCTTCGTTTTATCGGGGGTGTGATGCTCTCGATGGTGACCGCATTATGTTCGTGGAGGGCGATCACCCGGAAAGGCCCCTCGTATCGTGCTATTCCTTCCTGCTTTCCTTCTGTTGGAGCTCTTGTTGCCCCGTGATATTGCGGACCTGGAGGATGTCTCGCACCACCCACCGGCGTTTCTTCTCTTCAAGCTTACTCCGTACGGTCGCCCACTGCTTCCCCAGTGCGATACGATTATTAGGCTCCCATGTCATCATCTATGACTGTGCTCCTGTCATCTCTCCGATATCCTCTGAGTCCGAATAGCGTCTCGACCGGGGAGAACCCTGTGGTGGAATCGACAGAGTGGTTGTATGCGATGACGAACTTCTTCATCGCCACTCCCGGTTCTAACCCTTTTTCCACGTGGTAGATACGCAGGCGATCACTGAGCGAACTATGTAGCCTTTCAGTGTCGCCCCGACTCTTCGGGTGTCCTGGGGTGTTGAGATGCCAACGGGTCTCTAAGGCTGCTGCCTCGGCCTTCATCTCTGCATTATCAAACTCCCGTCCTCCGTCGGAAGCGGTAGTTTCCGGAACGCCATAGAATTGGCACCATGTGCGTGATGCCTGCACAACTGTATTCGCCGATCGGTCTGCTATGGGTTGGGCCATTGCCATTTTGCTAAACCTGTCTATGAAGGTTAGCCACTTGTGCCCTCTCCAAGTGAATGTATCCATTTGTAGATCTTCCAGTGTCTGCTGTCGGGGTCACGTCTTGCATTGCTCTAGGTGGGTGTCGGTCATACTTTGTGGCGAGGCATGTGTCACAAGCGCCAATAACGCTCGCGATTGTGTTCTTCATGCCCCACCAAAAATATCTGCGCTTGAGGGCCTGCAGGGTTGCTTCGATCCCACGGTGGTTCGTTTTGCCCTGGTGAAAGTCAAGGGTAACCTCCCGTAGACGCTCTTCTTGACTGATGGTTTCCACTTGCAGGGTACACCGAATGAACGTGTGGTCGACCCCAATCCTCTCTGTCCACCATAGCCGTTTGATGCGGTCCCAAATAGTCGCATTGCCCACATAAAGGAGGTGTGTCTTTCCGGCCTGGACGCATCTTTCAGGGCTTGACAGATCATGTCGTTCGAAATTCCTGGCGAGGACCACCATATCTTCACGATGTTACAATTGCCGTACTTACCATGCTCGGTCTTAAGCAGCCCTGACGTCTTTGTGGTCCAAATGATTTGGCGCTTCTTATAATTAATTATGTCCTCAATGTCTTCTATATCCGACTGCCGGTCTTCCGCTGAGCTGCTGTCTCCCGTGACGTCTTCTGTGTCGGTCTCCTCGGGCCGGTCTCGCGCACCTTCTCCTCCAGGTGACCATTCCTGGACGAATTGCTGGATATCTTGCGATGGTCCCACCGGCTCCTGTTCGATGGCGTTGACGACGAATCGCCTTCCGAAGACGTAGGGACGGAAGTGCGCTATTGCCCATACGATTCAAGTGCCCAATGTTCCCATTCAAGCGCGCTATACCTGCTCTCGGGGTCCGTAAGGCCCCTGCTAGCATATCCGATCGGTCTCTCTCCTCCGTCTCTATCTTGTAAAAGTACCGCCTCAAATCGTATTCACTTGCATCCATAGTAATAGTAATAGGTGAACGGGAGTGCAAAATTCGGGAAGGCGAGGATAGGTTCTCCCTGTAACCGTTCCATGCACCGACGAATGCTGTTATCCATCTTTGGGGTGATATTGACCTTCTGTTCCTTCTTGAGTAGATTATTGATCGGGACGAGGCATTCTGCCGTTTCCGGTACGAACCTTCAGTAATAGTTCAGCAATCCGAGAAGGCACCGGATTTCTTTGACTTCCTTCGGAATGGTCATCCTCTGAATCGCCTCGACTTTGCTCCGATCGGGTTGCACTCCCTCTCTTGTGATGATATGACCCAAAAATCTTACTTGTGCTTGGCCAACGAGCGATTTTTCCATCGATAATTTCAGCCCGAATTTCCTGATCCTTTTGAACACCTGTCTCGAGTGATTTTGATGTTCTTCCTTGCGTCGGCTGAAAACTAGGAGATCGTCCATATATATTTGGCAGTGCGATTCCTTGATGCCTCTCAAGAGTTCGTCCATTAATCTTTGGAACGTGACCGGCGCATTCTTTAGCCCGAAAGGCATTGTGGTGAACTCGCTCTCAAATATGAACGCCGTCTTGTGCTGATCTCTCTGATGCATCTGTATTTGATGATATACCGCCTTCAGGTCGAGTTTGCTTAATATCGTTGCTCCACTTAGTCGATCGAGAATGTCCTCCAACCGAGGAATGGGGTATTTTTCGTCGACGGTATTCTCATTCAGTTTCCTGTAGTCGATGACTACTTGGTACTTTTCTTGTCCAACTACTCCTTTCTTTTTTACAGCCCGCAGAGGGCTATTGTATAGAGATGGGCTGTCAACTACGATTCCCTGCCTCTTCAACTTCTCTATCCCCCCTGATATGATGTCTCAGCGCTTGCGGGTATCTCCTTTCCTTGACATACGTCACACGGTCCTGTTTGAGCGGTATCTCGTGTACCGTCTCCCCGGTTACGCTAAGTTTATCCCCCTCTTTGAAGAAAATGTCGGTGTATTCCTGCTTAATGTCCTTTTCCCAGTCTTACTCTCGCTTGACTGCTCCTATTTGCTCCTTTCCGACCTCCATACATCGGCACGGTTTTCTTCGTATTCTGATGGACCACATCCCCTTTCTGCACCTCATTTTTGCTCCTATCTTTCCAAGAAAGTCGCACCTTATAATCCCTTCGTATCCCTTCGCATGTTCACCACCACATGTATCGTCATTTCCTTCTCCTTATGCGTCCATCTAGCCAACCCCATCGCTATTTCGCCTTCAACTTCACAAGGCCCTCCCAGGGTAACTAGTTTACACTTGCATGGTCGGATCTGCGCCATCCCCTCGGCGCATAATTTCCTCGCCACCATTCTGCTGAGGATAGTACAGGAGCTCCTGGTGTCAACCAGACATCTCACCCCTCTCGCCACTTGGATAATGGGTATACCGCCGTAATCTTCATTTACACTATAATTTGTTAAAGTGCGGTCACCCCTTTGCCCACCCACTCCTCAGGCCGCCGCTCGCCTTTTTCTTCCCCGCTCTGCCGCCTGCCCCTTCCGTGGTCCCAGCTGTCCTCTTCACTGTCGTCTCTGCTGATCCCGGGTTCATCCTCTTCTTCCTCCGTCTCTGAGGCTCCCAACGTTTTCGATGATTCGGAGGGGTTCCTGTTTCTCCCCCACATCCCCTGTGCATTTACTTCAATAGGTTCCGGCCGATACCTGTCCGCTCTTCGGTAAAGGTACGGACACTGCCTGGCGAGGTGCCCTTCCATCCCACATTCGAAGCATTTCGTACGCGGGCACTGCGCCACCAGATGTCCGATTCTCCTACATCCGTGACATCGTCGTTCCTCCCGTTCTGGGTATTCTATGGTCTGGGCTCCTCCGTTCTGCCATCGTCCTTTTTCCTCCCACATGTGGTGGCTCCCTTCTTTTCCAAATTTGCTGCTGCATGCTAGGTCTACGATATGTCACCTTAGACGAACCTCTCCCTTCCGCTTCCTGTTTGCCTTCCTCTTCACGGGCGCTCACATCCATCAGATCTTGGGTGCACTCCA
Source organism: Acanthosoma haemorrhoidale (assembly GCA_930367205.1). Taxonomy (NCBI): domain Eukaryota; kingdom Metazoa; phylum Arthropoda; class Insecta; order Hemiptera; family Acanthosomatidae; genus Acanthosoma; species Acanthosoma haemorrhoidale. Next base: position 111,689,841 of record OV884012.1, on the reverse strand, counting down.
CGAACGATCGGTCTCCCGGTAAGTTATCCAGCTTACCCGTCTCCCTGGCTAGCTGTACTTTAAGAATGGTCTCTAAGATGGCCATCCTGGCTTCTACTTCCATCAGGTTTATCGTTTTTCTCATCTTTTGCGTAATATTGTTGAACCGTGCCAACAGTTCCCCGGCGTATTGACCTTTCGTTTGACCCGGATGTCGTATTTCCAGAAACATTTAAAAGATATCCTCTTCCGGTGTCCATCGGTCTCCTCCGTAAGCCTTCTTCAATCGATCCTTCACCACGGCCCATGGGGTGTCCTCATCCGCTTGTATCAGGTTCAATACGTTCCTTTTTATTCGACACACCAGATCTGCTGTTATTTATTTAGCATCCCCTGGGTCTAGTAGGCCTTCATTTGTCTTCGCCTCTACTCTCTCCATAATTCTATCACTTCCTTTAATGAAGTTATTTAACTCACCCAGTTCTCCAGAGAATTTCTCCAGGTCGAATATCGTTCTTCTCAGATCCTGTGACGTCGCTGCACGCACCTTCATCCAGGCGAAGGAGTTTGCATGAACCTCGGGCAACGTTTCGCTCGGTAACGGAGGCGACACTTAAAAAGCTGCCGGCCGTAACTCTACCATTTTTCTGGATTAAAATAATGAAGGAAAAAACCGGAAAGAGAGTAAAAAGCAGAAAGTAAAGCTAAAAAAAAAAAAAATTAGTTGCCTCACGTGTCGTTTTATCTTAACACTCGTTAGCTCCCGGGTTTCGGCACCAGTTATCGTCTCCCTGCTGTAGACGATCAAAAAAACAGGTTCGATTGTTAACTGGCTTTATTCTGTTCTCATCCTCTATCTATACACAGGCATTGTTTACACTAGGCCCTGTGGTATTAGGCTTAACATTGTCTTGTCACTAGCCATAACATATATATGACCAAATATCAACAAAGCTATAAATTAAGTCAAAAAGTAATTTTAAACAATGAAATGATTTGTATTGGCTTGTTCATAATAACAATTGAGATGTGGTGGTAGCACTGATTCAAATAGAAACCATACTTTTTCTTGCAATCTACCAAGCCAATTTCAGAACGATCCACCAACGAAGAGCTGTAACATTGGTATTGAAAATGTTGCCTAAAATATTTGGAGAACACTCTCTTAGATAACTTAAAATCTCAAAGTACTTGCTAGAGACAAATAAATATTTGATTAATAATATTAGTTTGAGGTTATGTGATTAAGTTCCCAGGTCAATTATCATAATGTATTCAAATAGATAACAGATTCAGATCCAAAATTATATCTAACTATTGACCTTATAATTTATTTTTGTCAACAATTGTGTTGTAAATCATAAAGCTTGCTTGCAACGTCTTTTTTTTTTTACAGTTATTCTTCGATGTCACTCCTCAACTAAATGCACAAGCCTTTATAAAATAGAAGAATTTGAAGACTAATATTTTTTGTGGATCGGGGCTACCACCGCATCTATAAAAATCATGTTGAATCGATAATGCTTTGCCGCATGAATAAAAATGGATATCTCAAATAAAAACAAAAATAAAAAAGAGGAAAAATGAGAGAAAAGCTCGCCCCCGTTCCGGTACATTAATTCACTTTCATCGTGTAACAGATTCCGTTTCAGGGTGGCGACTCCCCACCCTAGGACCGATAATCCCCAAAGGGTCTGCCCTAAAAGCAATATAGCCCTCGTTATGAAAAATCTATTCACCCTACACTTCAATGGTTCATACCCCCTACGCCGGTCATCTCAGGGCCTTGCATGGGCCTGTTAAATCTCATTGAACTTCCTGCGTTATGGCAGATTTAAGGAGAACATTCCAACTTTACTAATGTTCCTATAAAGTATTATATTATAAAATTTTGAATACCAACTCATTAATTTAAATTATAATATTCTTTCGGACATTTCCCCCCTAAAATATGTTGTTTTGTTTCTTTTATTGCTTAATCAATAAATTATATTTTTATGTTCCTATTTGAGATACCACTTACCAGCCTCATCTTTTTGTTTATTAATACAGTCCATTTCATTAATTTCATACCAGGTACTCAATTCAAGGTTGCGGTGTAGTGCCATATCCTTTCACCCGGAAGACATTACAACAAACGTGTGGACTATTGTACTAAGTAATCTAATAAACTGAACGACGTATATTATTTTATATTGTATTCATAGTTCAGTCCCAGTCTGACTGAAATAACGTATCATTTTTTATAGCAAAGGGGTAGGGTGATAATTCGTTCTTGAATTACCATATTAGGGTTGAATTGGATAAAAGTGAGAAAACATCGTAGAATGGTAATAACTGAGGTTACTAAGTGTTACGGCTAAACTTATTTAGTTTGTACATATTTATATACAGAAGTATAGCAATAAACTATAAATCTACAGCTATATTTTACGTATTCATTGCTCACGGTAAAATTGTTTGTATTAATAGTCTTGATAGACACATGGTATCTCATATTGAACCCGGATTAAATGAATTATTAGATTATTAAAGAATAAATTAGATGAGCTATAATCCATGAGTAAAAATACAACATATTCTATGTTTTGCCTAAATAAAACTTATTTTATTTTTATTTTCATTCGATGCGACTTATATTATACATTATCATGTTTTTTACATCAAAAAAACCCTCGTTTATTATTAAATTTTTATATTACTTTGGAATGTCTTTCATGTTTTGTTTCCTTCTTAAAGTAATTCCTAGCCTAAAGGAATAACAAGTTGAGAATATTATGCAAGTCGGTGGAATAAGATTTATTTTTTAGACTTCTTTCATTTCAGATTTTATTTTTTATTTTCTCTGATTCCCAGGGAATCTTCTTGGAAAGATTCTGCAGATCTATAGATAATTTGTCCCATCAATATGAATATTATAAGAAATATTTGGAAGAAACATGGAGCTATTGAGCAAAAGTAACAGACCCAGATGATCGAAATCGGTGATGTGACGAAGTCTTTTGATCCTGCAGGATAACATAGCACCATGGGACTGTGATGGGTGTCTTAAAATCAGATCCCTATAAATCCTACATGCTGGAAATGCATAAATAAGAATACGAGCTAATGTCGGTGACATCATGATTCCCCATCAAACTAGGCCAAGAGATGCCGAAGTGCGGGTAGATAGAGAGGTAGATGTAGCTGACAAGATAAGGAAGGCTGAGCACCAGAGCACAGGACCTGTTGCGGCCAGCCACAGGTCCTCGCTGCTGCCTATTTATCATAGCCTGCCTCTTTCTAATTCTCTTCCTAACGTCGTTTTTCACTCTTCTCTCTCCTCTCTAATATCCAATTATCCCTTCTTTGCGTAGCGATTATTTGAACCACATAAGTCTTGCGTTACAGTATGTAGTGATATTAACGCTGTGTCAAACAAACCATCGATCGTTATTCAAGCCTCCTACTGTTCTAGACTAAGTGAGCTTCATAGCCAAAGAAGGCAAACATAATTACTACATTAAAGACGAATGATTTTCATTGGACATACAATTAATAAAGAAAGCAAAGGATTCTTTGTCTGTGGTTAGGCTCAATATAACTCTTTGATTCGGGATTGAGCAAGAGAATCTTGCTTCGCATTCGCGTTCGCATTCGCCATAAGCGACATGAATTGACTTTATCTTTCCCATCTCTTCCTTGGCGCTACTCCCACTACTGTTGAGTATCAGCAATCACCACCACCTTAGTTTGTTAAGGCCTATTTATATGGGGAATATTTGGTACAGAAGAGATTCGATAGCAGCAGTATTAGCCTCAGAATTTATTACCATGACTGCGTCAATCTCTTGAATGCGATTGCATCAAAGATATGCTCAGATAGTATCCGTTTCATAAACTCTCACCTTTCTTCTTGTAAATCGGGCAGAAGGCTGCCTTCCTAGGTAGTATTATTACTATTCTACTATAAGCTGCCCAAATATTAAAATGTAGTGAGTATAACCAGAAACAAATGTTTTCAACATTTATTATTTTTATTTAATTTCTTCTACGAATTTATTTATTTTTATATTTACTTTTACTGTTTTGAATTTCTAGGTCTCTTTTATTTGTTGAAGTCCATTGAGAGTCAGCTTGTGTCTCCATTGTCTAGGGTAGGTATTAAAATCTTTTTCACCAGTGAACAATCTTCAGTGATCCCAGAAATTAGAGAGTGGTCGCACAGCGATAAAAGGGAAAGGCGATTAAGGCGATCGTTAGTGCCCACTACGACAGCCAACAGCCCTGTTGGGACAAGAAAGAAGAAGAATCCTGATAAAATTCGTGTCAAGAGAAAATAATACGAGTTAATTTATCTTGTTTTACCTGTGTGTATTTCGTTTAAGATTGCTCAATTTTGGTGAGCGCGACTTTTACCTTTACATGTCATTACTTAGCAATTTTAAACAAACTTGTCGGATCCATTTTTGTTTATTGTAAATATTTACAATTCACTAATACTGCTTAGTACCTTGTGGAAAATCCCAACATTGTACTTTTTCCTCCCCTTGATTCCCGTAATTAATCCTAGTATTAATTAATACTGGCCATTACCTAACAAAATACGAAATGGTACAGTGGACATAACAATGTCAATATTAACCCCCCTCTTTTTTGTTTTGTTTTAGGGAATTGATTGATGCGCGGTGATTGGTTTCTCAAGAGCAATTTTTTAATTATTTTAACATTTATTATTATTTTGCAGTGCTCGGAAGGAAATTCGTTCAGGTATTTTGATGTTTTAATACTATTAAGACAGCGACTGTATGTGTTATGAACGCGATTATAAAGGCCCAGTCCAGCGTGAGGGCGATCGAGGGGGCAGGCGGAACTCCGATCCCACCTGTATTGTAGGTAGGAAAGTATTCTCATTTTAAGTACACGAGCACTGAAAAACCATTTTGCCAAACAATATTTCCATACATCAGCACAGTTTATTAAATTTTTATAATAGTTTTACATAGCTGTTGTGAATGTTCATAAAAAAAGTCCTCGGAACTAAACGTGCTCTGTGAGGCCTGAAATCGCACCCAAAGCTCCGGGAGTAATGGGGGGCTGGTACCCCCAGAAGCCAAGGATTTTATCCCTTACCACCCCAGCTCATCTCGATTTGTGCCTTAATTATTAGCCATATGCAGCAATGGACCCTCTTGCTTACGTTAAAAAAGTTAATGAGGTTTGTAATTAAAAATCGTTTATCACCTCAATTCTGACTCCCTCTTCATGTCATGCGGGTTAGGTTGCTAACTTCTTAAAAATTAAGTTTTAATTTTTACTAAAGTAAAAATCATTTTACTATAAATCTGACCTATGAGACCTATGTATCAGGAAAACCTATTTTATGTTTGTCGCATAGTTTTTCTCACTCCCTACAGAACGTTTTGAATCCCCCCCCAAAAAAAAACAGAAAAAGAGATATTTCAAAAAATCTGAGGCCACGCTGCTCTGGAGTAACTGTTGGAGTAACTAGATTTTGTTTTTATCAAAGCCTATTTATCCGTTTTAGAAAATTTTAGTCTAAACATTCTTGAGAGTATTTTAGTAGTTTTTCATTCCCTAAAAGGCTCCTGTTCGTTGAAGTAAGAGTTTAATTAGTTAATAAAAGTCAGTTATTGTGAACATGAGTGTCTACATAGAGTGTGATATTTAGAATCCAAAAATCTGTAACATATACAGATCAAAGCAGGAAAACATACAAATCATCACTCCCTACCTCAACTTTCACTCTCTACAAATTTGATTTTTTCCATGATGGAATACTGTGTTTTGTTTTTAATAAAAATGATAACAAACACGATCATTCCCATATGATGTCACACTATTTACTTGAGGAAGTGAGACCTGCTCTGACGCGAGCGTTGAGAGTAGGAGACTAAAAATTATTTAAAACAAAACATGTTTCACTCCGTATGGGTTGTTTTGTTACTGAAGAAACCCTTTGAACAATAAATAGGGTCATAATACCCATCCCTAATCGTAGGTAAAGGCCAATGGGAGGTTCAGCTACCTGCCTTTTTTAATGAACTAGCTAACTAGTTTTTTCATTGCTCTGAGCGTTGCTAGCTCAAAAACAATATACTTATATTTAATTTTGTTTAGTACTCCCTCTCACTCAAACCATATCACACTTTTCCGCTCTCCCTCCAGCTCCCCTGATAGTAACATCATGTGCGAATGACCTCTATTGTAATCATGATTGTTTTTCCTTGAAGGAAACTCAGTTTTTTCATGAGTGATCATAAAAGTACTTATGTCTCCGACTAAAAAGACTGTATCCAAGGAATATAGGAAGGAGTACATGAGAAATAGATAGGAAACGATTAAGAATGATACAGTTTTAGCCGCCATTGAAGCAGCAATGCAACGGAAGAAGTACGAGGTGAAGAAAGTAAAAAAAAACAGATAACCAGTGAAGGAAATCCCGGGGAGCTAAGAAAGACACGTAAGGAATGTAAGGTCGAAAGGTGCTACGATAGGAAGAAGCAGCACGCCAGACTAATAACATATCTGAATGCGCAATCTCCACTATCCGGTAAACTAGATTTTCAACAACAGCAAACTGACCGTAGCATCAATAGTGGAAGAAAAAAGTCCATAAACAGTGGTTGAAATCAGTTAGAGTTATAAAAAGACTAAAAAATTAAGTAGCATCATTGCAAAGCAAATAAAGGTGTAGCGTAAAAAACACTAGCGGCTGCAGCGAAGTATGAGCGACAAGAAATGCCCAAGAAAAGTAGTTTCTGTAGCCTTGAAACGCGTGAAATACGAAAAAATTGATGTTTGGCGAGGCATTTAGTCGTCATTTATCAGAAACTTATAAACGTCTATCTTGTAGGCTCAAAACGAGGGCATTTAGATAAATTGTAGCTGGCAATACACGTATTTTGAGGTGATACCAACAACTGTCAACAAAGGACACCATTTCCACCAGGAACATGGCTGTTAACAAACAATCAGCAGTTGTAGGAATGAGCCAGAAAAATCAGCAGCGCGGTGAAACAAGACCTTCCCATTTATTGTGAAGATGACAAGGTTTCTAAATTGTGTCCAGTAAAGAAGGACTATCTAACTAAAAATAACCAAAAAAAAGTGTTTTGGTTGATTCGATGAATAATCTACATACATGCATATTTTCTGAAAAAAGTTAAATGGGATTGTAAAATTGGTTATATATCCTTCTGTAAACTTAAACCCTTTTGGGTAGTTCATCACAAAGTTAGAGAAAGATACTCTTGTATGTGAAAATTACATTCAAACATTGAATTGCTTATAGCAGCCTTGCTCAAGACCAAAATAATAGATGACGTTAATGCTAAAGAATTCATTTGGCAAATTTGCTACGATATTGGCAATGTAAAGTAGAATGTTTGCAGAAGAACTGTGAACATTGCAAATACTTGCAGATTCCTTATTTGTCCTTCAAAGATGACATTGCAGTCACCCTTGCCAAATAGCTTACAAAAAGTGATACTTTCAGTTATAAACCCAAGACGTTCTGACATTTAAACACATTGGGAAGGATAGAGCTACTATTTTGGCTATGGAAACTGTAGATCGCTTTGAGCCGATTTCAACAAATTCTTAGTTCACGAGGGGAATTTTATTCCACATTTTCGCGCAATAAAGGCTCTAAAAGCAAAATTGAATGAGGACAGGGTAACAATTGAGATTCGGATGTTCGATTGAAAGAAATACATGATATGTCACTACGAATTACCATTTTATTACCCAGAAATCTCCCAGAAGGCATTGAATGGGAGGTGCAAGTAGATTTGGTGACCTAGGCAGAGCCACAGAAACAAGACCCGGGATGCTTAAAAGGGAATTATTGGCACCACCCTCAACCTCCTTTGGTCCACCACGTGCTTATCTGCACTCCAGGCACCAATGTGTCGTTGACATTTCTAAATGGGTCTGTCGGGTCGTCACGAGGGGGGTGCCTGGTTACCCTAGTCCTTGTGACAAGTGAGGGTTGTTTGAGTTTATAACCTGGACAATCGTTTCATGACGGCGTTACTATCTGACTCCATTTTTTGATAGGTATGTGCCCCGACAATGTACTATGTAGTTTGTGTGGTCTTGGAATGACCACGAATTCACACTTGGTATCTGAGGGTAGGCGAAAACCGTCCGGATCCCAAAGGTGAGTGTGAACCGGAGAGAGGCAAACTGGATTACCGCAGGACGGCTGCTTGTAAAATTAGCAGGGCCACGGCAACCGTCGTCCGCGAGGGAGAGGTCTCTCCCATGGAGGTGCTAGTTTTAGCGAGACGAAGGCAGAGATTCCCGCTAGGAAGGTGCGGAGACTGACTTCACCAGCTTAACACATAGCGAGGTAGAAACCCTGAGAAAAGTCCCGTGAGACACCGAGTCGAATGCTTGGGTGCAATCAATGGAAATCATAGCCGTGGCTATGTTTCTATTCATGTTATGGCTAACTTCTGACTGCACCTTCAGAAGGGGGTGCTCTGCGCTCATACTGGATTGGAATCCAGTCTGCTCTGGCGGAATGATGTCATTTTCCGAGCAGTAATCTTTGAGATAATTCAAAAGGATTTTCTCAAAGATTTTCCCCATTTGTGGTAGCAGACTGATCGGGCGGTAGTGGGCTGGTTGATCTCCACTCTTGGCTGGCTTCAGTAATGGAAACAAGATGGCTTGTTTCCATGTGTCAGGAAAGTACCGCAATCTTATACAAGAGTTGTATAAGTTTGCTAGTTGTACTATCCCTCTCCTCGGCATTTGTTTGAGCAGCACTATTTGTATCCCGTCGTGCCCTGGTGCTCGGTTTCCCTGACACCGGCGAAGAATCGCTTTGAGCTGCTTCGGTGATACAAACATGTGGTTCTGTTCAGCATCTACCGGAGGAGGCATGTGGTAGTATCCCGTCCTAGCCGTAATATCCCTAGCGTAATGGTCGGCCAGTTTTGTTTCCTGCTGCTCAGCAGTCAGAACATTGTCGCCTTCGTGAAGACGGACAGTGGCTGTCTTGCCTTTTGTAGTCTTCAACAACTTCCAAAACTTTTTGTGATCTCCGTGAGTGCTACGAAGTTTCTCATGCCACTGGGCTGTTTTCCAGAGTTTCATCAAGCCCCGGATTTGCGTTGTGAGAGAATTCACAACGACCTTGGCTTGCTGATCTCTCGTCCTGTACCATCTATTCTTCCAAGTATGGCGCAAGGCAATAATTTTAAGAATGTGGTCTGGAGGTGGTCGCAGAGACGGTGGCATGGGAGTGTACTTCGGGATCGCAGTGTTTGCTGCGTCTATGATCACATCAGTTATGAAAGATAGTTGAAGATCTACTTCCTCTTTCGTGCGGAGAACTGGCACCGTATGCAGGTTATGGGAAATCTGCGACCGGTACAGATCCCAGTCGGCACGACGGTAGTCGTATCTCGTGGGGCGAGGGGTCGCCACTTTACCATCCACTGCATACAGTACTGGCCTGTGGTCAGATGTAATGAAGTCAAGGGTGGTGCAACTTGTGATACGGTGGGGCTGTTTTGTCAGTAGTAAGTCAATCGTCGAGGTAGCTTGTGGGTTACCTCTATGTCGAAAAGTAAAAGTCTGGGGGTGAACTACCGTAAACGGCGTTCTCAACAGGAGTCTCCCAGCCATGTTTGTTGCGGTGTTATACCACATCGAGTGTTTCGCATTGAGATCTCCCACCACCCAGTGGTTAGATCTCTGCGAACATGCGTGTAGCAGGGCTGAGTACTCCTGGAGAGATGCGTACGGCCTCCTGTATAGAGCGGTAAGGTAAATGGGTCTCCCCAAATTTACCTTAACTGTTAAGTGGTGAAGCTTGGGAACAGTTGTAGTCAGTGGTGAAGCCACTTTCTTCCAATTGATACCAAGGCGTATAGCAATTATAACGCCTCCATATCCGTTAACCCTTTCAATGGCAGTTGAATAACCTTTAATGTGGAACGATTGTGCAGATACCCTAGTGTCTGTCAAAACTACAATATCTGGTCGGTAGAGCGCTAGCAGCACTTCTACCTCATCTATTTTGGTCAGGAGACCATCAACGTTAAAATTTAAGACTTGGTAATCTACCATTGTTGATGTTTACCAGATATCATAGCCATGAGCATTTGGCTACAGAAGTCGACTAGGGCAGTTACCCATTTCGGTGCACATTCAAGGTCTTGACGCTGGTCGTTTGTAAGAAACTTTAGCCTAGGATCTAGGTACTTACAGTTTGTATTTTCTGACGTGTCCTCCGAAGTTCTGTGGGCCGCTCTAGACGTGGAGGGGGCAGCTCTCGACGTGGAGAGGTGAGCCGGTTCTTCATTGCTGTACTGAAACAGCTTGTAAAGCGGGTTTTGCCAAGCATTTGTAGTTGGTGGTGGAGCCGGCCTCATCATTGGCTCGTCCTGTCTTCGTCTCTTCTGCTGGGGCTGCATTCTGTCGAGGGCTGGCTTCATTCTGGCTAGTATTTCTTTTCGCTTTGTGCAGCCTCTGTAGGACGCCGGATGAGCCTCGCCACAGTTGGAGCACTTGAGCGGGGTTGAATCATTCCTCGGACATTGCGCTACCTCGTGGGGTCCCGCACATCTAACACACTTTAATTTCCGGCCGCAGTGGTTTCGTGTGTGGCCGAATTCTTGACATCGATGGCATTGTTGGCGCCTCTCTGCTCCTTGAACGTCATGACACGAACTATGACGTAGTTAATGGCGCGTATCTTTTTTATTGATTTCAACGTGACACTGGTATTAGCTGTTACCAGCACTGGCGCAATGTCCTGTTTGCGACCGGTTGGGTCACTTTTTCTAAGACGTCGCACATCGACGACTTCCGGGATGTTTTCTTTTATTACGTCTGAAATTTCCTTGATGTCCTCCTGGACATCAAGTCCGAGAATTAAGTACTTATTGTTTCTTTTGCCGCCTCTTGGGGCAAATGAGTGGTACTCCTTCCCGCCAGTTTCGAGTAATTCCAATATCTTTACTCGATCCTCTTCCTGATCAGGGTAAATTGTAACGCCCTCCTTCGTCTTCCTGAGGGCGAAACTATTTATATTAGCTTTTTTGAGCTGGTGCGTCAAATCGGTTGTTGTCTCTCCCGAGACAACAATTGGCGGTGGCTTCCTAGTCACTGGAGCTGCGGGGTTTATGATTTCTGGCGTCTCGCTCGCAAGAGCCTGAAATTTATTCCCGATCTTCGTCGGGTTTTTCGATCTATTAGGTCGCTGGACTTTGACAGTAATTTTAGGGTATTCGAAACCCTCGTCTTCACTGTCCGTGGTGGCTGTTAGGGTAGCCGGTCGCTTCCTGGAAGCGTCCACTTCCATCTCCGTTGTTCCGATAAGAGTTTACAAAATAACAGTAAAATTCTTTCTATTGGGGAACCGTCCCCATTTAATGCTCGAAAAAACACTGCACTAGCAAAAGGTTTAAAAAGTTTACCTTAATAGGCGTCACCTGAGACGCTATGAACAGGCGTAGCGTGGTGATGGCGTCGAGAAAAGATGGCTGCTGGATCACATCGGGAGATGTTGACACAACGGCTGCTAACACTGCACTCCGAGTTACAGCCCAAGATCTGCCCCTATTTATAGTTAGTGGTGGCTCGTTAGACCCAATCATTTCCCTCGTTGTTGTAACCAATAAGGGCTAAGTAGCGGTCGGTCTTTTGTGTAGGCAGCTGAAGGGCTGACTCAGCACGACCGTCTCTACCTGGAAGGGTAGGGTTTAACCCTCGGCTGGCAGCTTGTGACATCTTGTTTACACATTTACAATGATTTATTTATGTTATTTACATGTTTAAATTAATTTACATTTATACGATAGAGTATAGGGTGATTTATCTTATGTAGTTAGTGGTCGCTACCGGGTCCAAGAAAAATACGTTAGCTTTTCGATATGTGTGCTGCATCAAAAACGTCAATGAATATGGGGTAATTTTCGAATGGGGATTAGAGGACAAATTTAAAAACTAAGAAATTATTTTTTGTACCATAAGATTTTGTGATTGAGCATACATTTATAGATTGGGAACGATGTTTAAATATATTTAAAATGAAATGAGATTCCGAAGGTTTTACTTGCATAAAGTGCTACGAATGGTCTCACGAGAAATGTCACTTTTCTAAAATAGTGAAGAGAAATGATTTTTTTGATGATGTTTTGACCTGTATAAACTAAATTTTATCTAATCTATCTCCCTTACCCTACCCTATACCCTACTATACTATATTGCTATACCCCTTATTACGTTAGCAACAAAACCCTTTATAGACACAAATATTAATAGACACTAGATTTTAGAACTCATTCCTTCTAAGCCACCCTGATCCCCTAGCACAATTTCCCTTATTACACTGCACCACACATCCCTATAATCCACCTCGGAGACCAAAGTGGTAGGGGCCTCGTGACCTGCTATAAATACTTGACAGTGGGAGTCCTGGCAATGGCCAGTTTCTCCAATCATGTCCTGAGTATCTGTGGCTCTTAGTCGATCTCTACTGGCTAGTAAGTATCCCGTGACGCGGCTGATGGAGGAGCATAGGGGACTTCCCAAGACTCCACTTCCTCTTTCGTATGCGAGGGGGGGGGGGTAATCATGCGGATTTGAGAGGTCTCTGGGCTGTTCGTAAATACTGTACGAATGAGCGAATGAATGAAGAATCGTAAATATGGTATGAATGAGAACATTTATCTCGTTTACTAACTGCCCAATAAGGCAGATTGGAATTTCATCACAAAAAGATTTCATTTACAGTAAAAGAAAACTAAATATTACCGTGCGATTTACAATTTTTAGGACCTGATGATAAAACTCTCGAAAAAAACAGTGGAAAATGTTGAGATTGAGGAGTTTGAGTATATGGAGTTTTATTTTATTTAAAAATAATATCAATGAAATCCAAGGCATTGGTCTTAAAGGGTGTCTGGGACCAACGATTTAATAAGTGGATAACAAAAGCTGCTAGTAAAAGTAAGGATCAGTTGAAAAAGTTCATTTCCCCCTTTTGGAGGAATTAAATTATCGAATAAGAAAGTTCTGGAGCAATAAATTTTCAACGGACCTAAACTATCCAGGTGAGCCCAAGGGGCCGCTTCCCAGACTTGGGGCTGTAACTCATTTCAGCTCTATATTAAATTAAAGCTTTTCCCCAGCGGTGTTCCAGACCCCCACTTCGGCGTTTTCCCAAAAATTGTGTATAATCCCGGGTTCCCACGGGGCGTGAATCACGAAAATGACTAACATTGATAAAGGATATTAAGGATTAAGAAAATTAATTTTTTTCTTTACAATTTGTGTGAAATGCCGAATCGTGTGAACGGTTCACGACTCTTTCTTTTCGTAAGAGCTTACTGAGAGGCATTAAATTCAGTCATACAACTTTGCAAACGTCACATGCAAGGTAGACACAAATCGATCAAGTATCTGGAAAATACTAGACCATGGTCTTTTAATGGATTGTTTATTAGAATATGCATATCATGCTAAATAAAAGAGTCCTGGATACCACCTAGCCAAATAAGGCAATCCTCGTTTAGCAAGCCTTGTTTTCTAAACAAATAAACTGCCTTCCTGCTGACCGCAATGGCACCGATGATGACAGCCAGTGTGAGGCAATCTTCACCTATTTCCCCTAGCTGAGAAGGCATGATCCCTTTCCCTCTCCATATATACTTTCCCAAATTCTCCTCTACCTCACTCAGTCCGACTAACTTCAAGCAGTAACACTCTCTCTTCCCGACTAGACGTAAGACAGTAGTTAGTAAAACCGTTAACCCGTTGTACTTGTCAATAAACTCTTCTGTAAAAAGTCTATCTGTGTAAAACTTCTTTAACTGTCCTGTTTACAGTCCCTGGTCTCACAATGGCTTACAATGTGAAATCCATAAAAATTGGTATCAAATCATGAAGTAGTGATAAATTTCTACCGAACGGGATTACATTTGCGTTTCATCTGTGAATGAGACAAAGTCTTCGGTTAACGGACTTTGTATATGAACAGGATGTCCCACAGGATGTCTATGAAACATCAGGATCAGTGTGGTATTGAATGAAAGGAGAGAACCCTTAGAGGAGAGATGTAGAATAAAGCGGCTCTATGGACTGCTGGTGGCTTAGCCTTTCGTTTACACTTCACAGCCCCGTAGCCACTGACAACTCATCCCTTTCTACAACGTCAAAATGACACCTTCGTCAGTTTTTTTTTTTTTTTTTTTTCCCTTCCCCCTTTCCCATAGCCCCTTTAAATTTCCAGATAATTATAGATCCTCAGGTGAATCTATTTACAAATTATTTTGTATTTCCTGTAGCATCACTACATTATATACAGGTGTAGTGAGCGCCAAACATATATGTAAATCACCCTATACTCTGGTGCAAATAATGTATTATAATATTATGAAAATATTTGTAAGCTTCCTGTAATAAAACCAGGGTCCACGCGGCAATGGTAGGAGGCCAGGTAAACAGAGGGGCACCGTCATAAAACGGTACCTGACTAGCCAGGGCAGACATAGGGGCACTTATAGGCTGTCAAATAACTTAAGTGGGTGAGACCCAGCATAAAAAACAGCACAAAATAGCAGCCATAAAAAACACACCCTTTTATCCCAACGGTCGCAAAACTAAAAGGAACTGGTCACCTGGGTATCGTAAAACATACCCCTATCAGCCAACTCCACCTTTCACTAGGTCGGGGATATTGTATTTAAGACCAGGAGATTAAGGGCTGAGGTCCACTCTCTCTCTGCCACACCTATGAGTCGTCACCATGTCTCACAGTCTTGAGACCCCCTGATGCCTCGCGCCTACCACACTGCCGTGCCCCGTTTGAACTCCGAATCGGTCTTATCCTTTATGCAACCTCTGTACCCTTTTCTTTTGAACATAGTGTATTGTCGGGACACATACCTATCATAAATGGAGTCAGATATTAAATGCCAACATGGAACAATGGTCCATGTTATAAACTACATCAATCCGCACTTGTCACCAGGGCTAGAGTGATCAGGCACTCCCCTAGTGACGCCCCCGACAATTGGTGACTTTGACGTGAACGAGAAACCGACAATTGAGGAACCCGCCGCGAGAAGCCGTCGTGATCTCAGAAGAAACCTTTTCTTACGATGGCCGACCCACCAGCCCCGTCCGACGAAGCATGCTGTGCGCCCGTACACACCATTTCTCAGACGTGCAAACTGCCGGAATTTCATGAAGAAGACCCAAGACTATGGTTCCTGCAGGTCGAAAATATTTATTTAACGAGCCGGATCTCTTCGTCTAAGGCCATATCGGAGCATATTTACGTTCAGCTTCCGTTCAGGGTACTAACACAGGTCGCATGGCTTCGCGCCTTGCCAGACAGGGTCCGCGAAATACTGGCATCACACTAAGAGGCGAAATTATCGAAACTGACGTTGATAGCGGACAAAATCATGGACTTAAGTTCAGCTACCGCAATGCATACAGCCCAGCCCGCATCGACTCCCAAAGCCAGCCTTCCGCGCACCAGCTGTGACTGCCAGACAGCCATCGCACAGCTCACCCAACAAGTAACCGTGCTGGCCAATTCAATGAACAGACGTGAAGAAAACGGGTCCGCTCGGCGATACCAGCGACCAAAACCAACTACCGAATCAAATCATGAGGGGCTATGCTTCTACCACGGCAGATTCGGTCGGAAAGCATTTCGATGTCGCAGGCCCAGTAGGTGGGCTGATGACGCTACCACACCGGCGAGGAAACTAAAAGCCGCCACGGTCAGAGCGGTACCCATGGCAGGCCTAACCTTTCGCCGCCTATTCGTGACAGACGTCCGCACTCGGCAGCATTATCTGATAGATACGGGAGCAGCTATCTCCGTACTTCCACCACCGAAAGTAAAAAAGGCTATATCCTCCGACTACCAGCTCTACGCCGCTAACGGCAGCTCCATTCCAACGTATGGAGAAGTCAACAGGGACCTCGACCTAGGCCTGCAGTGGATCTTTAAATGGAACTTCATAATGGCAGAAGTTCAGCAGCCAATCCTAGGTGCCGACTTCCTGGCTCATTATCACCTACTGGTAGATCTTCAGCACCACCAGCTGATCGATGGCATGACCGGTCGTCGTACCACGGGAAGAACCCACGTCGCTACGCTCTCCGTGATATCAAACATACCACCCGGCAACAAATACGCCAGCCTCTTACGGCGCTACCCTCAGCTCACACGACCACAACAACCTATGAGCTCAATTCCACCGATTAAGGTAGAGCACTACATAGACACTCGTGGACCGCCCGTATGCAGCAAGGCTCGTCGATTAGCGCCAGCAAAATATCAGGCCGCCAAGGAAGAATTCCGGCGTATGATGGACGAAGGAATTTGTCAGCCCTCCAACAGCCCGTGGGCCAGCCCCCTTCACATTGTTACGAAAAAGGACGGAACAATACGCCCCTGCGGTAACTACCGACAACTGAACAATAAAACCATCCCAGACCGTTATGGTGTGCCCAATATTTCAGACTTTAACAACCAGTTGTTTGGCACTACCATATTTTCAACACTTGATATCAAAAGAGCTTACCATCACATTCCAGTAAACCCTCAGGACATCCCCAAAACGGCTATTATCACACCCTTTGGACTTTTTGAATTTTTCCGAATGACGTTCGGCCTTCGCAACGCCGCCCAGTCGTTCAAGAGGTATATGGACAACATTTTTAGAGATCTACAATTTGTGTTCGTATACCTCGATGACATACTAATCGCTTCGGTCAACGAAGAGGAACACCAGCGTCACCTGGAAACAGTCTTCGGTCGTCTGGCTGCTCATAGTCTAACCCTTAACATCGCGAAATGCGTGCTAGGACAGCCCGAGGTCGGATTCCTAGGGTACCATGTCTCACCCCAGGGCATCGTTCCATCGCCAGCTAAAGTACAGGTAATTTTAGATTACCCCCGACCTACTACGATACGAGACCTCGGACGTTTTCTCGGCATGATCAACTTTTATCACCGGTGCTTACCTAACGCAGCGGCACACCAGAGGATACTCAACGCCTACCTACAAGGGGCCAAGAAAAATGACCGTACCATAATCGACTGGACCGAAGAAGCTGCTAGCGCCTTCGAGGAAACCCGCAGGACTCTGGCAAACGCCGCCCATCTTGCCCATCCATCAACAGACGGGCAGCTCATCCTAGCCGCTGACGCTATGGGTGTGGCACTGCAACAGATGGAGGGAGGCGCTCTAAGGCCCATTGGCTTCTTCAGCCGCGCTTTCAACACTGCTCAGTCGAAATACAGCACCTTCGATAGAGAGCTATTAGCTATCTACGAAGCAGTCAAATATTTTCGACAGCTTCTCGAAGCGCGGGAAGTAATTATTTATACAGACCACAAGCCGCTCACAAACGCCATGGCCCAACAAAGTGACACTTCCTGCCCACGACGCATGCGATACCTAAATTACATAGCTCAATTCACGACAGAAATACACTATTGTAAGGGTGAGGACAACGTCGTGGCGGATGCCCTCTCGACAACAGGTTTTGTTATTTTATAGAAATTATATAATGAATAAACAAGTATAATGATATACATTATACGTGACTGGACTAAACTGACTAATAAAGGTGATGGGGCTCACCTTTTTGATCAACCTTAAAACTAACTTACATACTAATTCTTATCCTAATTTTTCCCCGACAGTCTGTTGCCATCGATGCGGGAGGGGTGGTGGGGTCATAGTGTTAAACACTGGGTTTGTCAGGTGCTGCAACGAGTCAAAAAACTTAATGTGTCTCCGGCGGATGAACTCACCCACCGACGGCACACCAAGCAACGGGTGCAGGTCAGCGTTCTTCAACCTCTCGAAAGAGGTATGTCGGACCACTTTTCACATGATTTCATCCTGGAAGTGTTGGAGACATTTGGCTGTATTGTCAGTCAAGTGGGTAAATAGCGGGGCACCGTACAGCAGAGCTGGCCGGAGGACACATTTATATATCATCAATTTGAGACGAAGCCTTAGGTTAGGTGAAGTTAGCAAGTGCGATAGCCGGTAAGACCTTTGTCGTACCTTTGTCGTACTTTTTTCGTACTAAAATGAGTAGAGAAATGGAGATGCCTATCCATTTTTATACGCAAATAGTGCATTGAGAAAGCTGGTGAGTTCTCTTGCCCTCCTATGATATACGATTTTGGCAAGGATTTTTTCCCCTTTTGGAGGGAGAAGATTACGCAGTCGGTCTTCCCGTCGTTTACGCTGATGTTTAACATGCCCAGTCTGTCACTGATAACGTTACAAACTGACTCAGTGTGTGTAAGATCTCTTTGTGCACTCATGCTGCTGCTGTAAATCGCAATGTCGTCGGCGAAAGCGATTACAGTTGCTTTCTGATAGTTTGTCCCAACAATTTCAGATGTGTACATACTGAAAAGAACCGGAGACAGAACCGCACCTTAAGGAACTCCACAAGTCAGAGTGAATGGGTTAGAGAGGCAATCACCCACCCGTACCCTCACACCTTCGTCAGTCTTGGGCAAGAATACCTAAATGAGTAAGCATACAATTTTATTCTCGAGAATATACAACAAAATAAATTAAATTCAAAGAATTATATCGGTGTTCAATTTGTGATTTTAAACTAGTTATATTGATAAACATCTTGTAACGTAATTTTCGTTTAAAGTATTAATTTAGGCCTTTATTTTTGCAATTCATTTAAAGTCAATTTCAAATTTATAAGTATACAATAAATAGTAATAATTAATGCAGTTCTTAATAAAGGTTTACTAAAATCCTATTTATTATTGAATATTATAATATATCCTCTTGTCTATTAATTGACCCTAATTAAATATAAATTCAAATCAACTCTTTACTCAAGGGACATATTCCTAGACAAAGCCAACGACCAAAATAATTAGTAAAGTAATTAACAGAAGTTAATTACAATAAATAATTATATTTTATAAAAATAAAATAAGGGCAGACCAGAGGGGTCCATGTAATATATATGTCTGTATATTCACCTACCTTACTTCACGACCACACCCCCCGCTACAGTTCGAATACATTTGTTATCAATATAATTATTTATCGTTACGTTAATAGAATATAGCAATGTAGAAGTAATGGGATGCCAATTTATTCAAGCTGTCAAGTTTGAGTAATCTACCATACCCTGCATAAGCCCTTTCTTAGGAAAAAAAATAAAATAGATGAATAGATCTGCTCAATATTTAATTAATGTTCAATTAATTCAACACTACGTACCCTCTCCTCTCTCAAAGCATGTGTGCATGTATGTTATAAAATTCGTTTACCTTACTACCGCACTAGTAAACTATAAATATTTTTAATCTATATTTCATTATTTTTGTGTAAATATAAAATATATAAAGCCAATACTCTCTTTCCAAAATAAGTTTTATTTTTAGCTCAACCAAAATTCACTTGCCACTAGTAAATACATTCATTAGTAATCATTTTGAAACTTTTAGAATTTTAAATATAAGTTGTCAAAAATATAATAAATACGGAAGGAACCTTAAAATAATACCACCGGGTTAAATAAAAGTTAAAATAAAGCTGTGTTATAAGGACGTTAAAACCAATATCCCAAGGAATATAAAATACAGGTCGGGTTTACAGCAGGTATAATAAAATATGGACGTGGAGGGTTGGGGGAGGAAATGGAACAGCATCGTTTTGCAAATATTTAGATTCTAAGCCGTATAAAAATACCCTTCTGGTGAAACAAAGCCGGCCAGATATTTTACTCACACCCACCGGTAAAGGAAAATTTCCAAGTTAGAACCAACAATGTACCGGCTGTGCAGCCTTTATGTTCCGAATTCCTCCGGGGCAACCCTTTACAATACACCCTACTGCTTCCCTCTTTTCTTATTCAATGTATTGTTTTTTCAGAATAATTAGATACGGATAAAATAAGTTTGATTCAAAAACAAACAAAAAACTTTAGCCAAGTGTAATGCATCACACAACTAAGGATGTAACTGATTTTTGTAATCATAATCCAAATCGCTATATGTCCTAACAAACAATAGTATAGTATTGTATCACATGCTGTATTGTTGATCAAAACTTCGTTTTCTTTAATTTGATTTTTTTTTTTATCAAATCGAATAATGAATGGATCCTAATCATAATACGTGGAGTTAGCAGTTACGTTTCAGCCATTAAACGAAACCTCCTTGTAAAATTTTATGTCTCTAGGTCAGGCAGGGGGCTGGCTTACAATAACCAATCCACGGATGAGAATATACGCATTTGAAAAAAAAAAAATTTGTATGACTTTATTTTACATTCACAACAATCAAAGAATGGTCTGTCAATATAATAGGTAATAATTGGCATGTTGGGCGAGTGGGAGGAAGAGCACCCAGTGGTATACATACCCATCTATCATTGGAGCATTAGCATCTAACCGAAGATCTCTCATCCGGCTTTCTTTCAGTGTTTGGCTTACGTGGACGGTGGTTTTCAAAGATTTTTGTGGGTTTTTGTAATTATGAAATTTGTTATTTAGTCTTGTTTATGTTGTCCGTATATGTTCATGTATTGACATAACCTCCAAATCGTTAAGGAGTGTCCTGTTTTATATTTATGAGAGGTGGCGCTTGAAAAACAAGACGTGAGATCCTGAGGAGTAAGACTTCTGGAATTGCAACCGGCAGGATTTTTTTCGTTGGTATATAGTGCCACCGTGAAGGCTGGGTAAATTCAAGAATTTGTACAACTTAACTTGATTTGCCAAAATGATGGCTAAATTAAAACAAAAGATTATTAGGCGTGGAGCAGTTTGTAGCCAAAAAGAACGTTAATGGAATTTGAAAAACAACATTTTTTTTCTCCCAGTTCCATCACAGCGTTAGGTTTTTTAGTTGACAAGATAGATCCATTATCTGACGCATCAGCGAAGGAACTGAGTTATATCGAATTCATGGTAGAAATAATCTCCTTTAGTGTGGAAAGTTTTTCCAAAAATGAAGTTGGGCGTGACCGAATACGTTGGATAGGAAATTTAACCCAAAAAGAGATCGGAACTCATCCGCTAATATCGAATATTCTGGCAACAACTGGGAGAATACCTCCTCTTGGATAATATCGGCTTACCTCCATTGACTGAATAACAAAGGGAATCAGTCTTAGGATTCCACTGTCGGCCAACAGCCTTAATATTTGAAGAATAATCTAGTGGAAATGCTAAATCCTGTAAATCTTCAGGAATACAAGACAGTATTTTATTATTATTGCTGGAGAATTGTCTTAAGGTGAATTCACTAGCTGTAATAGGACCTACTAGCTGGCCATACAAATCTAAATACACCTTTTCAGTTGATGCTCCAGAAACAACTACAATGACTACGTATATTTCTTTCATACACTTGAACACCAGAGGTCTTTTTTTCTATATCGAGAAATAACTGTATGATAACTCTTTATGCTCAAAAATTATAGAAAGGGTTGTTAGTTCCCTTTATTGGATGGTCTTGGAAAGATCGTATCAATAGGGTTAACGGTTGGTAATGTTTACTAATCAGTTACCAGTGCTCAACTGTTCCTATGCCGCAAACTAGCCCATTGGTTTGGCATCTGCGTCGTGATGGCTATTATTTACCCTGCCTAAGCTGAGGAGGATTTAGGTAACCTGGACCGGCAGAATAGAAAACTAAGTTGTATTGTTGATCTCTGGTGTGTTTTTTTCTCCTCTTGGAGGATATCCACAAAGACAATGAACATACCTCAGATTCTTAAGGCTATGATTTATAGTTTGCAGACTGAGCTTCGCTGGAATTGGCACTGCTAGCTGGAGTGCCCCTTCTTTTACCCCAGCTACTTAATTCAAGAAGCCCAACACAGCGTACACTATGTGGTGGGTGATTGCAGTAGCCCTTTAATAATAACATAAATTTCCTTTATATTATGAGGCTCTTCTGTCTTCAATTTAGTTATATATTTCATGATTATCTGAATTTTTCGTAATGTCTACAAATCCAAAGGGTAGTACGGTTTTCAATCTCGACTCAAGTCGTTCTCTGTCGAGCAGTTAGTAGTTTACGGCACTCAGCGATGATGTGATGAACGGTCAATGGTCCATTCACTATCGTACCTCTTGCAGGTTGGTACGTCGCGGTTGAGAAGGTACATCTGGATCAGCCTTCAAAAAGGACTTGCGACAGCGGTCATTGTTACTCAAGTACTATTTTCATGTTTTTGATTATCGACCAATGGTTTCTTGTTCGATGTCAAACCTCGTTCTATAGTCACGCCATATATCGTTGCACTATTCATTAGACTAGACATGTCTATTTTAAATTATTTGGTGAAAGTGAAATATAGTGACTCAGCATGGAGTCAAACCCGGGTCTTTTGGCTTCCATCCAACCACTTTTCCAATTGAGCTATCAATGGCTCATACGGCTAAGGCACTACAGATGCCAGATGTACGTCTTCCTGGATAAACCAAAAGATCGTGATTCAAATCCCAGACGGTTCATATAAGTAATAAATTCAGGGCACGTGTTCGAGAGTCCTGAAATACTGATTAAACGATAATAAATATCTAAGTTATTGGCATAATTAGAACCTAATTAAAACGGCTTAGGCGGCATTAAATACGCGATTCTAATGTTGGCTCCTAAACTTTATTTCTTTTGTTATTGTATTTAATGTGTATGTAGTACTATCTTAATTGTTTTAACAAATTTTCAATGGATTTAAATATCATATAATATATTTTTTTTTTTATGAGCTGTTCAATAAGTGATTAATTCCTTCATTAGGAATTTAAATATGGTCAAAACAATTTAAATTACGAAATCTAAATATTATTGTTTTATTTTTTTAACAGAAAGGTCTAAACTCTTCTCGGAAAGTATTCCAATTAAGACAGGTAAACATAGCTGTTGATGGTGAGTTCGAAAAAAAAGGTACTTGAAACGAAATTCCGTTAATACCAGCTTGAATAAAGGAGAAGGTAAATTGGTTGGGCCTTAGCCTTAGGAAAAGAGGTAGGTATTCTCAGGAAGTTTTAACGAAGCCAGGTCCTAGGGCTAACTTAAGCCCTAAAGTGAATATCCTGTCCCCCTCACTACTCTTTCTTAACACACCGCCTATAAAAGTTTTCATATTCAAAAGTAATGAAATCAAAAATTCTTTCTGAGTTTATAACAGAGAACAAATTGCAAAATTTATTATTTTCATTAGTGAAGGAAGCCCACTTCATTTAGGAAGTCTTCATAACTGTGATGCAATTTACTAAGCCATTCTAGGATTCCTAGTCAAACATCATTAATCTAGTTAGGTGTACACTTTTGCCACGATGAGAGATAACTTAATTTTTAAATAATGACCACATTCCTAAGGAAATAAATGCTGGTTGAAAAAAAAACAATAGTTCTTTATGACTGGTTCAGAACTGCAGCTGCAACTGTATCATAGAAGATGCCACCAGTGATTACAGTAGAGAATTTTCATAAATTATCATTCTTGTTATTATATAAATTTTCACAGATTTAAGTGATTTTTTTAAAGACCTTATTTAATTATTACACATGGGGTGCTATGAAGAACACAAATGAAGTATATGGAAGGCTTTTAAACAGAAAATTTTATGATGAAACACACACTTAATAATAAATTCACTTTATTTGAACTAAGGATGAAATATAAATACCCTAAAAAAAAATCTATCATTTATAAATTAATAAGGCAACAAAAGGTAAAATGTAGAGATGTTGGGATTTCCAATTAATTAAGAAATAATTTTTTTATAAGTTACATTTAGTTAGTTAATCTTTGAGGATCTTAATGCCCATATAACCTCTTATCACTTGGGCAGATCTTCAAACCAGATTTTCATCCAGGTCTCTTTCCAACACCCAACCCCTTTCTTTCATTTTTAGCACCATTTTCTTTAGTTTATTTTCTTAATTTCTTTCAGCATTGTTCTATGCATTAGTTAAGCATTTAAGATGATGAAGGACTATTTTATTCCTAAAAAGTGACAAAAACCTAGTCTTTTAACAAACTTGTAGTTTTATTTCCAGATATCACACCTGTAGGGTAAAACAATATATACAAATATTCATATTGAAGATGCAGTTTTATCTTCCTGCTGATATCTTGCACTGCCCAGACCTTTCACAACCGGACAAAACCACCTTTGATCATTTCAATCCTGTGGTTCAATTCTTCATTAAACCCTCCCCTTTTTAATACTAATAACCAGACCAGTAAAACTACCTGTTTGGTCTTTGTCTGTGTGTAGTACTTTTAGAACAGCCACAATAATCTCCAAACCTTTTAAGTTTGAGAAGTTTAGATATTTACCAACTATTTTCTTGTCCTGTCTGAGAAACACTGGAACAGACATCACTCATGTATTCTTGACCTTCCAGCTTACCATTCAATATCCCTTTTGCCTCCCTCCCTCTAGTATAAAATCTCAAGCAGGTAAATGAGTACTAGGGCCAAGCAGCCCTGGCATCTTTTAGATTTTCTCCATATCAAACAATTGCTTTAAAAAATTTGGGTATTATTGACAACTTTTGGTAATTAAGTTATGAACACACAACAGGCACATATGACCTCAAACCTAAGGATAGAACTTCGTAGGAGTACTTGCTGATGAAATCTGATTATCTTTTGGTGCAATTATTTTTGGATAAATTGTTTGAGAGATCCTTTTAGGATGGAATGAATGCTGGTCACTTAACATGTAGAAAAAAAAAAGTGTTAGGTTTCTACCCACTAAAGAGGTGTGTATTTAACTGATAAGCGCTTTTGGCATTTCACACTGCGATTTTCAAATGCTACAAAAATAAGAAAAAAAAACATATATCACAATGTGGTGTAAAATATTTAGTTGGAGGTTTAACAGCACATTGTTAACAAGTCTCTTTAGGTAAGAATCCCTCTCTCTTTGTATGTACTTCAGGTTACTATTTGAGCTCTCATCCCATATCAACTGTCATTGTTTACGTATTACTTTTTACCAAATAAGCAAAACACCTATAAATTATTTACTTATATGTTATTATAATTTTAGCAATTTATTGATTTTAACGCATATAAACTACTATTATTTCAAATATTTGGCACCAAATTGCGATTTATGTTGTTTTTTTATGTGATTTATCATCAATTGAAAATGTGTTGTGTATAAAATACAAGTCACTTTTGTGGGAAAGAACTTAATACTGACTTTTCCTTTCACAACTCTTGAAGATTAAATTATATACATTCTTAGAAGTAAATATAATAAATCCTGTAACAAGAATAACCATTAACCATTTTAATAATGAATTACCATGTTAGCCATTTTTGGATGACGGCATTCTTAATAATTTAGATAGTAAAAAGAAATAGAAGTGAATTTTATGTTAAATTGCGGATACATGAAAATATAAGTTAATTTTCAATATTATTTTTATTAAAATAAAAATTTAACAATTGCAGATATTATATATTTCTGAAACTTACAAAAAACTTTACACTACAAACTACATCTTACTAATCATAGAAAAGTCTAATTTATTTGTTTCCAATTACACTTCTCTTTTTTTGCCTGAGAGAAGTATATAAATGAATTTCTGAACGTATTAATTGAGAGGAGCTACTAAAAATTCTTCATCAATAACTCTCCATACTCAGCCATTTTCCCTACATGTACTTGTTCCTGAAACAAGGATTTTAAAGTTTAATAATTGTTACCTCGAGATAAAAGAAATCCATTTCCATCTAAATACTATTTTAAAAATTACTTAACTTAACAAAATATTAATTTAAGCAACTAGTTCAAAAAATATTTTTCTCATGGTTGGGGAGTATGAAATAGCCGAAAGACAGGTATCATAACCACACAAGTGCGTGAAATCAAATAAACTAAAGGCATATATGTTTAATACAAAAAATAATACGAGGGTGTACCCAAAAGAAACCGACTGATGTAGTATGTAGAGTTTTTGAAGTACCGTGTTTTGCTGGTAGAACCATGAAGCAACTTTTCACCAGTCAACATGCCAAGTATATAAGTCACTGGAGAAGGTTCCGTTATGCTAGTGTTAATTAATTTAATTGTGACTGTTGTTGTGTGCTTTGTGATGGCTGATTTTTGTGAACAGCGCGCAGCTGTAAAGTTTTGCTTCCTGCTCAGGAAAACTGGACAGAAACTCTTGAAATGTTAAAAGTGGCCTACAAGGATGTTTGAGTGTTTTTTCCATTTTAAAAGTGGGGAAATGCCAATTAATGATTAGCCTCGCTCTGGGCGTCCTTCAATGGCCCAAACCAACAAGACTGAAGAAAAAATTCACAAAATTGTCCTGGAAGATCGATGATGGACCATCAAAGAAGTTGTGGAGAAATCTGGAAACAACCTGGATCCTGGATAATGGAAGTTGTGGACACAACCTGATTTGTGTCAGTTTGTGTCAACGCTCCCACTCACAGAGCCCTCTCTGTGGTCAAATTTTTTTACCAAAAATGGTATGACCACTGTGCCCCATTTTCCCTATTAACCTGATCTAGCCCCATGTGACTAATTTTTTCCCCTGAATGAAAAGAGACATGAAAGGAAAGCATTTGCAGACGTTGAAGAAGTAAAAACAAAAACGACAGAGGCATCACTGAAGAGGAATTAAAAAAATTTGTCGAACAGTAAAATAAGAGATTGGAAAAGTGTATTGACTCCAATGGAGAGTACTTGAAGAAGATGAAAGGTTTTTATTACAAAAATTAAATAAATCTCTTTGTGAAAAAATAGTTCGGTTTCTATATATATATCTGGTAAGGATTTCAGTGGGATGTCCAGTCAATCATATATCAGGGGCACAGATACATACATAATTTTCTTGAATTATAATTAAAAGGTTGTTAAAAAACTTTGGAACATTTTTCACCAAAAACACTAAATTTATAAGCCCTGAAAAGAGCTTTTTGAAGAAAGTAAATACTAAAGAAAAAACCGGTTAAAATCAGCCCTGACTAGATTTATATTTAAGGGGTGTAATTGAAATCAATGTTTATGAACAAATTATAACATTTTTATTTAACACAACAAGCACTTTTTGCAGCTCACGCTTCCATTTTCAAGTATTAAAAAATGTCGAAAAATCAAAAATTACTATCTGGTAACAAATATTTAAAATAGCAATGTAACAATGATTCCAATGTACATGAACTACTATTACTTACCTAAAATATTTTGACCTTGTTTCCAAGACGATGTGATTTGGGATTTTTTAAGACTTGGAAATGGCAATGTGAGCTGGCGAAAGCTCTTGTGCATTAAATAAAAACATTGAGAAAAAAGATTGATTTTTCCTTCAACTATTTGAGGAGCAAATAGCAGATCATCTTAAGATTTTTATTATTGGGTCTCTAAACTATATTTTTTAGAATAAATTTGAATTTCATTTCAGCACTAATCTTTTTGAAGGTTTGCCAATTTATAATACATCAAATTTTCTGCACTTACAAGCCTAATCACACTAGCATTTCAGTACTATGTATCAACTATGGGAGGTCGCCCTTACCTCTTAATGAAGTAAAGCGCCATGGTTTACCACACAAATCAATACATTCAAATTACAGTAAATATAAAAAAAAATGATACACAAAAATAAAAACAAATATAGGAATAAATAAATATCAACATTTGTCAATCTCATGATTATTTACAACTGAAATAAAATGAAGATGAAAATATAAGAATATAATAAATTGTTAAAATAGCAATTTTAACAGTATGGCTTTTGATCGTTTACTGGTATCAAGTAGTAGAGGAAAGGGTTGGTGCCTTATCATAGCCAGGTTTAATATTTTGTCTTTCTATTTTATATTGTCTGACAAAATTGAAACTATTTTTATTTCAATGCTCCCCACAGCTTACGTCTCATATTTGTATAATACTTTAAGTAATAATCTTACTGGTGCATCTGCGTCCTTTGTCCATGCTAATCTCAATTGTTTTTTGCAGCTAATTAACAGTTTTCTATAAGTTTTCACATGAGATTTCACACACCCCTCACATTCTATTCTGTATACCCTGTGTAATTGTTCTAGATATCAGTAGACGATCGAAAGCCAGAGTGTTAACTATTGATATACATTGTTGCTTAACATATTTTTAATATTTACTGTGTAATTTTAACATGTTGACTTTTAGATTATAATTTAATTATTTTATATTTGGCTTACTGTGAATCGTGCGATCTAATAACATATACAGTTACAATTTTCAAGACTTATAGTAAGTCATTGTTAATTTAATTTCAGAGCCTGAAGAAGACAAAGTAGCAAGATGAAAGTGTTAATTCTAAGATAATAAAGACATAGAGACCAATACCTCTGTATCATTAAGAAATCTACAATCCTCAACCAGCATCAACCCAATATAAGAAAGGATAAAACTGTGAATGCTAACCTGAAGTGTTGTGTCCCTTGAGTATAATCCGAATATTCCATTCGTCAGAGTGTCTTTTGTAACTACAGCAGTGTAAGGGATTCCCAATGAATCAGACCTTACTAGCTGTGATTCGAGCTTTTTAGTAAAATCATTTCTGGATGGCAGTAAGCAATGTAAACCAGATTTTCTCAATTGTAGGCACAGAAGTTCTGCAAGTTCATGTAGAGTTTTACTTTCTTCCACTAAAATAGATTATGTTTTCTATTTAAATAAAATAATGCATAGGCAGATAAAGGGAAAGTTCAGTTGTCCCAGTTATCACATAAATATCAAATTATTAGATCAACTATTCTTGACATATGACCTATGTTGAAATTACCTGAAGAATTATTACAGGCAAATGAAAACTTGAAGGGTGCCATCTTTCTGTGGAATTTCAATATTATTTTGCTCTTTTTAGTTGTAAATGCGTCACACAGATAAGAAAATGTCGCAAAGTCTAAACTAACATTACATTCTATAACATGTGGAAGACATCTTTTCTTATTAGCTCGAACCTATAAGAAAAGTAAAATTTAGATACTTTGAATGAACCTGAAGAAGAAAAATATGCAAAGGGGGGAATTAATGACAGTTTTGTCAGCAATTATCATCAGGTTTTTAACTTATAAAAGTCTCTCTCTTAGTGATCAATAAACAAAATTTAAATTTGATGCAAGAAGCAGTTACTCAGTCTTCACCATTCAACATTGTGATGTTTTGTAGCAGTTCTTGGAACGGAGAAGGGCGGCAGTGTGCCCACTACCTGAGACAACTTTAGCCTTTCAAACTCAAATCAATTGATTTCCAATATTTGCATAATAAAAATAATCTTGCACTAATGCAATGCATCGAGACTAAAACAAAAACTAGCATCACCACTTTTAGCTATGAACAAAATCTTTATTGGAGTATACATAAATTATAATTTAGTAAAAAATAGAAATAAAAAAATGTAGCGACAACTGAGTTACATTACTCAAGAAACCCCTTATTAAGACTTTTCCTTATTTGTAATTTATTCTTTAATTCAAAAATTGCTATTTCCTTAAGTAAAAATTTTATAGCAACAGACTATTTTTACAGTATTAAATGGAAAGAATAAATTTTCAGTAATTTCTTTAATTTTTTTACAAGAAAAAAAATTAAGCGCTCTACTAATACAAAATGCAAATAATACGTTTTATTTCTTAAATTTCATATGCTATGTAATTTAATTTAATTTAATAAATATAAAATTATTGTTGCTACATTTATTGATCCTCTAAACGACTTTCTTTCACAATCATTCTGATTTGATGACATGTCAATTTTAATTTACCCACTGAATGACAAACTCACCAAAACCCACTAAAGTAGGTAATAACCTCCCTTTTGACAAACATCTGCGCATTGCTCTAAGCCATGTGGCAATTTTCCTTCTAAACAAATTATTTTATTTTAATGAATTAAGCCAATTGATTTTGTAATTATATTGCAGTAAGTTTCAGTCTGGAAGACATATGGTTTATTTATGATAATCAACAACTTGTTAATTAAAATCATGCTATAATGGTGAGAAAATAAAAAATGTGGCTCCTGCACTAAGATGAAACAAGTTTATGACTCAAAACCACAAAACCACTGATTCCAAATGCAGAAACAACTTGCAGTTGTAGTACTATAAACTTTTTAAGGCACTGGATCATTATACTCTGAGAAATCCTAACAATACAGTAGAATGAGATTCCTAAGTATTAATAATTTTAAAAGTAATTTAAACAGAGCAAATGATTATAAACAAATCAGTCACATACTGAAAAAATATTAATGTCATCAAATGAAATGTTTTGAAATGGAACTGTGCCATGGTACTCTACTGTTTCCAAACAATGAAAACCCCAGGGAAAGTGAGCACCAATTTTAGCTTTTGCGCGTACTCCATCTTCATGTTTCTCCAACTCTTCCAATTTGAATTTACCAGGATCGAGAGATAACTGAAAATTTAAATCATATTATCACAACAATATTAATTTTTTGGCAGGTGTCATTCCAAAACCCATTAAGTTCACTATAAATAATTTTTGTAGTGTAGAAAAAAAAGAAATTGAGTTTATGGTGAATAATCATTTTAAAGACACTTCAACCAGACTTAATAGGTTTTGACTCGCATAATTTTAACCCCTATTTTATAAGATCTATAGAAAAGTGAATAATGCAAATAGCATCTATTTGAATTATTGAATTATTATAGAGCATCTATTTAAGACAAAAAAATAATTTAGATAAAATTAAGAAATTCAATTATTTATAAAGTGTTATAAATTAACTTAGACCCCATGCACTATCATCAACACCATTAAATAGGTTAAGTAACATATCTTTCAGTTTTGTAATAGTGACATTTTTTAAATATATCATAACACTAAATTAAATTCATTCTAAAATATTGGAAGAATCTCATTTTTTCATCTATTAATTTTTGAAGGCCTTGATCTTTTTGATTTTCAATATAACTTCATTTGAAGGAGGTCAAGGCACCCACCATTTATTTTTCCAACAGTTTTCATGATCATCTAATAACATTATGTAATTATATGATAATAGTTTTTATTTAGAAAATTTCAGAATAGTGCAATGACCGATACATTAAAGAGGAAATGTGCAGTAAAACAAATTAACCTTAGATTATTTGTTATTAATAATTGGCAGATGGATTCGGTATCAAAACAAAAATTTGCTATAAATATTAATTGCTTTACTAGTGATAGGCAACAATTTCTATAGCATGACAATTAATTAAAAGTACATTAAGACTTGTGACTGTTTATCTTATATATAAAAAGGTATGGTCTTATTTTTAGCTAATAGTGTTAAATTCGACAACTGAAAAATTTATAACAGTGAAGATTAATGCTTTTAATACAAACCCCTCAATTGGCTATAGTAAAATAAGTTTATGAATTAAATTATTTATGATTTACTTTTCTCCACCATCTTTTCCTTTGATGTTGAAATCTATAAAAAAACTGTTCAGCTTCATTAGGTGGCATGATGGCATAATACCTCAAAAACTCGTGATTTTTAGGATATATCACATCTTTCTCTAAATTATCCGGTAATATTAAATGTTTGCCAGTGTCTACCAAGCCAAAAGAGCACTCTGAATTAAGGATATGCTTAGCAACTTTATAGGCTTCTTTAATATCTGAAAAAAAGATAATAATTAACATACCTTAAATAAATAATTTTTCAAACCAAAAACAACTAGACGAGAATATATCTTGATTTTTATAGATAGTTTTTGTTGGTTTCTTCAAAACTGGAAATCCTTATTTTTTCACTTAAGTGTAAGTCTGTTTGGTCATTGAGTCCTCTTTTGAAGCTTGAGACATAAAAGTTTACATCGAAGTCCTATTCGAAATTAAGAAGACATGAAAAATATAATTATCTCTAAAGTTATTCTTAAGTGTATCATTAACTAGCATTAAAATGAATTAATAGATCTCAAAATCTTAATTGAAAAAATTTAATTTGTTTTTGAAACTATAATTATAAATAAGTTATTAAAATTATTACCAATAATTGAACCCTTAATGGTGTGATGCAAAAAACCTCCTTCCCTACTGCATTAAGGGCAGTAAGGATTTAGTTTGACAATATCAGGTGGGCTTTTATTTGGTGTAGTGGCATAACTACTTCATAACACAAAATTTTTGGGGTAATTGAATCTAGGATTCAAATCTCTAGATTGAACGTGAATTTACATAATTTTGCATAAAAAGGGAAAATACTTTAAAACGCTGATACCCGAGAGCCTGAAGGTAAAACTGCCAGCAGTAAAAATATTGGTATTAAAACTGATTATTTTGTAGCAGGCTCTGTGTATTGGTGGGCTAGATTTGCCCCCA
Organism: Acanthosoma haemorrhoidale; assembly: GCA_930367205.1. Classification (NCBI taxonomy): domain Eukaryota; kingdom Metazoa; phylum Arthropoda; class Insecta; order Hemiptera; family Acanthosomatidae; genus Acanthosoma; species Acanthosoma haemorrhoidale. The sequence continues at coordinate 111,657,511 of OV884012.1, read as the reverse complement.
CTTAAATAATACTGATACCCACTAAATAACATCGATGTATACATTTTTAGAGATTTAGATTTTTTATGCATATTATATTGTATTTTTGTTTATTTTTAATAGATGTGGACTTATAACAATAAGTGCTTGCCAAGTAAAGAAAAGTTTTGAAGAGAAACAAACATTTAGTGTTATTTAAAACCTAAAAATATTAAATTGGACAACCCCATCAAGAAGGTATATGTTTCACAATAGTGTGTACCATAATCATGGATGCATCTTAATGGTTAGCATTGAATTTTCAATTCAGGGGGAAAAGATAGGAATTAGGTCCCTAAGATACAATTCTAAAATGTCAGGAAGAACAAAATAGATCAAGAACTAGATGGATATAAGGAAACAACGATACAGCTCGAGGAGGATTTCTAAGGGCAGACTGAGCAGACAATGACTTCTGGAGTTCTTCTATGCCCGGAAGAAGTAAATTTAGTTGGTAAAAAAATAGGAAGAGGACTGATGGGCAGGATCCGCATTGCAGGGTAAAAGTAATGATGGTGCATTTTCCTACGTTGACTTTTATACTTCATCGGTTGCACCAATGCTCAATTTCAAAGCAGTGAGAATTCACAAGTTGTGGGATGCTATTTCGGGGTCATGATAAAAGCTGTGTCATAAGAAAAGGTGGCAAGAAAGGAGTCCGTACAGAAAAGAGGGTCAAGAAAACTAACTTGAGGAACTCCGGCTTCGACTGGAAAATGGTTTGAGTTTTCTGAGCCACAGCGGACTTGGAAGTAGCGGTTAGATGAATCGGAGCAAAGAATAAGGAAATATGTTTGTAGGAGGATAGATTTCAGTTTTAAGAGCAAGATGGCAAACCAGTCAAATGCTTGAGCCACATCAAGAAATGCGCTAGTGCAGAAACCCTTGCTCTCCAGGGCTGAGGAAATGTGGTCCACTACACGAAGGCCCTGCTGGACAGAGGAATGTTGGAAGTGGAAGTGATGTGCTGGTAGAAGATAGGTGTCCAAAATGGGAAGGATATGTTTAATAAGGTTCTTCTCGCAAATCTTCGAGAGTATTGGGAGAAGACTGATAGGCCGATAGGGTGAAGAGCTATTAGCTGGCTTTTATAAAAATTTCCAAGGGGAGAATGTGGTTCTAAGAATACAGTCTAAGATATATATGAGGAAGACTATGTATGGTTTTGTGTGGTAGTTGGCGCTAGTAGACCTCTTCCCATATCAGACACAGTGATACTTTGGATTCCACCTTCACAAAAGATTAACTTGGAACCCTCATGCAAGATTTAAAAGCAGCAAATCAACAGATGGTTCGGACAACTGTGTAGACTGCTCAACGAGAAATCCCACCTCACACTAGAAAACAAAATACTCATATAAAATCATACCAAAACCAGTCTGTACTTAAGCTGTGGAGATCAACAAAGCCCTCAAACATCAAGCACATCTAATCCTTTCAATATAAAGTCCTAATAACATCAGTTAATGCAGCTTTTTATGTCACATAAAACCCTCCATAATGACCTTAAAATTCCCACTATCCAAGATCACATCTCTAAATCCTTAAAGTTTCATTAGAAACTATATGACCATCCAAATACCCTAGTGAGATCACTGTCAAGTATCACCCACTCCTTGGAGAGTGAAGCGGAAGTAGTTCTTTTGTGAATATTTAGTCACTGGAAGTTCTGCCACTGGCCACTTTTCTCCCCTAATGTCCTGAATGAATATATATATTTAAAATATGGTTTGAATGAAAGAATAAAATGTAAAATTTTAAATATAGTAAGAATGCAATATTTATCACAATTATTTACTGCTCTTCTATGGTACATTGTAATTTTATTAAAATGAAGATAAAAAAAAAATGGAAAATTAATTTTTAGAAAATTTAATAAAATGAAAAAAATATCTTCGGTTTACTATTAACAAAATTATAATAAAAGGTATTTACCTGATATGAAATCGGGATTGCTGCCCACTGATTTAAAGGTAAATACATTATTTTCTCTATTGGTAGCATTGGAGTAGAGCCATTCTTTTCTTAGGTTTTCACTTAAAAGTTGACCAGCCGGTCCAAATTTAAAGTGCTCATAGACCCCATTGTTTTCAATTATATTCACAAAGCCATAGTTTTCGGCATGCTTAATTACTTTTTTTAATAATTCATTAGTTACTTTGCTCATTTTGAGTATTTGAATCTTTGCTTAGCTCAAAATCATATTGCTTCGACTCCAAGGGTATATTTCCTGGAGGAGCCACAAAGTAGTCATCTTCTACAACCTTCGAATTTAGCACTATTTCTTCTTTGCAATTACCTTCTGTAACTACATCATTTCTTAAATGTAGGCTCCTGTTTAATTACAATAATTGTTTTTAAAACTGATTACGATAAACAAGTAGCAATATTTTAAAAGAAAAATCAAACCTATCTTCCAATACAGAAGTTAAGGGCTCCACACCTTCTGTGTTACATAAAAAAAGTTGGTCAGCAAATCTTACAGCTTCTTCTACAATTTGTATACCTCTTTCATCACCAAAATCAACCAAAGAAATCCTTTCCAAGTGTTCTATGGTTTCTTTATCAATCTTAGTAGCAGAAGGCAACTTAGTTAAATCTAAAGAACTTAAGGGTGTTTTAGGTACTTTAGAACAAAAATTCTTCAATGGGTGATAATTCAATGAAACATAAAAGCTACATTTTTTTATAAGTAAAGAAGTGAAAGAAAGCATTACAAAAAAAGTACAAAATAAAATAGGGTCAAATTGATTTTTTATCTCAGAGATATGGGTTGCATTAAAATATGAAATAAATACAACCCAACAGTACTTCGTGTATTACTCCCCTCTAGTTTAAATGTGAAGGGGGCTTGTGAAAATCAAAGCAAACTATTTTTATACAAGCAATAGAATTTCAGGTATGACTTCTAATGTTTATAGATTAAGGTTATTTTACCCCGGCGCATTCAACATATGAACATTTAACGTAATAAACAAGGATTTAAGGATTTTTTTTTTCTTAATTAATCATTATGATATGATTAAAAGCATAATTACAAATTTTACTAAGTAAATTAAAATATATAGTTACGGTCAAACACGACCACCTTAACCTCCATTTCAAAAGCATGTAGAATTGAGGGAAGATAGACTGATGCAGGTTACGTGTATGACAAGAGCCGATTTTATTTAGTACATCTAAAGAAATTAGTATCTCTTATAATGGGAATTCTTGACAAAATATCGGAGATCGAAAAGGAAATTGCCCGCACTCAAAAGAACAAAGGTATTATTTTGAAAAGGTTTCACTGATAAATCTTGTTTGGACCAAATAATTAATTTGTTTAACAATTACTAAATTTTTAGCAACTGAGTATCATCTTGGTGTATTGAAAGCTAAGTTAGCGAAGTATAGGGCCCAGTTATTGGAACCATCTAAGAAAGGTGAAAAGGGTGAAGGATTTGATGTACTAAAATCAGGAGATGCAAGAGTTGCTCTCATTGGGTTTCCCTCTGTAGGAAAGGTATTGTATAAGCCGATATTGATAGTTATTTTTCATTTGTGATCCCAACATATATCTGACTATAATCATTCGTATGAAATACATATAAGACATTTGTGTATTTCCACTAGTTTTCACCTCACCATTTTTATGTTATTCGTCATTTACTCAGCATAGTGATTCTAACTGCCAGAATAAATTTTCACAGGAACTTCGGTAAATTGGTCAAAATGTCTGATTACAGAGTAGTTAGTAGTACCTTAGGATTTCCTGTACAAGGAATTTGTCTAGTCTGATGTCTTGAGGTGTATCCCCTTGAATGAGGAAGTTGCAAACTTCAACAGTTTAATCTCCTCACTGGGGTTTGTGCTACAAATTTGATTATGGAAGGTATTATCGGCCCCACTTTTTTTTGTGTTAAGGAACCCTGTAAAATTTGGTAACTTCAATAAAATTCTGACAGATTTTTCCCACTTATTGATGTGTGTACATTACAAATGTCTTTCTTAGCGAAATTCATGTTCCGATAACTTACTATATTGTATATTAAAATAACCCTTCATTAAATTCTTCATAATCCATTAACTTTTTTTCCATTAAAATGATATAAGTTCCAACAAATTCCTCTATGCTGAAAAATAAGGTTGTTCAATTGACATGAAAATTTATCTGGGTTCAATTACTCGAACTTAAGAACAATTGGTGGGTCATCTATAGTTGATTCTTTCTTAGTTATATTGGTGATGTACTTATTTTGTTTGACCAATACAAATAAAATTTACTTTTCGAGGTGATAATTGAATTCAGAAATAAAAAGCAAACAGTGAAAATGATTATTATATCTTCTCACTCTTTTTCATTTCTTATACCAATCAAACAACTTTCAAAGCAACAGAAGTTGTTTCTTAGTAGATATTTTTCTCTACTAAATATATTTAAATTGGAGGTTTACCTAAGCACATAACTCAGTGTTTGCATGTTTAGTTAGCTCGTGAAGATTGATAACAATATTGCTTTTTTTATAAATAAATTTCTGTTTTTAAGAAAATTGCTTTTTTCAGGGAAACCTTAATTGTAATATAAAATAAAATAAATTATTCTACGATCCCTTAGCCACGTAAAATTATGATTTTTTTTTTCTTCTACTTTTTACTTGAAAACGTACACAAAAGCACAACTTAATGCAAATATGAAAAAATACAACTTTTATTTGAACATTATAAAAGCCCTCGTTTTAATAGAGCTTGTTAAGAAATTGATTTTGCTATAGAAAAATATAAATACTTGAATTTGCAGCCATAGTTATGTAACCTTTGGGTACTATCGATTACTTATGGAGTGATTCATGAAATCATTTGCATTAATGCTAAAGTACCAATTAAGTAGTTATTCTATTGTATAATCCTATATTGTTATTTTTCATTGGTTTAGTCAACACTTTTGAGTACTTTGACATCAACACACAGTGAAGCTGCTTCATACGAATTTACAACTTTAACTTGCATACCAGGTGTCGTTGAATATAAAGGTGCCAATATTCAATTATTGGATCTTCCTGGGATCATTGAAGGTGCGTCGCAAGGAAAAGGTCGAGGCCGGCAGGTATGTTTCCATCTATTTGTAATTGTTTTTTTTTGTTTTTAAAGCATCTCAACCTCAAGGGTCATCAAAGCCCACATTTTTTTTATCTATCCAATGATACAATAGAAGAAAAAAAACAGATTATTGGGTATTTAATTTATTTTGTACATACCCAAAACATAGTTTCTACATTTTTGTATTTTCATATAAAAATTATATGAAAAATACTTAGTCCTGTTTATCAGCCTTAGCCCAACAACAGATGTAGACCACATTCAGTGGTATATGTTCCTTTGTATCTAGAGTCATTGTTATATTGAACTGCTCCACATATGGAGTTGTGGAGCCAATTAAGGGGAAGAAAACACCCCATAAAAGTGGAGGCCTTCCATGGTGGCCCCACCACAAACAACTATACGAAACATAACAACTTTTCAATTGATTTTTTATATTATCTTAAGTGGCAGTGAGTGACCGACCCCATCTTGTTCCATAAACAACAGCCATTAAAAATTTTATCATCTGCTGTATTTTTTTTTTCACTTAATAAATGGTGTGAAAGGTTTAATTGTTTTAAGAATTATACTCGTAAACAACAAGATTGAAGTCAAGTGTGATTCAACCTACTATCAAGGATTTGCTTACTGCTTCAAAGGCAATTTTAATGACATTCTGTAATTATTGTCCTCATGAAGTCCCAACCAGTATTGCATTATAATAATTAACCAGGTAATAAATTGGTAATCCTTTTTCATGTCTTACTAACATCTACAAGAACTCCCATGTACAATTGTATATATGTAGCTTAAACAGGGGTACAGACAGACCTGAACAAACAGATAAAGAAAACATCAGGGCTATCTATGACCATCCATAACATTTACTTCTTATTAATGCTCTAATTAATATATAATTTTACACCCTAACGTAGTATTAATTTTCCTTTCTATTAGTTTAAAAAATTACCTTTTTCAATTAATTTATTTTAATTATACATTCTTTATGTCATTCCTAACTAGGTAATAGCTGTTGCCAGAACTGCCGATGTTGTCCTCATGATGTTGGATGCAACAAAGCAGGATGTTCAGAGGGGGTTACTTGAGAAAGAATTAGAATCTGTTGGAATCAGGTTGAATAAGCAAAAACCGAACATTTATTTTAAGGTAATTTGTTGACTCTTCTATTTTAGCTGCTCTGAATTTTTTTAAATGTTTTTTTTTCTTTGCAGTGACCCACTAAAGGGGTCATTGGAGTAAATGTTCCATTGTTCTTACAGCAACCAGATATTCACTTCTCCCCTCTGTGGATTGTTGAGCTGACCGTTCGCTTTCATTAAGTGTTAATCACTTTTTCTGGAAGTATTATTTTCGAAATTTATTTTGAAGTAAAAATGGATAGATTTTAACCTTGTCAGAATAAAGAAATACTTAAGCAAAACGCTTGTTTTTCTTTCTAAAAAATTCCAATTGTTAATTGTTTTGTAAGTTAGAAAGCTATTTGCATGATATGCGAGCTTAGAATTTTTTTCAAGAATTATCAAGGAAATGTGGTTCATTTAATGAACAGTTCATTCTTGGAAAAACAAAGAGAAAAGGTATCATACATCAACCCAGTAAAACTTACATAAACATAATTTTTCCTTCTTGCTCAAGATTTTGTTAAACTAGGAATTTCTGACAATAATGTGTTGATATATGTGTCAACGTTTTGAGATAGCACTGTATAAAGCGAAAGGAATCCTCAAATTACTTCCCATGTTAGTTTTAAATCTTGTTGGGTTTATAAATTATTTGTCAATATTGTCTAACGTATTAATAAGAATATAACTTGATACTAATTTTAATTATACAGTTGGAATTTGCTATTTGTGACTGAAGTTGTCCCCTTCTCAGTCAGTTGTATCACGCGCTCCCTCCCACTATGTACTTAGTGGGCTAATAAAGTTATATGTTTGTGATGTACTATTTTTTATTTCATAACCACTGCCCCGACACTTGTAGTCATTCAATTATATATCAATAAGGTGTATTAAGCACTGCTGTATTAACACTCCTTAATAAACAATTTAATTTTTAATGCATAACTATATCTTAAACTTTATGTACAGGTTAAGAAAGGAGGAGGCCTAGCTTTCAACTCAACTTGTCCACTGACAAGAGTTGATGAAAAACTTGTACAGATGATACTTCATGAATATAAAATATTTAATGCTGAAGTATTATTCAGAGAAGATTGCACTGCTGATGAATTAATAGACGTAATATCTGCAAATAGAGTTTACCTCCCCTGTCTTTATGTTTACAACAAAATAGATCAAATTTCCTTGGAAGAAGTTGATAGGATAGCAAAGCAACCTCACAGTGTTGTAGTAAGGTATGTATTTATTTAATAATTGTGATTAGTATGACAGGAATAATGCAAGGGTTGAAATTATGGAGGTAATAATGAAGGTTTTGAGGGGATAACGGGGGGGGGGGGGAGGTAATGGAGTAGTAATAAGGATGAGAAGTGCCAATGTAAGATAAAGTGTTGGTGCAGACTTAAGCCGCTAAATATTGATCAAAGCCAAAAGAAAAAGTTAGTAATGGAAAAGAAAACTACCTCCAGTGGCATGGAAATTTAAATATAATGTATTTTCGAGTGGAATGAAGGAAAAAGATAAAATTAAGTTTATCATTTACACAGTATTTGAGAGAGTATTAAGGAAATTGACTGTGTGTGCTAAATTAAATGATATGCTGACCAAGTTACTTGTCTTTGTATGTTATTGATCTCACTATTAATAAATTATATTGGAGTGGAGCTACACAACATATATGACTTGCAATAAAAACTTATTAGAAAATTATGAGCTTATTATAAGTAATTATGCTAAATGGTAGTTTATTAAAAGTTTTAGGAATTGGTGATGTAAATATTAATATCGCAAATGTAAATCTCTCTTTGATAAAAGTATTGTACTCAGGTGGTCTGAAAAGTTTCCGACCTCAACATGAAGATGATAATAAAATAAATAACAGCTAGTGAAATAAAAGCTTTGTTAGGTCGGAAACTTTTCAGACCACCCTCGTACATTCCAAAATTAAAATTGAATTTTATGGGCACAAAACCATTCACATAGCAAGGGATGAAGTTAATATTTGAAAAAAAAAAACTTCCTGTTAAATGAGGAGATCATTATGACTGCCTCATAACAGCATGGACTTTATTTATTGGACTTGGAGAGAGGAAACAAAAGTTTATCTAAACATTTGACCTATGCAAATTTTTCATTACAAGATTGGCAGATTGGGGTATCAAAATGAGTCCTATGTTAGAGATGTATTGAAAAACAATGAAATTGAATATAAGGATGAAATGTTTGATTGTGAACTGTGTAATTTTGTTAAAATGTCAAGAAAACTTGTTGAAATCAGCAAAGCATATTGTAGATCTAATTCATATGGAAGTTGTGTCATTAAGTAAGAATGAATATTACTTTTTGTTGAAAGATGATTTTTCTGGAGAACAGTTTATTTTATGAAGTGTAAATTAGAAGTAAAGGAAAATTTTTCATAGAATGGTTTCATATACAAAGTTGTAGAAATATAACAAGATTGAGAACAGGTAATGGGCTCAAAATGGTTAATAAGGATATTGAAGGTTTGCCATTGAGTTGTGGCATTAGAGAGACAACTGGTCCTTATACGCCAGAACAGAACGATTGAATTGATCGTGCCAGAACAATGTTAGTCATAGCTCATTTAAACAAAAATTTGTGGGCTGAAGCTACGAATGCTGTAGTCTTTATCCTCAACAGAACAGGAAAAAGCTAAGTATCTAATCAAACCCCTTTGGAGGTATTTGTTTAAATCAGATTTAACCTTTTTTAAACTGTATGGTTCTTAGGTTTTTGTTCATCTACCCAAGAGCATGAGGGAAAAATGGGATGCCTAGGCTGCAAAAGGATATTTTGTAGGATGTGATGATAAGACAAAAGGGTATAAGATTTATTTTCGATAAAAAACAGAATCGAAATACACAGAGATGTTCAATTTGTCATTAAAAATTAAAACTGTTTGCTGCCAAGTACCTTGTGAGTCAGCTGAGCCTATCGCTTATGAACATTTTCAACAGACCTGATACAGTTAACTGGAAATTAGCTGTACATGTAAAAGATGAACTTAATGCAATGATTGAAAATGAAGTCTGGGAAGTTGTGACGTCACCAATTAAAGAACAGATCATAAACAGCAGATGGATATTTAAAATTGAAAGGAATGAACAATATAATGTTCGATTAGTGGCTCAGCGATGTTTCCAAACTGATATTGATGAGGCTAATTTATAATCTCCTGTGGCAAAATTTGAAACAGTCCGAATCATGAAAAACTTAATAATACACCAAATGGATGTGAATACAGCATTTTTAAATGGTGAAATGAATGAACCTGTTCATATGAAGTTACCACAAGGACTTATAGGCAATTCTAAAAGCGTTCTATGAAAAATGCAATCTATGGTTTGAAGCAAGTACAAAAATGTTGGCATGAGTGTCTCTGCAAAGAACTTGAAAAATTGGAATTCTGTAAGTCAAAATGCAATGAATGTTTGTTTCTTATTGTGTAAGTTGACAATTTACTACTGATAGGAGAACATTTGCAAAAAATATAAAATTTATAAGGGACATAAAAAATATTTTCAATATAAAAGATCTTGGTGAGATTAGATATTTTCAGTATAAAAGATCTTGGTGAGATTAGTGAATTCCTTGGATTGGACATTGAAAGATCACATGACCAGTTACGCTTTGATCAAAGAGACTTAATTGACAAATACACTAAGAAATTTGGTCTTCAAAATTGTAAGAATATAAGAACCCTATAAAAAAAGATCTAGTTTTGTCTGCAAAAGTTGAAGAAACCTTACGGAGAATTGTTGGGAACATTGTTGTACATAATAAATGCCAGTAGACCTAATTAGTTATGCAATCATTTCTGAGATAATGCTGGTGACACCATGATTACCTAGTTAGAATAATGAAATATTCGACAAGCACCCAAGACAATTACTTTTTGCAGATAACAGTGATGAACCCTTGAGTTGTAATGTGAACTCCGGTTGGGCAGATAAAGATGACAGAAAATCTACAACTGGAGTAGTTCTATAATCTAATTGTTCTATAATCCTGTGGTGTGGAAAACAAACTGCAGTGGCATTTTCTTCATTTGAGGCAGAATACATACCATCGTATGTATGTACAGCCCCAAGAGAGTTAGTTTGGATTAAACAATTGTTGAGCAAAGTGTATGTTGATGTCAAAAGACCATAGGTCTATGAAACTAATCTTAGCTATATAAAAGTGATTAGAGCTGGCAACCAAACGTACAAAGCGTTTTGATGTGCAATACCATTATGTAAAAGAGAAAATCAGTGACAACACAAATGAAAAAGGTGGACAATGAAAAACAGACAGCAGATATTTTTACCAAGGCAGATTAATTTAGGCAAAATCTAATTCTTGGAAACAGGTACTTTCATTTAAACTGAACTTGATGATTTTTTGTGGAGCATCTTATGTTGACCTTTTTGGATAATTTCAACCTATGAGGGGGGGTGATTAGTATGACAGGAATGATGGAGAGGAAAAGGAAGGTATTGAGGGGGGCAAAAGCTAATCGTGAGATGACAAGGGCAAGAAGTGCCCATGAATGAAAAAGTGTTGGTGCATTTTTGGTTTTTCCTGAATATTAACAATAATTATTATGGGGCTGAGATGGAGTTTTTGCTGGCAAACAACGGTGTGGGCTTGACACTCACTCAGATGGTGGAACATATTTTATTTTGTGGTATAGACATCTTCCCCTGCTTCCTTAGTGCCTTCAAGTGTGAATATGTTGCTTGCTGTTGGCTGATGGTCCCATCTTACCTAGCGGAATGCTTGAGCCTGCATAACAACAAAATCACTCTTGAAGTTTTATAATGCTCACCTACCACCAAATGGACCACACTGCTCCTAGATAGGTCAAATATCTATCTGAGCGTTTGCCATTTAAAAATATAGTTGAGAAAAAAATGAGATGGTTTTTAAGTTTGAAATCATTTAGTTTTTGATTAGGCACACACATTATGTTTTCTTCATAACCACTTAATTTACTAATAATTAGAATTAGACCTTATATGAAATTTCTATTTTAATAAATACTTTATTTACTTTTTTTTTTGCAGTTGTAATATGAAACTGAATTTAGACTACTTATTAGATAAGTTATGGGAATACCTAGCTCTAATCAGAGTTTACACAAAGAAGCCTGGTCAACCACCTGATTTTGACGATGGTTTAATCCTGAGGAAAGGAGTCACTGTAGAGCACGTTTGCCATTCTATCCATCGGTCATTAGCTGAAACTTTTAAATATGCTCTTGTTTGGGTAAGAATTCAAGTAATATTTTTGTAACTATGAAACAACCTTTACTGATAAGCTTTGGTTTTTGGTTTGGTATAAAGTTTCAGTTATATCAATTTATATTTATTGATTAACATTTCCCAAATGTACCAATTTTTACTATAGCAATTATAAATTAAATGTACATACATATTGGTAGTGATATTTTAGGTTCATAAAAAATAATTTATAAATAAGTCATATTTAAATGCTTAATATTTCATTGTGATATATGTAATATTGGAAATATTTAGGAGGCCAAGGCAAGAAACAATGGTTTTGGTTCCTAGATTGTTTTAAAAATGTCTAGAGAGGAAGTTTAAGTGGACAGCCAACGTCTTAGTGATGTGATGTTCACTGACAGACAATGTCAGTTGTTACAAGGGCATAGTGATAATCAGTCGGCATCAAGCTGGGGAGGGGCCTTTAGTTGTCAGTTTAGGTGTTGGCATATAAGGCTTGTTCCAACTGAGTCCTAACTGCCATCAAACTGATGGGAACATGCGCAGTACAGTTGTGCCGTTCCAATTAGCACGAAACTAAAATGATCCGAGGATTGGAGTAAGGACTAAGAATCAGAGACCTTCTTCTCTCTTTTCGCTCGCCATAATAAGGAAGGTTATAAATTTACAAACAACTTTCAAGTGAGAACACACCTCATAACAAAGAACAGATATGTTGTTAGAATTAATTTAAGATTTGTAACTCATCACTACTTCAATTAAAAATATTAATTGTAAAATGAATAGACATAAACTTTTGTTTTGTCAATAAATAATTGAATATTCACTTTAAACTTATTAATCATAAAATCTGTAAATAATTGTTAGTTCCTTAATAGAAATGACATCAGTATCAATTCTGTTTCAGGGTACAAGTACAAAATACTCCCCACAGCGCGTCGGTCTTCAGCACATCATGCATGATGAAGATGTTATCCAAGTTATAAAGAAATAACTGTTACTGATATATTTCTTGTGAAAAGTGTTTTATATAAGGGATTAAAAAAAAAAATGCTCAATTCATAATACAGTCACATATATTTCAAATATTACACATAAATATAACTGTTTTTAGCATGAATTGACAACTTACAGTATTTTTATTACTCAATGTTATATTAAACATTTTAGTACCATTGGCAGCTCACCAAAGCCTCTCTATAATCTTAAATATATACATGAGTATGTATTGTTGTCTCTTTCTTTAATGATCAATACGGGGTCTACTATGAGTTCATAAATTAAGCACTTCAATTGAAGCAAAAGGTACTTATTGTTCAACTCTGGGTATCCTTTGTTACAAGACGAAGCAACAGCTTAAACATTTACAGTGAAAAAAATTTTGAACACTCCATAACTTACAAAAATAATTTTTAAGTCACTTAAGTGCTTTTCATAAATGCTTTCTGATAATTAAAAAAATCTAAAATGTTTGTTGTATCTAAACTGTCAGTCATATGTTATGAAAATGTGATGTTACTGCTTAAATGTATAAGAAGGAATACAATTAGACTAGTTCATAGCTTATAAAAATACTTTTAGGCAATAATAAGGGGTGTGTATTATAAATTTTAACTTGTTGATAATTTTTTTTTTTTTAATGTTAGATATTAAGCACAGTAAGTCTTAATATACTTTATTGTTTTACTTTAATATTGAGTGTTTATATTATTGAGTTGAGAATTTTTTTCTTGCTATACTGTACATACATTAATTGATTTTATAATTATACATTAAATGTAATAAGTACTGTTTTATCACACTGTATTGTAATTTCCTACTTTATAACTAGAATCCATTTACATTTTATTAAATATATTTTACACAACTATTAATTAGCCTAGCTAAATGAATCTGTAATTAAAATGTGTAAATATATTATTCACAGTCTTATTACTATCAGTCGAATAAATTGTACTTTGTTTTAAGCTTTGTCTGATTATTAAAATAGAACAGTCTTCTGATTTTGTTGATATGTAACAATGAGTATCATTAAAATGGAGAATTCATCCCCAACTTAGTGCCAAAATCCAGTCTTGCCCTTTTCTCGTACCGCAAATTTGCTCTAAAATGGCAAAACAAAACCTGGTTATGTGTGTATTAATTACATTGATGATACTTTCAAACTAATTTGGGAAAATAAATTACTTGATCTCTAGCCACTTCACAAATTCATTGACCAGAAATACCAGTACAGGTGAAGACGCAGCCATTATAAGAGGACACCACATTGTATCCATAGTGTAATCAATAGCTTTTTCGTCAAGTAGTATTGATATCACAGAAGAAATTCCTTGGACTAGCAACCTAATTAGAAACAGAAATTTAGCTAGATAGTAAACATAAAAAACTCGAGGGACTGGATCATCAATAGATTATAAAGTTGGCAAATCTCACCTGTTGATTATAGTCTGACAGTGGTCCCGATGTGATCTTAAATGGTACTAATCAAAGTGTTTGCCTAATTTGATTTTTGGATCCAGGAATGTTGTTCATGTACAACAAGACAGTGAATAGCCCAATCTGGGTGTCAGTGATTTTTGTAAGGTAGTGGCAGTAGGGTCATATCAAAGGGGGGGGATAAATAAGAGCTCCCTCCCTAACTCAAAATTCTTTTTAAGAAAAATAAAAACCATATTTTACAGTGTTAGTAAGCCTGTTTATCAAAGAATATTTATTGTATAATAAATATCACTAATTATGTATATATGTTTAATCATAATTTATGCATGATGTGAAGGGTTTGTTGGAAATATCAAGATTTTATGACAAAAATATGCTAGATTTTATTTACTTATTGGACCAGGCCAAATTTAATTATTTATTTTCTGATGAAAATGTAACGATGAACTCGCAGTTTAGTTATAATTTAGTTGTGTTTTTTATGAACCCTCAAAAATATTTTTATCCCCTGAAAAAAATTCCTGGCTAGGCAACTTAAAGGTATATGGAGAATGAAGGATGACAAAAACAAGAACTCTACAACACAGTTATCAGCAGATTGTGTGCTGATAAAAATTAGTGACATGACAGTAAAATTCAAACTATATCACGTGCTTTTTATTTGTTTGAATATGATCAAGGCATAAGTACTGTCTAATGTCTTTTGACTATTTTCATAGTTGAATGGTTAACACACTTGAATAGTAATTAGAAGTTATTGTTCCCTGGCTCTCCTAAAGCATTTGTCCATAGGGGACCACAGTCTGTAACAGGTTATAATCTGCTTCTTCAGGGTAAATGACCAGCTACTTGGGGATAGAAGTATATGATTGGAATGAAGATTGTGATGTATAATTCAAGACAACTTCCCCAAGCATAATGGACTTAGCACTAAATCTGAGCAATAATGCATTCAACTGTCTAAAAAAAGACAAGAAAACTAAATTGAAGATAAATTCATACTTACAAAATAGTTACAGTGTAACACCAGATTTTGTTTTTAAAAGGGCTTCTCCTCCAACTCAAGAATTCTCGATGAACAAAACTAGCTGATATCACCACTAAATGAGCAGAAAAAAAAGTTATCGTTAACAGCATCGGATTAAGTTTGTAAAAATGGCAGATAGACCACATACCGAAATGAAGTACAAGAAGAGATGTTGCGATCATCTGGGCTATCTTTATAGGAGCGTAGTTAGTTTCCCAGCCACCTAAAGCCTCTTCAGGTAAAGGATACACCAATGTACAAGTTTTGTTATGTTGTGCAGCTATGTGAGGGCAAAACGAAGATAAAGTTGCACCATATATTAGGGGTATGAAGATGATTGTTACTACAAACTTAGTACCATAACACCAGGCAACAAACAGAATAACCTGAAGTTTTATAACAA
The DNA here is from genome assembly GCA_930367205.1 of Acanthosoma haemorrhoidale. Classification (NCBI taxonomy): domain Eukaryota; kingdom Metazoa; phylum Arthropoda; class Insecta; order Hemiptera; family Acanthosomatidae; genus Acanthosoma; species Acanthosoma haemorrhoidale. Next base: position 111,642,169 of record OV884012.1, on the reverse strand, counting down.
AATTATGTTATAATATTATCAATTAATTTATTTAATTATAATTTCTCAAAGTATTAATTAAAATTCATATTTCAACAAAATCTTAATCTGTAAACTTTATTATTTAATTTCATCATTAACAACCCCCATGGCCAGCTAAAATAGCAATTTAATATTTTCAAATAAAATGAAAACTGCCACCCTTTGGAAGCTATCTTTTGATTACATTCTACTGATGATATTGGACTCTCAACCATACTAAGTAATCTGAAGATAGCTTCTATAGATTCTTACATATCATATTATAAACAATTAAGTATGTGGAATAAGATTTTTTGTTGATAAATTACTTACTTAAGATAAATCACCACATTCAGCATTAGTTATGCCAGTTACTTAAAGCTCATACACACACTTGTATAAACATCCCAAGCCTTTATTTATAACACAGCTATATTGCAGTTTTAACTAACTGAAGTCGCTGTTTACAAACTTTCTATCTTTATTGAGACATATCTTACCAGCCTTTTTTTAGAAAGATCCTTTCAACTGATTTAGATTTACCTACTTAATGATTGTTGTTTTAGTCACACCCTAATAAAAGCAAGGCGATAAGCGGGTCCCTAAGCTGATATAATAGGTAATAGCTGACTTTAAAAATAAACCTCACAGATCATTCTATCAGTTGAAAGCCACAGTCATTCATCTTTCAATTACCAACCACAACATAATTTCCTGTCAGGTTAACTTACTGTTAAAGGTGGTAGTCCTAAGTCTAGGCTAAATTTGGTTAAAAAATAGTGATAGATACTTTTAAGTATATAGAGAAATTTATTAGGTTGTCCAGAAAATATTGCAGGATTTTAGATTTTTTTAGTCCATATAATTAAATGTTGATCTGGAATTAATTGGGAATTATTCTTGCTTACGAGTGTCTAACACTAATTAATCTTTTTTCAACCAATAATATTTGTTTACCATGGTATCTTTTTGTTACTTGCTAATAATTCATCTTTTATTAAGACATGCAAGCATATTTTCTGAACGATTTCCTTTTATGATTCTAAATGGCCAGAAATATTAATGAAATGTGAGGAGATACTAGTGTAAGTGAGTACACCGTTCAATGGTGGTTCAAACAATTTTGTGCGAGATTTCATCTTTGGAAAAAAAGAAGGTCTTAGCAGAACTTCTGTTGCTAGTGACCAGACCACTTTTGTGAACAATAGTTGAAGCAAATTCGATAACTTGTAGGGAAACTTTCAGTTGGTAAATGCACCTCATGGCGATGGACAAGGTAAAAAATCTGGTAAAACCTGGTTTTTCAGGAACTATCGACCATCAAAAACTATAGGATCATGGATGGCACAGCCTCAACCACCCTATACTCTCCATAGCCCTTGCCTGCAGACGAACACTTTGTTAAACACATGGACCACTTCTTATATGAATTCATAAATTCTAAGGACATCAATTCAAAGAGAATGGAAAAAACTTTTAATATGTTGACATAAGTTTAAAATATAAGTTGTTGTTTTCTTAGTTTAAGACCCTAAACCTGCAATTATTTTTGGACAACCTGGAACAATAATTTATTATTTTTAAATCTACATTCAAATTACTTAATTAGTATTAAAATGTTAAAGTATAATTTTGTTTCTTAGATGTACTGTTATTTAGCTAATCACTGCAAAACTAATAGTTAAACACACAATTAGTAAATGACATTTATCCTGACCTTAGAAGAAGTTTTAGCCTGCTTTTTAGGAACTGGTCGAAGCATAACTTGAGCATTTGTAGGAGAATGAACCAGTGATGCGGATAAGAGTAAAACTACAATGCTCAGCCAGAGGGTTTGACCTGAAATGAAATTGTGAAACTGCAAATTTGAAGCAAAATATTAGCATCAAAAGCAATCAATATTCTGAGAATATTAAACGGGTCAAAAATGACTAGAGGTTGGTTAGTAATAATGTAGACTTCGCTAGGCACCAACTCCTCAGTTAGAAGATTTAGGAAAAACTCAAATTTGTCTCAGTAGAGCCTGCCCTGCCCACAGTTTGAAGTAACATCTGGAATCTTGGAATTAGAATTCGTCAAGCTTTTAAATTCATCCCTAACAATTAAGTAAGAATATTGAAAGAAACAGACCATTTACTGGTCAAAAATACAAATTACTCCAGAGGACAGTTCAGAATCTAGATGCAATAATATGACGTGTGTGAATCATGGTCATTACAAGACCGGACAAAGTTCTTCTTCCTCTCATCACCACTGGGCACTCTTCGATATGGAATCACAATAACATACTGTTGGCCGAAAACACTGGCCAACTAGACTGCCATCAAAATCATATACCATGCTTATTCACCCTAGTCATTGAGCCTCTGTAGGCCCAGCAACCCTCTCATAGGTAAGATAAACAATAGCTGCTATATGACTGTTATCTTGCTTTTGGGTACATAAATTCTGTATAATACCTGTTTTGGAAACCTCAGAAGATGTAGATAAAGATCAAAAAAGCCCAGGTCCTTGAACATTTGTTATGCCTTAAGAGTAACAAGGTGAAGGTGATGATTATGTCATGTCATAAATTTTAGAGAAATATTTTATTTTTTATTGAAGACCCTGCTTAGTAATTTTATGTGGGTAAAGTCAGCATTTAAACAATGTTACATAGACATTTATAAATTTCATAGTATGGATTTATTACCTGCTGATAGTAAGGGAGGTAACATGACCATTATTGCAATAATTTGCATCAAAGTGAGAGTAACCATACAAGAGATCCAATATTGCAAACAATTCCAAAGACATATCATAAAATGGCGAGCCTAAAATGTAAGAATCAACTTAAAATATACCTGTCTATATAAAAATTTATAGATATTACTCTAAAGATGATAAAATAATATAGCAATAAATAAACTAATAATTTACACAATATAATAACCAAACCTTACCTATATTATTGAGAAAACAAAATATTTTACAACTTGCTTTAATAAAATTATTTGGTCAAAATAAATACGCCCAAACTCCACTGAATACAATAAACATGATATTTTCTTAATTACATCAGGGTTGTACATTAATCATTATCATTTCATGCTATCTTATATATATTTGCTTGATTAGCTGCAAAGCCTGATTATGTAAAAGGTATGGAAAATAAATAATATACAGTAAAAGCAAATTTTTATAGACACTCGGTAAAGTAATTCACTTTAATGAATGATGTACCATATCAAATGAACATAAGAATAGAAATAGAATAAAATGTTTAAAAAACTCACATGCATAATCAATTGAAAAAGAGAGATAGGACGCTGTCTTGTAATAGAGACGCTACAAGGAAGAGAGTTAAGCCTTCCAGACAGTTGTACAGGTGAGATGGTGTCTGGGTGGCTTGCATACACAGGAACTTGTTGACATACTTGAGGATAAAGTGGTTCCACTGAAACACTTAAGACCAGACCACTTATTTATTTCATTACACAATGAATACAAAATAGATCGGAAAAAAAAGAAAGAAATTTCAGTTAATACAGCCGTAAATACTAATCCAAAATATGTATCTGTGCCTGATTCTTCTGTTCTGATTTTTGGTATATATAAAATTATTCAGCAACTTCCTATTTTCAGTCTGGTGGGGTAAAGATGCAGAGGATGATACAAAAGTAGAACAAACCATTAACTGCCTTTACATAAGAAGGGATTCGGGAGAATGCAACAATTGTATAGGTAGGCATAGCATTCCTTTCATACACTTCAAAAAAACTTTATAATATCCAATTTTAGAGGCTTCTACATGGTGAGATAGAAACAGAGAGCAGATAGGCAAGATTTAGAAAGATATGATCAACAACTGACCAGCTAATTTCAATGAGAATGATCTGATGCAATCAATACAAATAGTATTATAACAAGTGCTTAGGACTTGCATTATTAGAATCTTGTAACTTTTTTGGGGGGAATTGTTCAGCCAGAACCACTTCACTTGAAACATTATGAGCTCACTTAGACAACAATGTTAGTGGATTTGAAGGTCAAGAGACCACTTTTGCATTAGTCACTCTGGATTGCCAGGGATTGGGATGGCAAAAAAGGGAGGGATGGAAATTCTAGTAACGGGGGGTGGCCAGATCTTGATGATTAGATATCTAGCAGAGGATTCTCAACTGGAGAGACTGAATGTGAAGCATATTGGAAAGCCTGGCTGAATGGTAGAGGTGCAAGATGGCCTGATATCTTTCTGATAGGATGATGAAGTATTACATGGAAAGCAAAAGATGTTATTTTAAAGTAAATAATAATGATTTATTTTTTAAAAACCTACTTAATATCTGGCATGTGTCTTCTTCTGTGATTAAAAATCTTGTCACTTATGAACCGGGGAGAGCATGAGGGTGATAACAGCACCCAGAAACCAACAACTGGGGACAACCCCCATCTTTCAGGTACCAAACTATTTTGATTCATGTTATATTTTTCATTTATTTATAAAATATAACATTATTTCTTTTAGTTGGGCATTCAACAGGACATCCTAATATGTCCTAATATAATGATAAATTAAATAACAATTCACAAACATAAACTTGAATACTTACCTTACATTGGCTCTCAGAAATATACTTGAGTTATCTGCATTAGCGGATGAACCCATGATACACACAATTTCACCGTAATCTTGCATAATATCGAGCATCTCTTGAGTTGTAGATGGTACGCAATCAGTAAAGAGAGAAACAAGGAGTGGTACATTATCAACTTGCTCTAAGTGAGGTCTAATCTGTTCAATGCCGCGGGGTAACTTTGCCTGTACATAAAAAAAGTGCTTTATTATGTCCACAACTTACTTTGTGAAAAAGCAATTAATAACATTCCACAGCCCCCAGATGAACACAGAATTTTATTATTTAAAGTACCAAAGGTAATTACAAAATAAAATTCTACAGGCAGCCACCCTGTTTTATCTAATTAGATTAGATAAAGCCCACAAAACACTAGAAATACAACAATAAACAGGAATATATATCTATGTAGGGATTTCATCCTGTTTGGCCCCTGAAAATGGTGAAGTTTTTGGTCTCATCCACCTATTGATGTTCTGATAAATGTGCTGAATTATGTCTAGGCCAAATTAAATTACAATATTACTGTTGGTTTAAAACAACTTATTCTTTTATATTTTATAAATTTTTTTATAATAATAATGTGGTCTCGACTTATAATTACCATGATCCCTTTCAAACCATTACAAAATGAAATATTATGGCACAGAAATTCATTATAACAACAATTTATAAAAAAAAATAATTAAAATATTTTACCCTATTAGACATATCAAAGTTGATTGGAGCACTCTGTTCTGTACTGTCAGTCAAACAACTCAGAGATTGCCATCCTTCTTGGGATATAATTTCAAATTCCTCCCCTTTATTTCTGTATAATAAGAAAAAGATAATGTTATATGTTAGATAAAATATCGACACTGAAGAAACCATTCAATTGCAACTTTAAACACAAAATACTGATTGTTAATAAAAAAAATAAATACTTTGTGCCATCAGGGTTGTTAGCTGATTCTGTATTGATGGCACAGGGTGCTGATACACTCATTGCTCTTGAACCTTCAAATGGACTGCTGGGTCATAACATAAAAAATGAAAATTAGGATAGATAATTAAACGTATGATAAAAATTAAATTTGAAACAAGTATAAAAAATGCAGACTAACTATCACTATTCAATTAACATTTATTAATTTTTAACAACATAAAATTAGCATTTATGGAACAACAAATAATTGTGTAAACAGAATAAGCATACTCTTAGATATTCACTAGAGATGTGTAATTGCATTCATTTCAGTAATCCATTTGATTACTACGAAGATTGACCTCTTCCTTGATCTGTCATTTTGTTCACAACCGCTTAGCAAAAAATAATATAGTTAAATGAAAAAATGTTTAAAGTCAGTTAAGTAGAACATTTTTATTTCCATGGTAAAAGTTTCATTTCAGTTGAAAATAGTTTGCTGCTTGAAAGCCTTTGGTAAAATGTTAATCTGTATCAAAAAGGTTTTTTTTGGAGAGGGGGGAGATTTATTGGATTAATATTTCCCCATTGTTGAAGGGAATAAGTAATCAAACGATAAAATTGTTATGAACCCAGAATAGAAATTTTGTATAAATGTTGTTTAAGCCAATAACAATAGTTTTTATGGTCAATATTTAAACAAAAAAAAAAGCCTCTAGCGGTGACTACACAATTGGATCCAGTCCGAAACCTGTCCATTTTGGAGACATAAAACATGACGGTAGCGGAGGATCCGTTAATTTCTATGAATAGATCTCCATGTTCTGTTTGTTTATGACCGACACATCTCTAGTATACACCTCAATGACTAAATCAAAATATTTTTTTTTTTTTTTATACAAACATGTATAATATTTGCAAATATTATACAATGTATAAAAAGAACAAATATTGGAATATACATTTTGCACTTATAAGACAAACACACTTTACATATACAAACAACATGTATAAACAAAAATACAACTACAAATAATATTGGTTAGTGGTGATGGGGGAAACAAATATGGGTAGTGGCAATACTTGGTCTAAATGCAGATGAGGGATGACAATGCTTATGACAGATGTATGATATAAATTTCTCTAAATATTGAAATGCTATATAGCTTCTTCCCCCCCCCCCTATTTTCTTGTTACAAAATTATTACAGAATTCAATATAGATCTGTATACTCACTTTTCAATTCTTAATATAAACAAGTGTAAATAAGATTTTTAGCAAGTAATATACAAATTAATTTATTTTAAATAGCTTTTTTTTCCGGGACTTTTTGACATTTGTTCTCTTGTTAAAACGTTGTCAGTATCTGTGAAGTACCACTGACTAATGATTCATCCTCAAACCTAGAATGATTTGTACGACACTAACCTCTATCTGTGTCAAATTTAGCTAAATTAGACCAAATCTGACAATGAATAGAAAAAATTAAAGAAAGTAATGAGATTAATATTATGGAGGAAAGGATAAAATGTGTAGTTTGTGATGCCTCTGTGTTTTGTGCAAGGTGGTGGACTATATCTGTGCCAAAGTTGGTGCGAATATCTCAAATGGTTTAGAAGCCTTTGGGGTGCATAACTATATATCAGCACAAATGTATACTCTTCTATGTTAAATATCCATTTTGCTAAAATGTCAAGATAAATTTAATTTATTTTTATTTTTTATTATATTATATGATATATTTTGCGAAACATTTCAAAGGGTAAGTACAAAGAAACATACATATAAACTCGAATGAAATAGAATTCATGTTCATAACAAAAAACTAAATTGCAAAAACTGTTAAATTTATAAACATTCAACAATAAATATTATTATTATTTCATTAGCATCTTCAAATGAGGTAAGCAGTCCAAATCTGACAAATATAAATATTCCATACCATAGATTTCCACCGAGGAGTGGAGCATGTGCATCACTCCTCTGCCAATCTTCTTCTTTCAGTTCTACCTCAACATCTTCTTTTGATTCCTCGCTGTTATTTCGACCACATAACATACATAACAAGGGGTTAGTCACAAATCAACAATCACAATAAGCCGTTTAATAAAAAAAAAAAATAGATGTTATATAACACCGTTTTAGTGGATTAAAATTTGTATTTCCACTTTTGTAGGGTTAAAAAAAAAAGCCACCACCTGAGAAATAAGAAAAGATTATGAAATAAAACTAGATTGATGTAATTAAAAAATCATCGCTAAATAAGTATATTGACTCATAATAATTCATAAAAATCAATCAATATAAAAATAAAGAGTGGAATGAACCTGCTTAAAAGAGATACGTGACAGTTCCACCCGCTTTCCAGTCCCATCTTTTCAGAAAATACTCGAGACCTTAATTCATTTTCTTTACTGAAATGGACAAATCTGATACAGGCTCTTTCAAGCTGTTCTATCAACTGAACCTATAAAACAATCAGAATGATAAACCAATTACATTGATATACCTAATTAGTTCAAAGATTTGAATGTGATACCATATCGATCTGTGCTTGATATTGCATAGTGACCATGCCAAGAAATATTTGATTACATTGCAATTCAAAGCAGCCTTCAATGTCATTCACTTCTTCAGGCACCCCTTCACTGATGAGGCAATCCACTAGAAAGAAAGTGTGGTTAGGTACTGAAATTCTATACTTATTCAATACAACAACTGGATTCTATTCTGATCTTGGGTAGTAAAAACGAATATATGACAGCCTAATAAGTTTAGATAATATGCTCCTCTTCATGGGGGTGTAAAGAAAGGTGCCCACCCCTCCTAAAAACATTTGGTACAGCCACAGATGTACCTCAAATATACCTTATTTGTACAATCAGGGGATAACTTGTGTTTACTTAAAATATTTTCTTGATATGATGAGTTGATGTCTTGTCTTTCAAGAAAAAATTACAGTTGAGGTATTACCAACCTATCTTTTGAAAGAAACATTTCTGAACATTGGTCACAGAACGTTTTGGAGATAATGTTCTAATAAGAAATAGATTCTTCAAGTTTTGTTATTAAATTGATTGGAGGATAACCCACACATAAAGTAATAAGAAAAAAATGGTATGGATGCCATTACTTGATGACTGGCGAATAGCATTTTCAATAGGAGTGGGACTTCTGTTTCGTGAATACAACATATGACTATCTGCTGGCAACTCCATATAAACTTTTGACAAATCGGAATTGATTGGCCTGTCCAATGGCCTGTAGGCGAAAGCAGTGCAATAAGCAGTTAAACTAGTTCTCTGGTAAAAATCAAGAATCTTCTTCCTGTAAAAGGTAAGCATTTAGGATTGGACTACAAAATTATTAGGATTAAAACTATGGCTACAAGCAAAGGTTACTTATATTCAACATTAATGTGCAAATATGTATGAACTGACCTGTCCGAAGAAGAGAGAGGTCTTAGCGTAGTTCCGTCCCAAAAGTCAACACAAGCATCAAGTGCAATATCACCCGTAGCTTGTGAAAACATCTGCAGAGAATTAGGGACAGCAGCTTCAGCAGCTACGACAGCAACCATATGGGGAAATGGTAACTTAAGTTTAGTTGGAAGCGAGAGTGATTTAGCAAATTTAATGTCTTTTCGCACTGTTTCGGGTTGCTGCAAAAAAAAAATTAATATATCTCTTTACTGCATAATTTTTATTTAATTTTTCAAAAAAGGGATCTTCAGTAATTGAGATTTAAAAAAAATGAAATAAAGTATTTTTGATCAAAACACCATATAGTTTTTTCACAATCATGTAATAGGTTTTTAATAAATTATGCTTGAATCCCATAAGAATGTCATTATGGTTTCTTCACTACCCAAGTACTTTAATTAATATTTTTAAAGACACAATTTGGTTCATAATTGATACTAAAAAAAATTATTTGGCAAAAATAATAAAATCATTTAAATAATGATAGGTATAGTTAAATAATGATGATAAATAGGTATTGAGAATAGTGATCCTTGGATCAAATATTTCTTGAATGGTACAAAGAAGAAATCAATTCTCTGGGTACCCAACTTTAAACATAAGTTTATCAATTAAAATTGCCTGATTCAAGAGACAGTTTTGGACCTGTTACTCTTCGTTCTTGAGCCCTGTTTTTAAGTAGGCGAGTTGTCACCTGTGAAAGGCAATGTTAGCTAATTAAAGCCCTTGTGCATAATAAACTTATTTGAAGTGAGGAAATGACAACTAAAATATTGACTTGTTCTTTGTACCATTCAAATTCTAATATGTTTCATTTAGACATTTTTATGTCAATATCATATTACATAACATTCATAAATCATCCCACTGAGCCTGAGGTTCATATTAAAGAACTGTAAAGGTACTCCAGTGGAGTGGAGAGTGATAAAAACCTTCTCTCCAGGTCGACAGGCTGGTGCCTGATAAACTTCTTCCTGAATCCATCCCACCAGCCTTGTTTCAGCCAAAATGCATACATCATTAGAATACAATTTTAATTTAGGAAAAATAGGCCAGGTATGTTTTTCCTCAGCGCCATTTTTTAGTTCAACACCACTAGAACCAAGCGCATAGTGGAATCAGGTTAAAAGTAGCACAAGAAACGAATAACTTTGTAGTCACACTTTATTGACTTATTTTTTTAAAACAGAAACAGTAGATCCACTTATTCCTCAACTAACACCAAAAATGTTCAGAACAGATCTCTTTAAAGACTATGATCAACAAGCTAGTTCTCAAGAGATTCAAAGTACTCCTGCCTTCACTGAACCAGTACCATATAACTCAGCACATTGAATGGCCAATAGTGTATATCATTAGAGCATGATACAAAAAACATTATTTCTTGCAACAATATTATTGCATCTCTCAAATACTTGCCATTGCTGAAAAGGGAATTTAAGTTGTCTTCTGGTCATTCTCACCCAAGTACAATAGCAATTGAGTATTAACAAATTTTAAACTCCATTATTTATCATGAAGAAGATGGCTTTCTTTAGAAATTAAAAGAACTAACATTATTATAATCATCATGGCACCATAACTCAAACCAATTGTTTACTAAAATTAACTAACAAAGTTTGTGAAGCTTCCTTAATTCCTTCTGGTTTTTTTGTGGAAAACTCTCATTAGCACTTAGTACTAATTTACTACTACTAATCTATATTATACTATCTACTACTTATTACTAATTATTATTTAGTACTATTTATTACTTAAGAAAACTGCTACTTACCACATGTCTAAACGTAGACAGTTGTTCCAAAAGACAGTAGCTATTTTTGGCATTTTCTGTAAAACCAATTTGCTTTGCTAGTTCACAAAGGCATCTGAAATAAAATAATTCCCCCAAAAATTAATATTTTTTCTTAACTTAACAATTGAAATGGAATTGCTATTAATCAAAATTAAATTAATCTTACAATTACAATTAAACAGATACCCTCAACAGCTCTATAGAATATAAATAGAAACCTACACTTTGGAAAACGAACTTCACATGTATAAACAGATACTAAAACTGATATGGTCTTAGACTAGAACTCTTGGGGACAAATATTTCAATTCAAGTTCTTGTCACAGATCTTTACTGCAACTCATCAGTTCACAATGATATTCATGTGCCTATTTTCCTCAAACTTATTTGCTCAAGATTTTACAAATTCCATGGAAACATATCTACTCATCTGAATCCTTATTCCGACTGTTTATCCAGTGACACTCATTTCTACCATCTTATCTTCCTCAACACATAAAGAACCTACGACTTTCTTGCTCTGATCTACTCAAAATGGTAAGGTAAAACAGTCACAGAAAGTGGCTGGAGGAGCCTAATTGCACCAGCTTTTTATACCAGCCTAATGGAAGAATTGCATCAGGTGCACTGGGGATCCCGCCCTTATAGTATACGTATATAATTTGAATGGGATATTTATATACATTGCGACTGTAAATATAGTATGAATGAGATTTCAGTTCACAATTATTGCCCCTCAATAAGCAAACTGAAAGTTTCATTATAAAACAACATCATTATAAATAACCTTACAAACCTAACAGGTCAGTTAATCTAAACCTTTCGGGCACCATAGTTGGAAGCAAGTGTTGGAAAGCTGGGAATGATTTTAATTTGTTCCTTTTGCATCAAATAATAGTGTCCTAAGTTTGCCCAATTTTAAGTTTTGAGCCAAGGAGGGGGGGAGGGAGGGGACCATAAAATGTTCGAATTTTTTTCACTGTAACTTTTAAATGGCACATCCTAGTGAAAATTTTATTATACCTTAAAATAAAGAACATTAAATTCTGCCTAAAATGAGCGCCACAAATATTGAATTCAGTTTGTCAGAAGTGTCATAATTGACAGCCAAAAAACAATTTGATCTGCAAATTTTCTTTAAAAAATCTATATAGTCATTTTCAATCAATTTTAACGTGAGAACGGCCATTCTAAATGAAATAAGCCATTGAATGAAAGTTATAGAGCATTGAATTCTGCATTTAGTGATCATCTATTTTTTTTAGTTACATAGATAAAACATTGAAATCCTGACTTTTTAAATCTCTGCCATATGCTCACCAGATGGCAAAAAGGTCTTTGTGAGTTTTAACTCTACAACTGCACTACTTGACCTTGAAAATGGTTACCTACTTTAAAAATGCTGAAAATTTTACATAAGAGTTTATTATTTTTCACGAAGTAGTCCAAAATAAAAAAGAATTATGAGAAAAATAAATAAATTGATTATAGTTTTGAAGGTTTTATTTCTGTTGATAAAACTTTTCCTTTATAGGATTCCCTCATCAATGTGGCCCAAAATAGGGGAAAGAATGTCATGATAGACCATATAAATCTTGCTCATGATGTTGTGCCAGCAGAGGCCAGGTTAAAGAAATCTTGTTGCAAGAGTTACTTTGCCAGACTGGCGTCTTGACCCAGTCACTGTCCAGAAGCTGATGACGTTAGCACTTGTGCTTTGATTATTTTTGCAATTAGATCACGGCAAATAAAGATCAGTGCCAATTCACGTATTCTGAAATTCTAAAGGATTTCAAAGGGGAAGTCCCAAGTTATAAGGCATTCAATACTAAACTTATAATAGAATATGGAGACGATATAATTGTCAATAACATAATACACAAAAGAATAAAAAATCCATAATCTGTTTCCTGAACACAGCATACCAAATTTGGATGCAGGTGTGGTATGAGTGAACAAGGAAAAATCAATAAGACACACAACTTCGAGTTATAGAATGCGGCTATAATAAAAGAGGCCTTGAAATCTAAAGTTTACGACACTGAGACTTACCACAAATTAGACAGCTTTTTGGAGGAAGTTGATGATGACATCCCAAATCCCTCCTACAGAATATTATGATGCCCAAAAAGAGTAGAAATGCTAAATCTATCAAGAGGAAAGTTATGGCTATTTTACATGTAAGTGTTGCAAGGCCAAGACCCTTTATACCACCACTCCAGATTTGACTTGGGGCAATACTTTTGAAAAAGTATGGTTCTAAATATCTCCTGGACCTTCCTCTCAACTTTAGGGTTCAGTTACATCTACCACCATGATGCCAGGCTGTCCGAGGCATCCTGCATTTACTATCCTCAAGAAAACAAGCTGCCTGACACATTCAGTGACTGATAGACCAAACACCTTTCATCCCATGACAGACATCCAATGTTCAACACCTTTCTTATTCCGTTAGTTCAGAGACAAGGTATATACTTAAGGTATATGAATACATACCTTATATCTATACCTGTATACATACCTTATATCTATAAATAGTGTAATAGAACACATGTATCGTATATAGTTACATCTATAGTAGTAGTAGTAGAATAGGACAATTTCAAAATAAGTAACCATTGTTACGTATAATAATAGTACTTAGTTTGTCTCCATATGAGCAGGCAAAAGTTTTCATCATTTGACTTTTTATTTTATTATAGGATAACTGAAGATGACAGCTTAGAGCTGTTGAAAGCGCTGTTGCATTAAAGAAGAAGTTATACTATGTCTGTAATCAAAGAGTGCAAACGACAAATATTACACCATGACCAAACTAATAAGTGCATTAAAGTAGGTATGGAACCCTCAAAAATGCCATACACTCAAACCATACATGGCACCCAACCTAATTGAACTTAACCTGTCATCCCTGAGACTTTATTGTGTACTGAAAGTGCACCAATCTAATTGTAATACCATTACAAACTATAGTTGACTACACAATTATACAAATAGAACATAATAAGTAAATGGTCAGAGAAATCTTAGCCATAGCTAATTTTAAAGCTTAACATTCAATAAACAACACCATACATGGGATGAAAATATTCAAGATGATTTACAAGAAGAATGCATCCCAATTATAGTTTGACATTATAAACTTATTTCCCAGAATTTCCCTAGAAACTTGAACAAATAAGAATATAATAAATATGAATAAATAAGAGTATAACATTAAGAATGGAAATAGAAAAAGATAAATCGACAAATTGTTTGGACTTGACAGTGACTATAAGTAGTAACATGAATAGGTTTAAGATATTCAGAAAATCCACAATAAAAGCTGTAGTGATTTACAATTCTTGTTCCTACTATTATAGTAAAAAGATGACCATGTTCCCTTTCCTCATAAACAGATTATAATACATCCTACATGACTAGGAAAGTTATAATAAATAGCTACACCATATAGCAATAACCAATGGGTTCAATAAAGACACTCAAGTTAAAAAGAAAAATAGAATATAGGAGACTGATAAAAAACATTTGAAATGACTCTTTTTTTTAAAGATGTTGCACTATCCCATATTTGGGAACCATTTAAGGAAAAGTTATGCCATAGATTGTAGATAGTAAATAAGGATTGGGAGGGTATTTATATGACCTTTAGAAGTAACGGTGCTTTCACGACTTCATCTCATGCACACTAAGGACCCCACCCCATCCAGTTAAAATACAGTACGGCCTAGTACAGAATGTGATAAATGCAATAAATCTTATGTCGACAGAACTTATAGACAATTAATTATCAGATTCAAAGAACATCTAAAACAAGCCAGTTCTGCCAAGACCTACAAGAGGAAAAGCACTACGATGCACCCCTATGTAGAGTGGCTATGCTACACTACACTAATGACAAACAAATAATCAATAGTTTACAAGGCATAGAGATAAAGTTAGATTTCCTCACATCAGACACTGTTAATAGAAAGTGAGGGAAATAGGGAACACGAAAATGCCAAGACACTCCCCCCCCCCCATTCCTCCTAAATAAAACCAGTTGTTAAGTGGTCAGTTCCTCTAACAACTCTTTTATAACTGTTCTATTGTTTATATAAGTTTACATGATTCTGAACTTGTAGACCATTAATTCTATATGATAAATGTTATTAAATTTTATGTGCAGTTATGCATTTTTAAATTGTTACATGTAGTTTTCATTAATTGTGATTATTATTACTGTTTTAACTTTCACTAATCAATTTTGTTTGCCCCCAAATGCAAGCTTAATATTTTTTATCTAATGGAGTTTTATTTTTATTTTAGTAACTGGAAATGACATCTTAGAGCTGTATATATAATATAATTGTTCAAAATAAATTTAAAATAATTCTTGAATAATAATAATATAAAATAAATCACACTTACTATGTCTATCTCATTCATTCCACAATCTCACATCATAGCCAAGTATTCATACCAGAACTAAGTCAGTTTATGCCTCAGACATAACCTACCTTTTTTTTTCAGGCAGGAATACACTAATTTTAATTATTAAGTAGTTCAGGCTTAGGCGGTTGGCATCCTCTCTTTAAGAGTTTCCAATTTGACGGGTAATAGAAAAATAATTCCTTAATATGTATAAGTACATTATTGTTTTTTTTATCAAGATTTAGAAGAACTTTCAGCTTACTAAAATTTCTTCAAGATATACCTCCTCTTACCACACCAAATTCCTGTTAAATAATTTGGTTTGTCATGCATTACATTATAATAGGTCATAAATTGATTAAAATGTAAAAGTTCATCCCTTAAACAAAGAATCATGCTAAAATTATTTAATAATCCAACCAGCATCAGCTAAATATATGCATGCTAAAACACTTGTTGCTTGTTGTTGGTTAAGTATACTCGTACACCCTCCAGTGCTGAATCAGGCTATACTACCATACTTACCATACTACCATTACACAATATAGAATCTGTAATTCAAATTAATAACTGTGAAGTTTGTAGTTGAAATTTTTCATAATTCATTAGCAGTAAATTTCATAAGAAAAAAAAAGTTCAAATAAAAATTAGCAGAAGAGTTTGATGGGAAATCGGTTTAGGTTGATGAAAGAGAGTTGTTAGGTTTTCATCAAATTTATTAATAGACAATGTTTTGACGTATGTACCTCCACATCTGGTCCCGATAACAAAAAAAAGAAAATAGGTGCTAAGCATTATTAGTAATAATAATTAGTATTAATAGTTATGTACAAAAAGAGGTAGGTATAAATGCAATATGGATAGCTAATGAACTGATATTAATATTCAACTATTACTAGGTTTGAATTTCCAGAATATAAATAATAGTTAAAACAGGTATATGTAAAAAAAAAACAGGGATGTATAAGATACAATGTAAAAAGGCTAGTTTGGTACAGTGTATGTATACCAAATAAAGAAGTTAATATCTGCAAGTGAGAAATCAACAAAGACGTGAGAAAAACAAAAGAAAGTGTGATACAAATTTGATGTAACATAAGAATTTTTTATATAGAATAAAATTATGTAATAAATAAGGTGGGAATGACATAAGGTTACATTGTGAGTAAAATACCTTAGTTAATGGTCATTTTTGATATTGATGGCTAAGTGCACGTCTGTGTCAAGTGACAGACTTACAATACTTAACACATATGTATGAGTCATTCCACACCAAATCAACCAATAATATAATAAAAATATTATTACTGTTAGGACAAAATATCATCATGAAATTGGGCCATTACATTCTAATAACATTTACATGTAACATATAGTTAAGGGCTGACACAGCTCGCTATCAGCTCACTATCACAATGCTGACCACCGTCCTTTTCCTATCCTATATATGAGCTCCTCGCTTAGAGATAAGCCATCCCCATTCGCATTCCCATTCAGTACATTCATTTATTATTCATAGTAGTTTAGCTATTTATAATTTATTTTCAACCTAGTGTATTGTAATTCAATAAAGTTCTTTTTAAAAAGTTCTACTGCTTCTGAGTTGATTTAATTGGGGCCCGAACAGGGACTTGAGGGCTTTTCAAGACGAAAGAAGATTTTATTCGATTATCGACAATCCGATAAAACTCGACTGTCTTTACTCTTACAAGAAGAACGTCACTGTGGAGCAAGGGCTCAACAAACAGACTTCAAGGAGGAACTGCCGATATTCTTAAATATCCATCAAGTCAGAAAAACATTGTCAACTACCAGAGCTGTAAGAAGCCTTAAGAAGACACCTCTTAGTTGAAGAACTCTACACCAGGGTATGAAAACACCCTTGTATTAATTTAATTTTTATTTTTTATTTTTTTTATATTATATATGTCTTTAGTCAATAGACTTAACTCTATTTTAAATATTAACTGAAACGTAGAAATGGAACACGAGAAAATTAAAAATAGTGATTGCACATTCATTCTGGTTTACAATGGGAAAATAGAAAATGTAATACTTTACATTAATAACGTAACTTACTTAATAGCAAGATTTTGTCAAGCTGATAATCCAAATAGAGTAAGAAATGAAGAACTTATTCTCATGTGTGCCAAAACAAAACTAGAAGGGAATGCTAAAATCGCGACAATTGCCAAAAAAATTTGACAAAAAATTTGCCTCAGTAATAGACTTATTTGAATTTCTTAGACGACATTACCAAGACAATCGGTCCATTTGCCAATTAGAACGAGAAATCTCCAATACAAAACCCTATCGAATACATCGAACGACTACAACTAAAAAGATGCGACTTATACTCTAGAATTTATACGGACAACGAAATACGCAACAAAGAACAGGAAATCGCGCGTTACGACAATGACATTAGTCAAGAAGCCGTTAAAAATTTACATCCAACTGTAGCAATATTCTTACAACACATATGATACAAAACTTTAAATGACGTTTATAACATTTTAAGAAAAGAAGCCTCATTTGTGGTAGAGCAAGTATACAGAAACCAAATATTTAATAAAGACGCGACCGAAGAAAAACCTAGGCAACATTATAATAATAAACAATTTAAAAGACCGCAACAACAATACCAATTACCAACAATACAATACCAACAAAGACCACATAACAATTACCAGGGATATAAAGGCAATAACTTTAACCCTAATTTCCAAAGACAACAATACCAACCGCGCTATAATAATAATTATAATAATAACTACGCGCAACAAAGTGGAATCCGCAGGCACAACATAATTATTTTAACCAACTGCAGAAAAATCAAGTACAGAATCAACCGATAATTAATCAACAAAATCAAGCTTATCCGCAAACCGTTTCAATGCGTACTGTTAGTGACAGAGCACATCACATCGAAAACGACAAGGGCAAAATAATTCAAGAACTTCAAGAGAGACTAGACCGTGTGGAAAACCATTTTTTAGACTCGGGACAGATACAAACCGATCCACCTCCCTTAGAGAAGGAACAATTTTAAACAATAATAATATTTTAAAAAATAATAAAAGCCTAGTTAATAATAATAAAAGTTTAAATAATAATAAAATAACAAAACAATCCACCTCCCTTATAGGAGCAGGACCAATCTTAAATAATAATAAAAGTTTAAATAATAATAAAATAACAAATTAATCCACCTAAAGAGACCAAACATACTCGGAAAATAAATTAGAAAATAATAAGATACAAAATACGGTAATTAAACAATGCCAAGAACTGCATTACACGAATGACTTACCGTACATCATAGACTTTAAGAATAACAAATGGTTAATCGATACGGGTGCGACAAAAAACTATATACACCCAGACATAGTAAAAAAGCATAAGTTTAAATTAATAAAAAAAGAGTTTTCTATTAAAACACCTACAGGGTACGACGACGGTAATTCAAGTGTTAAAGTAAACATTAAAAATGCATTGGGTATAGATCAACTGATTGAATTTTTAGTTTATCCATTTTCTAATAGGTTTGACATTCTGTTAGGCTTCGAAACGATGAAGAATTTAAAAATGAATATAAATTGTACGGAAAATCACATTTAATAAAGTATCGGATAAGTACCAAAAATAATGACCCAATTTATACAAGGAATTATAGGTACCCAATTTAAAAATCAAATAAAAGATGAAGTACAAAAATTGTTAAGGTATGGAATAATCAGAAAAAGCAATTCACCTTATAACTCGCCACTATGGATAGTGCCGAAAAAGATGGATGCTAGTGGAATTAAGAAAGTGAGAATGGTAATAGACTACCACAAACTTAATTCTGAAACCACCAATGATAAATTCCCCTTACCAAACATAGAAGATGTACTCAACAAATTAAAAGGAACAAAATACTTTACAACCATCGATCTAACGTCAGGGTTTCATCAAATACCTATGGAAGAAGAATCAATACCGAAAACAGCCTTTCGCACAGATGAGAGACATTATTAATTCCGTAAGAATGCCGTTTGGTTTGTGTAACGCACCACCTACATTTCAAAAGATGATTAATATGGCAATTGAAAATTTACCAAGAACTATGGCGTATATCGATGATATCATAATTTATTCTAAAAATGAGGAAGAACATTTAAAAGACATTGAAAGGGTGTTACAAACACTAAAGAAAAATAACTTAAGTATACAATTAGATAAGACCGAATTCTTTAAAACAGAATTAAAATTTTTAGGTTATATAGTAACACAAAATGGATTAAAAACGGATCCTAATAAAATAAAAACTATTTCGGAATTTAAACAACCTAATGATGAAAAATCCTTTAGACGATTTTTAGGAATGACGGGATACTATAGAAAATTTATAAAAAACTACACAAAAGTAACTAGACCTTTCAGTGCAGCCATTAATTCAAAGAATTATAAATCAAAAGAATTTGAAGATAGTTTCCAACAATTAATTAAACAAATGACTAACACGCCAATTTTAGCTAACCCCGACTGGAACAAACAATTCATTTTAACTACAGACGCGAGTAATCAAGCCATAGGCGCAGTACTCAGTCAAATAATTGATAACAGAGAACATCCGATAGCATTTGCTTCGAGAGTACTATCAAAAACGGAAGAAAACTATAGTACAATAGAAAAAGAACTATTATCTATAGTATACTTTACTCAACATTTTAAACCATATCTTTACGGGACAAAATTTTTATTACTAACGGATCACAAACCGCTAACATGGGTCTTTACAATGAAGAATAAAAACAGCAGGATATGGAAATTACAAGAATTTGAATTTGAAATTAAACACATTTCGGGAAAAACAAATCAGGTAGCAGATTGCTTGTCCAGACGAAATGAAATAAATGCTTTGGAAGACATAGAAGTGAATTTACATATACCAGATGAAGACACGCCAGAATACGAGGCCTTTATAGACCAATTATTAGATACAACTGACAATGAAGAATTAAATAATGACGAAACTTTAGAAGCAACGGAAGATTTACCAATACTAACTAATGAAGACTTAGAAAGTCTAATAACTCAACACTCACAAGACAGTAATAACGGACAAGTATGGTTAGTGGGTAAAGACAAATGCATAAACGTTGAAAAAAATCAAATAATCATTAAACGTGGAGCAAATAAAGTTACTTATGAAAAAATATTTGAGAAAAACCGTTACACTTTACATATTAACAACATTGAAAAAATAAACGAATTACTATTAGAAATATTACAACCTAATAAAACATACGGAATTTATTGCCAAACAAACTTTAAGTGAAATTTACGAGGACTATTACAAACAAATACAAAAATTAATAGAAAAAGACTATAAAACTATAAGACTTAAAAGATACTTTTTATTATGTGAAGACATTACAGAATTAAGTGACCAACAACAGGCAATTTTAGACTATCATTACGGTAAAACATGTCATCGCGGAATTCTAGTAACATACGAGTACGATAAACTAAAAAGACAAATACTTTCCGGACATGAAGGATAAAATCACGGAAATCATAAATCAATGTGACATTTGTAAAACAAACAAATATGATAGAAAACCAATACAAAGCAAATTTGTAATAACACCAACTCCTAATAAACCATTTCAAGAAATTATGATAGATTTATTACAATTCGATAAAAAAATAATTTTTACAACTATTGATACCTTTTCAAAACGTTTATATACACAAGTAATTAATAATAAAAATGCTTTAACTATTTGCCAAACTTTAGAACATTTAATTAGTCTATACCCTATACCAGACCATATTTGCGCAGACCATGGTAAAGAATTTAACAATATTTTAGTTCAACAATTTTGCAAAGCCACTAGCATAACAATTCATTATACCAGTACGAATCATTCAAATTCACTAGGAATCCTAAATAAGTGTCATGCGACATTAAATGAAATTATACGAATAAATATTAATCAAAATAAAAATATTAAATTTGAGAGAATTGTACAAACAAGCACAATAGCATATAATAATACTCTCAATCAAAATTTAAAACTAACTCCAAATGAAATCACATTCGGAAAAATGAAAGATACTTATGAAACTGACGACATACAAGAAACGCACGTTAATAATCATTTTCAACAATTAAAAGATTTGCATAACACAGTTAAACAAAAGATTGAATACATTAAAGAACAAAGAACTGATAATTAAATAAAACCCGTGAAGAACCTCCTGAGCTTAACTCAGAAGAATTTGTTAAAACATCTAGGATTAAACCCAAAAAGAATTTATTGTATAATAGAATAAAAATAGGCAACACGCACATAAACAACATTAAAAGACCTAATAAACAAAGGAAAAAATATTTTGTTACAGAAAATGACAATAACACTGACACTCATCTTGATCCAGGTCCTAGTAGCCGCAACAGCAATTAATTTACAAGACCTAACGAATAATGACGGAATATTACAATATAAAATAAACAATATCCAAATAATAGACAAATACTACGAAACGTACCACGTAACGTACTACATAAATACTTATTGACGAAATTAATAAAATTAATGAAGTAATATACAAATAAAGCAAGTCTAGTATCTATGAAATAATTAAAGAATACAACAATTTATTAATCAATCAAGAAAATTTAATAAAATTTCATTCTAAGAGACAGAAACGCGGAATAATAAACGGATTAGGTAAAGTAATTTCATGGATCGTGGGAAACATGGATGCAAAAGACAAAGAACATTATGACTTAGTAATTGAAAAATTAGCACTAGCAACCAGACAGGCTAATATTAACGAACTAAACATTTTTAATACAAACAAACAAATCATCGACAAATTTAATAATGACATAGGACGAATCAATACAAACTTTAGAGAAACCCAATCTAATATGAGAACAGTAAACATAGAAGAAAAAGCCTATTCGTTTCTTACTCATATGCAGCTATTAGAAAAAAAGATTTCTGAACTCATTCTAACTATGGAATTTTTCAAGATTGGAATAATACATTCTAAATTATTAAATGATATCCTTAAAGGAATATCAAACAATGTAACATAAATTTCTAATGACAATACTATTATATGGGAAAATATAAAAATTTATTGTTCATACCGAAACACTTCATTCCATGTAATCGTAAAGTTACCTATTCACGAACAATCCTACACAGGATACCTCATTGTACCCACACCTATTATTGTTAACAAAACCTATAAGGAAATAAATATTGTAAATAAATTAATTATTAAGAAAGATAATCATTATTATACAGGGAATTGTAACCTAGATTATTATTACTATTGTAAACAATTAGAAATACTAAAAGATAAATGTATGAAAAATATTATTGATAACGCTAGTAATACGGAATGTACTTATAAAAATGCTAATACTAACATTAGATATAATAATTATTTGAAAGTTTATATTATTTTCAATCAAACTAAACTATATTTCTACCCAACATAGCATTAGTTAATACTACTAACAAAGATTGTATTTTAAACAAGAAATACACCCATAATTATAATTTAGTATTTTTACCAATGTATAAATTCATAAATATAACCCAACTAACAAATATTGAAACTATTAACCAAACTGTACCCCAATTTATTGAAATAGAAGACATCTTTGATTTTCTTTTTATTCATGGAGGAATTATAATTAATTTAGCCATAATAAGCTGTACTGTAGGAATTATTATCTATTATAAATGTAAAAATAAGAAATCCCAGGAACCTACTCCTACAACACCCCCTTTTATACCATTATTACCCATGGCTAATCCTTACAAAATCTCTACTCCTAGCGATCCCATTCCAGGAGTAATGTCCAATTTTCCCCAGGGAGGAGTTAAAGACTGACACAGCTCGCTATCAGCTCACTATCACAATGCTGACCACCGTCCTTTTCCTATCCTATATATGAGCTCCTCCCTTAGAGATAAGCCATTCCCATTCGCATTCAGTGATTCCATTCAGTACATTCATTTGTTATTCGTAGTAGTTTAGCCATTTATTTTCAACCTAGTGTATTGTAATTCAATAAAGTTCTTCTTAAAAAGTTCTACTACTTCTGAGTTGATTTAATTATATATTTTTCAAAAAAATTCAAAATTATCTTTTTAACAAATTTCTAAACATTTTAAGATTGGTGTGGTAAAATCAAGAATCTATACAATGAAACCCTTTGAAATCTTGAAAATAATGACACTATTTTCTGCTTTCTAGGGCAAATAGGTTTTTGAATGTCAAAAAACAGTCGATTCTTGGATTTTCTAAAATTCATAACTCAAAAACTAAAACTTATAGTACTATATATGTACAAAAATCATTGATTTCTGATACTTCAAGTTCCAGACCATTGATTGATTTGACATAGAATGACCCGTGCACTAATCCATCGATATGCATTGTACCCATTACAAAACATTACACATCAATTTAAAACTAAATTACATCAATTACAAAACTGACAAATAACAAGCTTCCAACACATCTGCTCATATATGGGCATTTAACATAATTGTTGTGATTATAAAACAATTGTTATGTTACCATTAACATGATAATTACTTCAATTTGCATCAAATTTGTGACACACCCTCATGTGGTTTTCTCACATCTATATCGATTTCCCACTTGCAGGTAATAAATACTTTATTTGGCAAACATACTCTGTAACAAACTAGTGGCCTTTTGCAATGTAGCTCATTTTTTATATCCATGCTGTTGTTACATATACATGTTTTATTTATTATTTATATTCTGGCAATTTAAACCTACCACCAGTTACATTTAAAGGTAAGTTCCTTAGCTACCTACATTGAGCTTATACCTACTTCTTATGTTATTAATATAACCAATCAAGTTCGACATCTAATTTCTTTTCTAGTTATCGGGCCATATCGGGACCATGCAGATGCACATAGCCAGTTAAAACTCCCATTAATGAAGATAATCGATACAACAATAACACATAATTGTGATAAAGATTTAATTACTTTAAGGTCACTAGAAAACATTATGAGCAGGCAATCTTGTTTTTCTTAATTTAAATGTACCAGTTACTTTAGCTAAAGTATTTGCCATATTAGAAATATGAAAACATATTTCACTGATATAATATAGGTAGGGTCAACTGAAGGATCTCACTGTAGTTGGTAAGCGGTGGTAGTGTTATTAGCACAAGGTGTTACCTAAATACTTAAATTCCAGTAGTTTTTGTAATTGGATTCACCACTTTTTATTCAAGTAGCTTCTCATTTATCCCCATGAGTTAACCCTCAAAGAAAAAATCTTAGGGCATCATACCCCCTCTGCATCTAGCAATTGTTTAGTTGACATTCATTCATTCATTCTAGTTAATGAAGGAGCAGTGTTGGATATGTAAATAAAGGTTGTTGACAAAAGAGAATCATATTTGAGAAATGAGGCCTTAGGTAACATCACTGAGAACAAGTCACCCACCCCACTATTCTATCAGAAGCCACCTAATTGTATACATAGAAATTAAACAAATTCACTCTTCATCCAGATTAGAAGGGATTTGAATGATCGTGAAAAAGTAGACCATCATTGTCATGAAAAAGTTTCATTAACCGCTTATTTATGATCACTTATTTAGTTTTATATCTGTTGACTTGTTTTCTAAAACAAATAGTACTGTAGCTTTAAAATCTGCTTGTAATACATTAAAAATAATCAACTAAACAAATATTTATCAAAAGAAATATTTATGTGTCTCTACAATTACATTTGACACTAATTGTATAATCACATAGATTTTGATTTTAACAGGTTTCATATTTGATATTAACTAGTTTTATTGTATATGTATATTTGCATGTATGTAAATATACTTCATTTTATACACTGATGGACAAAATGAACCCACCACCCTTATTTTTTGAAAGATTTCCAATTTGTGCAAATTTTCTACTTCAAAAATATTTTTGGCTGAAGAAATAAGACATTTGAAAACAAAATTGTATTTTACACAGATAATCAAAGGTACATAATGAATAAAAAAAAACATATTGACAAAAAAAGACAAACTTGGAAAAATAAGATAAACTTAGAAAAAAAATGTTCAAAGAAAATGTACTCAATACAGGTATTTCCGCCTCAGACATTAATCACATCTCTTAAACACCTTGGACATTGATTGGAAGAGGTTTTCAATAAAGTCCTAAGGAATATTGTCCCACTCTTCAACAACAGCCCTTTCCAATTCTTCAAGGGTGCTAGGACATGGATTCTTATGTCGTACCCTTCGCTTCAGTTGGTCCCAGAGGTGTCCAATAGGATTGAAGTCTGGACTCCATGGTGGCCACACCAAGCGTTCAATCCTAAACTCAATCAGGTAATCATCAACCATTCGTGCACCGTGGCATCTAGCATTATTGTCCATTAACAAGAATCCCTTGCCGATATAGGGAGCAAACCTCACAAAATTTTCTTCGATTATGATTCTGAACCTCTGAAACGTTAGGGACCGTCCCCGCACAACAACCAATTCTGCACGACTGTCGAAGGAAATGCCACCCCAGAACATCCGTGAGTCACCACGAAATTCTACCTGGGGAAACATATAGCATGGGACCTCTCTCCTAATGGCCATGAAAAATTACGGCCATCTAAACAGCTGAGACCAACTCTCATATCATCTGTAAAGAGAACTCCCTTCCAGTTTTCCAAATTCCAATTCACCACAGGTTCATGTCCAAACTTAAGCCTGGTCATTTTGTGAGCTGTGGTAAGGAGAGATCCACGGGCAGCATGTCGAGCCCTTAGGTTATTTTCATTAAGTCTTCTTTTTACAGTCCTGCTGGAAAAAGAAACATTTCGGACTTGCTTTATGAGACTTTTTATCTCATTTCCGGTGATGCTCTGGTTTCACAAAGCCAGGTGCCAGATGTAACTATCATCTCTTTCTGCTATACACCTAGGGCGACCCTGCCCTTTCTTCTTGGGTGACGCTTTGTCTCCCTAAATCACTTTATGACCCTGCCTATGGAAGAGTGATGTAAACCCAGTCTCCTGGGGACTTCACGCTGCCTGTATCCTTCCTCTATCAATGGCACAGCCCTAGCGCAATTGTATTCACTGAAATGCCTACTGTGGCCATTGTACAAAATTAAAAATGTTTAAAAAGAGAAAAAATGAGTAAGAACGAATTTTATGATGTGTAGATTGGATTGATCAAATCCTACTGTTTGTAAAAAAGGGATTTAAAAGTAAACAAAGCATAATTCATGGTTTATATTTACACTCACATCACCTAAATACCAATAGTTAAAGCGGACAGACAATATAAGCGGAAGATAATTTAATTAATTTTAACAAAAAAAATTGAGCGGGGCGTTACTTTTGACCATCAGTGTATTTGACATACAAATATTGATACAAATTATACCTTAATATGTTTTAAAGATATTTAGTGAGAAAATTAGAGTTAATGAGCTTTCTAGTTTTATTTTTAGTAATGAAATAAGATAAACTAATAAAAGAAGTTAAATGTACATGAAATTTATAATAAGGCATGCAACAACCAATGGAAATTTTTCAAATTTAGAAAAAGAAAAAAACAAGACTAATTAATTATCACAACATAGTAAATTTAAAATGTAAAATTATCGAAATACCTTTTAGAAAGACTGCACCATGAAAAGCAATCAAACAACTTGTTAGTACATTTTTTAACAACAGAAAATTATTTATTATTAAAAAAGAACAAAAATATGAAAAGTAATAGGCTAATAAAATTTACTTCAGTATATAACTTTTTTTTCAATACATCTTCCTCTCAAGTGCTGGGCTCATTTCGAGATTAGCAGGGAAACAAAAAAATGTCAGTGGTTTCTGTAATGAAACTATTAGCCCAGCGGAATGATGCTGACAATTGTAGCTAACCATTCACCATTGAATCCGTTAGACAATATAGCAGATATATATTTTTAAACAAAAAATGAAGCATTGCACGCAACTGCAGTTTCATTCCCAAAGCTGGGTGGCATATTCTACTACATACTGGTGTATCTCAAAGACAGCAGATTTTTTTGCTCAAATGAGGCAAAATGATTTATTTAATAAAAGCCAAGCAAAATGATGAATGATGTATAAATCTACACTATTTAAGACTATTAATTATTATCATACATGATTGAGTAATAACAAATACGAAACCGACTTTATAATATTTTAGCTATTTACAATTTTTTTTTTAAATTAATTTTCAATGTTTAATAAGTTTTCAGATCACCAAACAAAATTTTAGTAAGTCACATAGCACCATATATAAGACGATGCCAAAGTTCACTAGATTTACTAACTAGGGTCATTTATTCATTTTATTAAGTCTTTTATTAGTTTTTTTTTTTCATAAGAAAAACATTTGCACAACTAATGTGTATCTTAATCTTTATAGGCCTACAAGTAAAAAAATTAACTTTTATTTTTTAAGATTATAATATATTTTTCATTATTTATTAATCCATACATGCTACTGCAGTAAGTAACATTCTGCCTAATTATCATTTAATCAACATAAACTTGAAACCTTCTGACTTATTATCATTGATTAACATAAATTAGAAACAGTATTGGGAAACATTAGGTACAGACATTATAACATAAGTATTAAAAAACTTAATGTTAAAACCAATTAATTTTGAGTATTAACTACACAATTACTAAAAATACATTAAATAAAACAAATAAAAAATTATATTTTTATTTAAAAAAAAATATTTCAAGGATATAAAAATATATTAATTTTATTAAAAAAGAAATGAAATATCCCAAAAAAAGATGCAGGACAAGATGCATGGCTTACGATCACAATAAATTCAAACAGCTTTACCTCCGATTTGTAACAGGGACAAGGTCTTCATTATAAAGTGCCTCACATGTAACATGAGAACAAAACTGGACATAATGCTCCTGAGTGGCCATATTACAAGTGTTGAGAAGGATGGCAAGTCCAATTGGTTTCAAAGAACCCAGATGTTCAGACCACCGAGTATCATCAAACTGTAGTTTGAAGGGACAGGATAAGTCATGGGTGAGATCTAGTACCTCCACTCTAGTGCACAAATCTAGTGACAAAACAATAATAATGAATCTTTTGTTTGATAGGCTGTCCAACATCAATTTCATTCATAAACAGAACTGAATTGTCAATGGCATAAACATCTTAGAAATTAAAAAAATATGAGCATTTAAGTTTAGTAGCAGTGGTTATTATGTCTTTAAAATACCAATTCTGTTACAGCCATTGAAATGGAAGTAGGGGAATGGCAGCATGTTAGACGTGTTTGTAGTAGTTCCAGTTGTTTGCTAAGCTTCATTTTGAATTTCAGGTCACTTAATCTACCCGCGAATACACAATCATCAGTCACATTAACTGGAGTAAAAATGATTTCAAGTAAAACTTTTGCATGAATAAGTATCACCATAGTCAAATGAAACATCTCTAAAAAAATGTCATTATAATTATATAAAGTAATAAAAG
Source organism: Acanthosoma haemorrhoidale (assembly GCA_930367205.1). Classification (NCBI taxonomy): domain Eukaryota; kingdom Metazoa; phylum Arthropoda; class Insecta; order Hemiptera; family Acanthosomatidae; genus Acanthosoma; species Acanthosoma haemorrhoidale. The sequence continues at coordinate 111,613,401 of OV884012.1, read as the reverse complement.
CTATAATGTTATAAATAATAAAAAGTGTGTATATGAGTAATGTTATAATGATGACTTTACTTTAACTAAAAACTTTATCAACTCTTCATCTGCTAAAACCGACCATGACCTCAGTGATGAGATGCAGATTTGATTTATTCTTAATAAACAGTAATAAAATACAAATAGATGCATACATGGTATTGGTTAAAAGGGCATTAACAGACTAATACATACAGCTGCAGTAACTAACCATCAAATCAATGACAACTATGGACACTATTATTTGCTTAATAGACGATTAAAGAATTTTTTTTTATATTTATCGATGATGCAATATTTTTGCTCAGCTTATATTAAAAAAATAATAAGATAAAATCACCTGATTGAGGTGCATCAATTTGCTTCATTTCTCCTGCACCTGCTTCTATCGGGAGAATCTCATCCAATTCATCAACATTTTCATCAATGGTGGTATTCCTTAACCATACAAAATAATACATTTATATTAAAGTTTAATTAGAGTAAAATAAACAAGGAAATATAAATGTTAGCAAACCGGGTTATATTAGTCTTGTCAACACTTTTTAGAAAAAATATCTTTTCAGCAGTAGGGTTAGGCCAGGAGAGGATGCCTTTTTTATCAACACAGCAGAGAGCCTAAAACAGACAAAGTAACTGCCATTGTAGTAAAACAGAAAAGCAATTGGTTTAATTCATGTTTACATTGATTCTATATTTGGCAATTATTGTCATACGAAAACCATACTTTAAGAAAAAGATAGTAAACAATTTATCACATTTTCTTAATAACTCGTTATAAGATGTAAGCAAATAGGTAAAAAAAAGTGACATGTTTTTATATTACAGTTTGGTACTACAGTCCAGCCAGCGAAGGCCAAAATATGAGTATTAGAAAAAAGTTACATAGTTCTGTTTTTAAAAGTTATAGTTCTGTCCCCAAGGGTGGAGGTGAACGCGAATATAGGGGCAGTTTATTTGAAGGTAATTTCTTCTGGTTTTTTTCAAATCTTGTAAAGTTTTAAAGACTTTAGCAAAAAGTACTTTACATACAAAATTTAACTAAACAAAATTTCCTATAAAAAAGTTATTATGGATTTTTTCTGTTGAGTCAATGGTTTAGGAGATAGCGAGGGTTAAAAAAACAGAATTTTTACAATTTTTGTTAAAGCTGAAAAAAATAATTAAAATCGAACAAAGCAAATGATTTTTAACCAATACACCAATAATAGTAAAGTGAAAAACTTTGTATACATAGAAAATAATATAAAAATATTATTGTTTTTTTTATCTTTTAATTGTTTATATTTAAATTCAATCTGAGGTTCTGTTAATATAAAAAGGAAACTGGCAAAAGGAATATTGTTTATTAAACAAATTGATTTATGGATTGAATATACATCTAAGCACGTACGTGATGAATTATACAATGTTAAATTTAAACTTAATATGTACCTTATTATAATATTTACTGGCCAGTTTTACCTAGTTGTGTTCTTTGTGTGGTTCTTCTTTGTCTTCGTGTCGTCTTTGTCTCGAGTGTGGCTACCTAGGCCTCGTGGCTCCCACTACGATCGTAATGGACAAAACCCAACTCCTCTCGTCGGCGGGTCCTAGTGAATGAAGCTCCGGATTCTCTCTCTCTCTCTCGTCGTCCTTGTCCCGTTCCACTGCCTTCTTGAGTTTTTTAGATCTCTTTTGGTTCAATGCCATTTGCCTTAGATATTATTAACTTTACTTATTTTAAAGTTAACAAACCCAACATTAAAATATTTATATTTAAATTTTGATATTATTTATTTGATAACTATTAATATTAGGCATAATGACAACAAAAACGTTCATCCCTTCATAGCCATTTACAAACCGTGAGCCACAGGTCGTGCATTGTTCATTTATGTCCGCTAATTTTGAGTTTATCTCAAAGGCAGTGAGCCACAGGTCGTGCATTGTTCATTTATGTCCGCTAATTTTGAGTTTATCTCAAAGGCAACATCAAAACTCACAACATCAAAATATCACAACAATATATAACAACGTCAGTAACTACTATAAACACATGAGCCTGAAATAAGTATTTTTTTACACACCAGTTTGTAGTCTAGCCCACCCCTGTGTTTTGACCTTCAATTGTTAACCTTTCTGGCTAATTTTAACCACTCCATTGGTCAACCAATTTTTTTTTTTTTTTCAGGAAGTATCCTTTTCCAGCATACTTTCAGTGGATGTGAAACCACTTAGACAATTTACAGCAAGGGAAAATCAACATTGGTAAACATTCTTGAAAAATAACCCATCGAGATGAAGTCACTGACATCTTTAATAAACCTTAATCAACGCCACATGAAGTTTCTCTATCTGGTGAAAATATGTTCTTTACAAGCTAAAGAGCTCTTGCCAATGAACATGATCTGAACATCCACCAGTTTTTTCATTTCTTCAGTCATTGGCCAAGCTGAAGAACGATCTTGCATCACTACCTCCAACCAAAGGCTCAGCAGTACAACACTTGTTCAGGGTGTATTTACAAGTCCAAGAGTGGACCATCTGTCACCAGAGCAGTGGGGGTGGGCCCAAGGGGATGATAAATCATTGAATCCACTTACAACGATGGACCCACTAGCTCCTGACAATCTTAAAATCCATTTTTTTTGCTGTTCAACTGGGTGTGGGGGAAGGTGGATGCTGGAAAGCTGGGATTCCATATTTAAAAATCTTTTGCTTTTGCTTTGTCCAACATTAATTTTTTCCTTTTTTTTTTCTCGTTATTAATCCGTTTTTCTGAAAACTCCTGTGTTCTAACCCTTGTTATCTCCTAAACCATTGACTCAATGAAAAAAAGAATAATGACATTTTTATAGGTTGTGTGTATCTGTGTACTTTAATTTTGTATACACAGTATTTTTTTCTAAAATCACTAGTTTTTAAGATATTTGAGAAAAACCTAAACAATTACCTTTAACCCTTTTATGGATGGACTTTTAGTATGTTGTCCAGGACACTCCTCTCAACAGCTATACCAAAACTTAGAGCTACACCATTTTTTTAAAATATTTTTCCTTTGTTTCCTGGGCTATTATTGATTTCTTCATTTTGATTTTACAGAGCTTGTAAGTTAGGGGTACTTTTGTGCAGGATTGTACCTGTTTTCAATGAGGTCCCAAGTTTTTAGAATAGTTTGGGCCAGTTTATAAGTTTTGTCATTCAGAATGTTGAGATTGGTGGGTACATGTCTGAACTCAATCACAAAAACTACTTGTTTACACAGCATGACGTTTGTCAAGTTTCTTTACTTTGATGTCAAAGTGTTTATTCAATTTTGTAAATCCATTTTACAGTTTGGCTGAGTTTTGTTTGAAATCAAGTGCGATTGTCACAAAAGTTAAGCAACAAAATCTTCAAATTTTCTATAATATTTATCTATCTAATAACCAATTAATACTAACCATACTCAATTCTGAGGTAGGAGTCTGGTTATTTCACCACATTACCATAGAAGTACACTTTTTACATGTATAACAGGTACAAAAAATAATCATAATTTTTAACTACACACAAAGAACACATAACATGAATAGCTCTGTCACAGAAATAGGCACCTTTAAAATAAGATTATAACAAATATCCTTAAAAAAAAACTCTCAACAATCTTACTTTACTCTTATTATATAGCCTCAGATACTAGGATCCAACCATAACGAATCAAAAATATTATATAAATTACAGGCTAAAACTGTTCTTACGGTAACTGAGCCAAGTATGTGGAGAGGATTTGTAGAGCGTGTCAGTGCTAGAGAATGCTGTCGTCCAAGAAGTGCATGGAAAAAATGTTGGCCCCATTTAACACCAGTAATAATATCTTCTACCTTTTCTTCATCAATTGATACATCTTCAAATGGATCAGCAGCCTAGTGAACAATCAATACATTTAGTTTAAAAAAAAATGTTAAAGCTTCCAAAACATCAATAATAAAGAGATTTTCATTCCTATTATACATATTGTAATGACATTTTTAGGGTCAAATTAATTTTTACTTTAAAATGAATATTTGTTAGATATAATATGTATGGTTAGGCCTTGGAAACAAAGAACCGGAAAGATCAACCTATAATATGGAAACAAAGTTCACGAAAAGCCATTGACCCTTAGTAATAAAAGCAGGCACACCTTGGAAAACCCATGTACCCCTTACCCCTTGTCCTCATCAGGACAGGTATTAGGAAATTAACCCTGGAAATAAAAAAAACATTAGAAATATTCCTAGAAAAAGCCTATAGTGCAAGGGAATAACCATCTTTGTGGGGTGGGGATCTTCGATTTGATACCCTACTCAATATAATGGAAAAATATCTATTTCTACGTTGGTAAATAACTAATTAAGCAATGACTTGTATTATGAAGTTGGAAATATTTTTCATGTAGCAGCATCATCAAATAAAGCTTTGATGTAAAATTGCATGCCTACAGATCCAATAAGGGACTCAATACCAGAACAAGACACAGGTGTAAGTGTAAGAGTAAAAACAGGAAGATCTTAATTAAATATGAAATGACTAGGAATGAGAAACAAAAAAAATATCTACTAGAATTATTAACTAAACATATATACATTAGATCTTAAAACTTAAGCAATTGAGGTTATAAAGAAATATTCTATAAATTAATTATATTCACAACCCAGATTCAGATGAAGTGGACTGTCCCTGGCTGGTAACACGACGTCGTCCTTCAGGCTCTACTCTCTTGGGTATGAGAGATATAACAAGAATGGCGACGATCAGATAGTATTGGAAAACATCGCATTTGGCCGACTAATGTGGTCTCATACAAGATTACTTCATGTCTCAGATGAAAGTAAGGTTACTTACTTACTGGAAATGAGCTTCTTAGAGTGAACTTTAGACCTTACACCTGGTGCCGCTTCACACATACACCCCTGGTATTAATTAATAGTGGGGTGATAGGAACAACGATAAGCTGATGTGAATGGATGTAACTAGAAGACTTCGGAGCTAGTCAACTGGATGTCTCTCACACAAAAATTGCTTCACCAATGGAGCTATTCAATGCAAAATACTGCAGATTGCTAGGTTATATACCTGTGGCATGACACTGTATGTAACGTACGGTTGGTGTGGTCTTGTGAGAAAGACACAAACATTTTAAAAAGAACAAACTAGTACTGGTTACTAAAAATACTCACTGTCGGACTAACAAAATGGGGCCGCAACAATTATTCCAAATTGGTATGGATAGAATATTAGAACTATTAATTTAAATTTTACCATACTTTATGTGTGAAGAGGAATTGTAATTTAAAAAAGTGTACATACCTTAACCGTACGACTAGATTGCAGAAAAGCAGAAAGATTTGCATTTCCAAGAGTATTTAAGGCAATCCAAAAAGTTGGAAAGCAAATTGGAAGAAGAGGAATAATCACGCATGAAGGGACAAGTAGAAATGTAACAGTCCAATGAGTATTACCGATCCAAACGCCAACATACACTGTTCTCAACAAGCCAAGCAATATTGTAGAAAACTAAAACATAAATACATAATAATCACAACATTATAAAGCATATAGAAAATATAGAAGTAAATTGTAAATATATGCACAGTACATATTGTACTAACGTTTTATTTTTCAAATTAATAGCCAGTGAAATAAAATACTTCTTTAAATTAAAGAAAATATACTTACCAAAACTAATGGAACAACCATGTGTTGAATGTATTTGCTCATTATAAGATAAATTTGTTTATCAAAAGAAGTTACACAGTTTTTCTGTAAATTTACTTCAAGTACATCTTTTATGTTTCTCAAAAGAGGAGTTTCATTCAAAACAAACCTGAAATAAATTAAAAAATAAGTACTGAAGCAAAAATAGTGTTTTTCAGTAAACATAACTTGAGCTCTAATTTAAGATTTAAAGTTAAAACGCTGTCAAGGGATAATGTTGGGGTGTTTCCTAATGATGAAGAATTTCTTAAGTCAGATCTTTAATTCAAAATCCAACTAATTCTTCATGAAGCCCTTTTCTCCGCTTCTGATTTGAAAACAAAATGGATACTGCTTCGAAAACTTTCCCTCTGTGACTCCTCTTCAGGAGTCCTCCCATTTTTAACTGACAAATTAAATGAATATTTTATATCTGCCCTCCTCAACTTCTTCACCACCCCCCCCCCTCATCATACTACTCTTCAAATTCGTATGATTTCTTTTTATCCTACAGGCAGGGCTAAATAATTTTGTTTAATTCTGTATCCTAGGGCATTGATGTTTCATGTTGTCAATTATTTGTTGGATAATTAACTAGATTAATTATTTTATCTATCAGCAAATGAATCAAGTTTTATACATTTGAAGTTAAGACATCAATTTTGAATGTATTCATTTCATGATTATACTATTACTCATAAACCCCTTACATATAGTTTTATTTTTTATTACATTTATTGAAGTTTATGTTTGTTTGTTGTTTTCAAGTACAATTTTTGTTAATAAAACAATGCTATAATATTTCCATATTGCTATATGATTTCCCAGTATAATATAAGTTATGGTATTATTGAGTCATTGAAGATTTTAACAAGTACACAATTATTTATGTCCTCAGTTGAGATAGTTGGACGGAAAGTGAATTTTTGACACAATTTTCAAATTGGGACTCTGGACTTGGGTTATTTTTCAGGTTTGCAGGAGGTATCATTTCAGGATTCATCTTTAGCTAGTTAAACCAGAAAGCAAATATTTGCCAATTCACAGTTAGTTATATGTGTCTATTTGTTTTTCTCTTTTCTTTTTATATTTTTTTTATTATTTCTGAACAAATGTATCTTTTTTCTCTGCAGAATACATATACATATCAAATCAAAGTTCAAAAGAATGATGGATTCAAGAAGTTCATGGGAAGATAGCCGGAAGAGGGTTAGTCGAAGGTGACAGAGACATCTAGGGGGGAGCTATGGCTTGAAAAATTAACCTTTTGTTCAGAAGGATATTAAAAATATTAAGTTGTTTTAATAAAAATAATTTTAAACTTACCGTTTGTTTTTAAAAGGAATCCTTGCAGTTGGAGCATTGATAGTTTCGTGCTTTTGAGGAGGACTATAAACTTCTCCAGGTGCCAGAAATGAGGACTCATTTTCCTACAAAGGTAAATGTAATTAAAATATAAGGGTAAATGTGTAATTAAAATGAATACAAATATCCCTCTACTATAAATTAGAAGTTGTTGGCTTCTAATATGATAACAAGTCTTTCCAATCCATTATTCATAGGTGATGTTTATATCAATATTGGTTGAAGAGAAGAAATGGTCAGGGGATTTGAACCCAGGTAGTTCTGAATACAGTTATCTCTTGACATTCAATTAAATAGAAGTCTTGTCAGTTCTCTGAAAACATCGCATGCTGAAAACAAGCGTATTCATCTGTGCGTATGAAGCATTGAGAAAAAAAGTAACACGAAAACTGAGGTATGTCTTTTACACTGAATACATTTTCAAAACATGTTTAACTTCTGTTTCATTAAATAATCTATAACTTGTTTTATATTTGATTTAGAAAAAGGAGTAGCATCTTACACATTGATAGGTAAGGTTATTAATGTTTAAAGAAAAAAAATAGAGATTAAGTCAGAATTCAAACCCCGGAAGGATTTGCTGATTTATGTTCAGATGCCCTTCAAACTAGGATACTACTTTTTTTCTTTTTAAGGAATAATTATTAAAACAATACATTTTAAACAAAGTTTTGAAATTAGACAATAGGTGAAACTGTTATTGAAAAATTAAATTATGGCTTTGAAAAAATTGGAGTAATGCTTATGATGTTAAAAAGTTTTGATAATATGTTTCTTTAGCATAACATATCACAAAATATTTATTTATTGATAATTATCTGATACTAAATACTAGATCATTTGACATTTTAGTGATTTGAACTGTGTCAAATATAATTATTACACATGTTCTTAAATCCTTATATGTCAACAAAACCATAAAATGAAGTTGAATACCTGTTGGATTACGACTCCAGGAGCAGCCTGACCAGGCCGCAACACTATCACATCACCTTTACAAAGAAGAGCCCACGGAAGATTTACAAGCCTATTATCACGATAGGTCCATTGCAGAGTTATGCAAGGTGAAAATGGAGAACACAAATGAGGGTAGTTTTCTGCTCTCCAAAAACACTTATTCTGGCACTCTACAAATATAAAACTTTAAATGAAATGCACTCAAGATGACTTTAAGACATTCGAGTTATTTATTGTAATAGACACTGTTCTCAATTCAGTAAAATCTAGATAATCCAATAATTCAAAAGCCCGACTTCAGAGAGAGTTTACTACTGTTGGTAGAAATTAGATCAATCAGTAATGTAAATAATTACTATAAACTTTAACAGTTGGAGCGTGAAAATGGTTCAAAAATTTTGATGAGGTTTGAATGATACAATGATCTTTGAACTTATAGGACAAGGCTGCAAATCATCGCGATGGAGAGGGTAGAAAATAAGGTGATATTTATTTTATGATCTTTTTCGTTTCCAAGTCCAAAGGGAGAGCTCTATTTTCGAACCAGGACAAGGCAATCTTCTTTTATACATATGTATGTCTGTCCAAATATAAAGGTACTAAAAATAATAATTAAAGTTATATTTATCAACAGCCCAGTTTGCACTGAATATGTTAGGGTTTATATAGAGTAATGAAAAATATGCAAAAAAAATTAAAAATGAAATATTTGTTGTTATATTTATTAATTAACACACTTTCTCCCATATTTAAACCAACTCAAATGACAGATCAGAAGCTTTTTTATTTTTGAAAACGTGATTTTTAGTAACCAAGATGGTTTAATAAATAAAATAAACTTTTTATGATCAAATATATTAAGTAGTATTTTACAATCATTCAATAAGTATCTTTAAAAAATGTTTCATTTTATCTGCTTGTAAATATACATTACAGTTTGTACATATTACAAAATACAACTTAACTCATAATTAAACAAATTTAAAAAAAATCTTTTAAATATAGGAGTGATCTATCTGAAATAGTGAAAGAATCCACATCATGAATGTTTCGGGTTCTTTTATTAACTTTGAGTTCGATGAATTCAGTCAGTTTCATTTGGACCATTGATCTAAGAAGTAATATGATAGGAGGTTAGTATTCAAGTGAACAATTGAATCCTTCAATGTTCCTAAACTATTTAGAATAAAAATCTAGGCGGTCATGATTTCATTATAGAGATAGCCAATAGGTAGGAGTGTCGAGTTTTAGGATTTAGGATAAATTTATTTATTAACTTGAGCAAGCCAAAAAGATATCCTCATTCTGTGGAGTCATAATTGCGATACGAATGGCCACCAGATAAACTTTGTAATAAAGTAATAAAGATAACCAGCTCAAATAAAGTCTTACAAGCTAGTTATGCCTAAATTAACTAGAAATTAAATGAATTAGAAAGTGGCCATAATGAAATGAAATATTACATGAACTTTACCTTTGAGAATTATCAACAATCCACGTATTCTATCTGGAATTTCATTCCATCTTAATTGATTATCCCATGAAACAAGCAAGACATTTAATACACCAATGCCAAGAATAAAAACACCATGTCCACTCAAATTACCATATCTAAAAGCAGGATTTTATTCAGATTAACACTTTTATAATTAACTTAATACAATTAATTAATTATATAATCATAGTAACTAACTAAACTTAAATTAAAATTATAATTTGAAACATAAATATATAAACTATAAATACACATTTTATTTGTTTCTATTTGTGACAACTAATTATATCATAACAGGGCTTCCTGTGAGCATGAAAGGAGATGCCTTTCAAATACCTATCTGTATATCGAGGGACAAATCAAGGTCCTGTACATTTTTAGCTTAATATGGCTTCTAAGGAGGTTGGTTACTACTAAGATGTGGCCTCAGGCCAAAGCAAAAACTGTTGGTGACATATCATTTCAATTAATTGCAATAACTTATAAGTTGTGATATGATGAGTCCTCATCTTTTTGCATTTTTTTTTTAGTTACTTTAGTACTTCTAATCTCCTCTTCTAGCTTCCAAGCTGAGTATTCCCAAGCGGACTTTATTTTCGAAAATAACTCTTATGAGCTTGGCTTTAACATAGTCCATATTTCCAAGCCACCAACCATAATGGGTCAAATAAATGCCTCTTAAAGGCCCATTCATCTAAAAAAATAGAAGATGACTCTATAAATGATTCTGTAACTACACATTAGTAGTTAGTGGTAAGCATATCTATCCTTCAACTTCAGAAATATTATTGTCACAAATGACTTGAGAGCCAAAGTTAACCCCCTGTTATAAATCGTAGATACCAAATGATATTTTAGGCCCACCTACCTGGTAAGTTTCTTGAGAGAGGAGATCATATACATGACATAATTATCTGGCTCAAGAATGAGGAAGGCTTCAAAGAACCGGCTTACAAAGTCTATCATTGGCATAACCAAACAATTGTACCACTCTGTTAAGTACTGATTCTCTCTTATGGGCTGGGTCTACTGCTAGGATTTTCGGGGACAAGGCATATCACTCAGCCTACACCTTGAGCAGATGAGAATCCTGCTGGCTTTTATTTTCAGACTTGGACCATAAATACATTCTGTAATTAAACTCAAAGAGTGTTTAATACAGTCATCTACCCTTGAATTTCTCACTGTGGACTCTGAGTCCAAGCTGGAAAGAAGACTCTGGAACTGTGGAGGTACTCAGAACTATCAGTCAACAAAAGTCTCCTTCATCAATTGTCAAGCTGCATTATAGAATATCTTATTGCCTACACTCAGGAAAGAAGAGGATATCAGTACGAGAGACAGCCTTGTCATTACTAGAATGAGACACACAAGTACATTGGGCCACAATAAAGAAACATATAAAAGAAATTGCACTAATTTCTAATTATATATAATGATTCAAATATATTTCAAAAAACGACAATACTTACAAGGCAACATCAGTGAAAAATGATGTAAAAATTAATGAAAAACTTATTATAGTAATGAAGGCAGCAGAAATCCAGGAAAATCTCGACAGTTCATTTCCACATTTTAATATATCTTTGACACATTTCCACCTACAAATAATAAATTCCAAGTATAGAATATTTATATAAAATAGATAATATTTTTAAATTAATGATACATGGATGTAAGAATCACTGCAATGAGATTTTCAAACCTTGATGAATATTTAGGGGTGTATTCTTTAAGCAATTTATCTATATCATCATGAAGGGTCCCCAGAGCTTCATAAGTGGTTAAACCAACATTTTCTTCATTGGTCTTCATAACTTTTAAATAATAAAATTCAACTATTAGATTAATAATGGCGAAATAACAATATTTTCTATGTATTGGAAATAGGACAATTTCTATAATTCATTGAAATTTCACTTACTGCATTAACTGAATGTTTATTAGCTTCCATAAAAAATATTTGAAATCGAAAATAAATTTTTTTTACCGGTTTATCATTCTGTACACAACCTACATGAAGGTTATTTTGCAAGGTAAACATCTCTTAACCTGTATCCAAGTTCTCAGGTTACACCCGCTGGACTTTTAATCTCAAATTTATGATTCTTTAAACAAGGTGTTTATTTGTCAATGAAATATTAGTAAAAATAAGTATTTGAGCTATCGATATGTTCGTTTATCTATTATTTCTCTATTAGATATATAACTATTCATTTTTTTTTATTTCTCCCACGTATTTTTAACTTTTTGCTTCCGATTTTTTTTTGCAACTTATAAAAAACAGGTTTAATAAATGTTATTTGAAAATGGTGGAGAGTGGTACGAACTATTTGCCTAAACATTTTTCATAATCCTTTAACCCAAATGATCTTTCATGATAACAATTTATTGTCACCTTAATATGGCATAATTGTAATTATAAACGTATAATTATCCAAACAAGATACTTAACTATATAGAAATGCTGTATTGAGAAAAAAGTGTTGTCAGTGCAAGTTTTTTTTTAACTGTTATTATTTGTTATTTTTATTTTATCTTATATTTCTCATACCATTTACTTTTTTGTTTTGTATTTTTTCCTTTCTCAGTTTACAATGTCTGGAGGCAGACAAACTGGAACAGTTCCCAAAACAAAACACAATTCACGAGCAAGAAGAGAGAATCCTGTAAATCATATACCTAACAATTTGGTAAGAAAAAAATCAAGTATAGTTGAGTCATATCATACATTTCAGTTATTGAGGTCTATCCATTTGTCTTTTAGGATTGGCACGAAACTTATACTCCTCAGAGAGTACGGAAGGAAAGTAATACAAATACTCGACTTTCAGATGGAGGTTTGTGTAACTTAAATGTGCGGTTATTGATCATTAACTTTTATAATGTAAAATTATATTTTATTTAAAGGGGAACCTGGCTTTATGTACGAAGAAAACCCCTGGGTAGGTTTAGCTCCTTCCAATAGAACTGATGATGATGAAGTAAGTTTATTAATTTTTTCAGTCTAGTGTTTAAATTCCTGAAACATTAACTTTTTTAAACATATTTTCCAGCTGCGATGGTCCAATGTAAAAAGTAGCAATATTACTCCAGAAAGAGGTAACTCTGCGCCTAACGTTGACGGCTATATGTCGAACAGAACAATGCAGATTCAAGACAATAACGTAATTATTTTAAAAACAAATTATAATACACTATTACTTCTTTTTTGTACTTCATATTAATAATTTAAATTATTTAGGGAGCAGAAGACAGAGAAATTCCTGGAACCAGTAAAGATGTAATGAGTCGAGGACGTTTAAAACTAAAAATGGAACAGTCTCATAGAAAAGTAAACTTTCTCTTATTTTTTAATCCTCATCTTTTTATATGATAATTTGTTTTTATATTTTAATATATTTAAGAGATATATATATTTAGAGAGATTAGATTAGATTCAATATATTTAGAGAGGGTATCCTCTCTCATCTGGTTCAATGTAGATAATAGTGATTTTTTATATTTGAAAAAAAAAACAATGCAACGTGTTCAACTTTTATTTACCAAGGACCTGGTGTGATAGACAGATGAAGTACCTGACTCTTACACCAGTGTTGTACGTTTGAAATTGTCATTAAAAAAAAATAATTTAATGATATTAAATATACAATTTCTATTGTTGGTACTCAAAACTTTCTTTTTTTTGGATATCTCTAATATTCTTCTTTGAAATATTTGAGCTCCTGAGTTTGAAAAACCTTAAAAGTCATCAAAATTGCCCTGCCCAACTTTTTCCACATTTAATTGTTTATTCATATTTTCAGTTATTGCTTTTTATAATAAAAAAAAAAATCAGATTATTTCAAGGAGTTGTGGAATATATTTTTAAATTTTGAAGTCCAATGGATTACTTTCAGGTAATAGAAGATTGCTCGACACCGGTTCGAAAATTTAGCCATCCTCTGAGGGCTTGGCAAATATCACGTTTTATTTATTATTCTGAACTTCTCTCTTGCTCACTGCTCAATAATTTATTTATCATTGAACCCTTTTATTTATTGAAATAATATAATTTCACTTTAATAGCAATAATATTATTCTAACCCCCTAGAGTATTATGACCCCTACTCACTAGTATTCAGTTTTTAAACCCCCCAGTCCACATTTTTAATTTAATTTCCTTTTGGCTCGATCTGTGCTGCTTGTTTGTATTCACCTATAATATTCTGCATAAACACCCCCAATCTCTAAACCCATTGAAAAACTTACAAACAGATATTTTGACCGTCAACAGTTTTCTTCAGTTGCAGTTTCCTTCCATCTAGGCCAACCTAATCAGCAGAAACTCCAGCCAAGACAGATATATCCAGACCTTTAAATTATTTTATTTATTTAATTTTTTTATCCTTTATAAATTATGTTATTAATGTATTGGTTCAAAAAAATATATTTATTTATTGAAATGGGCTCCTAGATATTAGTAGTGCTGGACCTGTTCCAACCACATCCAATCTAGTCCCATTATTCTATCTCTGAGTCTGTGATGTGCCTTCCTATACTCCAGATTCCTGAACATGTTTGTGCAATTTTAATTCTTCCTTTGGGGAATTCATAATTAATGCTGGAGAATTTGGCCATCGTTCCCAAAGAGTGTTAAAAGTTGACCCTGTTTATAGGGTTTACCGCTGGACATTTTCTTATTCTGTTGTTAATTTTTAGCAGTGAAGACTTGTACTGCATAATTTTCTTGTTTTAATTGAGTTTTATGTAAGTCATACATTTATCATTAAACTCATGATGCAATTGTTTCACCTCACAAATTATTTGATTTATGCTTATCTAATAAATTGTAATCCGATTTATACATTAAAATGTTTGATAGATAGAAGAGCTACAGCAAACACAGGCAGCTTTGCTTAGTTTGAGAAATAAAGCGATTCAACAAGTAAAACCAGTTCAGGTACACTGAAATAGTTTTATATATTGTTCTGTGCTGTAATAGTCTAACATTGAATTAACTTATTTTTTATTTATTAGATGGAGGACATGCAGCAGCATTCAGGTCTGTTAGGACTAAGAAACAAAGCCATACAGCAAGTCAAGCCTGTACAAGTATGTATCTCTTTCTTTGTTTCACCTACTATTTTTGAGCTTACATTTCAAAATTTTACACATCTATAGTGATGGATATTGGTACTAATATACTGATAGTAATATATACAAATTAAAAAAAAATAAATTTGTTATTCCACCTTTTGAAAGGCAAGCCCTTTTTTCGAGCTCTAGTGGCTGGACTTCGTACAGTCATTACTTATTATTTTAAATGGGACCACTATGTGTATAGAAAAATTCATTGAATAAATAATGAATGTATAATTTTTTATTTCGATAAATGATGTTTAATTGGCATAACCACCAATGACATTTAATGAAATTAACTTTGCATGCATAATGCACATTGCATTTACCTCATGAGTGTTACAGCTCTAACCCTTGAAAATAGCCTAGTAAATTGAAAAGGATTGGGGCTAAATAAATAAATTTGTCAAGACAAAACTCCGATTTTATTCATTTCATTATTATTCACACAGACACCACTATCGCCATAGTTATGTAAAATTCGGAAATGTGAGCTCGTTATAATAAGTTACTCCACCTTTTGCAAGGTAAAAGTCTCTGCTGACTAGTCTAAAACAGTTTTTAAGAAAATAGACTTTTCACAGAAATGATCCCAGGCTGTTTTCATAAGATTATCATTGTATTTAAGGATAACTGCATCCTAGGAATCCTCAGGTTTTTATTTTGGAGTCTTCAATTATTTGAATCACATAAAAGGATAAAGCACTATAGTTGTAAATCTTTTGTTAAGATTGTTGATGCCTAAGGGAAGTTTATTGAATTATTTTTGTCATTGGGAGCAGGTATGAATAGAGGAGTGGGGGCAAGGTAAGAGGTGCAATGAAGTCAGAGATTTAATAGGGTGCCCTACTTCACAGAAAAGGTCATAGAGTATCTTTTTTACCGAAATGTACATGAATCCTTCAGAAACCTCTGAAATAGCACAAATGAGTGAAGGGCATTGAGAATCTTGCTCTCTACTCCCGTTTCCCACCCATAGTTTTATTTAGTATTTAATATTTCTCTTTTCTATTAATTTAATATTTTATGGTAGTTATATGTGATAATAAGGATGTGATCACATTTAACAGGTGAAATAATAAATGTGCAATATAGATCTATTTTTTTACTTTCACATTTGTTGTGTTTCTATAATCAGTTTTTTTTTCTTCTATGGCATTCAAACAGTTTTTTTGGTTGATAATTAACGAAAAATCCCAAATATTATAAAAATTAACATAATCTCTATTTTAGGTTGAAATGGACCGAGTGGCTAACATGGAAGCTAGAATTCAAACAATGCAAGATTATGCTAGTGTATGTTTATAATATCAATGTTGATTGTCCTTAATGTTCAATTCATATAAAAATTGTTTTTTTCCCTTCGACAGATTATGCAGGCGTTAGAAAGAGATGAAACTACTGGTAACTTAGTTGAACCTACTGACATACAGTGTGACCAGCAACTTAGAATTAAGCTCAATGAACTCCTTGCCAAAAAAGCACAATGTGATAATATTTTGGCTTGTATTGAGTCTGAAACTTTACCTGGTATTTACTTATTGTAATTAAGGCATCTGTAAAAGCTGTAAAATACTTATAAAAAATGTATTAATAAATTTCAGGTGGAGCAGGAAGTATTAGCAGTGATGATGGAGAAGCTTCACAGTTCTCACGGACTAGGGTAAGAAAAAAATATTGCCTCATTTATTTTCTTTATTTAAAACCAAATAAGTATTAAAACATTTCATTTTACTATTTAGCAAGGATTTGGGGAAATAGAAGAAGTAGGTACGAGGCGGGATGTCAATAAGCAAGATAATCGAGAAATCGAACATCACACTGGTCCTTCAAGTGGTTATATACATAATAAAGAGCTGTGTGTAGTGTTTACAATCTTGCTTTTATATGATTTTATTTTTTTAGGCTGGAATACATGTTTGTGTTATTTTCAGAAAACTAGAAGAAGTTAAAAGTAAGTTAGAGCAACTTCAAACCCTTCTAAACAGAGTTGAAAGTTTGAGAGAAGCAAAACCAACCCCTAGGTAATAAAACCACCATTTTTAAATATTAAATTTTATTAAGTTTTAATGCCAAGCCCCGAAGGGATATGCTCTCCTTTCAAACAGATATGGTACGGGCTCTCAGGTTTATTCTGTCTACCTGTTCATGTTCTATGATAGTGGCTTTAAAAAAACTCCTTTTAAATTACACCTTGAGTTTGTATATGTTTTGGTTATTTAGACATAATAAGTGTGAGATGGTAGAGTAGGTACTTAACTGCTACCTCTGAAATTGATCTTAATTATTATGATTAATTAAGTATAACAATTAACACTAAATATTAGAAGTATTAAAATATGTTGTTAGCTTAGTTAAAGGTTAAATGTTTTTGTTTTTTCTAAAATTGTTAATTTTTTGTGTATTTAGAATGAATGGAGATGGGCAATCCCATGGAGAGCATGGACAACCTAGTTGTAAGAACTGCCCACCAAACAGTGTCTTAGTGAGTTGTAATTTTCATTTTTAAAATGACATTCGTTATTAAGGTTATGAATAAAACGTTTTATGTTACTATTTTTAGTTCAAGTATTCGATGTACACGTAATACCATAAATTAGCCTAACCTTTACTACAATTTTATTATTTTAAATGCTATTCGAAAAGTCGCATTGCTGTTGTTCTTTATTTCTCTTATTATTATTTATAGCATTGCCTTATAATTAAAGAAGTCTAGTAATCTATGGCTCACAAAATATGTGTTCAGAAAGTGATTGACAAAGTTTCATTAGAATAAACTGTTTTATCTTGCATTTCCCATCCAATATTGAAAAAGGAGGTACATTTATTTTGAAAAAGATGCAATTTAATTCTTTACAAAATTATTATATTTTTATAAATTTAACATAAGTTTTCAAATGCTCTTTAAATGTTGATACATTCATATTGAGTGTTACTTTGTTTTACTTATTTGGGAAAAAACTTATCTTTGTAAAAATGTTTACAGTATTGTGAAGTATGGTTGTAACTGCTTGCTCTTTAGTAGTTATAATGTTTTTTTAAACTTACTCTTGAATATGTTTTTAGTAGAAATGGATTTATTTTACATAGGAGAAACTTCATTCAAAAAAGATTGATCTGGATCAAGACATAAGGAAAGTGAAAACATTTCAGGCATCCCCAGGTAGGTCTCTTTCTTTCTAGTTCTAAAACTGTCCATTATTTGTTAACAGCTATCCTCTGTTACTTGAACAATAAATAACATATATCTCGCCTTAAAAAATGACAAGAAATGCATTTATGACTTATTTATTATTTCAAGTTGGTTGGCTAATTAAGGTTAAAATCTTTAAAATATTAATGAATAATAAATCGACAAAAGTCTAGAGAAAACTGAATATTATCAATTTCATTCTAATTTGTGATCATCCACAATCTCATTATTTCTGTTTTCGTATAATGGGGAAAGTCATAAAAAATGACCAACTTTGTCTTATTGAAAATTGTAATCTACTGATTGGCTTTATTTGTTTTTGAAATGCAATCAAAGGTCAATATCACTTTAATCCCTAGACTACACCAAATGAATTTATAAACAAAATGACCTCGTTTTGTCTTAACGTTTGGATAAACAACATGACACTAAAATCTGAAATATTGGTAATATTACTGCATTATTGAAAACATAAGTTTTCCACAAACAACCCGGTTGGTGTTGCAATTAAAAGAAGAGGATGCTCTTTCTGAAAGGGTTGTGAGTAGATGGTTCCAGAAATTTGAAACTGGTGACATCAGCCTTGAGAGGAAAGAGTATCTTGGCAAAAATCATCTTTCGATGAGGAAGCTCTATGGTGCTCTGTTAAAGTAGACCCAACGAAAAGTAGTCGGGAATCGGTGAGAAAGCTTTACAACAATATATAATTTAAATATTAAAAAATAATTGTATTAAAATAAAATTATTTTTAAATTAGTAAGAAAAACAGCCATTTTTATGAGTCATCACAATCATTCATGATAACTGATAAAACATCTGATTAAGTATTGGTCTCAGTTGATGGCAAGTTCTCTTTAATTAATTTTTATATTCATAATTTGGATCACCTATGTAGATCCATAGGTCACTGGTTCATATCCGGCCCGGAGGACAAAAGATGTGGAAGAAGGGGCTAGTAAAATTACGTCGCCGAACTTCTGTCCCTTGCAAATTACCGGCTGTGAAATTCAGAAAAAAAGTACAAGAATGGATGCCTGCATTTTCCCAGAAAAACAACAAAAAACAAGATTGTGTACACAAAATATAATTGAGGAAAGATTATACAAAAAAAAACTAAAATTATAAACTGGCAATACATATGTAATGATCGTATATATAAACAAAAAAAAATAATGTTAGCAACTGGGTTAGTAATCTAAAAATAAAATGAACGAAACATAGATAACAAAAATATAAATGTCTTTACGCTTTAATATAAATAAAAATGAATTTACGATACTATATTTACTAAATTTAACAGTGTCAATCACCAAAAGTCAATAGTCTTCTATTCTTGCAAGTAAAAGGATGGTGTGAGATGAATCTGGAGATAACTGGTGTGTGTACTAGCAAAATAACCTCTTACCGGAGATCCCAAAGTGGAGAAGAAAAAATTCTTCTCGATGTTCACTCTCCAAACAATGGGGAGCGTGGGTGGGTGGTGGATATCCGGTGTACAGTCAGCGATGAAGAAGTAGTGTGAATGTGGGGTCAACATCAATCAAAAAATTTCCAAGCGTCCTTCTTCGTTCACAACTTTCAGGGAACTGAGCCAGTACTTAGATGACGATCGGAGTTGATCCGCCATGCCAAAACAATTGCCGATCGCATTAGAGGTCACCTTATCACTTGCTTAGACGTAAACACCCTTAATTCCTAATTATACATATCAATACAACAAAATATTACAATCTTGTTTTTTTTCTTTTAACAAATAAAATAAAATTAATCGTTATAATTACGTGAGTGAAAAAAAAATAATAAAAATAGTTGGGACCCAACAAACATTAAGCATACTCTACTCCACTGGTCATATGATAAACGGGACCCCGAAAAGCAGATTTATATTAGCCTCCTACTGTGGAAGCCCATCAGTACATACCATATCACCATAGGAAAATAAATATACATATACGCTACCCCACAAAAAAAGTGGCATACTTACAAAAATTACAATATTTGCTTCCTAATAGAATAATTTCGACTTTTAATTCTTTGACTTTACACATATTTCTATTTTGATTTCTTGTTGTAAGTAATCTCTAAAAATTTAGCAACAGGTTTTTTTAATGGTTTTGTTGGTCGAGTAAGCAGCCCATGTTTCTTTAGGGAAAGACGGTTGAAGCCAAAGATATGCCCCTGTGAATTGGGTTTACCTGAAACTACTGTTCTGAGAGTAATTACACGTTACTGTGAGACCGGTTTGTGCAATCGCAGACCCGGATCAGGTCAACCGTGAGCGACAGAACCAATGGCCAGTTTATTGTATTACACATACTTAAATATTACATGACCAGCATCAGGGGCATTGTTGGCCAGAGAACATTGTAGAGCTTGTTTGTAATTTGCTTGGGAACACCTGAGGACTGAAAACGAAGGAAGCAACATTCTGTTTTCAGATGAGTCACACTTCTCTCTTTATACAGCAGATGGACGGATGAGAGTTTACCTAAGGCCTGGTGAGTGCTACTCTGAGTGTAATGTCACTGGGAGAGTTTGGTGTGGAGTGGAATTTCTTTGATGCCAAACAGAGAGCTCTACGATGTTCTCTGGTCAACAATAGCCCTGATGCTTGTCTTTGAGGGTTTAAATTCAGTTCAGAATGTCTTCTAACAGTTTCTGCATATATTGCTACTCTTCGAGTTCTACAAAAAAGTTGAGCAGTCTCAGTAGCAGTTGAAAACCGATTGCGAAGCATGTGTATTACTATAAACCAGTCATCTCTTGGCTCTGTCACTGGCCAACCTTGACCAGTGATTGCACAAACTTGTCTCATGGTATCGTGTGATTTCTCTTCTAACAGTAGTTTCAGAAAAACCAGCTGCATATCTTTGGCTTCGAACACCTTCCACTAAAGCAATGAAACAGGCTACTTGCTCCAGCCTCAAAACCATTTTTTAAATTCAAATTAAAAAAAAAAAACCTTATGCTAAATTTTTAGATATAAGTTGCACAAGAAATCAAAATATAAATTTCTGTATAATTTTTTTTTATTTATTGGGGTTTTCCTTCATATTTATAACCCCTATCACATAAAATGTTAAAAGAATTGAAAACTGAAATAATTCTATTATGAAGCAACTATTTGAATTTTTCTGAGTGCTCCACTTTTTTTGTGAGGCAGTGACATTCATCCAATGATGGTCTAGTTATATTCATATGCCATATCCAGACCAAACTTTAAATGGGTTATAATTTAAGAATTTGTAAATAAATATTAATCATAAACTGAGGTATATATATTGCTCGTATATAATTCTGACCTGATCATACTGTTAATCGTTTAATATTTATTGTTTATAATACTGTTAATTCTTTTTTATTAGGATACCATTATAATCAACCAGCTGTTGAAAGTTGGACTAGTTCAGTTAATGGAGCAACGGTCAATTCTGTAGACTATTCTAGGTATTATACATTTGTTTTATTTGTATTTTTTTAATTAGTTATTACTGATTCAGGGTATTGGTGTTTTTTTGAAAACCTGAAGCCCTTATATTTCCACATTTGTCTGTCTTTCAGTTCTGGACCTAAAGAAATTAGATAACCTCCCAACATAAAAAATACTGTCTATTTTATGTAACATGGGTTATTAATTTTGGTAATAAAAATAAATATGTTTCTATTATTGGAGAAGGATATTAAATTTAAATCTCTATATCCTGACTTACTGCATGTAATTAGTTTGTATCTTTTTAAAATATAATTTAAAAATTCATCATACTCTTGTTTATAACTTTAATTTAATCCATATTTTGAGGTAAAGGTATCCGCATCTGATCCATCGTTATTTAATTCTTAGCAACTTCATGAAAAATAGTTATGTGTCATTAATAATTTACTTGATAATAAAAAAATTAATATCATACTGAATGAGCTATACAATTTCTTAACATCTTGATTAATGATGTCTTTTACTTGCTGGGATTTTAGTGGATTGCAATTACAAAATGATGTTAAAATCGTATTAGCGACTTTCACAGCTGTAACAAAACCTTCAATTCTGTGATACATCTCGTATGACTTAAGTTCTTACATTTAGATCTGATACCAAAGGATTATCTTTTTGATATTCTTAATTTCAAAAGATGATATAATGAGGGCATGTGCTAGAAGTATGTTTACATATTGTTTGAAAAATTGAGAGCAAACAATATTATTGGTCAAAGAGATCTTATTGGCTTGTGATACGGTTCTTTATTGGTTCAGTTATTTGTTTGATAGAATTGGTTGGAGCAGTACAAGCTTATGTATTTTGATAATTATAGCATTAATCTTGTGAAAGTTTATTATTTGTAGAGACTACTACATCTAGGCGTAAAATTAATTTAAGAAATTTTCATTGTTTTATATTATTTTGAATGTTTGTTTTTCTTCATAGTGAGGAAGGTGAAGTTGAATATGATGAAAGCCCTGTTAAATTATGTTCAAGCACTTATATGCAGCCAAACAGTTTCCCAAAGGCCAGGTAACGTCTTTTTTTTTGATATAATAGTCCTTTCATTTAAGCATTATGCTCCATTAAGTAAATGGCTACTCATTTTTAATAGTAAACAGTAGAAATATGAGTAGCTAGAGCATAGCCTAGACCAGGGGTGCCCAAACTTTTTATAATGTCTGCCACAACCAAGAGTTCCCTATATTGAGGCATGCCACAACTGTAACCCTAACCCCCTTCCCCTATGGGTATAGAACCGTGACCAGGTGGTCACCTTCACAATAATTATTTCTATATAGTATAGGCGTTTGTTTTTCTAAATATTTTTACCCTTTTTTTAAATTTTGAGAATATACCCTGCATAATGAAAACAGTTAATAACTATTATGTATACAATAAAAATGTATGTTAGGAGTAACCACGTACAACCTACTTGCTAATCATTAATTTCCCCTATCTTGAAGTTATTTCAGCCTTTCAGAAAATTGATATTGCAAAATCTTTCTATTTATTTCTATAAAGGAAATCACAGTAGTAAAAATACTTTTAAAATGTATAAAAGTAATTTTGTTACCTATATCGAACATGCCGAGTCTAAATTACCTTTCATCTCAAAAAAAGAACTTAATTTTTTTTTTAAATTACAAAACTAGGAATAAAAATTTAAAAACCTACTGGTTGGCTGCAAGCCGATTCTGAACCCCCAGCATGCCACATTGGGCACCTCTGGTCTCAACGAAAAGGTGCTAGACATCTAGTGCTTATAGACCTGAGCTGTGTTTTGAGACCAGCTGGGAATAGAAAAAAAATATTTATTTCTAATCAGCCGTTTGTCACATCTTGAGTAAAAAACCATGTATAAACAAATATATTTATTATAATAAGTAGTATAATTTACCGATGCATTTCATGTCTCAATTTTGAAGGTCTGCTCCTTTCTCACATGTGATATAGGATGTGTGAGGTCATAAACTTGACTGGTCTGCCACTCAAGATATTAATTTAAATATGTTAAATTTAATTTGAGGATCCAGTTACTTATATATGTCATATATTTGTTTTTATAAATATAAATCTTCTTCTGTAGGTTGTTAGTTTATTCTGTTTTGTGCTGGATTCTTCTCTTAGTATGGCCATTTTTTCCGATATTTTATCCTTTGCTTGAGGTAATTTCTTCAGAAAGTTGCGCAAAAGTCCCCTGAGATGGAGACAATGTATCAAGAGAATAGGGTACACCATGGGAGAAAAAGCCAGTAAAAACCAAAATAACCATTTTATATTTATGTTCTTTTCAGAATATTGCTTTTTCAAGATATTGTTAATCAACATTGTTAATAGAATAGAAGTATTGTGAAAATTTTGTTCAAGCAGCTTATGCAAATTAAGTCTTCTAACATTATGGACTTTAAACTAAATAATTTACAGAAAATGTTTGCTTAAGATAGGTGATGAAAGTTTTTCTTTAAAGAGTATTTTGTTTTCAGTTCAAATGGTCATCAGCCACCTTCTAAAGTATCTGCAGGTAAATATTATATTATATATTTATAATTTTTAAAATTAAAATTTCCTAATTGATGCATAAGATGCAAGTTGTTTATTAAAACAATTTTGTCTGCATAAATAAAAGATTTTACTTGAACATAACTCAAGTTTTATTTTACGATCATCGTTCGGGCTCTCCTCTCTTTACATATTTTATGTATCTCATCAATCAAAGCAATAAATAATAAATGGCTTATAGAATAATTAGAGCTACATCCTTGTTTGATATCTTGGTGTGTTAGGAAAAGATTTGAAAATGTTCTGTTAACTCGGACAATACCTTTTGATTTAGGTTATGTTGATTTAATTGCCTTTTATAGCTCTAACTCTTCCCTAAGTCATTTACTCTTTATTGCTTTTATTGACGAGAAACATAAAATTTGTAAAGAGAGGACACCCCAATAGATGATTGGAAGATGAGACATGAGTTGTTCTCCAGTAAAATATTTTATTTGCGCAGACGATGTTTTAATGACCGATTCGCAACATAAATTACAGGAAGCTGTAACCAAATGGTCGGCTGAACTGGAGAGAAGGGGGATGACAGTTATTGTCATAATAAAGTAATTGCAATCAAAAAGTGCTTCAGCTCGGTAGAGGTATGTAATCCTTGTAATGGAATAGAAATGGAGACTACAGAGAAGATTACTCCTACCTTAGTACAGTGGTAAGCAGGACTGGTTATACTTAACCTAAAACTAACTCACAGAACAAAAATGTGAACTAGATATATTATCAGATATACCTGCAATTTGTAAAGATGTCAAACTGAATAGCTTTAAAACAGTAGAACTCTTTTATGGAGTAGAGAGTTAGATCATGTTACATTGACAAGTAAGCAGATTGACTGCAGTTGAACTACCTTCGGCAAGTAGCCGTAAAGATTTAAGTGGGGTAGGCTCAGGGATGAAATGCTAAGAGATGATTTGCAGATTGCTGCCCTGGAGGAATTCAGGGGAAAGTAACAACTGAAGAGGTTTGGAGATATCTGTTAAAGTGATGTAAACCGTGAACCCAGGAAATTGATGGATGTAAGTCCCACTGGAAAATGCTCTCAAGAGAGACCTAGAAAAACCAACCCACCCGGGCCATATTTCCAACCTCGGACTGACGAAAGTGCTCAGAAAGGACAGAGTGGCTTTGTTGGAACAAGTGCTGAAAGGCACAAACGGAAATGAAAAAGAAGAATCTTTTCAAAATATAATATTTAAAAATTGCAACTTATTGTTCAAAATATACTTTTGAATCAGTTCTACTTTACGATTTTCGGTTTTAGAAGACTGCCAGAAAATGGATTACCAAATGTTTCTCTCTCCCAATAAATTTGTCATGGTTTAGCAAAATGTCAGTTATATTTAAGATAAGAAGGTAGGTTGATACCTAACAAATATATGCATATATCTATTATATTTTTTTCAATTTTACTTAAGAAGATCATGACAGTTTAATCTTAGTTACAGTTCCTGGAAGAGAAGTTCGAAGGGGAATTAGTCGAGAAGTGAGGCAGCGGCCAAGAGCTCCTGAAGCAGATGTGAGAGAGTTAGTTCCAAACGCATCAACTTTAGCAGAACAGATATCTGATGTAAGAAATTTAATGCATTGTTCAACTTGGCTTTCTAACGATTTTACTTCAATATTTCTTTTTTAATATCCTTTAAGTTTTAATTAAATCATAATTATTGTTATTAAGGTAGTAACAATTGATGATTTGTCTCAAAATAATTTTTTTGATTATTCTTTTTTAGTTGCAAATTCAAATGGAACAAATGCAAATACTATATCAAGGAATGCTGGAGAAGCAGCAAGTAGTAAATTACCCTTCTCCCCAACCTTGGATGCCTCAACCAAATCTGGGTAATATTTTTTTTCCGTGATCTGTAATAATTTAAAATTTGTATATCTTTTGAGGAATAACTAACTTGAAATTATCAGGATTCATGCAATTCATGAGCCCACCAACTCCTCAGTGGCACCAACACCAACTTCTAATTAACTCTCTCAATCAGTGCTGCCAGCTGATATGGCATCAGCAGAGGGAATTGGCTGGTTTGAGGCAAGCTCTAGCTATGGTAAGCTTATTTAACAGATTTCTTATTATAAAATAAACATTTAATATGGAGGGTATGTTTGTATTTAATATAATTACTCAGTGGTAACAAACCGCAATTCTAATTTTCTCATGACTAAGAGTAGATTATTGTGGCACAGTCTGATGGCCAGAGTCTTAACCACCTGAGTAGTAAACACTTTCAAAGGTGTGGTGAAAACAATTTCCTATGGTTCCATTTAAAAATGCATTTAGTTAAAAAGGGAGGAAGACCCAAATTATCGTGGAAAAATATCATACAAGATGTGGATGGATGTATATGGGCTGAGAGAAGAAAGACATTTACAAATGATTTGATTTGAAAAAAAAAAAAAAAAAAAAGGCATCGTTAATGGCAAAGTATATCCACGGAAAAATTGTAATTTAAAAATAAAAATTAATAAGCTACATTTAAACCTATCAACAAATGTTAAAACCTACTAATTTAGTTTATACTTCAGTTTACCCTGTATGATCTATTTATTTAAGTTGGACTTGTCAGTCAATTACCTCAATTATTTTTCAACTCTCATAACTGTTTGTCCAAGTCAGCCCACTTTCTTACATGAATGTAGAATAAATAATTAACAACACATAAAGTTGATCATTATCATTATTTTATTATATAGTATTTTGGAAGTTAATTTGTACAAACTCCATTCACAAAAGAATCTCACTGCTTTCAAAAAAATAAAACCACACAAATTTCTGCTAACTTATAAGTTGAGCTTATGGACATGCTTCTATTAAACTATAAAGTTATTAATCGATATCTCCTTATTTTATGTTCAGATCCAAGAAGAAACTCGAATGTATAAATGTGATGGATATGGCAACAATTTAAACTTTGATCCATCAGGACTTTTATGGGCCCAATCTTCTCCGCAAACCCTCAACAACCAAGTGCCTCCTGGAAACAGAGCTAATAATTACTGGGATAACTTTAGAAGGTACAGCTAATTAAATAAGTTTTAATGTATTTGAAAATTTAATCAACTAATTTATTTGCTGTAATAAACATAAATTCATAGAAAATTATTTCGGTTCTGTATTTCTTATTTTAGATATTGAATATTTTTTACTTACTCGCTAAATAAGTATGGCAATTTATTATGTACCCAAACAAAATATTAATTGACTTTATTAAACTCTTATTTTACTATTTAACACAAGCAAATACAAAATTATAGAAATTAAATCCATACTTATACCATTAACCACACATATATAAAATTATTGGTCAACAATTTTAAAAAGTTAATAAAAAATATATTAATGGTATGGCTATTTACCTATTACATAAGAGTAGTAATATGGAATATTTATAGTAAATCAATCTGTATCAACTGCCCAGTAGTTTGTTTCTTTCTGTATGTCTGACACATTAAAATCAGCTAAGTTTAATTCAGCCAATGCCAATATTTAAGCCAAATTTTGGAATTTTTCACCCATGCATCAATAGACAAAGGGGAAAACTAGGTTAGTCACAAAATCAAAATTCTTCTTTGTCCAGAAACTATTATTTATCTTTTTTAGTTAATTCATTGTGAATTCTCCCAGTTCATATTTTATTATTATTACTTTGTTTTTAAATGAGAATGATTCCATGTTTAACCATTCACTTACTTATTTTTTCATGCACACATATTTTTTGCTCTGGAATTTTAGAAGGTGAAGTTCAAATAGAAATAAATGTAAACATTATAAATCTGTTTCATAACATCAATTAACTGATTTTTCACAAAAATTTGAATTATCTAATTTTTCCCTGTCACCATTGGATATAGTCCAATTTTCATTGGAAATGTGTGCTATCATATTAAATGACTTCTACTGGAACTTCAGTGAAAATCAAATCTGCTGTCTATCTAGGGATTTGAGCCTTGAACCTTCCTTCTTAACCCCTTTACCATAGTACCCTTTCAATGTTATTCATTTATCTTCCATTTTCCAGCTTTAAACTCTTAAAACTAACTTTTTTTATAGCTACTCTCGACAGAACCTTTTGTCAGGAAGAAACAAGAGTAATGAAGGGAGTATAGCTGAATCCATCCCAGCTCCTAGACCATCCGCACCAACTGATAATTTGTAAGTTTGAATCATTTTTTTTTTTTATCTCTAATCTGAGATGATTTATTGTTTTTTTTCTGGCTCCTTTTTGTACCAAAACTTTAAATTTTTTGCATTTGTGTGTTATTGTATTTACTGTGGACCCTGGTTTCAATGATACTTGAGACTAAGTCGGCTAATATTTGATGTATGTCTGAGAGTCCTTGTCAATGAGCTGAGAAAAAATTATTTTAATTAGAATTTTTAGTTTCAAAAAGCTTGGGGAGTGCTAAGTCTTCCAATATTCTTCACATCCAGTTCCACCAATCCGGAATTCTGTGCAAGGTAACAGATCCTCCCTTCTATATCAGCAACCATGCTCTTCATGCTAAACTCAAAATCCCATTCATTCAAGATCTCCCATTACGAAAACTTCCATTCCCACTTCTTGGCCACCCTAATTCTTATCCTAATGCTTTATATTCCCATCTCATCCCCAGTAACCAAGAGCAATGCCTGAGGCAAAGAGGTAACCTCACGATCTCCAAAACATTTCCCGGGAGGGGATCCTCAAATCCAACTAGCACTTTGTTTATTGTGAATTTGATAGAGTGGTGATTACCAATGTGAAAAGTTAAGTAGTTTTAGGTAATGAGCCAGCCTTTTTCCACCTAAAAGTAACAAGATGTTAAAAATTGAAGTTCTAAGCACTGCTTAAAATGCAATTTGAACTGCATGCAATTTGTGTATTGATTACATTTAAACATTTCAATAAGCTATATATTAACATAAAAAAAGTTTTAAAATCCCTTTTTTTTTTAATATTCATATTAATTTGATAATAAACTCACATAATTTGATTTGTTTTTTAATGTAAAATAGGACAAAACTTTGTCGGCTCTTATTAAATGAGCTTAGATTATTGAAAAGTTACTTTAACTTGGTGATGCTTCACGTAAAGTATATAAAAAATAATTTCAGTTCTTATTTGTTTTCAGCACCCCTTAAAACCCACCTATATATACGAATTTTCATGCCAAATTTTAATAATTATTACCCTCATCTTGTAAGTGATGACTCCATTTTAATATTCTTTTTTGTCTGTTCGACAAATAAGCAGGTTGCTGCAAGAGTGTAGTTAGCTAATTCCGTACTTATTGGTAGAGGGTATTTTCTTGAACCAACAAATTTCTTAATTTTAAACTAAATTAGATGTGGACTATGTTCTAAAAAGTTCTAAAATAATTTATTATTTAGTTAATTAGAAGGTAGTAGCTTATACTGTTGTCATCTAACTGTCCATCTTCGTTGGTTATTTAGAAAAAATGTTTGTTTTATAGAAGAAGAAGAAAAGAAAATCATACACTAGGAAATGCTCAAGTAAATGGTGTTGGCCCTCAACTGCATTCTGGTATTTATTAATCTTTGTATTAAATTTAAAATTTTAGAACATTATTTTCAAACTCATAATTCCAGTTTAATTTATAGGAGATGTTTCTGGGTCCTTAAATAGTTCTAGATCAAGAAGGAGATATAATAGCAACCTGAAAGCTGATGCTACGTAAGTAAACTAAACAAAAAGTTTAATTCTATTTTGTTTTGGAAAAAAAAGTAGTTATCTATTATCCCAAAACATATTAAATTTCATTTTCTGATATTTATTGCTTCTCATTAATTAGAGTCAGGCAAGTTATCAAAGAATTCATGTGAATTTTAAATTTAAGATAAATCATGAATAAATTAAATACTTGCTACTTCCCTTCACTACAACTTGATTGAGTGAGGATGATGTAAAGCAGTTTTTCAGTGCTTAATAGAACTGCAGAATGTCACTCATTGGTGGGTTACATTAGGTTAAATATCTCTCTCTCTCTCTCTCTCTCTCTCTCTCTCTCTCTCTCTCTCTCTTTTTTTTTAACGGTTATTACTGAATATTTTTATGTTTATTCTAGTGCTGTATTTTCATTAGAGCAGTCTATTTATTCAGAGCTTGAAACTGTGATAGCACAAGCTGAAAGAAGCCCACAACTTTTACTTCAACTTTTGACACAATTAAAGAATTTGAGATCTCAGAGACCAGTACGTTATTATATACAATATAATTATAAACATAATTTATTCCTTTAGTGTGACTAGTAATAGTGAATCACCTTATAGCCTTGGTAGATCATTATATTTGGATACAAGATATTTTATGCATGGTATTTTGATAGTTTGGTTTTGGTTGCTGATTTGTTTATTTAGTTTGTTTTATACAGTAGTTTTCATCAATTCATTCAAGTTATGATGTGCTCATTTGGAAATTGCAGAGCTCTTTTGAAGAAGGGAATCCAGTTGTGTTTGATAATGAATGTGAACTATTGGAACATGGGCTCCCGTCATACCCCAATATATCTGGAAGGATTGAAGAACCAAGGAATCATCATGTCAGTATTTTAAGTACAAAATAGTTTTTTTTTTTTTAATTAGAACACTTCAGTTTTTTCTGCCATAGCTCCTTACTGTAAATAGTAATAATAAATAAAGTATTCTACCCAAGGGAGAAAAAATTATTTATTTTCTCTTGTACACATAGCCACTATTCTCACAATAAACTTTGTCATTGTGATATTATTATTTAAATTATGAAATAGCCTTACATATCTCCTACCCACAACATATTATTCTACCTATATATTCTTGACTGTTGATAATGCTCTTTCTTTGTTTTAACAACTAAAAATTTATTTTTATTAATTATTAATAATATTTATTGTTTTTAATTTTTTTTCTAAAATTGATTTATATCCTCTTTTTTTTTTACACTTAAGGAACTTCAGATAAAATTTCAAATTATTAAGGTTACTTGAAACTCCTTGGCTTTTTAACAGGACTTGTTTTTTCTTTTGCCTATCAATAAACACAATTGCAGTTAAGAACTTATATTTTAAACTAATTGTTGTCGAACAGAAATCCGGGAAGAGGATTATGGTGATGAAGTGGTAGTGTTAAATATATAAATAAAAATAGATTGATTGAGATGGGGCAGATTGATTTACCTATTTTATAGTTAAGTCGTTGTAACCAATCTCTTTTTTCTCTCAAAAAGGCCCAAAAAATGACACTGTTAAGACAGATAGGTCATTAGAACCACTGACTTTATACCAGAAATAGTTACCATTGGGAGCTATTTTTTTTGTTTGGGACCATTTTTTGTTTTGGAATGGCTTGATATTTTGCATAATGCATATGTATGTAGGCGACATTCTATATAAATATATAATTGTTAACATACTATTCTGAGAAAATTAATTAGCCTCATTGTGGGGATTGATCTACATTATTTAATTATTTTATTTTGGAGATGATGATTTTTGAACGGATATTTGATATAGGTTCAAGTTCCTTACTGATGTACCTCGCCTTTGGCTTGAGGAGTTAGAAAGTTGAGCTTCTTTTAAACCTTTTTTGATATAAATATATTACTCTGATCCAAAAAAATTACTATTTATTTAATAATAAACACCTTACTTTAAAATGTTAGGTAAACATAAAATATTTTACTCTATAAATGACTACTTTTTAGGGTTTTGTTGATTTTTTTCAAAATCAGAAACCCTAAGGGTAAGGGTTAAAATATAATAATTCACCCACCTGCAACCATAACAAAACTCTTAATTGTTGCTTTATGCATCATACAGGGACATGAGTTTTTTTTATGTTAGTTAATTTGTTTATCCTAAATATATATTTTATAGGTGGACTGTCGCAGAAAGCGGGAAAGTGTCTTAGAAGATGTGGCAAGGCTAATCGAGAGACAGGAAAGTGAAACCTGCACCAGTGAAGTTATCACAGAGATTGTTGGTTATTTATGCAGAACCCTTGCCCTTGATGGCAACACTGAAACAGCTCTTCTCACAGCTCTGACTAAATTCAAGGGAGCTAGGTATAGAGTATTTAATGAATTATTTTGTGCTCAGCTGTAAGTTATAAGTCACTTTTCCTAACAAAGAGATTTTTTCACATTCCAGAGTCGCATTTGGCAAAATTTTGTAAGTCTTTCTTTAAGTTTACGAGAAAACAATGGTGGCAAATTGTATTAAGTCAAAAATCACTGGCAAGATGTTATTTAAAATTTGCCATCTTGAAGAGATAGTTTTTTTGCTTTAAAATCTGCAAATGACCAAATGTATTAAGCTGAAATGACTTGAAAGGTGGCAAAACCATACTATGGTATTGATAAAACTCCCGCGTTTTTTCCTGCATGAATTGTCTTCCCCCCTACTACTTGACTTCAATTTGGGGGAATATTGTTAGTGTGTCGAACTGTACGAGTAGCTGTGTTTTTATTTAAGTTTACTCACTGGGACCTACAAGTAGTTATATACATTATTTTGTTTCTTCAAAGTAAAATTGCTGCGATGTGGGTTATGTGTTAAATACAAAGTAAATTTTCTACTTTGTCATTTACTTTTACTGCATAAAAGCAAAAAAAACACCAAATCTGTTTCTCCTATATCAGAGTGCTGCAAACTCAGGAAATGCTATAAAAAATGTCCACCTGAAGGCCAGAAAGAGGTCATTGGCCAGTTCAGATTGAAATCAAACTCAGTTAAAAGTGAAGTTCTTTGAAGGAGGATTTCCGTCTCAAAGAAAGTTGTCGAAAGAAAAGATGGGGGAATAAGAACAGACAGATATTATATTCGGTCATATCCAGGTTCGAAAAATTCGAAGCATGTAAAGACTTTTTTTAATGTCCATGGGATCACATCATGTCAGGTTGATACTCTTGTAATAAACTAAAAAATAGTTCAACTGGCCTAGTGATTAGAGATCCTAGAGGTCAGCATACACCCAAAAATAAATTAACCCAGGTATTTGAGGAAATAAGACATTTTATCAATAAGTGTCCAAGAAATATTAGTCACTAATATTGCTAATTACCAAAGGTTACTATCTACATACAACCTTATAGTACGCCACTGCTCGCTACCTATTGAAGTGTGTTTTAAAGAAACACACTGTTGCATGTGGCACGAGGCAATTGGAGGTCGTGGATCTGATCGAATAGCTTCTTGCGTGTTTAAAAAAATCATCATGTTGCCTGATAGTGTATCGCATATAACAGCATACTCTGACTCATGCGAAAACAGAAACATGCCTATGGCAATAAGGCAATAATATGCAATCCTGAAGAAACCTTCAATCTGTGTGACTGATCAAAAAATGGTTGTGCTATGAGTGTACACTCTTGGCGAATCAGTTGAATTTCAGGTAGTAGACTTCAGAAGACAGAAAAGAGGAAGTCCACTGTCATTAGAAACTATCTTATGTTGGGTACGTGCGCATTAACTCTCTAAATAAAGAAGATTGGTTGTCGTTTCTTTCTCTGATTAATGAAGATTGCCACAATTTTTACAAGAACCTGCATACCAGTAATGATGCTGCAGAGTTTGACGAGGTTGAAGGCTTTATAACGATAGAAAATGATACCAATTAAAATGAATTTTTTGTTCTATTTTTCAATTTGATCAATAAACCATCTAACTTATCAACCCTGCCTTCTAATATACTGTTCTAAAACATGAATAGTGCAAAATAGAAAAAAAACAGAAGGTGACAAAATGTTGTAGGTTAGGAACAGGAACACCCGGAAACCAGCTGTTATTACTTAGGTTGCAGCAATATTTTCTAAGTACAGTGACTATAAATATTAGCCAACTGTCTTTCACAAACATTGTTAATACATTCACTCTTGTAAAACAACTTAGTGATTTTTCATAACATCTTGAATGTTAAAATTGCTGTCACATAAAATTAAAAAAAAAAAAAGTGACTTATAAAATCTTGCCATCTGAGCACTGATTTTTTACACTACATTTAATGTTTAAAGGGTTGAAAAAACTGATGTGTGAAATATAGAAGCAACATGGTTTCTACCTACATCCTCCAATTAGTCCTCGTGTCCATAAAATGAGAATACATGACCCCCCTACTGTACTGGTGGGACTGGGGTGCCTGAGTTTTAGGGTACACTGATAAATCTTGTGATTGGTAAAAATCATAATTTGTGAAACCAGATCCTAGTTTAAGTTAAACCTTTAGGAAATCGGATAGAGGTGAAAAAGTTTTAAGTAATTAGGTCAGCAAGAATGTTAAGAATGTGTATTACTCATCTTCAGAATTTGTTTTTAAAATTAGATAATAAGACTGTTTACTGGCACAACAGAATTCATGAGGGAGGTGACTAGCCATTTAATAATAACGGTTTGATGAGAATTTATTCTGAAAAAAAGTTATGGAGAAAATACTAAAAAATGGTAAAATAATTATGTGCTCTAATGAAATACTTGAATACATTAGATGTCAATTCGATCCATACACCCAATGTCCTAAAAAACAGATGCTAAGTTGTCTGAGAAATAGATAAAACAGGTATCTTCCATCAGTTTCTGGGAATAAGGGAAACTTTTACTATCTACATATTTCCAAAATCAAAAATTTTCAACTGCAAATGGCAAACCTTTAATGTAGTTTTCTTAATTGTGGTCATTAAACTATATTGTGGTAACTAAATTGTTGATGCTGTTTTTTTTTTTTAGATTGAGACAAGCAACAGATAACATACTTTGTACGGTTGCTCGGGTCCTAGTTAACCCTAACGCTGTACATCAAGCCCAGGCAGCTATTGCTACCATGAGTGTGAGTAACTTTTATTTTATGAAAACTGTTATGTGTTCATAATTTTTTTAATCAACTTGTGTTCTTCATCATAGGAGTTGGAGGACCCTGGAATTGAACCAGAGGAAGAGGAAGGAGCTGTAGGAGGCATTGCTCTCCCTCCTCCCCCCCAGCAGACTAAAGCTCCTAGTGTATGTTAATTAGAAAGGTTTTTTCACATATTCTGGGGTTAAATCCCTTGCAGATAACTGCAAACCGTGAATAATCAGATTTAGAAGTTAATATAAGTAGGGTACAAAAAAACTCAACATTTTCAAGAGAATCACATTTTAATGATTTTGTTTTTTATTATTTTTAAAAAATTATAATTTGAAGTATTTTATACTTTTGCTATAAGTCAGTATTCATTTTGAAAATTCAGCAAACCAATAAATATAACATATAATTTATTTTCATGCATACCTATGCACTTTTTTTTGTAACACAATCGACCGTCACCCATGGAAAATTGGGACTCCACTGCATTTAAATTATATTTATTGCTACAATATTTTATTTTATTTGAATTAATACACATTCTATTTAATGATTTTATTTTAAAGTATCATATGTTGTGTAAAATATTTATTGTGGGATGTAAAACTACTATTACCTCCAGTTCATTACTGGCCTTAAGTCATTTTTCATAAATAAGTCCTACAAATTTATCTACCCACAAATTTAAATTGAAGAGAAGTAGAATTATTTTTATTTACAATACAATACAAGCTACACTGTTTATACATGTTCGAGATATCTTTTATATAATTTAAATGTGCAAGTTTTTTGATACCTTTTTTAAGTGCACAATCTGTAAACAATTATAATTATCAAATGTGATTATACATTATGAACTTATATTCTATTAATCATAGATAATATCCTGTCATCTAGTATTGGATTGTATTTTGTCTCATCAAGTGAGTATGATGCGTTAAGAATCTCCATTCAAGTGAGATTTTTTATCGACAGCTTTGAGATATTTTTTATTATTATTTGTATACAGTTTATTTAATAAACTTGCATTTATTACTTAATAGATTTATTAAGTAAATAATAAATAATTGGGTTGGTACCACTTATCGTTTATAGAATACAAGTTCTTTAAATGTACTCACATTTGACGATGACATTGCTATGTATTTAGATTGAACTCCAGAGAATTATAGCATATGCCACCAAAAGCACTTGTGTACTTGAAATAAAATTTGTTGGTTGACAAAGTTGGAGTATTTATTTAAATTATTGATGTTAATTTCATTTATAGGATTTCCAAAATATTATTCTTTGTTTTCACATAGAATTTTTTGAGATATTACATTAAGAGGAATTTAATAGAAAGCTTTTACATTCTGGTATTTCAACAGCCATTCTACATTTAACAATTTTCCTTTAATACAAACATAAATATCTATCAAAGAATTAACATGTTCATGGGTATGTTTACTGTTTTTATATCTGTCAAAATGGGAGTTAAAATTAAGTCCATTTCCATTTTCCAAATTGTTTAAAACAAAGTTTTCGTAGCAGTTTGTCCGGCTCATTCATCAGATTGTTTTTGACCTTTGATATCTCCTATTTCTTGTTTTCTCTAAAATAAATACTAATAATCTTCCTGCAAAGTTAACATAGTTGATTGCTGAAGGTTTTGACTTATTGACTAAGAATAATACACAAATTTATTGTTTTGATATTTTTGTAAGATGATACTACCTATCTCTGTCATATTGCTATTTTTTTCTCTTTGTAGGGGTTTGTTGATTTCTTTCAAAATCAGAATGTTTTTCTCAAAATATGAACATCCCCAGTCTTTTTAGTGTGCAGTTTTTTGAAAAATTCTTTAATCTAGTAGTGACCAATAATAGGTGTGAATGCATATTTTCCCATACATTCATTTCAGATTATCATGCTACTAGTTAAAATGTTTCTTACAGGTAATCAAAAAAATTCTATTTTATATAAATGAAAATAGTTTTTTTTTGTTTATAGAGAGAAATATATAAATATCATATCAACATTATTCACTGTTCTTTATGTTGCAAACTTATGATTGATACTTCATGTCTGATCAGGTGGAAGCAGAGTTGGCTGAAGCAGATCAAACTCAGTGTAATGCAGCAGATAATGTAGAGGTGCTGTATTACTTTTTATATTTATAGATAATCCAATATCATTTAAATCTAGTTGATACACACTCCTCCTTTATCTAATAAATTACATTAAACCAAACACACAAAATATTAAATCCAAAAGAAACAAAAAAAAAGACAAGAAACCATAATAAATAAGTTTATACTGCTCTGTGATAGTTGTGGTCACGTCTTTATGATATACGATACTTAAGAAAGATTTTTTAATTTCCCAGTAATTAATCATTTAGAAACCATCTGTTATTTTTCATAGAGTTGCTAAAACTATTGAGGTTGGCAAGAAAGTAATTTTTTAGTGTGAAATAAAACTCAATTTTTTTAGTCTAATATCTTCCATTCTGTTTACTTTTGTACCACAGAATTCCTATTGTAGAGATTCCCTCACATATCCTGTAGTTTTCTTTAACTTTCATCCAAGAATTATTTTTGTAAAATGCATGTTTTTTCATAAGCTTTAATGGGAACCTTGATCTAGGAATTAACATATTACTGAATGTCTGTTTAGGTAACATACACAATTAAGGGAAAAGCTGCCTAATGTAATAAGATCACAAAAAAAATCGTAATTTGGAAAACTGGGTATTGAACCTGAGTATCTATAGTTAGTTAGTAGTTAGATGTGCTAAGGAGAGGCAGTATAGGTTATGATTATCAATATTTATTGTAAAAAACTATTCTCAGCCTTCTTTGAATTCCAGTAAAGCTCTTAATACTGTTTAAGAAAGATAATTTCTGATTTTTGCCTCTTATCTTCTTAAGTGTTATATGCTTCAAATCTTCTGTTACTCTTGACTCCTCAAATCCAGTTTCTTTCCATAATCCATGTAGAAATAGACTGTGTATTACACATAGTTGTAGTTCGAAACTGTGTGAAAGACAGTAAACAGTTAATGATTATATTTTTGATACATTTCTTTGTTCTTGAATTATTGAAAAAAAGTTTACGAGAGAAAAAAAAAGAACTTCTCTTTGTCTGTACAATCCTTTTGTTCTGTCAAAAGATAAAATTGCAACTGTAGCTCTGTTTTACAGCTAGAATAAAACCACACTAATGATCCACCCTATTGAGTGGTAATTTTGAAAAAAACACTTAGCATTATATAGGAGAGCAGGGTATCCTGCTGTTTTTTTTTTAAATGTAGTATTCACAGAGTTATTTTTTCAGGTGTTTCGTGTTGATGAAACTAGTTTACCGAATATTGAGCTGGACAATCAAGAACTTCCTCCAGTATGATACTTCGTTAAACTTATTTATCATACTTTTTTATGAGACAACAGTTAACATTTATTTGTTATTAATTTTTTTTTAATTTCCAGCGGGAAGAAAATCAAGAACAGCCTTTGCAGGAACCATAGTCAATTTGATATTACTTACCTCTGTGTATTTTACTTTTATCTTCGACATTAGAATGATAAGAGTTGATCTATTGATTATCATTGACTGGGAGGTTTGGGGAATTTTATAATATAGTTATATTTTTTTAATTACATTTATTTCATTCTGTGTTATTCTTTATTTTATTATTTCTTGTATATAAATATATTTATATATTTAGTTAACTTAATTAAAATTATTTATGTTTAGTCTCATTACTTTATTAAATTGTATATATTCTGTTATGAAATTTAAATGGCTAATGTATATGGTTGTTTAAGTTGATTGATTTCAAATTTAAAGAAATTATATTAATTAAAATTGGTCCGTTGCCATATTAAAAATTGTGCTTTGTTCCTATTTTAATTTTTGTTTGTTTATTATTCACAAATTTTAATTGTTTTATATATTTTTATGAACTACATTTGATTGAAAATCTTTCTTTTCTTTTTCTAACAATGTTATAAACATTTTGTAATTGTATTGTGTATGAAATATAGAAATAAATACATAGCCACAAATATTTGTGTTTAGTTTTATATATTAATTAATTGCAAATCAAACAGAGCTATAGGTATTGCGGTATAAGGATATAATTCGACCATAACTAATATAATTTTTATATTAGATCTCAAAATTCTTTACGTCCACAACTGTATTCAAAGAGTATATAGAAACTTTTACAACAAACTGAAAGGAATCACTTACTCCCTTATACGACTGTCTGTCTACACCTGACTTACCTGGTAACATTTGGAAGGTAGGAGACATTTGAATTGAGATCTGAGAAAAAATAGAAATACATGGGACAAAGTCCCCTATGAATAACAAAGATGTACAGATTACAAATTCACTCCTGACAAACAATAATAGCTATTACAATATATAAAAAATAAATAAAACTTAACCTTGCATAATAGAAAAAAATAATAAAAATGAAATAAACGATTGTTTAATTGCACACATTCAATCAAGTCATAGATGTACCAAAATATAGTAATGAACTTGTTTGATATTTATTAATTTGTCTTAAGTCTTTTTATAAAGCTTATTTGTAAGTTAAATGTTTTGATTGCCACTTCTAGCTGCAGAATCACAAGCTGTTAGGACAATCATTATGTCTACATCTTGTTACCTTAGTAGTAAACTGATTAATAGGTTTAGGTCTTAGGCCAATTTTGCCTCTGAGGAGTCATATTTTCATACATCTTTCTTATAGAGCTCCTCTTCTTGGATTAGAAGAATCACTATGTAAAATTTCAGCTCTCTATGTCTTGTTACTTAAGAAATAAATTGATAAATGCGTTTTTCGAAAATACTTTTTAGTGCTTCTCTGTATAGCCAACGCGGACTTGTCAAGGCCTTAAACCATTAATACCTGAAGATGGTAGAACAAGTGAAGAGACCCGTGAGTGAATGTGTTTGTGTCCTGTACAATACATGGCATCAGATAAATTCTGTATTTAAGGCAAAACAGAAACATGGCTGCTTGTTCATATCTGGAATCCATAAAGCAACATTGATACGAGATTAACCCGAGCACTATTCCAAAAATGGAGTTCGGATAATTCTGTGGCTATACAGACAAT
The DNA here is from genome assembly GCA_930367205.1 of Acanthosoma haemorrhoidale. Lineage (NCBI taxonomy): Eukaryota > Metazoa > Arthropoda > Insecta > Hemiptera > Acanthosomatidae > Acanthosoma > Acanthosoma haemorrhoidale. The sequence goes on along the minus strand of OV884012.1, from coordinate 111,573,582 downwards.
TGCCTTAAACCTTTCATTGCTCATTGATCTTGAATAGCCCTGCTGGTCGTACCAGCCTGTCTTCCTGCTCATCTAATAGGTCAACCTCTTCAGATTCCTACCTCAAGAATACCGAAGACATCAATTATTTGTGCTGGAAAAATTAGAGACAATACTGAAATAGTATGAGTTTGACACAAGCCAAACTCATACTATTAAATTTTGAACTAGGCAAAGCACATGGGCCTACTAACTCGAGGCTAAATCAAACATAAATGCTATACATTCCATAGTAGACTCAGAAATTGTTAGTCAAACACATGACAGAGGCTCGGGCATGCAGAGATGGCTCGGTGACTACAGTTTATTCACTAAGAGAATGCCATTGAAATTTGGAAGAAGAAAAAAATGACAAGAGAAGTCACAAGTTAAAAGATCTGTGGTGTTGATAGGTCGGTACACTATGAGTTAGTAAGGCGGGTGGGGGAAAGTTGGATAGTCGTTCCCCATTCAGAGGCATTCTCATGGGGAATGGACAGTGGACCCATATAACTATTCGTTGTGATGTACCTGGCAGTACAGCCAGAATCACACCAGTCTTTCTCTGTGAAACAATTCACTGGTGATAGTTTGACTGCCACTGTAGAATTGTTTAAATCAATAAATAATATCTCTCTATATATATATTGCTGATAAAATCAAATTTGAAAAACATTTCAACATTATTACATTGCAATTAACACTGAAAAAATATCGAAATAGGAAAGTTATCAAGATATAAAATAAAGTTACCCTGCAGACAGCAGGAATGGCTCAGTTGGAGGAGATTGGATGAAAACCAGCATGTCTATGGCTTGAATCCTGGTCTTGTCATTATTTTATAATTTTCATTAACATTAATTAACGATTACACTTCATCAGAGGTAATGCAGCACCTGAATATTTTAGCAAATATTTACTTCTAATAAAAACTCTTCTCTACTATGTTTCTTTATGGAAGACCATTCAGCAGCAAAAGGGAGAGCTTACAAGTTTGAAAATGATTAAAGTACAATAAATGAATGACAATAAATCCATTTATAAATATTGTAATAATTAATATTCATAGTATGACTATCTAGTGTTATAATTTCCATGGCAACGCTTTTATAGCCATCAAGGATTACAAATTAGAAACTATAAATAAAGGAAAGTCAAAATCAAAAATGTCTAATAAAACTACAGGTTCAACCATGTACAAGGGGGAGTGTATTTGCCCTTACCTGGATCCAATCAAGTAGGTTCCTTAGAATGAATGGAGTTTCATAAATTAGTTCTAAAAATATTATATATTAAGTAGTATGGAATCTATTCTAACAGTGATTGCAATTAACTCTTCATTCACTTTTGTTAATTTCTTGAACTTTCATTTGTTTCAAACATAAATAACGAAAGGGTTTTTAATACATAGACTGCTTAAAATTTAATTTTTCTAGAGGTTAAGTTTGTCATATTCTACTTATTAATAAAATTATTAATTATTATTTTTGCATGGGCTAGGTTCATCATCAATATGGTAGTTAAAATACTGTTTAATGACTAGTGTGCATGAGAAAATTATTTAGTTGTGTATGTATAAGTATGCCACTGGGTTTTTTTTCTGAGGACAATGAGGGAAACCAGTGAAAGCAATCTAAAATGTTGGTACATTATTGATTACTACAAAAATATGCTGATCATTTGTTCAGCACTAAAAATTTAAGCTTTTATCTTATTTTTAAACCCTTATCGCTCCTCAGTTTGCATTTATTGTCAGATTTGAAAATCTTTAGAGGCATTCAAAAGTGTTTCTTGCTTCAAAATAATTTTAAATAGATGATTTTGAAAAGAAATCATTCCTGTTATTACATTTATACATTCCTACATTCTTTAGTACATTTATGTTTTCTCATTAATATTACTATGTTCCATCAAATAAGAATATTTCCATAACTTCAATGTTTCTATTAATTGGGATATAGCAGAAAATATAATTACAGGAAAATATCACAGCTTATACCATCTACTAGTTAACATTGTCTTAAAACAAACTAAATTATATACTCACAACATTTTATTCCCTTCCCACTTCAGCTTGGCTTCGAGTTCACTGAAATCTAAAACCTTAAAGCTTTACCTTTAATCAAATCAGTTCAGTTTACTTTTAGACAGCTTGGTAATTCATAATAATATAATTTTTATAAATATAATAACTTCAAGAATGGAAAGGAGTTATAAACAGGCTTTGAATTCAAGCATAGAACTTAAATAATCACATCTATTATATATTATTTGGTGTGGATCTTAATGATTACTAGTCACTTTGACTCATTGTGACTGATAACCCTGTTATTGTTCCCAGATGAACCAGGCTTTAATAAAGCTCAATAAGAGTTTGGGTCTCATTTTTGCAACTTATTTCATATCCATTTCAGCCTGCTAAAGGTTAATACTTCCACAATATATGTATAAATGACTTTATCTTATCAAAGCATAGGTGCCAAGAGGAGTCAATGCATACATGTAAGCTCTCTTTTAAGAGTTTCTCGTAGGCTCTAACCATCGAATCAAAATATATAAACAATACTCTTAACTGCTGACTTACACTCCTTCATTCAAGATGAATTGTAATTGATGTTACCTCATAAAATAAAAGCTTAGTTCAATTTGTTTTTGAGTAATATTTTAAAGATAAAATATGCTGAACGTTCAGTAGATCTAATGAGGAGGTGAACACAACGTTCCGACGAGGAGCCCTGGACAGAGAACTATGTGAGTGCCACAGGCACCACTGGAATCCACACTACAGCAGGGCAAGATTCCTAAAAGAGAAGGAGAAGGCTTACCGGGATGCTATGATACAAGTAGCAACAGAGGTAATATTTACATCTCATTTTAATAAGCATATTAGTAATCAAAGAAAATTTGATGAATGCTTAAGTCTCTGTGCAACATTCAGATTAAGCAGCTAAGACAAACTCAGGTTTATTAAATATTCAAAGAGGAGCGAATAATTAACTATAAGAACCCATAGGCTAGGGTTTCAATTACTGAATTTATATTACAATGATTATAACTATTTCAATGCATTTTAATTACTTGTCCCACTTAAAAATGTGTTTACTGTAAACCACTTTTTGAGCTTGTGGAGGAATAGGCTAGCACATTGTCATTGAGTATACTGTATATCCCATACGTTACAAGCTCTCAGATAACTGGCTTCCCTTTCGGTACAAGCAAGCAGCTCTTGGCTACTTGGACACACCAGATAGGGTGGACCTGTCATCAGTCTAGAGGAAGCAACCTACCGGTGTATTGTGGTCTGTCCTTTAAACGGGTAATGTATCACACTTTAATTTCTTAGAGATTCCAATTCCAAACAAAGAATGGATATTTTAAAGTTAAATAAACAAACCCTCATAGTAAATAATTTCTAAATCAAAAAAATAATTAAAGATCAAGAAGCTGGTTAAGAAACATAGCCACCCTGTAAAGCATGAGCTTTTCATTTCTTCACCTCCTAAATCAAAGAAGAATCATGCCCCTTTCATCATGACATTATTTTTAGATTATCTCTGCATGTTACCTTACTCACTGGGAACCTAAAGTGAAGTAAACAGGGCTTCCAACATTGGTCTAATCACCTATCTGAAATTTCATGGATTCATAACAAATTTATCAGGCTGGTGAATGTGTTGAGGCAGATCCTCCAGGCTTAGTGGCATTATAGATGCAACAAAAGAAGAAAATTGGCGTTCAAAACATTTTTTTTATGATACCTATAACTTATTTTCTGTTAATGTGTTGTATTGGGCGGGAGGATAGGAAATGTCAGTTCCTAGGATATGAGGCAAATGAAAGAAAAAACAAACATTAACAATATTATTTTTATTCAGAATAACTTGGTTTAGCTTCAATACATTTCTATCTAGGTCCAACAAGGTTTTTTATGTCTTGTAAGAAACTTTTTGGCTTTGAATCAATACATTCAAGAAATGAAAATTTTACCTCGTTTTTATTTTGGAATATTTTGTTTTTTTCAAAATGCATTAAACCCTGTGAAAAAATGATAGTCAGTTGGTGACAGGTCAGGTGAATATAGTGGATGTGGTAAAGCTTCTATTTTCAGATCACATAATTTAAAGTTAACTTATTACTAATTTGCCTATCAGTCAGATCATGAGTTACCTACTGGTCCATTTTTTTGTTTTTTCAATAGCATAAAGGTGTCTTATAACATATGAGTGAGTTTTAAGTATTTTGATAGTTCTCTACTTGTCTGATGTGGATTGGTTCTTACTAAAGCCTTTAATTCATCATTATCGAGCTTTGTTTCTGGCCTTCCACGAAGATTCTCGAGACTTGCATTGCCAGATTCATTCACTGTACCATCGCCAAAAGGCATGATGTTTTGAAAGGCTTCGGAAGCATTATGTCCAAGTTTAAATTCATGTAAGAATATAACTTGTAATTGCTCAGATTCCATTGATAGTAAAAAAATTACACAAACACTTGAAAAGTTCACAATAAACTGAAAGGTTTAGCATGAAAATGAAAGAGAAATGTCTACAGATTAATTTAATACCCACTGTGTTAGTGTTTGTAAACAAAAGATGGATTCTTACTTTAATGATTTCATCAAAATAATAAATCTGACATTTCATCTATTCCAACCCAATATTTATATCCACAGGTTGTTTTACACACACATTACATGATCTTAAAATAGTTAATATTTGAAATTTATTAAGATTTGCAAATTATAAATGTTTTGTTTTAACAAATTAGTTTACTACTTTTTACTCATAGATATCCAATTCAATTGAGTGTCTTTTGAATATGTCATCTATACTTAAACTAAACATTAAGGTACAATAATTTTAATCCACTATTTTTTTTTTACAGGCAATAATGTAAAATCATCATGTTAATTTATTTATTCTAAAAGTTCATAATAACTCACTGCAAACTAGCTGGGTCACGTGAATTTTCTTGAGCATGTTATCCACTTCTGACCTCCGAACAGGTCTGGCTTCTCACCATGATGAAGTAATGCTTGCTTTATTTTCTCTCCCACTTCCACAAGACGGCTCTCTGTAACCTGTATTCTCTACTCCAGGGTGTATTTATGAAAATTGAAAACTCGGGCAAATGAGACTTGTTCATTAACTTATATTCTAAATTCACTCTTCTTATTTTAAATTCCAAATCAAAAAATGACTTTTGAAAGAAATGTTTACAATTAAAATAAGTTATATTATAGGTAAAAATGGTCATATATAATATAATTACAGTATGCATCTAATCTGAGTCATTTGTTTTCTTCAGAGGGCTATCTTAGAAAATGATATTATACAACATCCATGCACTGACCCAGAAGAGATACTAACATCTTTGTATGGAAAAGATTATGCAAATGCAGGTATAAGACATTATTAAAACATCAACAATATATAAATGATTTAATACAGATGACATCAAGTAAGCTAATTATGTTATTATATCTAAGAGCAGCCGCAAAATTAAGTCAGTTAATTCATTATATCATAACAAATGGTGCTGAATTTATAAAGACTTCGTCCAAAAACATTTTTAGGACTCTCCTTTTTTGTAATGGTTGAGGTAGCTGTTGTTTTACAATTCTGGATACAAAGGTTTCTGATTCTTCATTCTATTGGATTTCTGTTATTTAGAAATATATGGCTGACAATATGATAGCCCCTCTTTTTAGTCATTAAGAGTCCCATGTAAAGACATAGATAGCATGTCAAAAATATATATACTTTTTCACTAATAACCAATAACCAATTTCTTTAAATGGGTATATACAGAATACATTGTATATTTAATTCCAATAAGAGTGGCCATTGGAAGTAGATTGTGGAATGGATCTTACAATGTAGTTTTTCTTTTTTTGTTTAGGGCATGTCAACCACAAGGGTCATTGTTGCCCATACAATATAGTTGAAGTAGCCAGGGCAAAAGTTTTTTGTTTTTTTTTAATATGAATGTTCATATCATATATTATATTCATAATGTAATCAATAGAATCAATTATCACAAAGAGCATGTAATTCAGCAATAGTGCGCGTTCTGACCCGACTCGACATAGTCATTTCGATACACTTAAAAAGGGGGGCAACTTAGGGAGCCCACGCAGTAAAATCACCGGGCCGAGTCCCATGGGGATCAGTTGATATTTATCTAATTTACACTAATTATGTTTATATAATACTCATCCATTGGAACAAGACGTAACTGTGAGAAGCTATGTCGGCCTTTCAAAAACTACCCTTGTGTACCAGAGGCAAACTATCATGATGATATTTTCCTCTCCATCAATCAAGTTATTCTGATGGTTATGACATATTTGACAGGTGATTCATTGTACGTTTAAGTAATTACACCAAATTTGATTATTACATCATTGTTCCACCAAATAAAAGTAATTAAAAAAAAATTAATTTAGTTCATAACCAACGAGTTAAGACTCCAGGAGTTCACATTATATTAGATTAGAACAGTTGATTACCATTTTACCAAATAGTGAAAAAAAATAGGAAGTAAATAGTGAAAATAAAGTTCTTTACAAAGACCCTTTATGATCTCTATTATTTAATTTAGGCAAAAAAAAGTTTTGTCGGTAAAATTAAAAATACAAAGGTTTTAAACATTAAAACACAAGAACAAGACTACTGCTCTTTGAATCCACTGGTTTATTTAATCGAGGAGCACATTAACTGTTCGCAGTAGTACTAACACCATGATTGAATGTTGTAGCGTACCCTATGGTCGACTTCAGGGAGATGAGGAAAGAGCCAATTGTAGCCCCTGTAGTGATGCTGAAGAACCCCCTCAAGACGTGTTATAGAGACAATTCAACTTTCAAGACGGTCGCCTTAAGTCCACCTCACATACAAGGCCCAATGGATGTCATCTACAACACAGGTTAGTCCATCATACTTCTCTGTTTATCTATTCATAATAGATTATTCAAATAGCATAACTTTATCATTTCAGCTATTTCCGTTACTTTAAGTCGAGCAAAGTTGTTAGTATTTTATTACAACTTGTATGGAAGGGTCTTTTTCTACTCATTGTGCTATAATATTCTTGAAAAAGTCTAATTTCCCACCCTAGCTGCGCAAATGTGATTTGTGTCTAAAAAGAGCCTTTAAGACTTTGTGGAGATAACAGATTATTCTCTCCACAAAGTTTATTTTTTATTTTTATGAAAGCAGAATGTTTTAAATGTTATATATTCATCTTATACAGTTGACCCAGTCTTTTTAATCTTCATAAGAAACTAAAACTGTCGTAATATTTAAAATAACTAGGATATTATTATAGTTATTTAATCCTATCATTCTAAACCCAAGACCAATATATGTTACATCATATACATATGGCTTCGACTACGAATTTCGGACAAAATCGTTTTAAACCCCTACAGCATCAGGATTAGTCTAATGGTTTATTAGTCTTCTTCAGAACAAATAAATGGTCTATGTGACCGTCATAAACTATTCTAGCACTTTCTTTCGAAGATCAATCATATCCTAATTATTAATTATATTAATAAAACTATCCGATACAACAGCTAAGTTTTATTATATATAACATCACGTCCTGCGAAAAAAAATAACTAAAAATACATAGTTCTCTTATCAGTTATTAAACATATGCCCGCGAAATCGAGCACTGATAGCATACACAACCTGTTCTGTTTCTAAAAAAACTAAAAAAAAAACTTATAACACAAATTAATCCCAGTTAACTTTATCAACACAAACAAATAAACAGGCATAAAATACTGAACAAACTTACTTATCTGACATCAACAATTAGTGGCAGAATTAAATTTAACACCTTAAGACATAATAAAATTCACATTTTTCACCGTGAGTTATGAGAGTTATCAGATAAATCAATCATTATAATTATGCTGAATTAGTCTTAATTTTGTGTACCCATTATGAAATTTTAGAAAATTACAGTTATATTTATTTGTTTTTCTTTCCGGACTAATTGGTACTTTTTAACGGTTTCAGTACCTGTTTCCCAATGTACCGAAAACTTGTATATCTCAGAATACTCAGGAACAATATCGAGTGATGGCTTCCAAAACTACCGGACAAGTCAGCGATATCGAAGATAATGAACAAGAAGTCATTGAACTATATTTAAGTTTATAAACAACGTTTATTACAACCTATTCACTCCTGGCTTCCCAATGTTTTCTGCAATCCACTATAGTTCGTTCGCTAAGATAATCCCGTTGAAATTTGAAAGTAGAAAAAATTGACTAAAGTCACGAGTCGAAAGATCGGTTGCTGACTTGTAGTTAACATGGCTGACTTCCGACCATCCATCCTGGCCGAGTTTGTATATTTAAATTTTGTTGAGATGGTTTTCTGCACCATTTTCCTTATAGTTGCATTTACATGTCGCAATCCAGATACACTGCTTTACAGTGGTCTGGGAGTGGTCAAAACCCCGATTTTTAAGGTGTTCAGAAAATGTGTTCAAACCTATCATTATTGTGTTGAAGAAACTTGTCAATTGAGACAAGACAGTGATTTGAAGGTATCAGGAAGAATGTCGAACATCAAGCGCATCCAATCCTTTCAATCAAAAGTCCTAAGAACAATAGTAAATGCCCCTTATTACGTCAGCAACAAAACCCTTCACAATGATCTGAATATACCCTATATTCTTGAACTCATCCCTTCCAAGTTCATAAACTTCCATGGTAACCTATCCAACCACCCTAATTCCCTAGCACAGTCATTGCACTGCACCACTCATCCCTATAATCCTCCTCGGAGACTTAAACGGCAGTGGACTCGTGACCTGCTATAAATAAGTGACAGTGAGAGTCCTGGCAATGGCCAACAAAAAAAAAAACCTATCATTAACTCTGTACCTCGGAGGGATACAACACTATGTCCATTTTTTTCCATATTGACTTTATTACAGAAAAAAAGTTTTTTTTTCATTTTATAACAACTGCATGATGTAAATAACAATAAATAGAATGTTCTGGTAAAATATTGTTTCAACATCTCAATAAATAATAGCTGTGCCAATAACACTTTTTGTTGAAAAAAAGTTTAAAACTCCTCTCCTGTAAAGTTATGAAAATGGACATAGTGTTGTATCCCTCCGAGGTACAGAACTGTTACATATTTATATCAGATCAGCTGTTTAAAGTGCACTTATACCTACCACTTTTTGTTTCTATTCTTTTATACCTAACTTTTGTTAATAATGATTATCGCTCTTTTTTAACATCTAATCTCTTTTCTTGTTATCATGCGCTGATGCAGAAACACAGCATAGTATGTCGAAACATAATCCATTAATGAATTTGATGAAAATCCTACTTTCTTTCAACAACCTTAATCGATTTCACAACCACCTCTTCCAATAATTTATTTTGTTATATTTTCCGTAAATAGAAGTGCTCACAATATAATTATAAAAAAAAAACAAGCGCTAAAATTTCATTGGATAGTTACAGTTTATTTTAAGGATTAGGACTGTTAAATCCGAATTAAAAGTCTGACCTAGTTATACTTAGTGGAGACGGAAGAGGTAACCACACACAGTCTACTTGGAAAAGTGCCAGATTTAAGATAAGTTTAAATACCAGTATCCCATAATGGTAATAGTTTAATCAAATATTGCATCCATCTTGTTTTTCTTCTTTAATCAAATAATTTTTTTTGTATTGATGGATTTTCAAAACCTGAAAATGTTATCACCACTTTGCATCTATTACGGTCATTGCGAATTATTTGTTTGACCTCGATTCATGAAATCTTACAAGGAGATTTTATTTGAAGACTTACCTACATGAAAATACTTTTAAAAAACTCCTCTAGACATGATTACATATAGATAGATGTTATTCTGTGAGACTACCATGTATCGCAGGTTATCTAACTAGCGCTTTTCTGTTCCAAGCGACTTGTAACCTACGCTGGATCATTGCGGCCTCTATATGTGACTTAGAATTATGACTACCTCCAAAAAAGATAAGTATGTTTATAGATTTCGATATTACAAAGAGTGAAGCAACTTTAAACACATTCCACAAGGGAGGAATAAGTTAGATATGATTTCGCTTTCTGAAAACATGTTATTTGGACCAGACGCACGAGTTTTGAGACCAGGTTGGCCAGGTAGGCTCTGAGGTTAACGGTAGAATTCATTCAGGACTAATTGCGCCAGTTTTACGAGATGTTCTATGAAAGTATAAGTGAAAATTACAAAATTTTCCAAGAAATTTAGAGCAAATATTGCTATCGGTGAAACTGTACTATTAAAAGGGACATTTTAGAATGCCAATGAAAAGTTGACCAATAGGTTTGCTAGTTCGAGCAATGAGTCCAAAAAACCTCACGTCCCTCCTGCTAACACTGCATATAGTTTACTGTATTGTTGTACATATGATGGAACTTCGCTAGATGATTTTAGGAGCGGTGACTTAATACTGTGATACGCTAAAACAGATCCTGATGATTTACTCAATCATATAATAATAATAAATTATCTGCTACAGGTTTGGAACAGTTAAAAAATTGCAATTAAATTAAGATATTTGTCGTACTTCTAATCCGGGAAAATGTGGTCTATTCTATGGGGGGAACTATCTATACGCACAGTATTTTAAAAATGCATAGCAGCCGTTATTAATCAATACATATCATTTCTCAGTTATTATTATTTCGCTTTGAATTTTCTTCAAGAAAGTCCATTTAAAATTCAAGAATTCAACGTAAATACGTTTGTAATAAATGTACCTGAAAATTTAATGGATTGAAATGGATAATTGGATAGTGTAAAATTATAAAAATGCTATTTATCTGATGCATGTTGTCAGTTGGCTGCATTTACAGCTGTTTGAAGTTATGAGGGAGAACGACAGTATATGCTTACCAATAAATGAATATTGAATAGGGGATTAATAATGAATTGACTGTTTCAATACCGCAAATGAATAACCAAATTTATAAAACTTCCTGTGACAAAAATGTAGCTAAATATTCCAGGCAAAATCCCCAAAAAGCTATAACACAATACCTTCTTTTTATCTTACAAGCCATATGATATTTGGAAAATATGATTGTGAGGTAGACATTTTCCCCATTCAACATTCTATGGCCAAGAAGTAATCACAATTAAAGAATACTTCATCAACCAAATTTTTAGTGCAGACATTTTTTGGGATAAAATATTCACATGGATAGAAGAAGGTACATGTATTTGGTAAGTAGATACTTGTAATGCAAGATTTCATTGTAAATATTATGTTATAAGGTTTAAACTTGCGTCAAGGAACTGCTCTGTGAAGGAGTTATTTAAAATGAACGTAGGGGACTCAATGATCATGGTGTAAAGCAGTTTATATAATCAACATATCAGATGTAGCAAATTGAATGAGATAGATTATTTGTTGACGCTTGTAAAAGTTTAAAAATATATTGTTCACTGGGTCTAAAGTTATTTATACAAACAGTATGGGTACACTTTACGGGTACGTCTTCTACAAGTAATTAATATTGAGACGTGAGTATGACTTAAGAAAATTATAGAAGACAACTGGTAAATAACAAGCACTTTCTACCACACTCTCGAAAAAAAAAATAATAAAACAGGGTAGGCATACATCTATATATGAATTCTTGTGAGCATGTTAAAGTGTAAAGTTTGGTTAAGACTTTTTGACCCCACCCCCATCCCCGTATCAATGGCAACAGGCTATTTGGAAAAACTAGGCTAAGTTAGTTAGATTAAGGTTAGTATTTGCACAACTCATTCTTAAGGTCAGCCCATTCTCTCTGTTTATACGCCTTGCATTCTGTACATCAGCCTACCATAGAAAATAACTTGGAACACATTATATAAAACAGTAAATATGATTAGCACGTTGTGCATTTATGTAAAGGTTAGATCATTTTGGAATCTGTCACTCACGTATTGAATGAAGGGTTTTGAAACAAAAAAAACATGTGAAGATATCGAGGCGTTGTCATGGTGCAGTTTAAACTGTTCAATTTTATCTGCTACTCAAATGAAATTTGTTTATGAACAGTGTTAATAGAACTGTGTAGAATGAAAAAATATAATCGGAGGAAAATTGATTATGATCAAGTGGTCGAAAATGAAATATTATGCATTGAAAAAGAATTAAATAACATTCAGGTAGAGACATGAAATTGTCATTGCTGCTCATTAAACTGTTTTATGTTTTTTTAAGGAACATTCATTAATTAATAACCAAGTTGGAGAGGCTCTACTTTCCGTAAGGTATTTATTTTATCTTAGGTCTTCCTGTGTCTTCTACAATCGTAGCTGTAAAAATGATCCAATTGTTCTGAAATTTTAAACGCATTTTCAACAACACTTAGGGCTCCGTTATTTGGTTGAGCTATAATTAATAGATTTATACAAACTAGTTATCTTTCTCAAGTCAATGCTCAGAACCAATTTAAGACTTTAATTCTGTTATTTCTCTACGGTAGAGAATAAATTAATGAAAATGGCGCAAATATAAATTCAGAAATAATATAGGTAATAAAGTTTTGGGAGGTGAAAATAGAAATAAAGTACTTAAAACCTCATGAGCCAGTTTAAGATGTTTTTTATTTTAATATTTTAGATATTTACATCATTTTATAATATTTTAAACGAGGAAACTCTAATAAGAGACACTTGTATATTTAAAATAACAGTTGTATGAAATACACAGTAGGTAGCTTTATTGCCTCTACAACTTTTTATTTTTACATAGTGGCTTCTAATTCAGGACTAAAAATCAGAACAAATTAAATATAATACATCAGTATAAATAATTACTGTTTACAGAAATTTAATAAATAAAATATTGGTAACAATCCTAAAAATAAAAACAAACCCAGCTGTGTATAACGTATAGACAGTTTCATCACTGACTAATAACAAAATCCATGTACGGAAATAGTGCTTTCCCGCAAATTACAATTAGAGATTAAAGTAACTTCGTTAGTCCTAAAAATTTATTACAAAACTCACATTTTTCACAAATATTCATTTGCAATAACGTTCTGAGTATTAAAAAACCTTGGTGAATAATAATACTGTGTCGCAGGAGGTCGTACAGACAGGGGCAACACAAGGAAGTTTTATAAACCTTTTTTTGCCCATAGACAGTAAGAATTATTGCTATCACATGCTTATATTTGGTCTGATTTTTAGTCCTTTAGATGCCTGAGTTACGGAAGCTTAGGCACAGTAAAATTGAAAAGTAGAGTGATTATTTAGAGTGAATACACTTTTTATTTTGTTTTTAATTTACTTCATTAAACTATTTCTAGTGAACTAGATGGCTTAGCAAATAAACTGAAATATTCTTGGCCATAATGCGGAATAGTTTTTTCCACAATGATTTACTAAGTACTTAGTTTACTTTGTTTTTTTTTACTGGAATGCACCCAAATATATCTAGATGTTGTTCCTTCATTTTCCACTTGTTTAATTAGTATTTAAAAAACATAATTTAGTTCATAAATTAAGTTTACATGTTGTACATTAACATTGCAATGAGAACCCTATTTATAAAAAATAATCAGAAAATATTGTTAATATTATTTAGGACGAGAATTTCGGTTCAAGTGAACAAGACCTACGGATCCTGTGGGAAACGATTAACAAAAACAGAATGCAAACATCTTATCAAAGTGCATATGGCGTAAGAAGTATGTATATTTTGTATAACAGTGTAAATTTAAGGACAAAAATAATCAAAGGCAAATAGGCAAAATATTATACTCAAACATAACCCATTCAAATAAGCTTTTCTATTTCGAGCTAAAATATTAAATTTCTTTGAATTGAAAGTAGTCTGAAATAGCTTTTTTCCTTCCATAGTAGCCTTGTGAAAAGAGCGTTTTAACACATTCATTGTAGGTGCTACATGCACTCTGTATTACACATGTATCAGATCAAAAAAACTCTTTGTCGTATAAACATTATAATACACAAACGAGTGCAACTAATTGAAGTTTAACTGAACGGCACAAGTTTAAAACAGTGGCCCGCCATAAAATGAAAGCATTCCCTCGTGCATTATCAATAAATATTTGGAACATATTGAATTAGAGTGGTTAGTACAATTATTTTTCCTGTAGTTTCGTTTTAACACGTCAAACAATCGCAGTTGAAAAAACAAAAGCCTCTAGACCCCGACACCCTCTCCCGTTACCTCCACCTGTTACTCCAACTATTTCATCTACTCTACTAACCTAGGCTACCTGATTTGCTTAGTAAAACTTTTCTATGAAATCAGTTGTTATCTAACGTACAAAAAACATAATAGAGAAATTAAGCAAACAAATACCAAATCAATAGAATACAAGAAAATTGACAGCTGTTTTCGGCGTCGGCTGGCTTTTACAATAACCCCCCGCATGCCTTGTCCGATGAAACATTATTATTTTCTGTAATTCACAATTTTATCACGGTCCGTACAAATGTTCATGTTCATGCACAAATGTTTTTGATGTTAGCTACAAAGCGACCCAGTCTATTCTGGGGGTCATAGACTTTCCCGAGGAGGCCCAGGCGCACCTCACCGTAACTGTAGCGTGACCCACCATTCGGTGACCACTGGGCCAGAATATTAGAGTGAATGGAGGCTTAATCACATACATGGTGGATTCGAATCGAATGATGTACTCATTGTTCCATCATAGCCCCCCCCCCAATTAGTGTTCATATTTTCTCTGATGAGAAGAGTCACTGGAGCAGAATTCGTGCGTTCAAGACTCTCCTCCAACACATATTTTCTATTTATAAAAAAATATTTTAAAATTCTGAAATTTGGCGGCCAGAAGAAGAGAAGCCAGCCACAAACAGCTCAAGAAGCGCCCCAGTCAGAAATTTGAGGCCTTTTGTCAGTTTTGCCGATGCTGTTAGGAAAACAGAGCAGTCACAGGCAATGCCCACTCCCTGTCCGGAAGTTCATCTTCCCCGCCATTCCTCTCATCCCGTCAACCCACAAACTCAATCCCACCCTCAACCACACATTTCACATATTCCTCCACCTTCAAGTTCTTCAGATCTCACAAGCCTATTAACCTCACTCCTTACAGAGTTCAGAACCCTAATTACCCCTCTCATTTCTCTTCTTACAAATCTTGTATCCTACCTTATCCCCGGGAAACGAAATCTATAAGTGGATCCTTCCGACTCCTTATCCATTCTCCTTTAGATTGCGAATAGTGTTCGCACCCACACTAACTGACAGCACTAATCGATGTAGCTCTCATTACTGAAACAAGACTTACGAGTAAACGACACTTTACAGTTCTACAGAACCAGACTTATGAAACAGACCACCCAAATGGAACAGCAGATGCTGGTACCACTGTCAATGTCCATAACTCCATTTCGCATCACATAGCTCCTTTGGTAGCACACAATTTCCATCAGTCCTCTGCAGTGTCAATCAGCAACTTCACTTTTCCCCTCACCACAGCATCGGTGTATTGTCCTCCTAATAAACCCATTTCCGATTCCTAATTCATCTCCTTTTTTGACTCCATCGGACATCGTTTCTTTATGGGTGGGGACTTTAACGCGATGGACCAACATTGAGGCTCAAGATCCCCAAATACACGAGGACGTGCTATGCTCTCTGTACTCACACGAAAACATTGCTCCACTATCTCTCCTGACACAGCCACCTATTGGCCATCTGACCCCAAACGAAATTCTGATCTCCTTCACTTTTTTTTTCTACAATAGTTTAGGGCCACTAAACTATTCACTTACAAGCCTCGATGACCTCTCCTCCGATTATAGCCCTTTGATTGTAACCATTTCCCTAAGACCAATCCACAAACTGCCATTTATTAGGGGGCCAGTTGATTGATACCATTTTTGCCAGGTTCTTACGTACGGAGTCTGTAGAAGATGAGACCTAGTAATATCTCTGAAAACATCCCAAGACCTAGACGATGCAGGGCATTCTTTCATAACTCTGATCCAGAGGTCGGCTTAGGAGGCATTGTCAACCGAATCTTTACCGTCATCAAAAAATTCACAATCAAAATCCTTTATCATAGCATCTCAAAGACCTAATTCAATCCAAACGCCACTCGAGAACAGTGTGGAAAAGATCCCGACATCCTGCTGATCGTCGCTCACACAATCATTACTGCAGATTGGTAAAGCGGCAATTGGCATCCTTCCGATCCGATTCTTTTAATTTCTACCTCTCCTCTCTGTCTACCAGGGATAACTCCCTGTAGAATGTAACGAAAAAAATCATAAAATATCATCCTGTTTCACACCCACTCCACCATGATGATGGGTCCAGGGCGACTTTGGATGGCGAAAGACCGGAAGAATTCGCTCTGCATCATTCCCGTACTTTCACACCTCACCTTTCTCTTCTAAACCATACTCACAGCACAACTGTTGACATTTCCACACTTCGCATATCCCTCTCTCACTTCCACCAAAAGCCACATCTCTAAGGTCATATTTCTTCTGAAAAAATTACCTTACCGAATATCTCCCGGATATGATATCCTTACTCCTCAAATTCCCCAACAACTTCCTCCTAAAGCCATAATCTTCCTAACCTACATTTATAATTGCATTATCCGAACGACGCAATTACCTCTCCTCAGGAAACATTCTATTGTATTATTGGCTAAACCCGGTAAACCACCCAATAACTACTATCCCATAAAAGCAGGAGTTTCACAGGGCAGCGACCTGGGTATCATCTTCTATAACATATACACCCTCAATGTCCCCTCTACCCTCAATACCTTCTTGGAAACATTTGCAGATGAGACCGCAGTCCTGTCATCCCATCCAGACCCCGATATAGCATCCCATAACCTTCAAAAACACCTTGATGAGATCGAGTATTGGTGCAACCAATGGTGAATCAAAGTTAATGAAGCAAAATGTTCCCGCATTACCTTTACCCTCTGCCGTAAGCCCTGTCCACTTGTTTTTTTAAAGTCCATTCCTCCTCCTGTATCCGAGACAATACGGTTTTTAGCCTTCCATCTCGACAAAAGGCTGATTTGGCCACACACGAGGCTAAAAGACAAGAACTAAACAGATGCTCTGGACAACTGTAAAGACTACTTCGAAGGACATCCCATCACTCAATAGAAAATAAATTACTAATCAACAAAGTTATACCTAAGCCAATCTTCACATACGGAATAGAGCTATGGGTGACAGCAAAAAAGTCGAACATCAAGCGTATCCAATCCTTTTAATCCATAGTCCTGAGAACAATAGTAAATGCCCCTTATTACGTCAGCAACAAAACCCTTCATAATGATCTAACCCTATATTCTTGAACTCATCCCTTCCAAATTCATGAAATTCCATAGTAACCTATCCAACTACTCTAATACCGTAGCACTATCATTAACACTGCGCCACGGATCCCTATAATCCTCCTCGGAGACTAAAACGGCATTGGCCTCGGGACCTGATATAAATACGTGACAGTGGGAGTCCTGGATATGGCCAGTTTCACCAATCATGTCCGTAGCGTTTGTGGCTCTCGCGCACTTCAGTCAGCCTCCACAGGCTCTTGTCCAGTGACGCGGCTGACGGAGGAGCGTGGGGGACTTCCCAAGAATCCACTTCCTCTTCCTGGTTGTCAAACCATGTGGACTTGGGAGGTCTCTGGGCTGTTTGTAAATACTGTATGAATGAGCGAGTGAATGAAAACTGTAAATATGGTATGAATGAGAACATTTATCACAAATACTTATTGCCCAATAAGGCAGATTGTAATGTTATCATGAAAGAGTGTTTTATATATACATATATGATGGGAAGAGATTCCCCGAGTTATCAGGGAATAAACACCTTTGAGCTGAAATTGACCTAGCAATTAGAAGATAACTTCGTTTTTAACTCAAATCATAAGGAATTGATTGCAGCCGAATACGGCAAGATAATTAAGGATGGATTATTTAAAGAAATTATGCAACTTTATCACATAATTATTTTTAAAAAAATGAGACAGTCTTGTATCTTTGGGTCAAATCCCAGATTAGCTTTTCATGGAATTCATAGTTCTCAAATGCTCATATTACATACTACAGAAGTAAATTTGCTATGTAATGTTTCTCAACAAGTTTGTACATGACCATGCTCTGTTCGGAGAAAGATACATACATACTGTTCAACAAAAATTCAATAAATTGTATATTTTTAGATTTATTTTCATCCAAGCTATAAAAATTCTGCGAGAATATCCTTTGAGAGCTCCTGAATACTGCAGCAATAGGCTGCATTTTGTAATGGTAATTAAAAATTGCACCCATGTCTGGGCTACAAATTTCTAGGCTAGCATTTAGAAAAGGTTCCACTGCTAAAAGACCCTATCAAAACAATTAGCTGATGCCCCTTCAGCAGCTTTCCATTTATTTTTATCCACTGTTTATAGGAGCTCGGCCAAAGCAAACTAGTATCCATCAGGGGAAGGTGTACCCATCTTACAAAATTGAATAAATTTTAAATATAATATGTGAATCATTTAATGAAAACGGTTCACGATTCTATTCACAAAACGGTCCTTTATGTTGTATTCACGAAATTTCAAGTTAACATACCCAACAATATATATTATACAAATACTCTAGCACAATCTATCTGGTTGAAATAAAAAATATAAAACCCCCACAGACTATTCCAGTGAGTAATTCTGGAACGACCGAAAACTTGGCACATGTTCTTTTCATATGTGTATAACCCACCACGTGAATTCACTCACCATAATATAGATGAAGCGACCGCTAACTACATAAGATAAATCACCCTATACTCTATTGTATATATATATTGTAAGTTAATTTAAACAAATGTAAATAACATAAATAAGTCATTGTAAATGTGTAAACAATAAAGATGTCACAGCTGCAAACCGAGTGTTAACCGCTAACCCAAAACAGGTAGAAACCCCACAGCCTTTGGCTGCCTACACAAAGACCGACCACTTACTTAGCCCTAATTGGTTACAACAAGAGAGAGAGAGAGAAATGTTTATTTAATTGATTAATTTGTGCCTTATAACGAACAATTTGTATGTCAATGTTATTGGTTTAGGAAATCTTTAGGAATGAACTGTGTATTCGGCTGTCTTATTGTTTCATTATTTACCCGTTATATATTCCAATATATTGTCGCTGGGCCTAAATAAAGAACTTAACTTTAAAACATGTCATGGGCATTCGTATTTTGCCCATTTTGATTACTTCTATATTTACTATCAATAAGATGCTGCATAAATCTGGTTGTAATACATCTTTCAGATCAATTCCATGGTCATCTATTTTGAAAAAAAATATATAATTTTTTGGAAAATATGTATAAATGTAAAATTTAAATATTTCTACATTGATAAGTTTTCTTTTTGAGCAGGTATTGTATCTCATGGAAGGAATTCCAGATCGTTTTTAACGGAGAAGCTGAAAGAAGCATCCTCAAAACTAACCAATGACAATGTGAAATAAATAATTGCTACGTATTAAATTAATAATATTGTTTTCTGTTATTTTAATAATATTGCAGTTTAGGAGGAGACTAGCTGCAGCTGAACAGGAAGAGAGAGAGAGAGAGAGAGAGAGAGAGAGAGAGAGAGAGAGAGAGAGAGAGAGAGAGAGAGAGAGAGAGAGAGAGAGAGAGAGAGAGAGAGAGAGAGAGAGAGAGAGAGAGAGAGAGAGAGAGAGAGAGAGAGAGAGAGAGAGAGAGAGAGAGAGAGAGAGAGAGAGAGAGAGAGAGAGAGAGAGAGAGAGAAGAGAGAGAGAGAGAGAGAGAGAGAGAGAGAGAGAGAGAGAGAGAGAGAGACTTGTCAGAGACATAGACGTAACTATCGACCATTTTAATTGTATTTTACAAATTTCTTTAATCATGTTTTAGATAAGAGTACGTATTGAATGTAGTGATTTAGTGTTTTATTTAACAACGTTTGGTAATTAGCGTGCTGAGAGTCGTGATACAACTTTGGGCCAGACAGCACCAATAATACTAGAATATATACAAGCGATATTGATATTCTTTTGTATCTGATACATTACTATCTGATTCTTTTGTAACTTATACTGGATTGAATTGTTATAACCTACTAACCTTTGACTCTTCTATAAAATCTTAATGAAACATTGGGATTTCAAAAACATCCAACGAAACATTGATATTGTAATCCCGGTGTATCATTGTTTTTTGCACGTTCTCTAACAAATAAATTTAAGTTAGATCATAATTCTATAATATTTTAAATGCAAACAGTCCAGAAAGTGAAGGCCAAAATATGACGATTACAAAAAAAAAAATGGTGTAGTTCTGATTTTTGGTAGTTAGAGGGAAGTCGTCTACAACATACTGATTGAGCTGAGAAGGACTGGGGGTTTATTACGAATTATTGAAAAACAAGGGAAAATTCAAGTTTTGATTAAAATTCCTAATATGTACACTACAAAACTAAAAACTAAATATGTACTAAGTTATTCTTGATAATAAAAATACTTCAAGTGGAAAAGAAATAAATTATTTTTTTACTTACAAAAGGATTGTTGACACGCATAATCAATTGCATTTTCCATGGCCATAACAGCAGAAAACAGTTTATTACGGATAAGCGGGATTTACGAATTAACGTTGTACTAATCACCGAAATTGCACTGTTCTACTCATACACACTGATGGTGGGGATAATCATGAGGGGGGGGGGAGGTTTAAAGGTTGTTCTGCCAACTTCTTCACCACGAGTAAATATAAGTTACCTTCTTCTTGGACCAGAAAACACCCGCCTTCCGTTGTTGATTACCATTGTTGGGTCGGGCCAGTAGCGCCTTCCTCTTCTGGTCGCCTCGGTAGGAGGCTGGGTGTACTTGGTGCACTTCAGCGGGGTGGCAGCGTAAACAATATCCCATTCATGAACACTTTATATTTAAGAAAATGGACATTTAAGCACATATTATAAAAATAAATAATTAATAAGGCGCTAAATATAATACTTAGCTCCAATTTTGTTCGGTGATTAAAATGTATCAGAAATTTTCGCATTATTGTAAACTAATTTCAAACCACACTTTGTTTAAAAGTTACATGGGAAATATGCACATATTTATATAAAATCTGCCTATTTAAATATTGATTCAAATTCAGATTTTATTGAAATTGATGTTCGAAAATTGTGTTTTGTAGAAAATCGATTGTTAACCAAACTAATACATTTTTGTTTTATCAAAAGTGATCCGAATTCGTTACTTATTTTATAACTCTCCTTTGTCCTCTATATGTTATCTGTTCCAAAAATGTATGTTCTGATATATTAAGACAGAGTGAGAAATTCAAGAATTGACAATTGCAATGATAAGTCAGAATCAGAAGGGTCACAAGGGGTTGAATCAGCGAGGAGGGGGACCTGATCTACTATCAGCTACTTATCTTTCTGTGTCAACGGCAGATGGAGCTGATTCACGGAGCAGCCCCAACCATACTGTCACAGTTTCCATTAGGATACATGTGATTATCTATCCAAGTATATCTATATATCTAACTATGTATACATGGGCATCAGCTTCATTTTGAATGGATCAACTCCTTGTATCAATTACTTTTTCGTACCTGATTGATACAACCTTACCCAGCCGTACCAACAACCAATGTTGTATTGCTTGTGTGTTATTTCCGACATCTAATTCATAGTAGTTGATGGTATGTGTGATGAGCGTTGCTTATTTCTCTGATTTGGGGTGTCTGATTCTTTTATAAGCAATATGCCACAATGGCTACACACTCAGGAAAGGAAAGGGCTGGAATCCTCGTAGTAATTGAGACAAGTCTTTGGTAGAAGAGACGAATCGGGCAGGAAACCCCTGCAATTAGGATAAACACGAGGCCCATTTATTTAACGTATTTATTTGATATGCGTGATACGAATTAAGTCAAGTCAAATGGACAAGATCATTTTTCCCAAGTGGCACTCTATTTTTGTACGTTATATTGAGTTGGTTAGTCGCTACTTTTTACTAGGTCTGTATTGTACAATCGCACATTTTTTTTGTCACCTGACCATCCAAATGTACGGCCCCACGAATTAGACTATTCCGGATCTACTTACTGCCAGTAAATAACGTAACAAAAAACTTAAGGACAAATAAATACTAAATTATTAACAGTTTGTGCATTATGCCTTTAAGTATTTTTTTTTAATATTATGATATTTTCTAAATGTTTTATTAGTAATTTTTAGTTCATTTTGAAAAGTAAGTTTTATATGGAAATAAATCTAATAAGAAAAAGGAATAAACATTTCATAAATATATGCGAGTTACTTTTATCTAACTTTTAAATTCTAAGAACCTAATTAGTTAGAGGTATATGTACCAAACAATTTTCATTATTTATAAGCATTGATTTTTCTTTTTTTTATTATTTCAGTTTATCTAATTATTTGTTGTTTTCGAAGAATAATGTAGTCTTGGTAAGCTATATCATTTTTGCTACATAGATCACTTAGCCCATCCATTCAATAATTGTTAAAAGCTTTATTACTTAAGAATAATCCTCCCTTGTTGTCATTTTATCTTCGGTCGGTTGTGGTATTGTTATGTTTTGCATGAATGAATGAATGTATAAGTTTAATCATCATTCATTTGTGCCTTCCATGTCTTGATTCTAAAAATGAAATAAGCGGCTACTCAAGAGTACATATCCGAGTTTTCTTGAAATAAATCCAACTATACCTCGTTCGCCAATTCGTTAGATATTATCGTACGTATATCTCTTTCTTAGAAAAACACTATTTTCTAACTTAAACCAACAAATTAAGGCATATAGATGTTTTTGCTGATACAAAACATAGAAACGAATGTTATTATTGTAAATTTTTATTATTCTACATTATCAGGGTTTCCATTCGTAGAATACCGATTCCTTCAAGAAAAAAACTGTTTATATTGGTTTGGACCCCATTCTTAAATAAATCCGATAGCAGACAAATAGAATTCTTCAAGTCCTATACTAATAGGCCGGACGCATTTTCTAAGAAGTTCTAATTCACCACTCGTTCTGAAACTCTATTTATAAACTGTCTTGTCTTGGTCAAATAATTTTCCCAAGTCTAAGAAAAGATATTTCACAATTTAAGTTATTTGCCAAGCCCGAAGAGGGAGTCTTTACTTTTAAACAGATTTACAAAGACTGTCTTTCTTCTGTCTGTATGTCCGTATGTCAGCAATTCGATTGTAATCGTAAAATGATTTTTTTTTTTATTTATGTTCCGCAATGTATGCAATTTAAAATGAACAAAGTCATCAATAAAGTTATAAATTAAATAAAGTGTCGATGGATTACGCAGATTCCTGTCACAGCTCGGTAACAATAAAATATAAGGAATTTGTTTTTTGGTAAAAAAAAAACAAAATACTACAAATCCAACGAAATCAAAAAGGTTATTAAAAAAAAGTCTGAAAACCTAAAATAGGAATCGCCAGAAAGAACAAATTTTGTGTTAGATGTTACCAATATTCTAACAATTTACAATAATTTTCTTTTAAAAAATGCTATTTATTATTATTTGATAAAATAAGCTGTACACTCACTACAGGTATTTTATTTTCAAACCCCAATTCAGATAATTCAATTTGACTGCCTGATATGTTATAAAATGAAATCTGGAAATTTAAGACAATAAAAAAATCGCAAAATAACCTACAATACAGGAGGTAAAAAATAATGAATGTGTAATTGTTAGTTTGAAAGCAAATAGTTTCTTTTGACTGAACAAAAATACTTCATTCATAACTTTAAAGCATTCATTAAGAGTGAAATTAACGTACAACTATTGTAAGTGCAGAAGTGATTGACTCTTCAGCATAGGAGGCAATTTACTTTCCAACAGATTGTAGGAACCGTTTCTTGACGTAACTACTACAATAAAATCAGAAATGAAAGTATTCTGAAAAATAATGTATTTTACAATTAAATCTTAATGATTGAAATAAAATTAAAAAATTGAAAAAAAAAAACAACAACAATATTTTGCTTGAAGATGTATCATATATTTCCCAATTGATCTTTGATTTCACGTCTGGTAAGAGGTGTTTTCTCACTGTAAATAAACCTGGTCGTTGTAGTCCCCGAATGATTTTCAATCAAACATCATTTTTTCTAAGAATAATATTTCAGTATTTTAATATAATTAACGTCCGTGTTTTCAATATTATTTCGTAACTTATATAATTTTATTTTGCTTGTTTGATTTTTCGTGTGTGTAAAGGATATTTCTGTTATTTTATCTTATTTTTAGTTTTTCACATGCTTTACAAGATTTCGTTTTTTTTCTTTCAAATACTATTATTGTTTGCAATATTATTGTTTTACATATTTTACACCAATAATAGGGCTTGTGAATGTTGATGAATTCTCTAGAATAAAAAAAATAAATTTTGATGTGGAGCAACATGTTATTTTGTAGCCCTGAGAGAAATGAGTATCTGTTTAAAAAATGAACGTATCTTGTTCGAAATCTGTAAAAGTAAAATAAATACACATTTTTTGTAATAGGTCTACACTGCATAGTGTAACCCAAATATAGGGAAGGGAAGAAGGAGGCTATAATATCGAGAGCCCCCATTTCTATTTATTATAGGAAGATATTACACAATTATTTAAAACATTTTAGGCCTAACTGGTGCTATATAACATGATAAACCAGAACTAGTTCAGAGGCGAAGCAGTCTGATTTAAATCCATCTGCCTGACTCATGGCTAATTTAAAACAATCTACTATATAGTGACTAAACCCGTCATATAGCAGAGAGGAGTGGGAAGGTTTCCTGGAATTCAAACCACCCATCTTCCTGACTGTCTCACATAGTGGGGCACGAGGCTCTAGAATAACAAATGTAACAGTCTTCGCAGACCAGAACCGTGCTGTCTGTCAGATGTCACAGCATATAATGGAAAGAAAAGTCAAGGTTACAGTAAAAAGTAAACTCGATTTTCTACACCAATAGTTGACAAGTGGCATAGTTCCCAGATGTCTTAAAAATTGACTACGTTATTTCATTTTTGCTGAAAAAGAACTCCTGTCAGAAGCTGGGCATTTTCGTTCTCTCTTCTAACTCACAAACCATACAAATAGATATTCATACCTCTATATCAAGATATCCGCAGAAGCAAAGAAGGCAGTGCTACAGGGTAAGGTTTGGCACCATTCAAGCACCATAGCCACTTGACAGCCATAAATGACTTAAACAGAATTTGGATTAAGTCGAATGGAATGAAGCCAAAGCAATAAATGGCAAGTGATCACTCGTTTGATAGTATAACATACTAGGCTCACTCATATTTACCTTATTCTTACCATTGACAGAGCAACCTGCGAAGAGTGCGATAATGCAATATTTATTGTTTATGGCATCATTGATGAGTGCCAGAAATTCCAAACTGTTCGACAAAGAAATGGACTGCCAGAATTTCCATGAAGACACACTAAATTTTAATAGAACAGAATAGATAGACTATCATATATAGAAACTCTTGAAATATTAGCAATGTCCTACAAGGATGATGTTATGTGGAAAACTCAAGTGTTTCAGTGGTTTTTCCCGTTTTAAAAGTGGGGAAAGGCCAATTAATGACCAACCTTGCTCTGGACGTCCTTCGATGGCCCGGACCAATGAGAATGTTGAAAAAAAACGCTAAATCGTCCTGGAGGATCTACCACGGACCATCGAAGAAGTTGTGGAGAAATCTGGAGTTCAGTACAGCGGATTTTATGTTAAAGATTTGGGGATGAGATGGGTGGCTGCAAAATTTCCCACTCACACAACCTTCTTTGTGCGCCGATTATTCACCAAAAATGGTAATACTACTGCGCACCATCTTCCCTATTTACTCGATCTAGCCCTCTGCGACTTCTTATCATAACCCGAATGAAAAGGGATGATGAAAGGGAAGAGTTTTGTGGACGTTGAAGAAGTAAAGACAAAAACGACAGGGCCGCTGCCTGACATCACAAAAGAGGAATTTAAAGAATGTTTTGAAGAGTGAAATAAAATATTGGACAATTGCATTGACTCCAATGGAGAGAACATTGAAGGAGATTAAAGTTTTTTGAAAAAAAAAATATAATAAATCACTTTATACGAAAATAGTTCGGTTTCTTTTGGGTACGGCCTAGTATACGATATGTCTAATATTTTCAAATATATTGCCATAGAATCCCCATATAAATAATACATACACATGACCAGTGAGTATATAACAACAAAATAAATTCTTGACTAGCTAACATTAAAACAGTGGAAAAATCTTTTTTTTTTTCCCCCCCCCTTTTTTTTGAGATTTTAGTAACGATAGCCATTGAAAAATAATTGTACTCAATGCACTAAAAAAAGTTGAAATATTAGTGAAAAACTTACAAAAGCAGTCGATAAAATATTTTTTAAATACTAATCTGGATTGAACTAGACGATCACATTGAAGCCACTTCACTACAACAACGAATGAAGCTGCACAAAAAGAAGACAATGTTTAGAAAGAGAACAGCTCATGGCATATTTTTGGATATACCCTCCAGAAGATATCTTGATCAACCAAATGTGTTCCCTCTTCAGGTCTCCAATAGGAGCTCTAAATCTGCTTCTATTTTTGAAAATTATAGATGAATCTCTCTAAGACGTGTACTTCCTGTACAGACGGAATCAATTTTGTTACCGATCCCTGATTGGTTTTTAAATTTTAATAGCACTAATTAATACTCATGAATTACTGAAACTAATTGATGCTCGCATTAAACGTCATCCGAATGAAGCTAAAAAAAAAAGGGTTGGGTTTACAGTACAGCATTATTTCGAGTTTCGTTGAGCCTACTGCAATAACTTCAAATTGATCCATAATTGTAACAAACAAACAGAGGCTGCGAAAACAATGTCTCTTTTTTTTTTTTTTTAACAAAAACATGTGGGAATATAGGACGTTATTTACTTTTGTAAAACGTAAAATTTCAATTTGTCATTTTTAAACGTGGACCTTAAAAGTCCCAACACATAATATATATTATTGATCGACGTTGAGATATTTAATTACCCAGCTCATTATAATAGAATATCATTTATATTTTAATTTCACAGGTCACGAAAGAGTTGCGGAACTTGAGAAAGGGTTACTATTTCTTAACTTTGCCATTGTAGAATATTTGAATATGCTACTACAGTGGGTCCTATTCTCTAATACTATTCTCTTGTTCATGATCACTTCTAAAGCAGTACAGTTAATTTTATAATAATAATTATAAATATATATAAGTTAATCACCGGTGGTTAAGATAGATAAAGAAAATAATAAGGAAAGAGGGAAATGCACCAAATGACACACTCAGACTCCATTAAAAGACTGCTTTATTATGGATGATAATTCACATACATAGGATCATGGGTTGTTTACATTCCATGATCGTATAAGTATTCGACAGAGTCAGGCATCTGGCTTTAACTTATAATTATATATATTGAAACCTACCTCATTTTTTACCATTTCTTTTTCTACTTTATTGATCAATTTACCTTAACTAATTTGGCAGGTCCGTCATGAGATCTTTAATTCAAATTGTTTTTATGTCTCCGACATAGGAAATTATCCCGATTGAATCGCCCGATCTCAAGGCTAATGTTGTAGTTATTAATAAATTGAGAAACTGGGAATTGTGAAATATATACAAATAAAATATAATTATAATTATTTAGAGTGCTGACAAAAGTATATAAAAAAATATTCAATTCCTTTTAAATTAGGATATTTACTACTAATTACAAAAAAAACATGAAATTTGAGCTCAATTTCTTTTAATGGATCCATAATGAAAACAATATTAATATCACCCAATCGATGATCTTCCTTTTATCCAATCAACGTTACTTCGGCTGTTGGTTCTTCTCCTCTCTTCCTGTTGGTGACCGCCAAATCGGGAGCTTGCTAAGAGTCCGCTTTTCTAGGTGGTTGGGCTAAGACTGACCGTTTATCTCATCCCCACTCCAAGGAGCATAAGGGAAGATGCTTACCATCTGGTCACATCTGTGAAGGTTCCTGTCCATGATATGCTCAAATATCATGAGTGTTACAATATATATATATATATATATATATATATATATATATATATATATATATATATATATATATATATATATATATATATATATATATATTGTGATATTTTAAAATGATGATTTTTAATGATGTTTGTTTAAATAAATTCGGAAAAAGCAAGCATTGAATAACGTAATAACAATCCGTGGTTCAAGCCTATGAAAGTATGAACGTGTTTTATTGTCGTCATATTAATTATTAATATTTATAATAAAGATAACATCATAACTAATGTAGACATTTATTTTATAAACTACGTAAATTAAGCAAAGTATAAATATTCAAAACAACTGGCATTAAATAACGAGTTGAAAGTCAAGAAGGCAGTGGAGAGGTGCAGATATATATACGAGCCGACAAAGAACCAAAGGACTCTTAGATCAGGAACCGAAGAGACAGGACGCTGGCCGGCCTCGTAGTGCACGAGGTCTGACTTTCACTTTCACCAGATGCGACAACAAAGGAAGACGTCTGGAATCACGCGCTGCAGCTTAGAACAAGTATGCTGATCCGAACCACACGAAGACATCAACACAAAGAACACTGGCCAGTATAATACGTAAATTTAGATTTACTAAAAAACAAAAACACATGTATCTGGCAAATGCCACCAAAAACCCAATGAGATGTGCAGGAGTGAGAAAATTAGAGTCAATTTCCTATTTGGATGGCTTCCCCACTGGAAGCTTTAACTGCTCGATATGGACAGTTTCACGGGTTCAAGAACACTTTGGATGGTCACCAAATTGTGTTCACGAATCGTGATCACCCGGAAGGGACCCTCATAACGGGACACCTCCTTACTCCTATTGGAACCGATCTTACGATACACCGTAGTGCCTATCGCGATGCACTCTTCTAGTGGTTTGACGCCCGCGTTCTCCCTCAACACCCTCCTGGATTTTCCGTGGTAATTTTCGCGTACACCTTCACCCATAATTTCCCCAGTTCCACGCGGTTGGTGGTGAGTTGTGCGGACGTCTCGTCTCCCACCACCGTTCTACTCGTGTCCCGGCGACGCCCACGAAGTCCGAAAAGGATTTCAAAGGGTGAAAACCTGGTGGTCGTGTGAACAGAATGGTTACACGCAATGACCGCCCAAGGCATTGCCTCTGCCGGCTCCAACCCTTTGTCGGCATTGTAGACACGGAGATGATCGCCCAAGGTACTGTGGAGACGTTCAATTCCTCCTCGGCTCTTTGGATGCCCTGGGGTATTGACATGCCATATCACGTCCAGAGCCTTCATCTCTTCCCACACGTTGGTGTTATCGAACTCCTTTCCGCCGTCCAACGCTATCCGATCTGGGACGCCGTAAAATTGGAACCACCGCCTCAGCGCGCTTAGCACTGCTTCCGATGACTTTTCCCGAATGGGGTATGCCATATCCGTTTTGCTGAAGAGGTCAACCACTGTGACTCACTTGTGTCCTCGCCAAGTGAAGGTATCAACTTGAAGGTCTGTGAGCGGTGTTTGCGCCGTTGGAGTCTTGACTTGTTTCCCGGTCGGTGGGCGCCTGTCATATTTGGTACGGTGACAAACTTCGCTCGCAGCTAGAGTTTCCCAGATCGTCTTTCGCATCCCCTACCAGAAATACTTACGCCTCAACGCCTGAGTCGTCTTTTGTTCTCCCCTGTGATTTGTTTTGCCCTGATGGTACGCTAGCGGGATCTCCTTCTGCGTTGGCTCATCCGGGATGGTCTCTACCATCATGGCACACCGTACAAATGTTAGGTCAACCCCAATTTGCTCCGCCCTCCAAAGACGCTTAATTTTTTCCCATATGGTTGCGTTCCCGACGTAATGAAAATGGGTCTTCCCTAGTGTGGAAGCATCATTAAGGGCACAACTAATTTGGTCATTGTTCACCCCTGGAGCCAACCATATGGTCATGGTTGTGGATCGTGGAGAGCTATCATGTGCTTTTTTCATGGGGCCGAAGGTCTTCGTCTTCCAGACTATCTGGCAGCGCTTATTATTGATAATTTCTTCCCGCTCTTCCATGTCCACAGGCCTGTCGTCCGTTGAGCTCCCTCCTCCTGCCGACGGTACCACATCCGTAGACTCTGGTTCCTGTTGGTCTTCTTCTCTTTCCGGCGTCCATCCTCGCAAGAACTGCCGTCCGTCCCGGGAGGATTCCCCCTGATCTTGGTCGAGTGCGTTGACCACCATCGCCCGGGACAGCCAGTCCACCACGACGTTTTCCTTACCGGGCTTATATA
Organism: Acanthosoma haemorrhoidale; assembly: GCA_930367205.1. Classification (NCBI taxonomy): domain Eukaryota; kingdom Metazoa; phylum Arthropoda; class Insecta; order Hemiptera; family Acanthosomatidae; genus Acanthosoma; species Acanthosoma haemorrhoidale. The sequence goes on along the minus strand of OV884012.1, from coordinate 111,543,172 downwards.
TTACCTCCAAGTTGTATTGGCTGAGGAACTCCTTCCAACGCATGACCCTCGCCGACGACTATTTTAATTTACCGACCTACTGTAACGGTCTGTGGTCAGTGTTCACCCGGAACCTTCTCCCAAACACGTAGGGCCGGAAATGGTCTATCGCCCAGACTATCCCTAATAATTCCCGCTCTAGCGCGCTATACCTACTTTCCGCCTCGGTGAGGCGCCTACTGGCGTACGCTACGGGACGTTCCCCTCTGTCCCCCTCCTGTGACAGAACCGCTCCCAGCGCATATTCACGTGATTGTGAACTGCTTCGTGAAGTCGGGAAATGCCAGGACCGGGTGTTCCTGGAGACGATCCACGCACTTCCGAAAATTCGCCTCAATATCTGGGGTGATGACCACCTTCTGACCTTTCTTCAGGAGATTGTTTAGGTGTACCAAACAAGCCGTCATTTCGGGGACAAATCTCCTGTAATAGTTAAGCGTACCCAGCAGGTGCCGGATCACTTTAACGTCCGACGGAACCACCATCTTCTGAATCGCTGCCACCTTCTTGGCATCGGGTCTCACTCCCTCCTTAGAGATCGTATGCTCCAAAAAAATGATAACCTCTTGGCCTAGACGGGACTTTTTGTCTGACGATTTCAAGCCAAATTTCCTCACGCGATCGAAGACCATCCGCAGGTGATCCGCATGTAGTGCCTCGGTCGCACTGAATATCAAGAGGTCATCCATATATATTTGGCATACGGACTCGTCTATCCCTCGTAGAAACTCATCCATGAGCCGCTGGAACGTAATGGGTGCATTCTTCAGGTCAAATGGCATCCTCGTAAAATCATAGTGGCCTCTCTCAAATGTGAAGGCCGTTTTGTGTCGGTCTCTAGGGTGCATTTGAATCTTTTCTACCACGTGAAATCTTAAACTCCCCTCATCGCGTTCCCATCTATTTAGCCCTAATAATGCCTCCCCTTTGACCTTACAGGGGCTCCCCAGGGTGATCAAGTTACAAAAGCATACCTGTATTTGGGGCATCCTCTCTCCTTTACACATCCTCTCTAGTGTCTCCCGACACATTATAGTGTTGGTACTCCCAGTATCCACTAGACACTTCACTCCCGTCACGACTCTGATTATAGGCAGACCGCTATCCACGACTTTCACACTATTATTTACTATCTTGCGGTCACCTCTCCGCCACCACTCTGCTCAGATATCACGTTCTCCCCTCTCCTCTGATGTTTGTGTCGAGTGGTCCTCCGAGCACTGCCACTTCTCCAGCCCATTCGGTTTCCTGGTTCTTCCCTCTCTTCTTCTGTCTTGGAAGTTTCCGAGGTCTCAGACGCTTCTGGCTGCGGCCTCTCCTTCATCCGCATCCTCTGAGCGTTTATCTCCATCGGTTCAGGTCTGTTCCCGTCTCTGCGTCGGCTCATATACGGGCACTGCCTGGCTACATGCCCTTCCGTACCACATTCAAAGCACCTAGTGCGTGGGCACTGTGCTACGAAATGTCCTGCTTTCCCACACTCATAGCACTTCCTGTCGTCTCGCCTTCTGGAGCGCCCCACATTTGCTCGGCCCCTTTTCCCCATTACTCTTTCTCTTCCAGCTCTACCGTACTCCACCTCCTTCTTCTTCCATGCGATGGGCGTGGTTTTGGGCCTTCTATACGGCACTCTTCTCCAGCTCCTTCAGAGGTTGCCTGGAGTTGACGCATTGGTCTTAAGGTTACGGCGTTTGTTGTGGACCGTAGTCAGGTTCTCTGACTAGGGAAACTACAAGCGACGAGCTATGGTAGTAGGTTGTCCCAGTCCTCGCAATTTTTAACGTTGTTTGGCGTACGCAGTCAAGGCTCACGCTAGGCATGTGTCAAACAAACACACGTTCTCTATTGTCCCTACCTACTATCTAGCGAAACCACGGCCAAGGGAACGGGCTTGGAAGAATCAGCGGGGAAAGAAGACCCTGTTGAGCTTGACTTTAGTCTGGTACTGTAAGGAGACATGAGAGGTGTAGCATAAGTGGGAGGTGGTTTTTCCGTCGACAGTGAAATACCACTACTTTCATAGTTTCCTTACTTACTTGGTGAGGTGGAGGGCGTCCGCCGGAGTGTCAACACTCCGACGCGACGGTATTCTCGCGCCAAGCGCAAAGGGTTGCCGGCGGCCGGTTGAACGTAGCGGGCCTCCAATGTATTCGCGTGTGTCGCTGCCATGGTCGTTAGAGGTAACTGCGGTATATATGTTGCTGCACTGAGCACCGGGGGTTGTAACACTCCCTCTGGCATTTTATTGAGAGAGAAAAAAAACGTGAAGCGAAAGAACAAAAAAAAATAAAGAAAAGAAAATTATTACTTTCCGCTCCGCCGTACTAGGTTCCCGGGTTTCGGCACCAGTTAATCGTCGGAGGTTAAGCTTAAAGAAAGAAAAGGAAAGAGGGAAACGAACTACACTCTCGAACTTCTGTAAAAAGACTGCTTTATTGTCTTTAGTAATCCTGCCTACATAGGATCATGGGTTGTTTACCTCCCATAGGATCGTATTAGTTTACAACATAAACTTGCCTCTGGCTTTAACTTATATATATATATATATATATATGTATATTAATATTATAATAATTAATGGGCTTCAAGAGTTATCAAACAGCCAATTATATGCGAAATTGGAATTTTTATCAAGTATACCACTAAAAATTAATCATGGTAATAAGTGAGTAGGTAGAGAAGTTTTTTAAAACTCTTTGATTTATATCTCTGTGTGTTATTAAATACTACCCATCGGGCGTTCGTGAGCTGTAGTTAGACTATACACAAATACTTCATGTGGTTTTGAGATTCTTGAATTGACTGATTAACTCAATGCTCACAAAGCTCTTGATGCTATTTGGAATTCTTTTACAACTAGCCAACAAACATATTATATACAAAGAGGCGTAAGATTGGAAGAGATGATGTATTTTAAGTTTTAAATAACACCAAAAGTTTGTTTCTCTTCAAAAACATTTCCTTGATTTGCAAGCGCCTTTAACAGCCCACGTTTGTAATCATAACACTTTCACAGTGATATAACAAGGTAACAAAAAAAAACTGCAAAATTTAAAAGACAAAAACAGATAAAATTTAAAAGATTGAAATATAAATAATACCTATTATAAATACCAATAAATGCAATACCATATTCGTACAATTTACGAATATCATTGCATACACCAATATGCAGAAATGTTTAATATAGAAATTAAACAACAATCACCCCCACATCACGAGCGGTGCTGGACTGTTGATATATATATTTTAAACTTTTAAATTCTGTTTTTTTTTCATACAACATTATACAACAAGGTAATCGTAAAAAAAGTCAACGTCCTGAGTGTTGGCTAGAGTTATACATCAAAATCAAAAATAATAGTGTTACTGTTAATATAAAAATAATGTCTTGGTGTAAATATATCACAATTAATTAAAACAAAATCATATCTAAATTTACTACAGCAGCTACTTCTAAGTAAATTATGAAGCGAACCGCGGAGAATTTAACCATCTCAAAAATAAACCTCATTTCAACAGGAATGAAGTTTGTTCCTTATAGACCTGTTTCCCTTGCAAAATAGGAACTCCAAAGATATCTAAACCTTAAAATAGCTATGAATATTCACATATTTACATGAAACGAGAGAAAAAATCCAGTTCCCAAAAGAATTTTTGTATATTTTGCTTAAACTCAGATGTTTCTCTGTGACGTATTATTTGAATTGATACAAACTCATATCATTTCAAACATTTCTGTCATTATTTGTACAGCTACTGTGTATAAAAGAGACGATGTATGTCAAATGGGTTGAGATTTTCCAAAATTATTTTCATACGTCAGTTAAAAACTATATAATCAATATTATTAGGTTCATAATTTAAACATCTTTTTTTACATTAATTAATAGATGATTTTCCCATTATTGAAAAAAAATTACTTATACAGATTACCATGATACCCATTATACAGTAGTATTCTGCTCCAAAGAATTGATGTTCAAGATCCTCTCCTGGTTTGTCTAAAATGTATTAAATAATGATTAAATAAGTTTAAAATAAGAGGTCTAGCAAGGCTACTGGTCCTTGGATTTCCTAGTAACCATTTTAACAACTTCTTTCTAAAGCAGACCTGTCCTCGTGATTTCCTTTTGTGCGAGTGAACTCATAAAGTGGTTTTGGGTAATTAGCTCACGAGACAGATATCTATTGTTATTATATCATTTTATGAGACTTAACTTTTCGATTACAGACCTGTATCAGATGTGAGTATATAACTAGAAAGTTCATTACGCCTGCTTACTTTTCCTCCGGATTGATTGGGGGGAAAATATGAGTTATTCGTGAATGTTTGGTAATCTTTATAATCTGTATTATTAACTCGTTAACAATCTTTATTATATGTCTTTAATTAGTTCAAATATAATTTATTTTTATTTATTTAGGCAGTAAACACTCTACCTAGCTTTTATCGATTTTAAGAAAGCCTTTGACTTTATAACATAAATGTCTTCTGTGAAATAGTTACAGCCCCTAGTGCCTTATTGATCATTATACATTTATATCTCTTAGAACATGAAGTCAAAAAATTTACCTACGAACGACGAAATAGTTTCTAAGAAATGTCATAAGGGAAGTTCAAAATAGTAGTAGTTTTTTAAAATCAAGATAGATTATAAAAGTTATTATTGGTGAATCAGAGTTGTAAGTTGCATATGAATGCATTTTAGGTCATTGAGAATACTCGCAATAATTTGCCAAACTAGTAGGTATTTAGTACTTTACAGAAACCAATTTATAAATTTACATCACTTAGTCTATTTCCTTTTAGCTCTATCCATATTATTTTGCTGTCATTACGACCCCCCCCCAATTTATGTGTGTGTGTGTGTACAAGTAAATATGCCAGAGAATTTACAACGAAACTTTGCTATGCATAAAAATTTACATTTGACAAGCACATATGTATAGAACATTATAGTAAATAGTGAACGGTAAACTATATCAAGACGGTCGCGCTGCCAAGTTGAGCATAAACTAAGGGATGATCTGGCATTGGTGAGGGTCTGACCAAGTGGAGGGGCTGTGACTCAGGAGTATTATAATTGACCAGTGTAGTTGTAGCCACACTGCCGTGTTCAGGGTGCGCACTCGACTCTCTCTCCACGTATGTTATACCTCAGAAGCTGTCAATCGTAAAATACGGTATTTTTTCACGGATGTCAGAATGGCTGTAAGTACATAATAACTTTATTACACTAAGCTTTAGGTTTCGATTTAGTAATGAAATGTGTAGTTGAGGTGATACCTCAGAAAAATATTAATTTTTTCATGAGCTTTCAATGAATTAAGAAAGATGTTTACAAGGTTCTAAATTGTATAAAATTATATGTTAGAATATTGTTTGTTTTTTTATTTATATTTTTTTTAAATAACAATATATATAATAGTCAATGTCACAGTAAACAAAAACATCGCGTTTTGTATTTCAATGAGATAAAACAAACTAAATATATTTACAACCTTCAACGATCTTAGAGAAACACAAGTTTAGGAACTAGCTACAAAAAATCTCAAGAAACCTAAGCAATATAAAAATAATCTTTTTATAAAAACAAAAATCACAAAAAGTAATTTCTTAAGATTGCCAACCATTTAAAGCATTCACGAATAACTTTTATTTTCCCCTCAATCAATCCGGAGAAAAAGTAAGCAAGCGTAATGAACTTTCTAGTTATATAGTCACATCTGATACAGGTCTGTAATCGAAAAGTTAATTCTCATAAAATGATATAATAACAATAAACATCTGTCTCATGAGCTCATTAGCCAAAACCACTTTATTGTCACTTTATGAGTTCACTGATATAAACAAAAGGAAATCACAAGGACAGGTCTGCTTTAGAAAGTTTTATCAGAAATTCTGTTGGTGCTAAAATCTCCGTCAAAAATAATGAAGGGTGATTGAATAATTACTTAATAATTGAAGCATTCATTCACCTTCTTTCTTTCAGTAGGGCAATACGCATTTTTCGATTTTCTGATTTATAATATTTAATATGTAGTGACTTTAGTTGAATGACGTAAAAATACTTAAATACTTGTTCGGGAAAGCATAGATGTTTCACCTGATGCTGATATGGTTTACATAAAAAGCAGTCCATGAAAAATACTATAGGATGATTAAAGTATTGAAACAGAATTTTCTGCCAAAAACGCATTTCAGCTTTTTCAAAATTTTTATTTTTTAATGAAAATACAATTTAAGTTATAACAGATAAGTAAAAATTGTAGTATTCACAGTAACATCAACATTGTGAGAATATTATGTAATAATGTGATTAACTAGGCACTTCTTCTCATCGTTTGCATTTATTTATCAGGGGAGTTATTATAATAAGACGAGTCATAAAACATAACTAATTTAAATTTTATTTTAACACAATTATTTTTTAATATTCAAAGTGTATAGTTTGTCGTCATCTCGTGGCTAGCTATCGGATTCCTTCACACTCTGACTCACTCAACACTCTGTGGGTTTTGTACCTCGTCCAGAGAATTCCTTGTTTTTTCCTTAAAGATAGTGAGCCACTGACCGGAGCATATGTTAGTCAGAAGGTGCTAAAGTCAGAACTGTAGGTAGGGTGAGGGACAAGCACAATCCCATTAAGTTCTGATTTTTTTTTGTTTCGTGTTACGAGAAATGAGTGGTCGGGCATTATCTTGGTGAAACAAGACCAGATTTCTGTTAACTAATCTGGGTAACGGTGGGTCACAACATCTTCTGGAATGAATTATGTCTTCGTAATACAGGGAGCATTGTCTTTTTATTTGTATTGGCTTTGCTTAGTGATTGGCACAGCAGGCTGGTTGCAGTCTAAACATTGGTTCTTGGTCTTAGGGTTTCTCCAATACATCCACTTTTTAACTTAAAAGTTTTTTACAAGATTTCTATTTAACGTCTTGGTCAACTTAAGTTATGCAGCCCGCGGATTTATGTTGGATTGGGAAATTCCAAGCTCTCATGCCATTTCCAGGGTGCTTTTCGTTGGGTTTACCTCAACAGAGTCCCACAGAGATTCTTCATTGAATGATGATTTTCGTCCAGAACCCTTCGGATTGCGACAACAAACGGGTCGTTTCGGATGGGGAAAAATACGTTTCCAATAATGGCGTAACTTAAAATTTTAAAATGTCATGTTGTTTAACTGGATGCTAAACAATACTGAAAATCATTTTGTTTACAAATTCATTTATTATAGTCTAGGGTTTTAATTGATATCAACCTTAATTGGATCTGAAATAAACCCGATCAGTGGATTACGGTTTCTAAGGAAACGAAATTGGTCATGTTTTACGACTCATCCCATTATCAATTACAATACATCAAAGTGGACAAACTTTTTTTAAATGTATGAATATTATTTATTATAATAAAGTATATGATTAATAAAAATCTTATAGACAAAAAATCATTTGCTCTAGTAATAATTGTCACTTTTAAATAATTATAAAATCATGTCAGCCAATTATAGTAAGTATATTTTGCTATTTAGGGGGGGGTGACGTTCAACATTAACTTTATTTACAAAGTCAGTACTCTTATTTAATATTGTAAGGATAATATTGGAGTTAACTTTTCAGATGTTTACATCACTACTTATTTCCTCTATAAATTAATTATTACAATAGACAAATACCCAGAAATCTGTGATATTTGCTCAGTGGCTGAGAAGCAGGAGACCGGGAAGCGCTGGCATATAATAGAAGCGGATTCAGATTAGGGTTGCACCAAGTGGACCGCCACTACATCACCAAGTCTCACTATAAATAACTAATTACGAAACGTTTAGTGACAGCCGTTTTAGTCCACACAGTTCATATTGTTGAACCGCAGGGAGTGTCTGGGCAACGCTGAATGTAATCAATCATAGCGTAAAACCTTGAATAGAAATCCAAATTAGTTGAATGTGCAAAACCACACATTTATTGGTTTCAATGTTTTTACAAATTACTCTCCCTTGATTGGTTTCCCAAGATTGATTGATTTTTTTTTTTATATTAGGATCAAATTCAATAGCCCCCTCGATTGGTACAGTGTATGGAAATTATTCTCTGCAGTTTCAGCTTTTTTGTATAGATATTTAAAAAAAATATTGTCAACAATCTATTTTTTCGGGATCACAGTCCCCAAAAGACCCATACCTATGTATGGTGTGGTATGTGTGATGTGTTCTTAACCAGGACCTTGAGTTCTTCAATTTGACGCCCTACACTATAAAATCAGATTTGTTTTTAATACAAAGTAATTACTTAATTACTAGCTATTGCATTTTTTCCGTGAGGCTGGTAATATTTTCAGCACCATCGGGGATTTATATGGAAATAACATAACAAATACCATCTCTCTAAGTAAGGCAAAGAATGAGTTTAAAATGCAAACAAGATTTTAATAAATTTTTGAAAATACACGTCGAAAAAAAAATGTATAATATTAATGGAATTCTCAAGACTTTTAATTTAATACTTTTTTTTTATTACCGAGTTGTAAAACATTATTGGAGTTGTAAACAAAAACGAAATTTCGTCTTCGGGAAACGACTGGATTGAATTGGGAATCTAGATATTTCATGTTTATAGGTCAGTCAGGGGACTGACAGACCAACAGTCACAGTGGGAAAACATAAAGGTTTCTGATTTTGAAAAAACCAACAAAACCCTAAAAAAAAAGTATCTTTTTGGTGATAAGTTAGATGATAGAGATGAGGTAGATGTAAATTAATCTATTCAAATAAATAAGCTATATATCTAGATACCGATCTTCTTTTCACCTTTGTTTTCTCATATATTTCTCGAAATTGGCAAATTAATATTTTTTTGAATCAGGTATTTGAAGTTTTCTAACGACTTTCAGTCTTTATTTGAACAAATTGAAAAATACTACTACATTTATACAAAGAGGTTAATGAAATTAATATCCACATGAAGAAAAATAAACCTGCTTATAAATATAAGGTTCTAAAATAACTGGCAATACTCGTGCCTTGAGAGTAAGATTTGTGTAATAGTTCTGCTAGTGCTGTCATTCTATTGTATTTCTTATCCACATGGTGTCGTCAAATTTATTCGATACATTTTGCCAAGTTTTATTTTTTCTGCTATTCTTGTCTAAAAGTACCTATTTTTGTTTTTCTCATAAAATGACCATTCATCTTTCATCATCATCTTTAATTCCCAGGACTCCAGCCCCTCTTTTGCATGGGAGGGAGGTGACAACCATGTGGATTTGGGAGGTCTCTGGGCTGTTTGTAAATACTGTATGAATGAGCGAGAGAATTAAGAATTGTAAATATGCATGAATTAGAACATTGGTCGCAATTACTTATTGCCCAATAAGGAAGGCAGTAATTTTATCAAAGTAAAGATTTTTTTGAACTTAAAAAAAATATAATCTTTTGCGTCTGTCACTATTGTAGTTACCCTGATCTTTCCCTTCTGACGACTCCGGTTTAGGGCAGTATAGTATGATTTTTTTATATTACTTAAACAAACCTCAGTGCTTTCTCTAAATCTGCAGTAAATACCTACTTATGTTTGGCATACGAGCTCAATGGTTATGTAAATGTTGAAGGCACTACTTAATTCAAATACGGATTCCTATGATTGTTTTCTGTATTAACTGCAGCCCCATGTCAGGGAATTGAAATGGTGCCATGAAACGAAGACTGGTGAAGAAGTAGGATACAGTCATATTTTCCAGATATTTTAAGAAGCAAGTAGGCATTGGATTTAAATGAAATATACAGATATATAAAAATTGACATGATGGTTTTTACAAAGAAAACGTTAGACAGGGCTATGAAACCATATAAAAAGTGTCTAAAAGGAGTTTGTTCCTTAGCTTCAGGAAATCACGGAATGGGGAAGCGCCGGGGGGAAGGTTATGCGTGATATGATACCACAGTTGTTCAATTGTTGAAAATAGATTTCGAAGAGATGTTATGCCAAGCCTGATTTCAAGTTGTTTCCTACACTATGGACGTATTTTACTTATCCCTTGGATCACCGGCTGTATTGTCTTCGGTATGGCACCCTGGACAGCACAAGGACGGACATGTGACCGCGGGAACGAGACGTCGGTGTGGAACCAGAAGACAGGTCCAGCTATTTAAAATAAAGTTGTGAAGTTATAAATAGCCGGTGACAGGGAGGACTAGAGGTGGCACTTGAAATAGCGGCGTGGAGGGATTCGGTATATTTAGTCTCCAGCGGGACCAACTTCCCGGTGCAGACCCTGAGTCAGCCTGGACATGGGTAACTGTCACCTTGCCTAGCGCCGAAGAACAAGCTGCAGAAAAAAGTAAAACTGCATCTATCGCATAAGTAAGTGCTTCTATAAAAATAACAAGGTGGACATTGTAGCACACACATTGTATTATAATATCAATCGATGGATTTCATGTCACTTAATTGTAACTCAATTCATAGGATTTCGTTGCGATCGCCGCATGGTTGGAAGATTTGGTAATTTTACTAAACCTGTTTTTATGGCTATTTCATTTTTTGTGGCAGTGGTCCGTGGTGTACAGTGATATAACAAAACCCTGTTTTTTCCCATTTTTTATCCGCTGATGTACCAAGGAGGTTGTTCTACTTATGGAAATCTAGCGGCAGGGTAGGAGAAATACTAGGCTTGGTCTAGTCTGTACATGTACCTGGAGTACCTGGGAGAGGGATTTTATAAGAGCATTTGGAAGGTGTTATTAAGGTTTGTGATTCAGCATAAGGGTTTGGACATGACCATCACCCTGTTAATTATGTTGACTTATTTAGTTCAGTTCCTTTCCTCGACCCCATTCCTCTAGAAAGCTACCTACCGCTTAACTAAGTAGCTATGCGCGAAAAACAGGCCTGCATGCTTCCTCTTAAAGACCAATGCTTCTCTTAACCTTTGCTAGTGGTCTCTGATTTATACTTGTAGTACCTTTTTATTGCGGAAATTACGCATTGAAGTAGAATCTTTGGGTCAATCGAACCAAGAGCAGTGTTGCACTAATATTTCGACTTTTTCATTACCAAATTTGAAGTGTGCTGGTTTCATCACTTGTCAGTCTCAAAGACCGGACTCCCTTGAATTTAATCTGTTTAACTTTTCATTGTGAACAGGTCAAAGCTCACTAAACTTGAATGGCACGGCCTGGTGTGTTTTATGCCAGAAGTAAAGAAAGAATGCGATAAAAATCTCATACGCTCTATTGCTTCAGCCCATAACCGTCAATGAAACGAAAGCATTTTAATATTTTCTCTTAGGGGCCAACAGTTTTGGGATATAAAATAGAACATTTTAGATGTTGAAATTCTATTTATCCCTGGCTATATAGGGATCAGAGTAGAAATGATTAAAACTTCTATTAAAAAAAAATTATATTTTTTTTCATCAAGAGACCATTTAGGTATATAAATATCATTATTTTTATAGTTTAAACTTTTGTGGAAAAAAATAAAGATGAAAGAACTTTTTTTCATATTTCGATGACATTTGTTTTCTTTCATGTTTGTAAATAATTTGTATTGGAATGTAATACCCTAGCCCCCAAAAAAGGCATTTCTCAAATAACCCTCAGAGTGTTAAAAAAATGTACCACAGAGGGATGGTATTAAAAACACACAACAAACATATAAAGACTAAAATATATTTACGGTCCTTAAAAACATCTTTCATGGCCACGCTTGTACTTTACTTACTTACTAACTTTAATTATAAAAGCTGAAAAGTATTTTGTTTTAAATGTCATTCTAGTTTGTCTTTTCATCGGACTTTAAACACAAGAAATCTGTTGAAATTTACAGCTCTGTTGATTTATGGACTCTGCGAAGTCCTTTTCAACTAAAGTCAACCCATCCAAATCTCATGTCATTTTCTGCACCGTTGATTTAATAAGTCATCAATTATGTTATTTATTGATTATTATGTAATCAGGTCAAGATAATTTGAATATATAAGTCATTGGTGAATACATATCTTGCAATTATCAGTATCGAACGTTCTGTGGGATGGCATCACCCAATACCTGAGAAATGAATTTTTAAATATTGAATAGGCCTCTGAGTCAATAAACAGTTTTGTTCTGACACTGGAGAACTATCTCGCGTTAAGCGACCCTGGCTTTATAACGGGCAAATATCAATAATTAATAGTTCATTATATAATTTAAGAAGAAAGTTTGATTATGTCAGTTTAATAATCGAAAAATAAAATCACTACATGTAAAAATTGTTTTTTGTAGTCGGTATTTATGATATTGAATATATGGATAATAAATACCGCATACTGGTCATTCTCACAATTTGTTTCCTACAGATAATTGAGTTGTATAATATTATAATAGTATAATATTACTATGAACACGTATGCAAATTGTTAACAGTTATTATATCAGTGATGTTAAATTATCATAGACCAGCATCAGTTATGTGTCTTGTGGCATATGTATGCATGCATTATAACTGCAAGCAGGTTAACTATGTTTCTTGTACATGTAGATGTTCAACAATCGAGCATTTAAACAAATAAATCTTTGCTGTTATAAAGAATCTTGGCGTGGCATTCCATTATTATAATTAACAGGTAGTTAATATTTTTCCCAAGATATCTGAATACCAACAGTGTTGCAGACTGTTGGCTGTTACAAGATAAGTAAGGAGTATTTATGCTTGATCATAGATATTAAAACAACGCGAGTTGTAATAAAATGCGCATGTTACTGCCGAATCCTAAGCCAAGATTCAAGGGTAAAGAAATCGTTCAAACTGAAATATTTATTTTTCCGCATAGTTTCCAATTCAGTTGATAGACAGTTGCCAAGAGTTGTATTTATGAAATTTGAATTCTTATATCACATCAACAGCAAAGAAAACTCGGATTAGATTCAATAGAGACTCTTAACTATATTATCGCACAAAGATCTAATTATGGTAACTTTTCAGAACGTTTAAACGTAGTTAGAAAGCTGTTAAACTGTCAAAAATACGCGATGGAATTAGCTCAAGACACGAACTGGTTTTTCGGCGTTCTTCGCTTTGTGCAAACTACTCTAATCCACTACTTTTATTTCATAACAATGTCTCATGAAATGCTGAGCACGATTGAAATCATTTTGAAAATTATTGGAACTGTGTATAGCTAAGCAAACAGGAAATTAACCAATTTAGTAGGTATTTGGTTTGATTTAATTTAGTTTTGTAGAAGAGTTAGTTTCTTAGTTTTCTTTGTTTCCGAACTTATGATTCTTTGCATAAGACTCCTTCCGTATACAGAGTATATAGAGCAATACCTTGTCAGAACACTTAGTAGTTTGAAAGATTCCTATAACACAGAATTAATCTCACTTAAGAGAAAATAATTATGCAATAAATTATTATCGCTAAATTTCAATGTGAGCAACACAGGAAATTATGAATGAAGTTTGATCAATGTTGTAGTTGTAGTTCAAGAGTCGGATAACTAACATGTAGACACAATATGTAACAAATTATACAACAAGGCCTGATGAAGTTCTTTTGCCCATGTTTCTCATTAGGCACACTTACCTCACTAAATCTTTCCATCTGTTGAACCTTGATATCTCAACATGATATTCTGTTGAGGTCTATTTGGGATGCAACATATTCTTGATAGACTAATTTATTGATCAAAAAGAAACACTGCAGACAAGTATAGTACAAAACTGTGAAAAAATCTACTTGGCATAATATACTTTCTGGACCATGCCTTTTGATTTAAATCAGCTAGAAACGCCAATGACCTAGAAGCAAACACACGGAATCAAAATAAAATAAAGTTTACCTCAATGAAGTCTCATTCTTATGATTTTAATTGGCATAAAAATTTTCAAATGGTCTGTTTTTCAATCCTTATCGCCTTCTTAGTAAGTCTGTAATTATTAATAAAATATTGGTTTAGAAATATTTGGTCATACATTTATACAAGCTTCAATTAGCTCTGTTGTTTGTTTCTATTCTGTAAGATTATTTCTGATAAGTTATAATTAATGTAACCTGTTTACTCAGTAAATTCTTGCCATAAAGTTAATGTACTGTTTCTTAAAACAGTGGTTCTAAACGGTTCCAGGAATCAAGGAAGCATTGCCAACAGTTGTTATGTATATTACTGCTTTAATTTCTTTAGGATTAGACAGTATTTCAATACATTTATTTTAAATAGTTACATTGGACCCATATTACGTATTTGTTTGTTACTATATAGTCACATTTAAAAAATCTAAGTTTATTTTGAAAATAAGGCATCGTTTATCTTATGGACTTGGTAACTAACTTCTCCCATTTCAAAATCCAATTTAAAATAATAATTTCATAATCAAATACAGTCTTACTCCCTATGCACTTCCTGTTACAACGCGTTATTTTTGCATTGACAAATAAAAACATAATTACATAATACTTTTAATGTGAATTCATGTACCACCACACTCCCACATAAGTCTCGAATATTTTTCCCTCTAGTATAACTCCCTCCCCCTATAATTCTTTTCTAAACATTTAAGATACATTTTTCTTTCAGTTTAGTTCGAACAGTCAATTAAAATTAGTTTAAAAATGTGCGCTGATATCTGAAGTCTAAATCAGTTAAACTTAAATCCTTAAGATTAGAGATTAAAATAAAAATTTTAAATAAAATGGAGTCGGGTGTTGGTCCAACAGAAGTCGACCGTTTGTACAATTGTACAAAATAAAAAATAAATTCGCCAGTCCGCGGATACTTCTATTGTTGCTATAAAAGTGAATCGGTCTTAGATCCACTACTAATAGGGTAAAATAGGAGCAACATGGATCAGTTTGGGTTGAAGCCATGAATCAGCGGCGAACGCATTTAAGCAAGTTCATGGTTAAAGCTAGGTACCTGTTTGACAATATTAAAAAAAGAAGGAGGCATTTTTGACCATTGAATTACAATCAAGGAGAGGTTGGTTTGATCAATTCACCTCATCCTTCGAGTTCAAAGTGAATCAGCCAGTGCACACATGGAAACAGCTAGTGAATATCCTTCTACGTATAAGGATTTGATGAACAGGCGAAACTATTCCACTAACCTTGTTTTCAATGTGGATGAGACAGGGCTGTTTTGGAAAAAGCTATCTTCGCGCACTATTTATTTCTAAGAATCGGCTTAAACTTCTTTTGGGGGGGGTAACTCTGGTGGAGACTGGGGGGTAAAACTCTTTTGGTTTACCATTCCACGAGCGATGAAATTTTCTCAAAAAACAAGATTTTCCAGTCATATGGACATCCAACAAGAAGGTTTGGGTAACAATGGCTGTTATTGATTGGTGATTTATTTATTAGTTTCTTAACCATTTCATCTCCTAAATGAAAAAATATTGTGAGAAGAACGACTTAAACTATAAAGCTCTGTTAGTTCGGGATAATGCGCCAGGACATTCTGTTACCTTGGAAAACCTACAAACTGATTTTTCTGTCGAAGTTGTGTTTCTTCCACCAAATACAACTTTATTACTGCAGCCAAGAAGCAAAGGATCAAGAAGCAATAGCTGCATTTAAGGCGTATTACTTGCGCTGCGCATTCTTCCAATTAATTCGCGAAACTGCTTTAGACAAGCAGTTGTAAACCCCCGACTTTCTCTCTCTCCCTCCTCCCCCTAAATGTTTACAGGAATTTGGGGAAAATATTAATGCCAGGAGAGGGCATTACCTAAGGACAGGGGAACCTGAAATATTATAGGGAATTGACATATCTAGGGGAAGACAGATTTAGATTACCGACATTTATTAGATGATAATAAACAAATAGCATTTGATTAAAAACCCCCAAAAAAAATACTTAAGCTATTTGATAAAAACTCCTTAAACTATTTGATAAAAAAAATACTTAAACTATCTGATAGAGAAAATACTTAAATTGTCTGATTAAAAAAAATACTTAAATTGCTAATAGTAAATAAAGTACAGTACTTTTGACGGCTTCATTGGGTACCCAATCTGTCATCGTTGATAATTATCGATGGCATCGATTAGTGGAGAGTTGAGCGAGGTCCTCACTGATACGACTTCCCAGTCGAACTCTCCCCAGAGGTGCTCCACATAAACGATCGGCCGATAAGGCGGTGATAAGTAAACCATAGGCCGATAAGGCGGTGAGATGATGGAGGGCACTCGCGTGTGTGTTAGCCAACTCAAATCTGAATCCACTCTGACTCTGCGAGCGACTTATCAACCGGTGCTCCGTCCTTTTAATCCTCTATAAAGGATATAGTGTTCTTAATCCGATTACGGGGCCTCGGAGGCGTCCCGTATCGGTATTCGTTTCGTTTACCTTCCAACATATTTCACTTAAACAAAATCAATACACTCACATTCGAAACACAAAGGTATTCTTAGAACATTTATAATATTATCAATAATTATTAATTCGTTATATAAACTAAACAAAAAAAAAATATTTATCTCTAATTTACACTTTAAAATTTATAATAAATTTTACGAGGGTACTTTGTTAGATAATTACTTGTCAGCGCAAGACCCCTTATTCGGGCTTAAACAATGAATGATAATTTTTTCCCTTCAATAAATAAAATAAACGAATTACAGGCGTAAACAATCGCTAATTTACATTGGCTATAAAAGTCTATCGGTCACACAGTTGATGAAAGATTGGTGGAGATTGTACACTATAATGAAAGCCGTTGAAAATATTGGTCTTTCAAAAGTAACGCAACATCACATGTCCAGTTGTTGGAAAAAACTGTGGTCGGAAATGGCAAAAAATGAAGACAATTGTTTTGCAATTTTAGAATGATATCACGCAGCTAGCCAACACGGAGAGGCTAAGTGAAGAATCGACGGAAGAACAAGACTCCATTGAATTAATTGAATCTGACGTGCAGCCATTGAAAAATGAAGAATTTCTGGAACTAAACTAAAACACAAGAAAATTGTAAAAGAAGAACTGATTTTTCCTCAAGAAACACCACGAATATCGTCCACTAAAATTTTTCGGGAAGGATTAATGTTAATTCAAACAGGCCTCAATCTCAAAGAGCAAAACTTCAACTTGGAACTTCTCAAGGATCTTCTTAGTGATTGCTTTTCTGCACCGGCAATTTTGTTTTACATAATTACCATTTTCCTTTATGAACGTATTCCTATTTTTTAAGTTAAACAACCTTAGAGATTACACATTATTAATATTTATTTATCAAATCTTTGTACTTAAAAACATATTTCATTATGTTTATGACACATTTTGATTTGGTAAAAACAAAGAACACAAACAACGTATTATTGGTAAGTATGTATACAAAAAGTCATACCCCGCTTAGCGCAATTTTCGTTTTAAGTGAACTGGTTATTGGAAAATAGACAGGGGAGAGATTAAGGGGCTCAAGATCACGTGAAGTGTGAAAATGATTTATGTCCATCTATTTCATGATAGGTCGGTCGGAAGAGCCTTCACCGGTTCTGGGAAAAACCAAAAACCACATTAAATGTCTATAAATAGCTGAAAAGAAACAATACGAACTTATATAACACCTAACTCTTGGCTATGGGATGTAAATTTATTTTTTATTTATCTTTTTTTTTTATTTGTTTTTGTATGGTATAGAAATAGAACTGTCTTTAAGCGATTGGTTTCATGCTGAAAATATTTATTTATTTCTAGATGAATAGACGGGTTGAAAATATATTGCCTATAAATTTAGTAGCTAATCTAACTATTTAGTAGTATTAAAATAAAGATGATTTTGAAGCTCAATTGAATCTTTTAGTCATTTTTAAAAAATCTGCAAGGCTTAATGAGCTTGCCACAGTCCCTATTTTGTTATTTAAGTAGCTCACTCTCAAAACTAACTTGAGCCAACAAAGTCTCATTCGAGTTTACGTGTTTTAGTGAACCCATCTAGATCCACTTCTTTTGGAGATAGGTTTAGGTGTGCTAGATATTACGCTTTGGTCCAGCACGAACACTTTATTAGTCAGGAGAAAAACCACTTCAAACACTTACATGAAGTAAGGTTACCATCATTCTGAGATATGTACCATCAGGTCAGGTATCAATGCGCAGTACTGAGTGGTTCTACAGTTAAATAATCTTTGTAGAGGAGAGTATTTTAAAAGAAAAGAAAGAAAAGCTTTATTATGAAGTACATGCAAAACACCGGTATATACAAATATTAAGAGTTACGTTACTACATACTAGGTGTGAAGGACGAGTTTGGCCTGGGGCTAAAGCTGAGACATATATGTATAAGAAAAGGATGATTCTGGGAAGTAGGGAGGTCTTGGAAGGATGTGGTTGCTTACTTAGAAAATAACAGGAAACGTCAGTGACGAGGCAGGTATACAGTTCTGCTCAAGACCCTTCTACTTGTTCTTAGCAAGATTATAAATATTATATATAAAGCAAGCATTATAAGCCTTACGATGCTGGTTCGCTACTAGCTATTCATGGTAATGGGTTTGCGCAGTTTAAGTATTAACTGCTCAACTTCTGCTTGAACCTTTTTAATTACAATAGTCAGTCCATCGGGCATATAGTTCATGATTCATTTTCAAGCCCACCAAGGTTTATTAACCTGGCAATATCTATTCTGGGCGATTAACACATTAACATCACAGACGATTAATACATTGCTTGCAATAACCAAATCCTTAAGTTTACTTCCAACAAATCCAACTTTCTTCCTTGGTAGCTTCTCAAATCACTTTTTCATGCGCCCAAAGAAGTTAAAGGTAGCCTCCTTGTGTAAGGTCATTCTTTAAGTTAAATTGAGTTGAGAAGTAGCATTGTTCAGAGCCTTCGGAGCCAGGGTGCAAGTTAATGACAGTTTATGCGTCACTAGGATTAGAAATTCTCATATTATTACCTTAAATACTTCAATGTCAACAGACTCACAGAATGCCCAAGCATCAAAGCATGCTGGCTTCTCTTCTAGGATTATTCACAGGATAAAGGTCTAACACGCCCTCTTCATAAAAAGTTCATTTTTTTGCGGAATGAGGGAGAATATGTTAGTATATATTGTAGACCATGCACAGCAGTAAAATTCAAAGGAAAAAAAGTACAGTCTTGCAACTTTTCTCGGACATATTAAATTTACTTTTTAGTTTGTTGGCAACTGTTCCTCTTCCCCAAATTTTGAAACAGGCTGGTAAAAGCGTGGGGGGGGAGATCGAGAGAGGGAGAGAGAGAGAGAGAGAGAGAGAGAGAGAGAGAGAGAGAGAGAGAGAGAGAGAGAGAGAGAGAGAGAGAGAGAGAGAGAGAAAGAAATGTGAGCATTCTTTTAACCGATTCCATTGAAACCATTGACGTCATTGTCCGCTGAAACATATAGAGGCAGTCAGACAGTTTGTCAAACAAGCTGAGTGGCGTACATAAAAATTTATTTAAGGTATGTAAAATGTATTGATATAGGCTGGAGATAAATATAAATGCAAAGATGTATTATATAGGGCGGAGGGGTCATGGACCTGATTAACTGTGAAAGAGGAACCAGCTAATTGGACAGCCTCATGTGGGCATTACTCAACCCTAGCTGGCCTCTACTTCGCCTATTTGTCTTTTTGTCAGGCGTCATCCCATCCACACTATTTCAAAGCGATGTTGACGACTTTTCTCGCTAGTGTTGACGAGAAAGGAAAATTGGCCTGAAAAACAGTGAAATGGGACGTAAACCGAATAATAGAAAAACTGAAAACTATAAAAAAAAACCTAGTGTTAGTGTGCAACCATATTCACCAATGTTCAAATGGAATTGGAGAATGATTGATGCCATGCCTGAAAGGAGAGGGTCTACTTAAAAGTCACGATTGTCCTGTATGCTCTAAGACAGCTGCCATAAAATGGCCCATTAGATCTGAAATTGTAAAGGGAGTATATTCGAATTCACTTAATAAGAGTTTATTAAAATGGTATTTTTCTTGATACTATCATTTTTTTTTATTTCTATTTATTCAAACATATAAATTTTCGTTTATTATTAATGTAGAAATGTCGGATAAAATAAAAAATACAATCTTTTAAATCAGGAGTGGGCAACCCACAACGTCTATTGAGTGGACGTAGCCAACTCGTCCAGGTTTTTTTTTTTAAGTTTGTATAATCAACGTATATCTGCATTTTTAATATAATATACTTACAGTTATTAATCTTTTAATGATTTAAAATCAGAATTATCAAAACGTTTGATTCGATAAACATACAGGAAAATTGGCAAGTGCATAACATAGGAGGCATCCCTTTTTTTGATCCCTCTGTGCATATGCTCCAGGTGGCAAAATACAGGGGATACGCCTCGTCAGATGTCTTCTGAAAACCGACAGGCAGGTGCATTTCACCTAAAACACCAGCTTCCCTCACCTTTTTCCTTCTCTTTTTCTTCCTAGGTTAAAATAGGAACCTATGTGAGGTTTTATTATTATAGTTATTACAGTTTTTTAGTAGAATCATGTATTTTCAAAGTGTTTTCAAGCAGAAATTCGGACAGGACATTGGCACAAGAGTGTTTAACAGTGGTTGAAAAAACAGCTTCTGTTTACGGATGCAAACCTATAAAAACCAATAGGTTTTATCGGAGACCCATAATTACCCATAGGTCGTCACACATAGAATAGAAATCATATCCTTTGTATTCTTCATGTTATATTGATATTTTGCTAAGCCATAGATTTAATAAAGTCAGCTTTTGCTTATACTATCTCTATGTTGACGTTAAGTGTGGAAAAGTTGCCTATGGCTCTTTTGAAAGATTTCAAATGAAGTAGTGTTGTGTTTCTCCCTCTCACTCCCACCTCTCTCCCTCCCCCTCTCTCTTTCTCCTCCGTTTCGAGGATCCTCCCTGCGGCAACAAGCAGTTTTACTCCTGGTGGATGAATTTCCTTATGTTGGAAGTGATCTCGGGATAACTTTGCCAATGTTCTACTTTTAGTTTTTTTTCTGGCGGACTTCAGCGAGTGTCAGTAATACTCAAATAGCCTTCTTCAGAAACTCCTTTTGTACGTACCTGATCCATCTTAGTTATTCCTTTACTGAAAGTCTAAAGGAGAATGATTCTTCGTGAACTGGTGTTGTTTAAACACTTTACTATTTTTATTTATATAAAGGTAGTCGTAATTTCCGACTATAACTGTCGGATCCAGATTTCGATCGATCAATGAATCGATGTTTACAGTGCGCCTGCTGTATGACCTTTGGCCAGTTTACTCCGAGCTCAGCTGTGGCCGGTCAAGAATAGATAAGATCATCGGCTAAGATCTATTAGGCTTCCATTCACGCCCATCACAGCTCAATACAGCTTGAATAATTAGGCTATCTTAATATTCCATGTGAAAACAGACATTCATACCTTTTCATTCCACCTTTCCAACTATATTGTTTCATTACAATCCACATTTTAAGTCGGCACAATTATTAAGTGATGAATACATAGGTGGAAAGTCATATATTGTGGGAAATTAGCAAATATTTTTAGGTCAATCATCGGTTACTTTATTAGAAATATCACTGATGATTGCTGTTGATAGCATTGCACTGAGAGAGAGGAGAGAGAGAGAGAGGAGAGAGAGAGAGAGAGAGAGAGAGAGAGAGAGAGAGAGAGAGAGAGAGAGAGAAGTATTCTATATAAATATTAGAAGTATTCTAAATAAAAGTATTCTATAATATAAGGAAGTTTATATTTATGATACCGACCCTTGATAACGTGTGGTGGTCTAATAAAATATTTATAGCAATCTTAAAGTTAAATTCTTCAGACAAGGAACTTCTGTTATTTCTTTTTTGTAACTCCAAGTAGAGATTGGTGGATTCTAGTAGGATTGTCTTCTCTCTCTCTCTCTCTCTCCTCTCTCTCTCTCTCCTCTCTCTCAGTGCAATGCTATCAACAGCAATCATCAGTGATATTTCTAATAAAGTAACCGATGATTGACCTAAAAATATTTGCTAATTTCCCACAATATATGACTTTCCACCTATGTATTCATCACTTAATAATGGAAAGTCCGCGATGAATGATTATTCAAGATTGTTTTAAAGTTTCCAAAGCATTGACTTGGAAAGAGCTTAAAGAAACTGCTTGTCGCTTGAATGGAGTTTTAGCTGACCCTTAAGAGTCTATACTTGGTAGACAGAGATGACTGACTGAATGGCCAAAATATTATGGAAACGTTCAGACTCGGAAGGTTCCTCCGATCATTCCGTCCAATAAATCCTCCACAATTCGCAGTCAGAATAAAAAAAGTATCACGGAACATTATAGTGGTGGTTATTATAGCCTTTGGACAAATGCTGGTAGTTGGCCATGGACATAGTCATAAATAAAAAAAAATCATTGTTGAATAGAACTTGTTTTAACAACCATTATTCAAAAATAATTCCAATCTACATTAAAAGATTATTTATTGACATAATAAAGATCTCATTCATACCAAATTCCCAAAATTGTATTAGCCTTATACCACTTCCTACCTAGGGACAGTAGTGGTTGAAGGAGGGTGCGAGAGCCGCAGTCGCTTAAGAATAGTAATTAGTGTCACGTCGATATTCTATATTTGTAAATATGTCAGTTTATTGGTACGGTTACGAACACTATTAGCATTTCAAAAGAGTACGAATGTGTTTCATGGTGATTGATATGGGGGTTCTGAAATTGGTCAGGAATAAGATCAATAGCAGAGGAATACGATATTTGATTTGAGAGGTACCTAGACGTTATACTATATATATATTGGAACCTACCTCATTTTCTACCATTTCTCTTTTTACTTTATTTGATCAATTTAACTTAACTAATTTGGCAGGTCTTTAATTCAAATTGTTTTTATGTCTTTGACATAGGAATTTATCCCGATTGAATCGCCCGATCTCAAGGCTAATGTTGTGGTTATTAATAAATTGAGAAACTAGGAATTGTGAAATATATTCAAATAAAATGGTTATAACAAATAATTATAATTATATAGAGTGTTGACAAAAAGTATATAAAAAAAAATATTCGATTCCCTTTAAAATAGGATAGTTACTACTAATTACAAAAAACATGAAATTTGAGCTCAATTTCTTTTAATGGATCCATAATAAAAACAATATTAATATCACCCAATCGATGATCTTCTTGTAATCCAACCAACGTTACTTCTGCTGTTGGTTCTTCTCCTCTCTTCCTGTTGGTGACCGCCAATTCGGGAGCTTGCTCTGGTTCGCTCTTCTAGACGGTTGAGCTAAGACTGCCCGTTTATCTCATCCCCACTCCTAAGAGCATAAAGGAAGATGCTTACCAGATGGGAGGGTTCCTGGTCATGATATTCTCAAATATCATGAATGTTACAATATATGTTATAATAAAATTAATAATTAATAGTACACATTTATATTAAATTAAACTTTTAGATTATACATGAACTCCATTTTATTCAAACTTTGAATGAAAACTAAGTTTGTTTCATTGGATTGAAATACAACCTCTCTAAAAGCTGCCAATAAAATTCTTTTATTTTTTATTATTTATTTGTAAAAAATAACAATTTTTGAAGATATTAAATTTGAAAACTTATGAGTATCATAGTTAAATGTTTAAAAAACATTTTCCAATACCAACTTACATTTCCATGGGAAAAAAATGTTCTTACTTCTAAAATAAAATCTTTCCTAATATAAGATAATAATAATAAATCTTGAAAAAAAATATGGAGAAACCCTATCTAATTTATTTAGCTCTTTTAAAAATAATTCTTTCATATTTCTACGATATTATATATCTGAAGTTGACTAAAAACGATTTTCTAGAGTGCATTTTCGTGTATGTGTTTTGTATTAATTTATAGTTATTACAATTCAAGCTTGTAAAATGAGCAGGAATAATCGTGGTCAGAAAATACTTTGGTTTCAATGAAGATGACCTAGAACCATTTAAAGGTCTCTCACAGTAACAAGGAACGATGGGATCCAATAACTTACATGAAGTTGTTTATATTGAAGCTCTTGAAATTCGAACCTGAAGCAATATAGAGACTATACTATTACAATATTTGTTGACTAACTAAAGCTTTTAGACGAATAAATAGTGACTCTCAGCTATCGAATTTTGAGGTTAATAAGCTAACACATTTTTATTTATTATTTTAGTTGCCAAATATATTTAAATCACTAAACAGAATAAGTTTAATGCTATGAAACTATTTTTTTTGTATGTTTCCTGCTGACAATAACCACGCCAACAATGAGCCTGATTGTATGAAAGTAACGCTATACCATGCACATGCAGAAAAATACCCATTATATTACAAGTAACATCACCCATTTATTCTATATATAGAAAAATATTCTAGATTAATAAAGACATTTGGGTATGGTGGCCAGTTAATCCCTTTTTTTAAGAGACTACTCTGAAGACTGCTCTGGAATTTCGAAGACGAAAGTTAATGAAAAGGAGATCTTTCTATCAGGTGGAAGCAATATTCATTGCCCTCAATCATTCATGTCCCTTTTTACCTCTAAAAAGAATTCTTTTCTTCCATTTCTATAATTTAGCCTCCTTTTCTTGTATTACCTTGTTATGCTTTTTCTACTTGGCTAACACAAATGAAATAATTCTACTGTTGGTTTACAGTTTCACACTCAATTGCTTTCATTATCACAACCTGCCCAGTTCTTTTTATTTGAACAATGTTTATTTAATCAATACTTTCCCTCACAAACAGAGTACCACTTTTCATCACTTTTTCCTACCATCATTCCTACAGGATCCATGTCCCAGGACCCAGGAGTTCCCTCACAGGTCTCGTACACGGTTGGGTTTAAGGGACCACGGGGTACTTCGTCGCCTATGATGCACGTATTTCAGTACAGTTGGGTTTACTGCACTGGTCAGCTCCCTTTTTGTCATTTTAAGCTGGTTTTATTGGATTCATTTATTTTTTTATTCATCATTTCTAGATTTATATTTTTTTTCTGATTTCTATGTAAAAATATACTCTACTCATCTTGGTACAGCGATGCCTTCTTGATGAGCATTCCCGCTATCACGAGTGCTGATCCTGCATCGTTCTCCTGGAGATAATGATGTGCCCTGGCACCAGCAACTCTTTCCACTCTTGAGCAAAGATGAGGAAGACACTGATGTTCTCCTATTTGTTTGCAAGCAACGACAACAGTGACTCCTATAGAGGCCAACCTAGCGGGGCATCTGCGCTCTTGTTTATTCTAAAGGCGAACTAGGTGAGCACAGCACGCTCTGCGGTATCTCTATCGCCACAATGTGGGCATTTGGGGTCCGCAGCTCTTTTATGCTCGTGAAGCTTGGATTGGAATCCGTCATGCCCCGATTGCACCTGGTAACTTCAGTATCAGAGGATAGGATTCAGTTCCAATCAAGTGCATCTGAAGTGCTAAAATTTGTCTGTAATATAGATAGTGCATAAACTGTCTATGTACCGATTCAAAGGTATAACAAATGATATTTATAAAGCCATCGATGGAGAAATAAACTGACCTACGGGTATACGGGTATCATGGGATAGATACAGCATGAGGGGGGGGGGTAAAGGTCGTTTGTTTTGGGTTTCTTAAATATCTCCCAAACCAGTTGATATAAAAAATTAAGGTAAACAAATGTGCTTATTAAAATATGTTTTTTTTCATTTCTTCCATGGTGTCAATGGTTTAGGAGATAGCGTGGGTTAAAAACCCACAATTTTCCTTTTTGTTAAAGCTGTTTATTCATGAATATTCCTGTTTTTAACCCTCGGTATTTCTTAAGCCATTGATTGCCTCAATGGAAAACATGAATGAAACTTGTTGGTATAAAATTTTGTGTACTTAATTTTGTATATAAAGTTTTGCTAATTATTGTTTGCGAGATATTTGAAAAAAACCAAAAGAAAATTGCCTTGAGGGAGGACACTCACCCCTACCCTCCCAGACGTTTAGTGTGTTGTGAAGGACCCCCCCCCCCAATAAACGTACAAAACATTTTTCCTTTGTTTTCTGGCCTAGAACGGAATGGACCCGAAATAGAGTTCTGGAGACAGGACAACGCAAAGTCTGCTACCTCCCTGAATCGATCCGGGACATGCATCAGCCTCTCAAAATAGATTTCGATTTAGTCGTTCTTATATAGAACGATTCTTTGTGTCCAGTAAAATGCTGCTAAGTGTAATTAAAAAGTGCTGTAGTTATATTATACATATAATGTATAAAATCGAATTGGGAGAAATAGTTAATAATATAAATGGTGCACAGTTCGATATTGAGGTGTCTTCTTCAATAGATTAGGTATTATTATAAAGTAGAACGGCACGGGATTTCTCGAAAAATAACTAAAGAACCATGTAAAATTATTTTAAATAAGGAACCACCCATCGAAATACAATGAATGGAGCGTGTTTTTTTGTTATATCACATAAAAAAGACAGAATATCCGAATCATAAAATATTACGAAGAGACAAACTAAAATAAAAAGGAATTACATTCACTTCGATTCCCCTAAATGTTTCCCTACGGAAATGAAAAATATGGAGTCATGGAAGATGCACGTTGGCATATCTGGAGTGTCACTTAAATTGAACCTATAAGGCCAAGATCAAAAATATTTATTAAAAGTACATGTGCTACGTTTTCCCTGTTTGCAGTGCACTTTATCCTGATAACTGTAACTTTAACACAAGTAAGTTTCCCCTTTTACTAAGACAGGTTCATAACAATTAGAACTACTTAGTTTTATCTGAATATCCAGTTGCAATGAAGCATGGTCGTTTATATTGTCATTAGTCTACCTAGTGTAGTGTTAAATCATATAGAGGTTCCACTTTACTCAACGAATTACCTTCCAGTTATTTAATTCTCGCTGGAGTTTGAATAGGTAGAATGCGCAACGACGTAGAAATATTAAATTAAACATGTGAATGTGCTTACCACGTTGTTTGGTTATATTTAATTTACGATACATTACAACATGTACCAACGCAGTACTTGAACTCATCCTACGATGTCGATGCTGTAGTTATTGTCACTACAGATCTCAGCAATGTCAGTTGCTTGTAAGTCATCGTGGGTTCGTGTGTTGGATGAGTAGGTTGGGGAATTTCTCATGATGTTGTCTGATAGTGTCATGTAGGAAACGTTTATTCTTTTGTACAGTTCTGATCAAAACGTAAATGAGCGTGACATCAAGTGATACTAGTTTGCTTATATAATATAATTTTATGAAAACCGATCGAATAGCCTTTTATTTGACTATCCATTTTCAACTTAGCATGGTCGTTTATATGTCCCACTTGAACGCTACTCAAAAATTACGAAAAAACTCAGGGCTACTGGACAACCCAGCAGGGGGCGTAATCTTGAAATATTGAGAAGAACGAGGGTAGAAGAGGAGGACCAGCAATCAGTCAAGTGTTTCGCACTGCTGACAAGTGTCAGCTCGACAGAAGCCGGTTGCTATACAAACACACCTGGTTGCTAGGCGGCGATGTGGTGGGGCAGGGTCTCTATTTTTAACCAAACTAGCAGCTTTAGGGCCAGTGTTCTTGTTCAGCTCGTGCCAGGAGCCTCAGCCTTACAGGTGACCAAATGTGCCAGTTTGTCTTCCCGCCTGCACGCCTATTGCAATATTAACATTGCCTGTGCTCTAGTGCCCTGTGTGTGAGAGATCTTTGATGCTGTCATGTGAGTGTGAGCTTGGGCCGCTGCTAAAATATCAGTCGATACTGTTTTCTAGTATCTACATAATTTTTTGACCAATAGATGTTTATGAATGAAATTTATTATTTAAACGACTGAGATGTGATTAGGTAGTATTTACATGTTATGAAAAGTATTTAGGTATTATTTTAAATAAGAATAGCTTTAAACTAGAGTGATAAGAGTTTTTGATTAAGCTGAGATGATTCTTTAACGATATTAAGGCTTAGAAAACTTTAAAAATTTATTAATTTTAGTAACTGTACTACATTTTACCACCGCTAGGCAAGCGAAACATATTTTCTCAATTATTATTCAAGAAATTAATTTTGATTATTTGATTATTATATTCCTTTATTGTGTTATAATTACTATCTGCCTTCAAGAAATTAATATAGTTTAAATATTGTTGGTTGCGTGTTCGGTTTGTGAATAAGCAGTAATGTCCACCGAAGTATTTTTTTATCTGCGCGAACGTTGAATAAAAATCGCTAAAAAGATTATTTGCAATTGTGAGCATATAAGCGGGATTTGAATGGTAGCATGTTCTATTTATTTATTATGTTATCTTTTCTACATGCACAAATATCACTGCATAGATCTCCATGCACCCAGGTTTGCATGCGAATGCATCCTTTGGCAATGAAATGCAGAACAACTTTCGGTGACAAGATGACACCTGGCAAAGGAAGGCTACAGCTTTATAATGAGTCACATCGTAATCAACAAACTTTAAAATCAACCGAAATTTCTGTTTTTATTTAATCATCTGAAAATAAACAGATTGTACAATAGGATAATTATGTTTCCTACTAAAAAATTGATTTTTTTTAGTTACCCTATTATTACTTACTGCTCAAGTATATTGTTTATGCAGTGTCGGTTGTTACGCAGTTTTAACCATTATTATTAACAGGCTGCTGTATATCACCCTCCCCTAGTAAAATGTTGATTTATGTGCTCACAGAGTGGAAGCATAAGTGTCATAAATCGGAATGAATATGGGTGAGGGTCAACAATTTAGTACCAGACGATCAGGTGAATTTGACAGAAGACTCAAAACATTCTGACACTAAAGACTGAAGAGGTCTAAAAACTAATAATATAGAACATGAAAAATGGAACATTAAGGCTAGGGATGAAAACTGTGGTGAAAGTATTCGACTAGTGAGTAAACAGAATATCTGATGTCGATGATCAGTTGCAAGATGTTGAACGATACCGTTATAGATAGAAGAAATGGAGAGGAGACAATATAATGCCTAAAGTTGAATAAGTCACAGAAACAGGGACTATAAAAAATATCACAGATAATGTCTTTTATGTAGAAATGGGGTTTTAGGAGATGAATCATAGAAAATTTCCTAACGGTAAAAAAATAAGGGAAAACATGATATTTGGGAGAAACTACAAATAAAAAGACTAAATTGATATTTTCGCGTGAAAGTGCCTGGAAGATTCCCAAAGAAAGTGATAGAAAGATGGAAGATGGTGATATCCCGGAAAAGGTAGTTAGAAAAATAGTCATAGGTGAGAGCGGTAGACCCAGTGGACCGTCAGCTACACACAAAATATTGAAAAAAAATCACCATGCAAGAATTTCAAATCAAATTGGACACGAGACGCCCAACTAACAACCGGAAAGAAAAAGCTGCGAAAAGCCGAACTTAAGCAACCCTCCAAGGCAATCCTAGTCCCATCGCTCCTGGGTGAATGAAAGGTTCTGATGACTTATCGTAGACTCATTTTAGATGTGAATTTTTATCACTATTTATCTTATCAATTTTATATAACATTTTAGACATAATTTATTTATTCAATCATTTGTTTTAAGTCTATAAATTTTAGATAAAAGTTAAAACCTGATTTTATAATTTATTGTTTAGTAGCTACTAGAAAATGACACGTATATAATTAATAAATAAGGTACAAAAATATGCATAGACCACTTGTCATGTTGATTGAATATAACAATAACCTTTTTTTTTTTTTTTTTTTCTTCCCCCCTTTCTGAGGCTGAGCCTCAAACGGGCTTACCCCACAAGCCCGTGAAGCGAGCTCAGGGGGTTACGTAGCCTGTGGTGCGCGTATTCCGGTGCAATGGGATTGTTGCACCGGTCTAAGCGCAACTTGAGTAATTTTGTTTTATAACAATAACCGGTCAAAAAACTGCAATAGAATATTGTTTGTTGTCTGTATGAATCTTCACAAATTTTACTAAACAAGCGCGTGAATATATGACGAAAATTTGTTCAAAGGTAAAATATAACTGTCCTATTTTTGTAGATAAAGTAGTTTTCAGCTCCATCTGGCTTACAAATTAAATTTTGCAGAACGCTTAGGGTAATAAGAACTAAACCTCACTAAGTTTTTTCGTTATGGATATTCACATGTCTCAGCAAGAACATAAAGAGGAAGCAAATGCACAAGATCACTGCCAGTAAAAAACCTCTTAACTGAGTGTAGGCTGTCCAGTTAACTTGATACCTCATTTACTGGCGAGCGTCGATGAATCAGGCCAGTTCTTGCTGTGCATTCTTCACGCAGTTAGGCACTTTAGCCTTGCCAGTGGGATGATGTCTTCAATTTTCTATTTCAAGGTAAGGTACCCGATGTTGCTGAAGGTTAGGTAGCAGGTCGCTGGGTCCCGAAAGGTGTTGTTAGTTTGATACTCACCTAGCAGAGCTAATTTTAATTAGTAGATTCAATGAAATAACTTTTGAAAATCCTACTCGGGCTATTGAGGTTGACAACCAGATATCTCACCACTCCTGCAACCAGCTTTCAATTAAGTTATGAATCGAGCTAATAATTTCCTCTGCGGATACAATTTTTTTCCTTCATTTATTGGTTCACAATCAGTAATGTATCAATAACATAATGAAGTAATGATTCGACTGGATGAAGATTAAAATCTAGTGATGCTTTCCCATAATAGTCCTTCTGACTGTCGAATGTGTACTCAGGTACAGTCCTGGTTTCAGAATCGAGTGACTAGATATCTGATTATGCGAGTGTCTGTATAATCTTTGAATCTTGGTATAGACCTTGTCTCTGTGCAGTGTGCGGTCATGAGTCGGGGTATAAAATGCACCACTTTTTCCTGATGAATTTTTTTCTCATTATGTTTTATGAATTTTTTTCTCATTATGTTTTATGAATTTTTTTTCTCCTTTCAAAGTTTGCTATTTGAAATGTGGGAATGGGGGAAAATCAGAAGGAAATTATTGGAGTGAAAGGGATCCTTTTTTTTCCTTAGCCTCTTTAAATTTACATATAACTATATACAATTATAGCTCCTCAGGCAAATCTAAAAGGGTTCCTTTTATAGGAGGGACCTATTTGAAGGTATAAAATTGAACGGAAAACACTATCTTTATCAACTAGAAGTCATACAAAATTTATAATAGACGGCTTCTTTGAAACTGTTAATAGCTGCTAACCATCGGGATTATGGGAATATACCTTCTAATTCTTGTTGGCATAAGCAAAATGTTTTTATAATTTTAAAATAACAAAACAGGCTAATAAATTATTCAAAACACAAACTTTTTTTAATTATAAATTATAGAAATTGAAGAAAAAGATCATTGTTTAAAAGTCATTGAGTATATACACACATTATAAAATAGGACATGGTTTTTACATGTCCATCTGTGCATGCAGATGGATTTCAGTCGGTTAGTGAATCTCTTCAATTCATCTATTATTTGTAATTTGTATAGCCTGTTAAACCACTATCAGAGTAGCTTTAGGTGGTTATTAGTATTGGTAGTGTTTCAGTAGTTAACGTTTCGGTGCTACATTTCAGGTTAATTCGTGTTTTCTATTTGATGCTATATTACTGTAAGAGTGTATTCATCTAAACTTAAATAACTGTGCAATAATACAACTCACATATGTCCCAGGTTATTGAAGAACTGTTTACCTTGACAACAATTCTTTTATGTGATCACGGTTCCCTGAAGTATGAGCCAGATAAATGCTTTCGTTTTGAGCCATTACTGCACTAGTAGTACCTTCCAACAAAGTATCTCTCTTGTGAAGCGAATCAAATTGTATGAGTTAATGAACCGCTAGTCCGAGAACTCAAAGTTTCTTGACATGCAAAATCAATTTGAGTAGTAGTGAACAAGAAGGAACCGACTGTATGGCTTAAACCCTTCAAATCACCAATTCGGTTTCCACTACCATCATTCCACCATTTCCCAATTACACAGAGTAGTAGTTTCATATAACAGGGGCATTTCTTAGTGTTCAAGAAGCCTTTAATAGAGCTTGGCATGCAGGACTTCTCAACAAACTTAAATAATGACTACCAAACAAGTACTACTCATATTCTACTGAAATCTGATTGATGACCGTTTCTTCAGCATCCCAGAAGGTTCTTCTATCTCTACATATCATCTAGTAAATCTGGTGTTCTGCAGGGATCGATATCTGCTCCACATTTTTACACCGACAATAAACCTACACTCCCATAAATTCCTGCTGCCAATTACCCCAAATACAACGGACCTGATAAACACTACATGAAAACCATACAAAAGATTCAAACAAAACAATTAATTAATACTAAACTACTTTACCTTTTACTTTATAAATTCACCTGTTTTTTATTCACTTAAATATTCTTCCACAAAAGGCTGGACATTGAAGAAAATGAAAAATTATATTTAGCTGATTGACTGTTTACAATTGCGATTTACCAGCTATTATACAGGCTAATTGTACAATTGTTCTCATTGAATACATACAATATCACTACTAATACATACAATACATTCATTCATCCTCATTGAGCTTGGGGCAACAGACAATGTGAAAAAAGTGAGGCTTGGCCATAACCATTTACATAATAAGAATTATTAAAGTGACAGAATAATTATGTACAGATAAAATTACAGGAAAATATTTGAGCTTATCTATAATAAACCAAATTGGATGATTAATCGTATTATACACGGGATCTACTTACGGAATAGAAGAATAGCTGTTGTAGGCCAAGAAAAATGTTGCTTGAGAAACTGATGGAAGGTTTGGCTTTGAGTTCATAGAGACAATACTCACACAACTTAGTGGCGTATAAGACAAGTTTATAGTAATAAAGCAGCATGCAACGGCAGTAGGATTACTATAAATAAAGATCACTGGTGTTTGGTCAAAAGTTAAGCCCTTTTGATCATTGTGAAGTCATGGATTTTGAAGTTTATAGGACAATTTACCAAACTTTTGAAAAAATAATTATAAATCCTGTATAAGTATTTCTTTTTTCCTGAATCACAATATATAAATAGCAGAATTTTTCGGCCCAGAAGACATTAAACCTTATTTTCGTATATTTAGCCTTATTTAGACAAAACACCAATGGACTACCTTGACTAGCCCAAATATGCCTGTCAATTTCTCAACAGCTTTTAACGTTTGGGAATTCCGCTATACATTTATTTGGCATGTGCACCTGCATAATCAGAGGCACTTTTCTGGAGTGATAGATAAACTATTACTTTTATTAACAGACACACAAAATTGCCAATTAATAGAAAAGTTGATGATATACCCCCTTCCTTACTGAAACACATTTAGACACACACGGAGCAAAGATATACGGGCATGCTGAAAAATTCCACATGTTTATGATACAGAGAGCTCAATCCGAACGGTAATAATCTAAGCTGCACAGAGGCCTACTAGTTCCATATGTACAGAGAGAAACTATACAGCCGCTTCCAACTCAATCTGTCTGACCATTTGAACTCACTTATGAAAAGCTGGAATATTTTACGATTCCAGCTGCAAATAACGATAATGTGAAAGTATCATTAAATTATATTATCATTGCGATTACATTTTAAAGTTGAGAATTAAGTAATAAGGACAAAAAGAAAAGGGTATAATCACTTAATTGACCAATGGCTATAATTTACATTATCTCTGTCCACCTACTTCATGATTAATCGTCATAAACTTTAATCACTTCACTATAACCAGCCAATTAACAAATGTATACTCAGCATCATTTTCCCTCCTCACAAACAGAGGGTAGGAGAAGATGTTATAAACGAATCACGAGTATGACCCAAATGCATTCGGTTGCCGACACATGTTAATTCCAGAAATTCTGAATGCATGGAAGTTTTAAATGTGTGAGCCAAGTTCGGCTACGATCCGTTTGGAGGGTTGGGAGCTGCCCAACACTCAACACTAACAGGGACCTCTGAAAGAGCGAAGATGCAAAATTAGGAATCTTGTCGATGAGCTGTTTTCAGGTCATATTTCCGCAATCACCCTCTTCTATTGTATAAACAAATAATGGACTATACAAGATGATATATTTTCAATGAGACTTTCAGGCAGGATTTAACTTGATTAAGGATGAGATAGCTGCAACTTATTTATGATAAAATGTCTAATATGTTTATGATTTTCTGTACGATTGTGGTGGGCTGATTTCTTGTTCATCGTGACGCATTGTTACGTATGTAGTTGTTTTAATAGCGCAAATATTTTATGAATTTAATTAAATAGGTTATACTTTTTGTTTATATCAGGACCATATTTACAAAATTATTTCCAATTTACCTAACAATATTTACGTTTTTTATATTCATGCCGATGAAACACAATCTTTTTTCTCCTCATTATATTATATAGTCAAATATTTTTTTGTAAGATATGCTCCTGCATACAGTATCAATAAATTATTAAAAGAAGCATCTGGAATTCCACTGTAAGATATTGCCATTCCCTTTTTTTATTTATTCCATTCGTTTACGAAAGATTTTGAATATCACCAGTAATTAATTTACTTTGATGAAAAATTAATTGTGTTCTAGTCAATCGATTTTCAGCGTCATTAGCCTCACCTAGGTTGTGTTAGGGTGAAAATTTGTTACCCTAAGAGTCACCCAACACAATGAAACCAGCTCCCGTTGCTGAAAATTATGTTTATCTGCTCCGTGCTAACTCCAAATAGTGCTTGAACAGAACGGGCCATTCTTTCATCGAATCAATTAATTTCCAATAATTACATTCCAAAATAATCTCTTGGTCACAAAAGTCCTACGGTTATGATTCAACCTTCAATGTTTAGACGTTTGTCCGGTTTAGTTTATTCGTTCGCCGTGATGTAGTAATAGAATTTATAGAACTTTGCTCCGAACTAAATCTTATTAATTATGAAAACAAATTATGTACTGATATTTAAAATAATTTTCTAACAATGTGTGCTGTCAGAGCAGAAATCAATTTCCAATACAAATAAATAACCAAATTAAAATTGAAAAGGAACAGGTTTTAGACATAGGGAAAAAATAAAATAAAATGTATGTACGGCCCATAAAAATAAAGAGCGTATTGGTGTCTTGGTCACAGGTACTATAAATATCTAGGAGAAAGAAGAACATATTGTTCTCGAATATTTTTAGATTATCAAACAAAAGTGTTTTCTATACAAGGGAACATAGCCAGTTGACCAGTAATGGACATGGGCTATATTTGCCAACCGGTGAATCCAACTATATTAATAACAAATAGAAATAAATTGAATTTAAATATTTTTAGAGATTCATCAATAACATCAGTGTACGTGACAAAATACTATTATCTAATAGGAAAATGGTGGGGAAAGATTTTGTCAGGAATATTTAGCAACCACTACTTTAAATACTTTTAAATTAACAAACAATTCTTATAAACGTTTCATATTTTTTTTTTTAAATGTTAAAACAAAGATAGTGTTTACGATCCAGTACTTCATGCGTATGTTGACAAAGGCTGTTGGGTCACCTCGAGTCCCCCTCTTTTTTTTGGTAGTTGACCTAGCACTGGTGATGGAGAGAGAGTTGAGCATAGACTCAACTCAAGAGTCTATGACCTGTATGATTGCTTGGTGACGGGTCGTACTACTGAGCTATCTGACTCCAGAACCTCTCAGATATGTGCCCCGATAGTGCACTATGTTCAGGAGAAGAGACACCGACTGGGTATTATGGGTAGTTTAGGTGGTCTAAGAATGACCACGAGTTCAAAATACCAAGTGTGGCGGGTAGCTTAATTTTTTATTGATATTTATTCCAAAAGATCTTAAAAGGTGTTCCCTGACAGTGCAGTATGTTCAGAAGAAGTGGTACACGATAGGTATTATAGGTAGTTTTACGTGGTTTTAGAATGACCACGAGTTCACACTCAGTATCTAAGGGTAGGTGAAAACCGTCTGGATCCCAAAGCCGAGTGTTAACCGGAAAGAGGCCGAGTGGACCGCTAAGGGAGATGCAACTAGGTAAATTTTGTAGGGCCCCAGAGAGCTTCGTCTGCATGAAAGAGGTCCCTTCCTAGGATGCGCTAGTTTTAGCAAGACGAAGCCAGGTAATACCATTAGGAAGGTTTGTGGTCTGAAAATGCCCGACTAAAGCTAGCAAGGATAGGTAAGAGAGGTGCAAAGCTAATTAAATAAGAAAGCCATTCAACAAGTTCAAGCAGAGTAACAAGTGCCAGTGCAGAGAAAGAGAGAGAGAGAGAGAGAGAGAGCAGTGTTCACTTCCTGTGTCCTGTGTGTGTGAGCGTCTAAATAGCTCAGAATTTTTGCCTGATATAGGAAAGTCATTCCTGCCCAAAGCGAATAAGAGAGCTTTTTATTTCGGCCAATCCTTTGACAGTTTATTTTGGCCAATCAGGGTGCTACTACGCCAGCGCCCCTAGTTAGCTCTTAAATCGTGAACTAGTCCCCTTTCTCTATTATGACGCCGAAGATATATTGATATAAAATATGGAAAGGTAGTTTCTGGTCCATGAAGTGGGTAAATTCCGTCCGTGTTGAAGAAGTTAGCACAAGGCATAAAAAATACAGTAAAAAAATCAGATCTATAATCATTCATCTTCAATCAGTTGACCCAAAAAAACACCAGAAAAACAATAGTTTTTCTTTCTTATTTCCATTAGTATTTGCCACTTTTACCACCTAATGACATGTGTTAACGTCGAGGTTGCCCCTAATGATTTCCTCTGTTCACCTTCGAAACATTTTGTGTTGCGGTCCATGACTCGAAAGAACAGTTCAGTGTTCCGGGTAACGTTGTATAGACAACCGTTTGTTTTTCGTTTTATTTAACATTTTTTTTTTTTGCCTTAGTTTTGTCTGAGGTTGATTGGAAACCTGCTAGTATTTCTGGATCTATGATCTTTCTTTTTTTGTTAAAGAATCCTACTTCACGAATCAACAGGCTGTCTCCAGGCTTTGATTTGTTCAAATTTTTCTTACCTTTGCTTTCTGTACTGATCATAAAATTAATATGAGCTTCGAGAATTTTTTTTGTTATTTTGAACCTTATCTAGCTCCTAAAAACTACTAGATTATGCGCATGGGCAAGAAGTTCCTCTTCCCAAAATGGTAGCATCTAAATTCTAGTCATGTCTTCCTCCAGGACTATGTCCTAAACCAAAATGAAGAGAAGGCTCCATCCCTCTCATTGATTCCTTTCTATCAAATCATCAAAGGCTTTAGTCAGATAAACAAAAAAAATCATTAACTTCTTTCCCTTTTCCAATTACCTTCTTGGCGTTCTGCCTGGCAATCTTTGGTTTTGTCTATAATACCTCTGTTTTGTCTAACAGCTAGCTGTCCCTCCCCCCGCTTAGAAATAGAAAATATCTTTATTCTGGAACTATGTCTTCTATTAATAACAACACGGTACAAATAGATAAATCCAACTATTCATCAACAGCTGACCATTAGAAACAATACATCATATTAAGAAAAACAATAAATAAATAGTATATGTACGTCAAATTAGAAAATATTACCGATGAATTTGTTCAAAAACAAAATAAAGGAGAGTGGAGGGGTCTCCCCCACCTTAACTTAACATAGGGATGTGGTACATGGGAGCACCATGGATTCCCGTAGACAAATCAAACAAAGCAGTTCATGATAGCATGAAATCCATTGAAAGTCTCTAAGTGCACATTGCTTTGAAGGCTTACGCCGGCATATATGCAATGGCTCCGGCATTCTCCGTTGTCTCCATTTTAAAATATTAGGACTGTCCTCTTGGATTGTCTTCATTTTCAACACTGGGCGCAATAGGTGCTGCAGCATCTTGTATTATTTGTTTCGGAAACATTTCGCAAGTTATTCCAACATTGCTAGTAGTTTTTTCAATCACGAATGAACCTATAATTTCTTCTATTTCCAGTTCATGCCGGACACTAAATCTATTTTTACCGATCCTGTTTTTATTACAGCATTTCGAGCCTCTTCTTCAGCTTGGCTTCTATCAAATTTTCAGAAATATTGTGATATCCTCTAGTTAAGGAGGAAATATGGCAGACGCGGTTTTCCACTTCAACTATTACCAAGGTAACAATCAAAGAAAATTAATAAAGAAAATAATATATACAAAGTTGTTCCAAAATAAGGCATGCCAAAAAACTTATAGTTAAAATAAAGTAATATAAAGGTAGAATAACTGAAAAGATAAAGGTAGATCTGTACAAAGCAAAGATTCTCAAGATACTGTCTTGATATGTTTCTGGTGAACTACTGTGTCCTCCAAATGGAAATACTGTTCATGTTTACTATCAATGCTACCTTGGTTACAATTCTTTCGGAAATGTTTACAACCGATGATCGGTTTTATGAACTTATATGAAAACAAAGTCAGGTTTTTGGGCTGTTCTCTTGGTTGCCACTCACCCCAATTATATTAATAGAGCTGGTAATGAATGAAAAAATCATTGCTGTTCAGAGATTTGAAACTTCAAGGATCATTTTGATTTCACTTAATGTATTTCCCATAAGTCTTCCGATTGATATTATTGACGTAGACATAAGATATTCGTGACGTTTCCTGGTTGAGGTGGCTGGTTGAGCGGGAGACAGCGGTAGAGTTAAAAGTGGACTGGACTGGTGGCGGTGGCGGAGTTTAGGAACATATAAAAACATATCTGTAAGAGAGCTCTCGAAATAGAAGCTCGCTAAAGCTGTTTTACCCTGGTTGTAAAATTAATGGTGTGCTGCTTCTAACAGTGCAACACAATTAGCTGACATTTTAGCAGTCTAATGTCTTTATTGCCAACTGACCAACTATACAAAGACGTCTTGTCTGAAATAAAATATTTAAATATAAATTTAAAGATAACGCGAATCTTCTTGCCTAATAGACCAGGGATATTCTAAAACTGCATCAAGGGATAGGGATAAAGCTGCCAAAAAAATCCAAAGTACGAATCAAAAAAGTAATAAGTTTTGAATTTTTTTCTTTTCATACTGTATTAATCTTGACGAGGACTTAGATTATATACAAAATTTAATAGTAAAATAAAATTATAAAGAAAAACTGATAGAGAAATCCCTGAAAATCCCCCCACAAATGCATTGCATAATAGTCAGAAGCTTTTGTGAGGGAGTGAACTATGACTCCGAGAAGGAGAAATGGATAAATTTTATTTGTCTGACTTCTGCCCTTGGTCAAAGAAAATTAATTTTGATTTCATAAGCTTTGATGGGAAAAGCACAAAAAAGGATTGAAATAATTCACCTGAGAACGATGGCTTCCTCTCCACAATATCACTTCCTATCCCTGGGATTTTTTTGTCCCTCATAATGATATCTGATAATAGTTGACGATATGGAGGGCTTCATACAATGCTAACCTCGCATTTGATGAATGGTATTTATGGCATCATATAATGCCAATATGATTTGGTTACAACCACGCCAGTATAACAACTTTAGAGTAATATTGAATGTGAGTTAGTGAAGTTCAAGTTGTCCATGCCGATATCAAAAAGAAAGTAATACGATTGTTGTTTAAGTCCACGACGCCAACATAAAAAATAATTCAACACAACAAAAATAACACCAAAAAAAAAACAGTATTAGTCTTTCACTTCTACTTAGTCCAATCTCTTCTTCCCGCACCGTTAAACTCCCCGCATGAACTCCCGCTCGTTCGACCCTCGGGAATGATGCGCTCTCTACTCTGTAATAAGTTTTATTTATTGTCAATTATTTTTCTGACATCGACCACTGATGTATTTTTTAAGTAGAATAATTTTCATTATTAATTCTTTGATTAGATTTATAAATTTTATTATGTTGTCATTGTTAACATTTCCGCTGTCTAACGGAATTCTTCCTGGACGTCATTTACCAACTTTTTTCAAATGTCCACCACTCGCACTTTACAATCATATTGTTTTAGAACATTTATAGGTTTTACTAAGTAAGACAAAAACCACTCCAACACTCTTGTGCGTTCTGAAGTATTACAAATTATTTCATTCATAATTTATGTAATCAATGTCACAAAGGGGTAACGGGGAATTACTTTCCGTATAATCTGGTTTGCTCTCTCAAAAATCGTGATTCCTGGCGATTCCAGGCTGAAGGTGAGCAATCCTATCAATTATACTTATCCAATCAGTACAGTATGCGGGAAGCACAGCTGGGTCACAGTGTTAGGGAAGCACTTTTATTGAACCACACACATAAGTAAAACGGTTTCCTCACTGGGTGTCAGATTTCTGGCACCTCAAATTAATTCTAAAATTTGTCAATTAAAACAAAAATTATGGACTTGCCGGGATTCAAACCAGGGAGCACCTGATCTCGGGTCAGGCGCCCTTTTAACGAGCCATATCGTATTATGCCATCCTTTAGTCAATATCCCCAATACCACAGATACATGGGCTCTTCCCACCTAACCTATCTGATATAACTCCATGACAACTTTAGACGCCACAGAATAGATCCTAAGATTCGCCTGAGGATCTATAATTATATATAATTATTGGTAAATTTAAAGGGGCTATGAAAGAAAAAAAAAAAAATGAAAGAAAGAATAGAACTTATTTTGATATAATTCTTAATGAATGAAAAAAACAACAGATAATGCAGTTAGGAGAATTTACGAAATATAACAACGCAGCATTTCTTCACGTTATACTGTTTTTTTCGCAATCGTTTTTAGTGCAACATTTAATGAGCGTAGATGGCTAAACAAAATTATATAACATCTATAATAGTCTAATATTCGAAGGAAACTGTCGAAATTCGTCTAGTCTAAATAATCTTGAGAAATGCAGAATATAAATTATTTTTACGATCATTTCGTAGTACATATGTATAATAATTTCTTCGATTAGAACAGCTTTAACTCATCTCTACTCTTCATTTTTTTTTTTTCAAATTAATCTATCAGATGCTTCTAAAATAAGAAATCATAATTTAGTGTTGGACTGCTGAGTCGGAACGGGGACCACACATACAGCAGCAGCAGTAACATCAATTAAATTAAATGGTCTTTCATATTTGAGAAGTAAGGCGAGAGGTTTATTTTTACGTGACAAACGCATAAATAAAAACCAACTAAAAAAAATGAGTAGTAATCCAAATTATATAAAAACAATGTCCTGGATAGTGAATAATATCTTTCTACTACCTACCCTAAGTTTTTTTTATGAGATGATAGTGCTTTTGCCTCATCTTTGGGAGAATACGATAATGATACTTGCTCTAAAGGATTGCTTTCTCTTAAGAGCAATATGA
The DNA here is from genome assembly GCA_930367205.1 of Acanthosoma haemorrhoidale. Lineage (NCBI taxonomy): Eukaryota > Metazoa > Arthropoda > Insecta > Hemiptera > Acanthosomatidae > Acanthosoma > Acanthosoma haemorrhoidale. The sequence continues at coordinate 111,501,892 of OV884012.1, read as the reverse complement.
GCGCTATCTTATGATAGAGTACACACCTAAGTAAACCAAAAAACTACATTAGCAAGACTTGACAATTGTTTGGTAGCAGCCAACGTTATTAAAGTAAGTAGTGACAGCGACTATAAAGGTAAAGAAGGACCACGTAGTTTCCTAGACACTTTCAGGTGTCTATCACTTGGACATTATGACGTCTGCAGTCAATGCTTTTAAAATCAATAACGCATCTCTTTTACGTCTTTTAAATATCCTGGAGGAGGAACGTCACAAAAGGTTGGGAATAGAAAATGATAAATTATATTTTGCTTATTGACTATCAATAATTAATATTCATCAACTCTTACAGGCTTATTGTGCAAGTTCACATTCATACATCTACATTGCACGCGAGATAAAAAGCTTACCAGAAGGTAGATGGAGAACCATCCGGACTATTTCTCCTAATTGCGAAGACCATAGAGTAAAGGATAAAGTGAGAGAGTTGCGCGGGAATTTTAGCAGTAACACAACTCACGACTTATCCATTACAAATGCAAAATGAAACCCATTATTCAGTGGCGCAGTCAAGTTTATTGGTTTTTTTGGAACGCTTTTTGCTAAATTATTATAAACAATAATTTATTGGATGGAAAAGGTTGAGTTAAATCAACTCATTTGATAATATATTTTAATGTCATTTAAAAAGCTATTGTATATTTGTAGCCTGTAAGATCACTTATTACTGAAAAGCTGTGCTAATACGCATATTCTATGTATGCCAAAAGTCGTTTTAAAATATTTACATTACTTAGTACTTATCAAAAGGTCCTGCTGTGAGAAGAGTTTTGCGGCGCAGTCATAACATTCGTTGAGGAGTGAGCGTTAATATTTCATCATTGATCCCGCTTGGAAGTTTAGACTGCTCCAGTTTTACGAGTGCATAAATAAAGACCGAAGCGGAGCTCATTAATAGAACTGAAGCCGCTAGGACTAAAGAGCTTTACAATTATACAACCGTGAAAAATAGACTTTTGGCACATAGACCTCTTCGCCCTTCCTCTCGGATTATGCGAGATGACGATACCGACTCACTACTTCGTCATTTCTGTTTTTTCTGTTTATATCGCATGCCAACATATCCAAACCATGGTCTTATAGACCGCATAGAACCATTATCAGTAACATTAACCCCCACCAGATCCAAGTATCAGTAGTCTTTCAGAACTCGAAAGAGGTATAGGGTATATAATTGCCCTTCAATTTCCTTGGAAAGGTACAACGGCCTGTCTGTCGTTCATTATTATGCTGATTAATGTTCAGGTCAGTGGAAGGTAACGAGTTTTATCTAGACTCATCTAAAAATATATTTAACAGTAACATTTTTAATTTGTCTGTATTTCTGGATACATAGAAAATAAATTAAAAATAGTAAACAATACATATCACTTCACCAGTTCGGCTAAGCCGATTTTCGTAGGTAAATATTTGAGCAACTTGCTATTATTTTTTTTATCAACCCCTCCCACAATACCCAGCTGAGAAATTTAAATTAAGAATGTTTCGATGAAAATACTCATTTACAATAATTAATTAAACGAAAGCAACTATGTAAGCATTGGTAAACTTTGCCGATATTGGTAAGCAACATTGCTTTTACCCGTATCCTTAGATAAATCCTCGCGTCCACTTTCTTAAAGTATTTCGTCCTCGTAATTTCTTGGATTCACAAGAGGGAAAAATTTTGAATTTATAAGTTACAAATTCATCTCTCTCTCTCTCTCTCTCTCTCTCTCTCTCTCTCTCTCTCTCTCTCTCTCTCTCTCTGTCTCTCTCTCTCTCTCTCTCTCTCTCTCTCTCTCTCTCTCTCTCTCTCTCTCTCTCTCTCTCTCTCTCTCTCTCTCTCTCTCTCTCTATCTCTCTCTCTCTCTCTCTCTCTCTCTCTCTCTCTCTCTCTCTCTCTCTCAGCTACGAGCCCTTTCAAACCACAGTTAATAAATATCGAGACCGACAATTAAAATAATGTAATATTCTCAACTACATTCCACCTATGAGACTAAGGTTTAGAATATACTATTCATTGCAAACCTTTAGAGCAGAACAAGTAAATTTACAAGCGAGTGAGGAAAGGTTAGTTAGTTCATTTGTATTATTAAAGCTATTTGCGAACGAGCCAAATGCAACGCTTTAATTAGCTTAATTACTCTGATATTTTCCGATCGCTTGTGATATTTACTCACAAAACAGTGTATTATGTGATATTTAATTTCACTAAATGTACACCTTGTTTATGAAATATGTATTTTTCTATCCATGACAATATATTTTATTTGTTTCAGTAACTCCGAATCGTTGTGCGTTAAGTGTGTCAGAAATGTAATGTAGTGCAGTCGTCTCAAATGGGCATAATCACCGCCTTTACTGAACTTCAACATAAAGGTAAATTATAAATTTAAAAACACAGAATGATTATAAATATTAGAAAGCCACTTAGGGCAGCTATACACAATACATATTTTACACTAATTTTTAATACATATTGCCCCAGCCAAGAGATAAAGAGATAAAGAGAGGCCCTTGATCGAGCTTTTACTTCTTTGAACTTTTTTTTTCCCCCCCTTAGCTCTCAAATTTATAAGATTATAGATAAGGGAAAAATAAAGGGAATTTACTTGGGGTAAGCGGATCCTTTTACTAGGAGTACCTGTTTAAAGGTGGAGTGAGGGAATTCAGGAGTGTGGGAAGCCTCGGTAGAGGTGGAAATGTAGCGGTGCAGTGGTGAGAGTCCACTGAAGGCTGAGCCTAGAATCTCTCTAGGCATGTAGTGCAAGCTCATTCAGTTGGATAGCAGTGATGGGTGCCCGTCAGAGGCTTTTTGTTGGTGGGCCAAGGGCTGTAATGTCCACCATTTGGTCTGCTTTCCCAGATCTAGAGAGTTGCCATCTTGCCGGTAGTGGTGGGGTGTCAGGTCTTGGAATAGGGGATTTTGGCAATGTTTCATCGAGTCGAAGAATTCGATGTGTCTTCTTCTGATGGCTTTGGTGATGGTGGGGACCTCAAACTTTTCGTGGATGTCAGGAGCCTTCATTTCACGAAAAGGGGTATGCCATAGTGTCGTGCGCAGGATGTTGTTCTAGAAGCTCTGGAGTTTAGTTATGGTGTTCGGGTGGACAAAACGGAAAAGCGTAGTTCCAAAAAGTAGTGCTGGCCTCAGGACCCTCTGATATATGAGCAGTTTCAGCCTCAAGGATATAGCCGGGCTTGTTATAAGATGCTGGAGAGAGTAGTAAGTCCTACGTACTCTTTTCAGCTTCTTCTGCAGGTGCCGAACGTCATGTGTCTGCCTAGGTTGATGCCTAGGTAGCATATGCTATTGGCAAGTTCGCAATCAGTCCCGTCTATAGTGAAGCTGGGTGGACGCTTTCTTTTCCCGTGCTGGAACGAGAAAACGATCCCTTGCGTCTTGGCTGGGTTTACCTGAATGTGGACAGCTATTAGCCTGTCGGTGATTAACGGACTGGCGCCCTCTGCAGCATTTAGCGCTTTCACTGGGTTGAGGCTAGTGCCGTAGACCCCTATGTCGTCCGCATGCGCCGCTACCTCACAGTTGGATTATGATGCTCCTACTATGTGCGCGATGTAGATGTTAAAGAGTAGGGGTCCTAGCACCGACCCTTGAGGAAATCCGACCATGAAATCTCTTCTAGTGGTTGATATGGCTCCTATTCGCACAGAAAAGGTTCTGCCTGCGAGATAGGAAGCCATTATGTTCTGTAGTTGCGCAGGGAATTCGTGCTCGTTCAGGCGTCGTAGGAGTGTGTGATGATTTACAGTCGAATGCTTTCGAGCAATCAAGGGAGATCATGGCAGTGACTCTGTTGCTTCGCATGTTTGTTTTAACGTGCCGCTGTAGTTTCACCAGATTGCAGTCCAAGCTAAGTCCTTTACTGAACCCGGTCTGTTGAGGTGGGATAATGTCTTGTGAGTCACCGTGTCTGGTGAGATGGTTGTACAGAATCCTCTCGTAGATCTTTGACAATTGGGTCAGCAGACTAATGGGCCTATAGTAAGCTGGCTCATAACCACTTTTGGCTGGCTTCATAAGTGGGACGACGACGGCGTGCTTCCACGTCTGGGGAAAATAGTTTAGTCTCAGAGAAGAGTTGACGATGTTCACTGTGTGAGATACGGAAGGGGATATTTCCGTGGCAGCTGCTTCAGAAGTATGTTTGGATGTCATCATCCCCTGGTGCTTTGTTGCCTCTGGTGCGACGAATGATTGCTGTAACCTGGTGGTAGGAGGTATGTATAGTGGTGAGGGTGGGGGGTCTGCCGGTCGGGCGCTGTGATTGGCTTGCTGTCACTATCCCCTCTCAAGTAGTCAGCTAGTATGTCTGCCTGATCTGCAACCGAGATGAACTGCCCGTTGCAGCAAAAGCTTGTGTTTTTTTTTTCATGAAAGGATTTAACTGTTGATCTTCTCGATTTGGCAGATGCTTGAGAACACCATTGAATAAAACTTTATATTGAACGATTGGGTTCAAGTAAAGTATTATAGATATGAATGCATTCTTCGGCTTTGGAGTCCCACAAAACTGATAAGATTATTAAGTATGAGCCCTAATAGCAGAAATTAGATGATTAAGGCACAACACACTCTGGCAGACATATGAATAGTTGTTTGAGAAAGGGTGATCCAACAGCACTTAAGCAGTTTAACATCAACATAGCAGAGGAGTACCTATTTATACCCTGAAGGCAATATAGTTAATATATTCGGCCAAATATGGCATACACCGATTCACGCAGAAGATGCAGCTAGAGAAAGAGGGATTTAATTCAATGGCTAGGCATCTTTCATTTGTCTACATGAAAACCTGGAAGAAACATCGCTAACGAAGGAAGGAAGCAGTATAGCGAGAGGAAAGGATATTCCCAAAGTGCCATTTCAAATACATAGAAATTAAATTTTGGACCAGAGTGGGAAATTGATGCAATTATATCTCGGAGTCATCATACATACGCCAGTGAAATCTGAACATAGCAAATGGAGGAGGCTCTCAATATTTATAAAATTTAGGTGCTCAGAAGAATATTTGGCACCTTACATGTGCAAGGTTATTCCAGAATTAGAAGTATTGCCAAGCGAATATCACTGTATGAGGAACCAGACCTAGTATCGACCGCGAAGAAAGGAGAACTTCGCTGAGGTACATTAAGCGTATGGAGTCGCTAGGAATACCTAGCCAGAATGGAGAGCTGCCTTGTAACCATCTTTTTGCAAAATAAAAGTTCTTTGGGGCATTTGGCTTGTTTGTTAGGCTAATCGAAATAAATCAGCCTGACACCCTTAATTTGATTTAATAATCCAGACAGCGAATATGAGGCCAAGTCTAATTTAGAATTTTTTTCCTGTTTACTGTTCATCTCTGTTTTATGATTTTTTTTAAAGCGTCAATACTTGGCAACCTTAAGACCACCATATTAACATTTTGGCGAAGAATTTCGTCGTCGAAGAAATTAAAACAAAAATCAAAATAATAAATGATTAACCTTATTTACAAAAAGAGCTATAGATTACACATTATATTAGTAAACGTCAAATTAACGGTATAACTATACAACTAAGCATGGGCTGTTAGTTACTCAGGGCCTGTAAACTCATGATTATTATTATTGCTGTGTTACTCCGATATATTGACGATTCTCTTTTAAGTTTCCCACAGGGGGTAGCAGTTATGCACAGATAATGAGGCTTTACCCCATATCTCTTAAGTACCGAACACACTGGCATTAGTTCCACTATCAATACAATCACCTTTCCTAACTGGTTAGGTGCTCTAAAGTCGGATCAAGTGGGAACGTTTGAAATAGGCTACCCCTCTACCGGAATGAAGCAAAACCGGATTTGAAAAACTACTATAGGAAATTGTATCTATCCCATGCGAATTCACAGTTAGCTCATTAATAATCTGCGTGCCCGTGAAATTAGATGAGAGTTGGCATTGTATTAGAATAAATGACTCCATTATATATCTGTGCAGTCTATTTTCGACGGTCCCTCTGACGTTATGAATAAACTGTTTCTGGGATGAGTGCATCGTGCAAAACGCATCAGACGCAAGAACCCTACTTACTATAAAGGCCGACCGGGACGGAAATAAGATGATGTATTACAGAACAGGCTTTGATAAGACCAGACGAGTGATTCATAGCATCTCCTTTACTGTTTCAAGATCTTCCAAGACCAGACCGCAACAGCAAGTCTAAGATTTACAGTTTGCTGGAGGCTCGAGATATATTCTTCGTCTCGAGCTGAGCAGGTGGGGCCCACAGGCTATTTCAGGACCATCTCTCACACAGGCAATTTTTCAAGACATAATAAATGCATTTGGCGAACATTTTCAAACATCTCCTGAGTTTTGTCACAGCTGCAAGGACTATGTTATGTCCTAGCTAGGCTGAACGCGGTGATATGGAAGCCTTTAGATAGTAGCTAGTCCACGGATCAGTAGCCTTATCATTTTATGACATGTCATTTAAAATATTTTATTTTTAACCGTTAACTCACCAATCACATTAACATATACCAAAAAAACAAAGATAGACAGCAAATAAAGTAACCATATCAAGAGATGTCCAAATGTGGGCTGGATTTCAACGTTAGATCTTCAAGAACATATTAAAACTACTTAATTATTCTTTTTAAACTAACTCATAATCGGCTTTTTGGCAAGTAAATATCTAAAATACTTAATTTTACTTTGTGTTAACATGTGTTCATGACCATAGGGAAGTAATCGTAACTGTATCCTGAGCTGAGAGATGAGGAAGCTTAAAGTTCAAAGTGAAGCGTGTCAGTTAACCCCCCTGACTTTTAACACACCTATTTTTAATTGTTTGTTTTAGGGTATGTCATAATGATTTTTTTAATTATTTTAGCTTTTATTATTTCACAGTGCTAGGAAAGAGATTTGTTAACGTGTTTTGGGGTTCTTATATTTTTTTTTCCAATGCTCTCAAAATTTTAAAAGAGGAATAGGGGAAAAATAAAATAATATAGAATTTATAGGCTTGAAAGGGATCCTTGGCGTTCTTATACTATTAAACACAGCAACTATAGAGCTAGTAGATACAATGGATAGTACGAGAGCGAGAAAAAAGCACCCGGTGAACACACCTTAAAAATGTCAGATCCATAGGATTTTATTACTGAAGATTGATTCGTAACTGTTTAAATTTCTCTTTAAGTCTCTCTAATCAAAAGTACGGCAAAAAATTAATGAGTATTTTCCACTATTGCTTACCAAAAATACTTGTTTTTGTGACCCTAGATGACACAATCTTGACATTTACTAGAAAACCACGATTCATTAGTAAACCAAGTAGAATCAAAGGATGCTTAGCGTAAATCTACTAATGAGGAAGGTCCCATGAGTAAGCCCCTATTCCCGCACCCTTTTCCGCATTATGTTATTATAAATCTAGTATCATCGCAGAATTCTACGAATTTCAACCCTTCTTTCTCTATTTTACGTAATAATAAAAACAGTAAATTAGTACAAAACCTCAAAGTTCTTATGAAGCGCACGCATTCATGATATACTCCTCATCCTGATGAAGTAACGAATGTAAAAATAATTAGTTTTTAAATTCTAAGTCACCCAGTTCTCCCTTGACAAATTTCGAACATTCTTAAAATTCCAATGGTACATTAATATTAGCTACTTGAACAGTAACAAGTTTACAAGGGCGATTTCCCTCCTCCTTATTGAAATCATACGAATTAAACAATTTGCTACAGAATTAATCTCAAAATGATATATTGAAAACAAATGAATGAGAAAAGACTATTAGCTTCAACCTCAAAAGAAATTCTTCTAATTTTGCAAATAGAAACATCATGATTAAATTCGTATTTTAGCCTGTCCTCTGACAGACCTGTGACCTCTCAGCCTAAAACTATTTTTATGTAATAAATGCATCTAGTGGTTTCAACCGGATGTTGAAGAACCATTACTATTTGAAATATCTATACTAATAAATACTAATATCTTCTAGAGGTACTGCAAATAATAAAATTATCTCTGGTCCATGTAAAACTCATTTTTTGTCGCTTTGAGACTTTGTTTACATGTTCGGTGTTTTTGGATATTCTTTATATTTCTTTTCCTTTTCATAAATTGTCCTTCTATTATTATTTATTTAATAAATATATTTATTTATTTATATTTATAAATTTATCTTAGTTATTTAATATTAATCGTAGGCAGACATTAGTAGCTTAGTTATTTTAGTATATATATTAAGATAAATAAGATAGGGGTAAAATTGTGACACATTCAATGAGACAACTCTTGGTATAGACATAACAAAAATTGCTTTGATGGAAATTTAGTCTTTATAATTGTTATATTATTAGGATGGGTGGAAAGAAAGTCCAGAAGAGATTGGATAAGAAACGTCACAATATCCGGTCAAACTTTGAGATTGGCTGTGGCCATCTTAAAATATCGATTATTTAGACATAAGGAGTAATTCATGTTGATTTGACGTACTATTTATGTTACATACCATTCTATCCTGTGTTTTTAGAGTAAATAGAGTATCCTAACTACGTAAAAGGTGCCTAAAATCGTTGACTACTTTTTTTACCACTTTGAGTTCAATACCAATAATTTGGTCAAATGGTTCATAGGACCATTTTTTTATTGCTTCGTCCACCCTCCATGTTTTGGAAGTATACAAGATTATTGTCAAAACATTTGTTTGAAAGATAACCAATTTCAAAAGAAATGTTTCCTATCACCATCCATTGGGTGGAGCTGGACAAAAGATCGATCCGCCTGTCAAATCCAGCTCCTTCCACCATATTCCACCGTTATTTACAATGCTTTCGAGAAAGAGGAAGGAACTTACCCTTTCAAATACTTGAACTTTCTCAACAACCGTTATACCTTTTAAAGATTAGGTTGGCACTGTTTGTTTCTCGTCCAGCCGAGGATTGGTCAAGTTGCTTCTCTTAGTCGCCAGAGCTACAGTTTGGCGGACCTTATTACCCTATTTTGAATAAACTTTTCATTTCAACTAGACTGTTATTTAATATATATATATTATTATTACGTAGATATTATATACTTCATTCACACACCCAAGCTACGGCTTGTAGTTCACTATCCTCCCATGTTCCACTTTGGCTGGATTGAAACTCAATAACATTTACCTGGTGTCTAGGGTTGGAATAGGGATAAAATATGGGAATAAAAAATCGATTATTTGAGCTTCTTTGCTTTTATGTTAAGGATCGCACAAATTAATGCGATTTAATTTTTTAATTAAAACACAATCAATTTTTTGTACTTAATTGCAAAGTTTTTGTACTGTATTTTATTTTACTCCATATCCTATTACTTCTAAGTATGCTCTGTAAATAACACTAAACATCACGTGAGTGAAACTTCTTTGATAAAATAATACCTAATTTCTTAAGTGATGATGATAGGAACCATCTGACGGTCGAGTTTCAGTTCTAGTTAGCCGTTCTCTAGAAGAGCAAGAAATTTATTGCTGGAATTGGCAATTTTAAAACATATTTTACGAGCCCAACGTTGATTTTTCTTACTGCTATTTTTTTACGGTAGCCAAAATATGATTAAATATATGTATATTGCTAAGATAGTCCAGAATGTGTAGATGATATCCGTCAACAAAGGTTGGTTTCACAACTGCAAGCGACAAACGCTACCCTTCAGAGCTGAGATAAAACCCCTGACTGATTGACGCCTCGCAGAGAGGCGGACCAGGCAGTTTATTTTTACAGATCCCTTACAGCCGCTGGCACATTACCAGCCTGTTGAGGTTCGATTGTTGGGCCTTGAACCCACAACACCGGATCGATGTTTCTGTTGTGGTGTACGACCGAGTACCTGAGGTTTAGTCATAAAGAACAAATTAAATTTTCCATGAACATCATTGTTGCGACCGCTAACTACATAAGTTAAATCACCCTATAATCTAGTGCATATATATTATAAACAAATGCAAATCATTGTAAAGTGCTAAGCAATAAAACACGGAAGGGAAACAAGTCATAAACAGCCAGGTACACACCGGCCTAAGAGCAAAGGGGTACTACCTGACAGCCATAAACAGTCGTAAACTAAGCGACCCTTTTAGACCTCTCTTCCGGTCACGCGCCTTGTGACAGATGTGCGCGGGAACCGCTGCCGGATTAGACCCTCGCAGCCTCCCGGCAGAAACGGTATTTAAACCAGGGTTCTGGCCCTGTAAATCAGTCTCCTTGCAGACTCTCTGGCGACCTGTAACTATGCTTGTTTCGCTTCCGCTCGAACTCTGAAAACTGGCCTTATTCTTTATGAAACCTCTGTACCTCTTCTCTTGAACATAGTGCATTGTCGGGGCACATAGCTATCATAAAATGGAGTCAGATATGTTATTAACTTGAACAATCCGCACTTGTCACCAGGGCTAGGTGATCAGGCACCTCTTAGTGGCAACCCGACAATCATATTTGCAGTTCTTTATTTACTTACTCGTTCAAAAGCAAATATTGAGAATAAAAATTACGTCTTACCCTATAAATAAACAATAAATAATTGTGATCAATGATCTCATCAATGTCATAATTACAGTCCCATATTCACTCACTCATTCGTACGCTTTATACACACTGTCAAGAAATATCCTAACTACATAATCATATGTGTTACCATAGTGTATCAACACCCCCCCCCTCACGTGAAAAAGTAAGTAGAATCTCGAAAGGCCCCCAACACTCCTCTCCCAACCTCGTCAATGGATAGGAACTAGTGGAGGCTGACTCAAGACACGATTGGATAAACAGACCTTTTCCAGGACTTTCGTGGTCTTGTATTTACAACTGGTCTCATGCATGGTCTGCAGCTATAATCTTCTTAAAGAGAGATATTAAGGATGTGTGGATATGTATAATAATTTTTCTAGGGCCAATGGATAAGCAGCCTTCCCAGATAGTATGAAACACATTGGCCACATGTCAAGTTGAAGACCCCATACAATTATATTGCATTTTTAGATACTTGAGAATGGTGGTATAGCCACCGGAAGCGCCCGTTCCGTTGTAAAATAAATTGTGAATAGACCAGAGGGAGTGTATATTTATTGCTTATAGATACAAAAGTGCATTCAAAACGGTAATGCAACATATAATCAATTTTATAATCTACCGAGGTAGAGACCCAGTGTCTAAAAAAGCTATAATCCAGTCTTTTACCGAACTCTCCTATTCTGTACAAGCTTCAACGGCAATACGCTAATACATCTCAGTGTGTATATTAATATCAGCAGATTTTTTATTTTGATTACATCCGCCCAATGTACGCAGAAAATCTGTCTAATGGATCGATTTATGAATTTATTTTTTCTAGACGAAACAAACAAATAAATTTTCATTATAGGGCACAGTCCAATATTTTGAACAATGTAATCTACAATAACTAGAAACTGAAAGGATCGTAACTTTGATAGCATAAAAAAGGGGAATTCTATTGGGAGTTAAATGCATAAATATTCATAAAGATCATTATTTGAGAATCTATTTATACAATATGTACATAAGCATTCTACCCAGTGCCCCCTTTCTCCCAATGAGTTTTTGGAAGTTACGGAAACACCAGGACTTTCGACGATATGTGGGACAAAATACAAGTGAACAATAAAGTAAGAATACTATGGATAAGGGACAGGAACTTTTTATGTATTATCAATGAATATTATTTGAAGAAACGTGTATCTCACCCTCGAATGCAAATTAACATAATAACGCTTCAATAGGAAACAAAGTTGAAGAATATTAGGAGTTGCCTATCTCATCTGTTTAGCTTTCAACGGAGTTTACTTAACCAAATGACTTTATTAAACTCCTGAAAAGTTGTGACTGTGAACTCATTCCTGCCATGGCTATAAAAAATCTACTAAGAAAGGGCATTCATTCTCTGGTTAACAAGCATATTGAATTGTTGCATGCATCTTGGTCACTCTACAAAAAAATGTAAGCACGGTGACGTAATGTAAGTTCTGAAGCCAGGTAAAACATTGCTAGAAATAGGAATCTTTGTAGAGGAGAGTCTTTTAAAAAAAAGAAAAGCTTCATTATGAAATATAATCAAAACACTGGTATATACAAGTATTAAGAGTTCAGTTAGAAATGACTAGGTAGAATGTCTAGGCACAAGTGGGGTCTGGGGCTAAAGCTGAGACATATAGGCTTAAGAAAAGGATTCTGGGAAGTAGGGAGGTCTTTGAAGGTGAGGTTGCTTACTTAAAAATAACAGGAAACCATCAGTAACTTCCATGAAGTCACGAGGCTGGTATACAGTTTCTTCTCAAGGCCCTTCTACTTGTTCTTAGCATTGTAAAATTTCTCCCGTTTTTAATTCCTGAACTCCTGGGCAGGATAGTGATATTAAGAAATAACATGTTTCATTGACAATACATTAGTTTCTGAATACATTTAGCCCGACGGCTCAGTTAACTGAGTATCCCAAAGTGGAGAGGAGACACCCGCCACGGGCTATAGGGTCACTACAACCTCTTAGCTGCCGTCCGGCGAGCGCCCAGAAAGAGATAAGGCGGGCGGACCTGTGGTCTTTCGCCGGCCTAGTCGGTGGGCAGCCTAATTCATTTTGATCTGATTCCATAAGATCTTTAGAAGGTGTGTGCCCCAACAAAGCACTATGTTCAAGAGAAGAGGTACAGGGTAGGTTTATAGGTAGTTTATGTGGTCTTGGAATGACCATGAATTCACACTCGGTATCCGTGTGACTAAAACTAAAACTAACAACATAGCGAGGTTAGGAGAGAGAGATGCAGAGGTAGTTGACCGAGAAAACCATGGTTTTGAGTAGAGCAGCTAGCACCAGTGCAGAGAGAGTGAGAAGTGTTCAAGGTGCCGGTTTGTTTCTTTCTGATTTTCACTTTTTTTTTTTTTTTTTTTCAAAACCTCAAAAAAATACATAATGTACAAAATAAATAATAAAATAATTGAGATACAAATTTCTCCTCTTCCTACATTTACATGCATTTGGAGGAGTACATGAATATATAATAATTTTGTTGTGGTTAAAATGTCATAGTTTCATATTCAACACTAGGTGATGAGGCTCACCTTCAACTTGTCCCTGATTTTCACCCTATGGGACGCTTCTTATATAGCAGGCTAGTCGTGGTGGGGAGTCATCCTCACCAGCGGCTGTTCTCCCCACCAGCTTCTCTCCCCTCTCCGCCTGACGGCATAAGCTTTATTTGTACAAATATGGAAACAGATATGTTCTGGGACGAGATGAGGGTAACTTTTAATTATTCGTAATTAAGAGGTGGCCACAACATTTTTCGCAATTTGGTTATAAATGATTTCCTTAGTACCTAACTTAACAATAGAGGAGAAGGGTAAGTTTATAGTTAAGGTGCTATTGCTTACAATGAATACATATGATAAATTAAAAGTTAAACATACATCTATAAAATCGTAATACTGAATGAAAGGAGTAGGAGTTAGAATAGTTGTGGTAATACATTTTTCTAAGTTTTTATGCAATGCGTTAGATTTGCAATCATTGCTAATATTCTTAATGTTAAAATACAAAATGAGTTGGATTTTATATAGTTTCTTGTTCCAACAAAGGTTTCTTGTAAATTGTACAGAATTACATTGTTTGGTATTATAGTGGTTATTACATTATTGTCATTTCGTACAGGCACAGGTAAAAGATAGATTGAACTTAGTTTTGGTCCTTTCTTTGGTAATTGTATGATGTAATGAATGAGTCCGTTTCGTATAGCACATGAAATTTTACTTGTTACCCAAATGATTTCCAAGTCTTGTGATATAAGTTGGTCATCAGTTGATTCGGTATGTTTTATCAAGTTAGCATGAGGGATTCCCACTCTTCATATTTCCAAAGACTGTTCTATGTCTAGTATTTGTACTTTTAAGTAATTTAATATTTCGTATAGTTCGGTTAGGTGCATAGCATATTGGGTCCTGTTTATACTGTTTATTACTTCCATGATTCTATTAATATTATTATTATTATTATTATTAGCAGCTATTGTGAGTGTCACTGTCAATATCAATGTCTATCTGTTCTCCATCTGAAACATTTTGTTCTTGTGGTATAAATTGTCTCTTTTTGCTTTTTATTTTTCTAACTACATTATCTGTGTGTACTTTTATTATTTTGTTTCGTTTGTCAATAAAAGGTTTAACGGTTTGTGTCGGTGTTCGTCTTTTGTTGTTGTTATTCGTTTAACGCAGGGTTTGTCTTTTTCTTTTGTTAGATAAGTTTTAATTGTAAGTTTGTTACATAAATGTGTTTGAGTTATATAGATGTCGTGAAAGGCTACCTCTTTACCAATGTTTATCATGTTTGTCTTTTATCAATTTAATATCAGTCTTGAAAGTTTCTATAATTTGTTTGTTCATATTTACTGTCTGCTCGATATTATGTTCTGTATTATAGTTGTTTCGTTCTACTTCACTTATGACTTTGTCATAATGTTGTTTGTCCGTAGCATTCTATAACCAAATAATAGCCGTTCCTAGTCCATCTATAAATCCACGTTTTTAACTTCTATTATGATTTATCAGTAAGTCAATTTTATCCTTAGTTTCATGCTACTATTAAAGGGTAGATTGTTAAGTTATGCTAGAGTAGAGTATGTTTTTGTATATTAGTTAGTTCTAAGTCTAATAGGCTAATGTTGTAAAAGTGGTAAATTTTAAAGTATTTTTATATTATTTAACGTGTAATGAAGTATTCCGTTACTGTTGGTTAGGTCAGTTATTTTGAGCGAAGTTGCTGCAGTCCATAGCGTTGTCTGAATTAGCAGAAGTGCCTTTATTGTTATCTGAAACATATTTCCGGTCTGTCAGATGTTTCTTACGAGGTTGTTTAATATTGTTAGCATGCGATTTATTTATATCATTTTTATCTCTATATTTTATTACTGGTTTATAAGAATTATCATGCTTTCGATGGGTAGTAGTTTTTATCATTAATTTCTTCATCAGAAATTGTCGGAATGTCTGGATTTTGGTTTAGTTTTTCTGATCAATCAGTCATTTTTTTTATTATTTTTGTCTTTACTAAGTCATTTTATCTAAGGCACTAAGGCGTTTATCATCATGATATTTTTGAACATATTGTTGTTTTATTGATATTTGTTGGTTATTTTGTTTAGTTATTCCAAATGTTATTTCAATAGGAGTCATACTTAGTTTTCCATTTAAGGCATTGTTGTATGCAAAGAAAGTTTGTTAGTTCCCCTTCTAACCCCTAAACTCTGCTTGTTCTTAGCATTGCAAAACTTTTAGACCGATAAGCTAACTACCAATTTTCGGCTACTTACCAAGTTGCTAGAATCGTTAATAACAAAAGCTGTTCTCGTTTTTCCATGCAGATCATATTATTCTTGATATGATTCTTGATTTCCAGTTTGGGGTTCTAGTAACAAGCATTCAACCTGACTTTAACTACCGACCGAGTACATTGTACTTGGCTTCGAAATGGAAAAACATACCATAGCCAGATTTCTCGACTTTCACCATGCGTTTAACACAGTCTGACATTCTGGGATTCTGCACAAGTAAAAAAAATAAATGATGTGTCTCTTTACCTATTTAAAATTTTCAAAATTCATTTTTTAAGAAACGAACCTTTTCGGTACGAGCTAAAAAAATTTATCTACTAAATACTAAGTACTAATGCAGGTTCCCCGCTGGGTTCTTTTCTGTCACTACTTTCCTGCATGATATTATTCATTAACCTATAGCATCAATACCTATGTTCGCTCTCTTTTACCAACACCACGGAAAGTAATATGCTACAAAACAACCTGGACGACCTGGGAGGGTACTTTACTAAGGGTTTTCAACCCACACAAATGTGCATCTTAATAATCCGTTTGACATGGAAGAGTGACATAAATAATAAAGTTTCTGACATATATTCTAGGCTAGCTGTGTTATACCTCATTATGAATAGGAAATCGCACTTGAAACAAGATGCTTCTATTTTAATCTTCCGTACCATCCTTATAGCACTGCTTAAGTGAAGGCTCTTCTACAGTTCAATTTCAAAAGGCTAAAAATATTCCAAATGAAATTTGAAGCATTGCTGCTTCTTCAGAATTAAACAACATACATGAAGTACCACCACAAGTTGTAATACTTTAAAGGAACAATGAAATGTAACATTGGAATCCCTTCTGCAAATATAATATTGAAACTAGGACACCTAGAAAAAATCCAGTTGTAAAATTGTAATTCATCATGCTTAATTTGACATATGAAATTAGGCGCTTATCATCATGATATTTTTGAACATATTGTTGTTTTATTGATATTTATTGGTTATTTTGTTCAGTTATTCCAAACGTTATCTAGTTAGGAGTCATACTTAGTTTTCCGTTTAAGGCATTGTTTTATGCAATATTTGGTAAAGAAAGTTTGTTAGTTCCCCTAATTTCATAAATTTTTTATTTGTTGTATAACTATTCAAATATCATTACTATCGCCATTATATATTATGTAAATGAATTTATATTCTAAATCTTCTCATTTTATATCATGTATATCATATAAATCATGTATTAATAATCGACTTTTTCAATATGATGCTTTTGTTACATAATTACATTTTGTTAGAGGTGCCTCTTGATGGGACCATTCCCTGTTCTGTTCAGTGTTATTTTATCTGCTGCTGTAACCATGTATGGCTGTCAAGCCAAACAGGAAATAAAGATATTTGAAAAAAATACTTTGCTTTGAATTAGGTCAAACACAGAAAAATAATTAAACCTAGCTTATAAGATATGACTTAAGAAGGCTAATTCTGGACAGCTATGGAAAAAGCTAATTTATTTTAGCTTTTCTTCCGTATACTTCAACCAATGCATATACATTAAAAATAATAAATACACTCTCCCCTCACAATTTATTTTACACTGATATAAGCACTTTCGGTGGCTATACCACCATTCTCAGATATCTAATAAATAACATGATCGAATAGGACATAAAAGTTTTAAAATAAAAATCGTACAGCAAGATTTTTTGTGACATTTGTACCTTTTCGCATTCACACTCTGGCTCTACTTTGGTTTTGAAATTTCAAAGATATAATTAACAACACCCAAGATTACGTTGTATGTTTATTATATTGGAAAGCGTGTAGTGGACTATACATATTAATAAACACCCTCTCGCCTTACCACAATTTATTTTACACTGATATAATCGCTTTCGGCAGCTATATAACTGGAGACACATCAAGCTTTTTGACTCCTTGCAGCACCTAATAAACCCAGTGTTTAGTGCTATGGCCTCACCACCCTTCCCGCATCGATGGCAACGCAACAGAATGTCGGGGAAAATTAGGTTAGGATTTTGTTGTTAGATGTAAATTAGTTTTAAGTCTATGATTCATAACGTGAGTCCCTTCACTTTTAAACATGTTTAGACAATTACAAATCACAATCAAAAATTATTAAAAATTGTATAAAATGTAGCCAAGCCAAAGGGCCATATAATTACCTACTGTAAATAGATTCATTTATGAAGAATCTATACTGATTTCCATAATTTATAATATCAAGGGGATATAAAGGTGGAAAAAAAGCTATACCACCATTCCCAAGTAACTCACAAATAAAATTATCAAATAGGACATAAAGTTTAACAATAAAAATCATAGATATAGTATCTTTATAAAATAAATAAAGATCATGTCTTGTGTAACAGATTAGTTACTCAACTGAGTATGTAATATGCAAGATACTGTCATAAAATTCTTGCGGTACCTCCTATGTTCCTTGATAATTTCTGATTCGTATACTTTCTTGGAACGACCAAAGGACTTGCTTCACATACTACATGTAAGATTTTTTTTTTATTGAATATATACTTTTATGTATCAATCTATCTTTGTCGTGATTGCATGCACTGAATCAGCACACCTGTACCGTGTGCTGATAGAAGCCCACCTACATGAGGCAGAGCCGAACTATGCTGGGAGTAGGTTATTATTATCCACGGTCGCTGGCAAATAAGAATGTCACCCGCCTCTCAATCAGACAGAAATTAGTCAGCCTTGGGCGTAAAGATGGATAGCTTTCTCACGCGTTCCGACCATATATTTGGTTTTCGTTGAAAACCCTCCATGAGAAAACCAATAATGTGTCTTGGATCTGAAAGGCCCGCAGCTTGTTACGGAAACGAGTGCATTATTCAAGTTACTTTTCTTCTTTCCATATCTTGGCCATTTCAGGGGCTAAAATCTGTTTTACTGATAAATCCAGCACTACCTTACGTAAAGTACCTAGCCCTGCACTGTTCCTTGTTTACTGGCTAACACCGATGGCTTTTGTTGCTAACTAAGCTCTAAACAGAAAATATCTGACCCACTAATATAAGAACTGTCCACAGACATCGCTCCACGACGACTTCAGAGAAGCTGGAAATTGGATCTGTTAAGATGACAGGCCTAAATTTAATTATGAGGAATTATCACTGGCAACTTCCACCTTCATGTCATGTCATTCACATTCACTGGTTGTCGTGATCCCATTTCATAGCATTTAACTGTTAATCTAAAGGTAAATTGTAATTAAAATATTTCACTAGTATCATGAATTCGGTTGTATAGCTATCGGGAATTAAATAAATCCTGCATGTGAAATTTCAAATATGATAAATAAGCGGTAAAACAGGGAACACACATTTACCTCAGCACACGGGGGAAGACATAAGTGTTTCTGGTTTTGAAAAGCACAGCGAAGCCGAAACATTATATTAGTGAAGTAAAAAATTTCAAGAAGGAAGTTAATCTAGAAGGTTGAAACAAAATGTCAGTTCCGATGGTATGATGTGAATTTCGTAAGCTAACATTCCGTTAGCTTCAATAGCACATTTCTACGGCCCTTAGGGTTTTTTTATCCCCTGTTCAAAGAAACGTTTTGGGGTTGAATCAATATATTTGAGGAAAGAAAATTTGATCTCATTTTCACGTTAGAATATTCTGAAAAAAATTATAGTCAGTCGGCGACATGTATGATAAATACGGTGGGCGTGGTAAAACGTAATTTTTTTTAAAGTGAACTAGCAAACATGTGTGCAGGCATTTCCATAAAGAAGAATAGGTTAGTCTTGAATCTAGAACGTCCTAAACTGCTTTCGGGACATGTACATGCTTAGTACCTTGCACAACTATTACATTTTATGTATTTTGCATAAATTACGTTTTTCCGTAAATTAATGTTTTCCATAAAATTGACCCAGTTGTATCTGTTTGTGTTTTAATATCAAGTATTAAAAAATTTGTTGTCGCGAGCAAGATTTGTTTTTATTGTCTAAATAAAAAATAGGTTAATTGTAACATATTTCTTATCAGTCAACATTTTCCCAGGTATCGATTATCTCCAAAAAGGCAATAGTTCTATTGAGTTTCCGATCTTGAAATACTTGAAGCAGCGATGACTTAACATTAAAATAATCCGAATCCAGTAAACACTTGACCCTTCAAATCAATCCACTCCAAAAGAAAGTCACTAACTAGACTAGATGAGGCAGCATGCAAAGTAGAAGGAGATGGCAAATTATTGCCAAAAATAAAAAATGAGCGTGCCTGCCTGAAAATGGCGTCCTTTGATCTGGCGGCGAGAGATGCTGCCGATAATAGCACCACCGAACACAGCTGCTGGAGATAGCATCACTCATAACTAGGAAACAACACAAATATAACAATTCGCGAATAGTTTATTTTAGTATATTATTTATTGTCAATTACCGGTTATTTTTTATGGTATTCTATTTAAATGCCCTTCATTATGTTTCAGTTGATTTCACATTTTATATATTAATTACGTATATCCTTTTTAGCATGAAGTAGGCGCAGGTTAAATAATAAAAAAGAATTATTATATGGAGTATCTAATTTATGGTATATTAACGAAGACTAGTAAAAGTAAGTTAATTAACGTTTTCTACTGATAGGAACTGTTCGCCTCGACGGTGATTGTGAATTAGAATATTAGGAGAGAACTCATTCAGTTCTTCACGTTGTTTGGAGAATTTTCACCAAACAAGTCATGATTTCAAAAAAATATAGCACGGCAGTTCATTTCAGTACAAACTGCAATAGTGTTTTTGCTAATTGTGTTTGAAGGAGATGGCTACAGTTCTCTGTCTTACAAAGATCAAATAGGACCAACACGTAAAATTTTATTTCTCCAGCTTAAACGGGAGCTCCCATCAAGAAATGAGTAAACAGACTGGTGAAAACACAAGGATTTGTTGAACCAAGACCTTATTATGATTATTAGTACACGCGACCCTAAAAACACCTTCTATGTGTTTACCACGGTAGGTGATTACTTCATGGAAACCAAATCACCCTGTGGTAGGTAATAGGACCTGTAAGAGAACATATCCATGAGATAGCTGTCCTCCAGACAAGCAGGTAGAAACGGTCCAGGTGTCTGGGTTGTGGACTTGGGCCAACACTGATTGGTATACTCACTAGCAAAATATAGGGTAACTTTCGTTAAACTAAACACCCGTCTCGTTTACACCTCACGTCCATCACTTCCACTGTGTCTGTTTATAGTGTAATTTACGAATAAAAGCTCCATTTACTCAATTATTGACATTCATTGGGTAAACGGTTGATATTACCAACTTCGATTCTACTGACAGCATAAATTAATGATAAAATGATTATGCCGTTACTTGAAATTGTGCGTTTTTCAATATAATATGCTTTCGTAATAGGTAGGTGTCATGAAAGTTATCTTCTGTTTAAATGCAGTGAGTTGCTTAAAATAATAAAAATATATCTGTTAAAAGTTGTCCTCTCATAGAGTTGATTTTGTGATAAATAACAGAGTACTTCTAACTTCTGTGTCTAAAACACCACAGATATAAACAGCCTTGAATCGGGCATTAATTAGAGAATGAGAATACAGTTCACAGATTGGCCTGTCCAACCTCGACCTCACTTACGCAGATTTTGGAAGGCCTTTGATAATGTAAATCCTTAGTGATTATTTCATAAGCAACTTTAAGACCTACCTGATAGTATGTAAGGCATGGATGTCTGCACATTACGACTAGCAAAAACTTCTGCCTGAGGTATATTCTAAGGATACGGTGCCCTAAACTATAGACAACGAAGAACTGTGGGTACGAACCAACCAAAAGCTTGAAAACACGGCAGTGAAAAGGCGGAAATAGTATTGATTGGGCCAAACCCTAGGTAAGGCTAGAATGATTTCCTCAAGGACTAATAAGGCGCTCAAGAGAAACCTTAGAGAAGACCTGTGGAGCAAGAGTTGAGGTGAAATAAAAAGAATTGGGCAATGGTAAAGTCGAATGCGCTTAGTGGGCTTCGTAGGAAGAAATTCTAATAGGCCTTGGGCTATTCCTAGGGAATTGAAGGATCTAATAATAAATAAATAAAGAATTCCAGATGTTTAGAAGTTACGCAGAATACTGGTTGGATATTTTTTTCGTTCAATTCAATCAATAGTCAATATATTCCAGACAGTAGTGGACATGAAGAAACAAAATATTTTTGAGTGTTAAATGACATTAACTACGCGTGACTAAGAGTGCTCGTTACGGGCATATCACGCGATGTTACAGAGAGCTGATTGTTAACGTAAGACATCGGGTGAGTAATTGTCGAATCTAAAATAATTATATATTGACAATAAGTGGTACATGTGACCAATACTACAAGTTATACATTATAACGTTTACTACCTAATATTTAGAAGACCTAGCCGATAGAACACTAAGTAGTATATCATATTATAAATCCTTATTGCTAAGATCTTGCGACAATATCATACTCAATTCTAATTTAGATAACCCGACAGTAATAGGTACACCGCAACAACGAGGGAAGCTGACCTCATCACTGTAAAAGCTCTTAACAAATACTAACTCATTCTCCGTAACAAAATCTCAGCCAGACTTCAGCAAACATTGTCACCTGATTCATCACGATAGTTCAACCCATGAAGAAGTAGAACTTATGTGTTTTTAGTGCTCAATGGGGCTAAAAGAGTTAATTTTCACCAAACACACAATTAACCTGAATTTGGCATTGCGAGAAACACTTCACGGATATCAATCTGTTTAGGCTTACCTATTTATTTACATGAGGCACAGAATGAGTGGCTCCGTTCGTGTAATAATAACTGTTCGATTTAAACCTCTACTGTGAATGAATATTTCTTTATAATAATTATCCGTTCAGAATCCTGTAAAATCAAGTCAAGTAAATAAAATATGAACCATTGCACCAAATATGTTTCATAAAATTCGGAAAATCTACATTACTTATTCTTTGAAGGTGTTATCTTGCCATTTTTTTTGTGTCAGAGGATGTGCTTGTAAGATTGTACTGTAAATACAAATACATAACAGATTTGTTTAGTAATTGGGTGTGTGTAGACATTTAAAAGAATGAAAAAAAATAAAAAATCATAAAATCAAGACTATTATCTTTCTATTATATTTCCCCCCGACAAATGTTTTTATGCTTAAGGCATGTTATCAGATCATATGACAACATTATCATGTTAAAATCATCAGGTTGATACGACCAGAGACTTCGAAATCCATGTGTTTCTTAAGTATGAAATTGGCCTCCCGTTGGTAAAATCTGAGATATTATAATTAATTCACTGTTAGCTATCCTCTATATTTATTTAGAAGTTTTGTTTTAATAGATTCACGCTCTTTTGTAATTGTAATGAGGAAGGAAACATTGATTTATCTGAATATAACACTTAATTTGGTTTAACTTAGCGAATATGGCCCTCATAAGTAATCCACCAACCGTCGGTCACTTTAAAGGGGAATTCTCCTGATTGTAAACACGGAATATTTATGTTTTTTCATTTACGTTGTACATTTTAATGCATACGTCGTACCTAGGATTTGTAAAAGCAACCAAGTCCTACTGATACAACAAGCCAGAATTTCCAAAGGTTTGATCTGTGGTTGACCAATCTTACGAAACCTCTTAAAAATATGTAATTAAGTGACAATTAGAACAAATTAGAATTCACATAATGTGTTTGAACGTATAGTGAGAGGGGAGGGGAGGGTGGTCTCTTCGACTACACTTAACCCTCAATCGTTAGGATTAGGATCAGATTCGCCCGAACCACTTGTATTGGCGCAATGCACGTACGTCCCTTGAATTCCCCCAACCAAACTTCAGATACCTTTTTCCCATTATCAGTCCGGCTTCCAACAAAGCGGTTCTACTCAGGTAAGGGGCATTTCTAACTTATTCGACTTCGGACCGCCATCAAAACACTGATCAATACAGGAGAGTTGTTTACTTCTTAAACAATCATCTCAAAGAAAAAAAACAAAGAGGTGTGACCCGTGCTAATTTTGGACAGTGCCATAGACATATACATTACATCAAATCATCAAATTTCTTTATGCACTTACTGGTACGATGAAGACTAAATAGTGTGATATTTTTTTATTCCGTATATTTTCTTTCCTGCATATTCACTTTTATGTTTTATTTCTTGTTTTTGGGGTTTGTTATCATTCCAAAAGAGTCTATTGGTATTTATTCGTTTTTCAATATTTATACGTAGAAGAAGATGCGGTTCAGTTAACGACTCCGTGCAATTGTCAGACTGGTGGATGAAGTGAGCGAAATCACCCTGAAATACCCTGAAAGCAAATATATTTTGTTATAAAAGTGGGTAGAATACATTTATATAGGCGTTTTTAAAGGTTCAAAAATAGTGGAAAAAAGGCTGATTTCAGGAAGGTAGATGAGAATGTTAACTAGGTTTTATGGTGATAAGTTAAATAAAAAAAGTGTGTTGTGCGTACCGCAGAGTTATAAAGAGAATTTGTCAAGGAAATGTTGAAGTGTTTCAAGGATAATCAAGCATGACCTTTGCCTGCCTCAAACGAAGCCTTTCGGAAAGTAGTTTGATTTGATTTCATGCAAGGAGTAAAACTTTTAGAGTGATCGATAGTGTTTTGAACTATATAATTTTCATGGATAAAGAGAACATTTTAATCACAAAATAAAAGTTTTTTAAAACTGTAAAAAACTCATGAATATGACTTGAAAAAAAATATATCAACAGCTCTTACATTATAACTTGTATCATGCAACATATAAACATTTTTTGTATATCAAATCCAAATTTCAGCTAAATTTACGTTGCCCACATAAACAGGTCCCTCTTTCCTACACACATTGCAACTGGCGATCCCTATCAATAAATAACTATGCTTGCCACTAACTGATAATGAGCTTCAACTAAGAAAGCCTAGTCACGGCGAAGCAGTAAACTAAACCAGACGAACTCTCAAGCATTGACGGAGATTCTTTTATTCAAGGTCAACCATTTAAGGGGCTGCTTCCAATCAATTTGAGTGATCGTGTAGTTTTTTCCTCGATCGTCTATCCCTCGGTCATTGTCCAACGTGTGAGAAACATTTCCATGCCAGTCGGATACAACATCAATCAATTAAGGCGTCAATAAGCGGTCCCATTCTATACATGGGACCTCCTTCATTAACAAAAGCAAGTTATGCCTTGAAAAGTTATAAATAAAAATAATTCTTACCTATTGTTCATATATTTTAGAAAATTAAAAGATGTGAAAAAAATTATTACTCTTAAAAAATGGACAGATAGATAATAAAACAATAGTCACTATTTTATTTTCTATTCATCTTGAACTACCAGGTTGTTATTCATTTGTTCTGGTAATCCTTTCAATGTTATAATATATTGCTATAGCATACACACCTTCCCATTACATTATATAATTAATCCCTTGTTTATTCATTATATAATAAATAAAAAAAAAAAATGACCCCACCACCCCTCCCGAATCGATGGCAACAGACTGTCGGTGAAAATTTAGGTTAAGAATTAGTATGTAAATTAGTTTTTAAGTTTTCTTTTGTTGTGATAAAAAATGTGAGCCTCATCACCTTGTAGAGTCTTGTCAATGAAGCCAAGTACATAGTGTATCATTGTACTTGTATTGATTACATAACTTCTATGCCGATTCAGACCTTGTATAGAGTGTACCGATGGTACAGGACATATAAAATGTAGTATGTAAATAGATTCGCCTAAGAGCCTATAGTAAATAAAAGGTTTTTCTTTTTTTGAGGGGATTGGGGGAAAAAAAAAATCTCTTCCTTGCAGATGACAGTCACCTGGGACCCTAAAAACTTTACCTAGTAGTGTCTCCCCCAGTGATCCAGACTGTCTCTCTCCGGTTCATACTCGCCTTAGGGATCCGAACGGTTTTATACCTGTAGATACCGAGAGCGAATTCATAGTCATTCCAAGACCACATAAACTACCTCTAATACCTACTCTCTCCTCCTGAACATAGTGCACTGTCGGGGCACTTACCTATCAGATATGAAGTCAGATAGTACAGTCGTAAGACCCGTCATGAAGCAATTGTCCAGGTCATAGCCTAATCAACCCTCACTTCGTTACTAGGGCTAGGGTAATGAGGCACCCCCTCGTACGACCCATTAGGGAGATTATCCTGAAACGTCAGGAAAATAAAAAAAATCTCGCAGACGAAGCATGGGTCACAAAGATCCTTCTAAACGTGTTACTTTTATTAGTGAGGTTTCTTGCCACCAAAGACGGAAAAATATTTTTTTCACCCCTCTGCTAGTGCCAAACGTCTCTCAAAAATAATAATTTTGAGCAGCGAACCATGTTGTTTTTATCAAATAGTATATGTTTCCCATGGGGGTGGTTTTTATATTTCTGTTCCAGTTTGTACATTGCACTGTTATATTGATTAGTTTAAAAATGGCAGTGCCCTTCATGCCCTAAGTTTTCATACCACATACCATTAAACACAAAGAAACTAACAAACTAAATTCACCTAACAATATGACAAAACTATTCAATAGCTTGAATAAGTTAACTGTTCGTCTGGAACCGAATTTATAATTTGGGGAGTACTTAACCTATTGCCTAAATCATAGGGTGCTATCTCCTGTAATTTTGTCCTGTTTCTTCCAATTTGCTGAGCTATTGCAATTCCATACAAAGAAATATGCCAAAAATATTCAGTTCGAAAATATTTAGTTACAATTTTCGTCAGACGCAAAGATTTTAAACATTCTAATAATCTCATGCTTCTCTCCAGAAATCTTTGGCAAATAACTGTTGTTTTTAGTTTGTAATAACCCCGTGAACTGTTCTTCAAAAAAACAATTTGAATTGGTCTGTGCTAATTAAAAAAGCATATAAAAGTATATATTTATACATATAATTAAGATGAGTATTGTTGGGCCCACTATTATATATAATGATTATAATTCAGTAATTTTATATTTGGGTTTTAATTATGACATAATATATAATAATACAGAACTCTAGATGAAGCAGTAGACGCTTCCTTGAGAGCGTTCATTGAAGCTGAGCAGAAGAGAGTTCGCGGAAATATCGCTAGGTCGCAGCACCTTGCCTATTCCAACACGTATTCTGTCACTTTTTCCGTAAATTCTGTAATCTATATTTTTACCAAATCAATATTTTGTAATAAAAGGGAATTTCTAACTTACATTTATTAATTGCTGGGTTCTTACCACACATCTCTTCTTTATTTATATGTAAATAATATATTTTGTAAAACATGAATATAGTGTACATTTTTTCCTGAATATAACTTCATGGTCATGCATCAGTCATTTTTTAGTTCATGGTGACAAATACTAGGAGAAAATATACAGCATTAGATTATTTTCACTTGTATATTGTATCAATTGAATGCATTCATCGTTTTCTGTCACTTTATATAAAAACCTTATCCCTCAATAATTTATTTTCATGAAAAAAAATTGAAATATTTTCGCTCTAATATGAGGTTGAGGTCAGTGAAACTGTTTGGTTTTATAAAGGTTTCAGTTTCAAATTAATAGACGCTAAAGGTGATTTGACTACCATAAATAAAAATGAGGCGGCTATTAACAAACTTTCCCTGCATTTTATCCTTGAACATTTCTTCAGTTGGTGTACGCATTGACTAAACGAGCACGGCGAATGAGGAAACTGTATTAGACATACCCTTGAGCATTGAGGGTAGCTTCATTATCCAAAGAGGAAAAATGAAGGGGCTGGTGGTAGAGAGCAGACCTTTTTCTTTTCTTCAAAATATTAATGAATTGTTCATTATATTTGAACTGATAACTTCTCAATATATTCTGAACCATATTTTGATTGTGCTAAGTTTCTTTATGTCCTCCCCATTCCAAATACTTTGACTGGAGGGAATTCGTGCTTGAAGCAGGAGAGGTATACCTTCTGTCTTTTTGGACGATATTTTACTTCGAACAGGTTCCCATAATACAGTTAATAACTTGTGTAACATCTACACTGAGGGTTGAGGTTGGTTGTAGTAAATTTGTTTTATATTGTCCATTAGGACACTTCCTCATCATAGGTTCTCCTTGAGATTGAATTCCAAAAGTAAGTAACACGTCCAATCTCAAATTCATGGGTATCATATTATAACCACCAAGAACAATGTAATAAAAGTTAATCTACTGCTGAACGAGAATTTTGCGAAACATGTGACCGTAAGAAAGCAACTACATGTTACACACAATCAGTAGCATATTATAAAAAAACTCTCTCGAGATACAGAGGTCAGATGATCCAATGTCAATTGTTAGGGAGGATACATTACAAATATTAATTTCCTTAAAGGTTATTTCTGGATCATTTGGGGAAAAAATGTACATAATTTGTAGCTGGGCTCCCTAATGATGTTCCCAAGTAACAGACAGCTGGTGATATATAGTTCTTAAATCCTATCTAAAAGGTTTTCCACGTTGGAGCGGATCCCTTACGCTGCTGCTATAGAACGAACGGTTGGTATTATTGCCCGGGACCTGTATATATGTCAGCAGAGGCCCGCGGACCGCAGCTAAACATATATCGTTGAGTCATTGCACCTGGCTATTAATATACTGGCGGGCAGGTGCTGGCCCCTAGGCGGAGATATTCCGAACCTTCCAGCGACCTCTTTCCCGGCATTGACGTCATACCGTCTTCACGTGGAACAGCCTCACACGTGGCGAGCCTTCACTTAAAACTTGGCTTAAAACTTGCTGTAGTAATCCGTAGATTTTATTTAAGACCATTTTACTATACACACTTCTCTTAGGTTCTCTTTATTATAATATATTTTTTTCTTAAACTCCCTCAAAACTATATAAAGACCTCTAACTAACTTACTCGGTTAAGCTGTTAGCATATAAAATCCCTAGTTTCATCGGTTAATTTAATAGTTACAGAATGCGGGTGTACCTTGGAACTGACATGTTCTTTTCAGTACACCAAAGAAAAAAGTGATATGCTTTAAACGGTGGTGCTTATGTGCAAAAAACGTTGCTGATTCTAGCATAAATTTGGTATGCCCTACTCATCAAGACGCTAAAGCACTCGCAGATTTGGTTATATAAATTATAAATTTATTTTTTGTAGACACGCTATACATTACATACAGCTACTTCCTCCAACATCACCTTCAGCAAATTATTGATAACAAGGGCTACATTGTCGTGTCACCTCAGCTTGGGTCGTTTCACTCCCCGTACTTCTTGTATTCTTTTAGCAATATGTTTTTGGAACTTGATGTCTTGGTTTATCTCGGCAACAGTCCCAGCGTCCATAAGCTTCCCTGACGGGAGGGCCTGCTGGTATGGTGTTTGATTAGTTATTGTTAGAAGAGAGTATTTAACGGTTACCGTAAGTTGTGATTTTTCAACAGCCGATCAAAACTTCTATTATTCCACTTAATGTTGACTTCAACCAAAAATACATTGAACAGAGTCTAAAAGTAACAAAAAAAATAGTATTTAGGGTCACAGGTCATAACTGCGTGACCTGAACGGCACGAAATAAGAATCTCACCAGAACTCTCAGTGTTCGCTCAAAACGATCTCACTATATTGTAAGTTAGGTTTTATTACTTTAATTAGTGCTGTTCCAAAAGGTGTTTTTTTTTTTATATCCCCTTGTTACAAAATTAATATATGTTACAAAATATAGATTCTAAAAACTAATTTATTTACCATCGCTTCATTATATTTCCTGTAGCTTAGCTACATTTTATACATATTCTGTTTTCTACTAATAGTGACCTGTACTGTACAAAAGTATTATGATGTTCATTGCACATTAAAAATCTTAACCTAATTTTCCCACACAGTCTGTTACCATCGAGGTGGGAAGGGTGGTGGGGTCACAGTTTTAAACACTGGGTTTGTGAGTTGCTGCAATGAGTCAAAACAAAAAATTTGATGTGCCACCAGTGGATGAACTCACCCACCGAAGGCACACCAAGCACGGGTGCAGGACGGAGTTCCTTAAACTCTCGAGAGAGGTATGTCGGACCACTTTTTTCATGATTCCATTCTGGAAATGTTGGATACTTTTAGTTGTATTGTAAGACAAGTGAGTATATAGCGGGACACCGTACAGTAGAGCATGTTCTCTATATATCATTAGTATGAGACTCAGGGACAAGTTTGATGAAGTTAGCAAGTGGTGAAGCCGGTAAGACCTGTGTCGTACTTTTTCTATTTTGTTACTAAAATGAGTGCAGAAATGGAGATACCCAGATAGTACATTGAGAAAGCCGTTGAGTTCTCTTCACCTCCCATACTCGTAGTATAGGATTTTGACAAGGCTTTTTTCCCTTTTGGAGGGAGACGATTACGCAGTCGATCTTCTCGGAGTTCACACTAATGTTTAACCTGCCCAGTCTGTTACTGATTACGTTACAAACTGACTCGGCCTGTGGAAGAGCTCTTTGTGCACTCATGCTGCTTCTGTAAACCACAATGTCGTCGGCGAAAGCGATTACCGTAGCTTTCTTGTAATACGTCCCAACAATGTCAGATGTGTACATGCTAAAAAGCACCGAAGAAAAAACCGCTCCTTGAGGAACTCCACAAGTCAGAGGGAATGGGTTAGAGAGGCAATCGCCCACCCGTACCCTCACCGTTCCGTCCTTCAACAAGGAAACCAACTGCTGGGCATTCCCAGTCAAAATCTATCGGCACAGCATCCCTTGGGACACAGAGTCAAAAGCCTGCGTGCAGTTCAACGAGATCATAGCAGTTTGCTGTCTGCTCTCCTTCAGGTTAACGAGTTGTGCAATCCCTCTCTTCGGTAGCTGCCTCAGCAAAAACGTTTGCACCCTGTCGCGCCCTAGTTTCTCTGACACCGGCGAAGAATCGCTTTGAGGTGCTTTGGGGAGACAAACAAGTAGTTCTGTCTTGTATCCAGTTGCTGTTCGTGGTATTTACCTGTCCTAGCGGCGTTGTCTGCGGTATTTTCGCCTGTTGTTCCGCTGTAAAGGGTGTCGCCGTCATGAGACGGACCCCTGAATCCTTCTTGGTAGTGGTCTTAAGGAGCTTCAAAACTTACGATGATCGCCATGTAAACAACAAAGCCGCTCATGCCACATCCTCATCAAGTCAAGAATTTGCATTGTGAGAGAGTTTACTACTTTCTTGGCTTGACGATTCCTTGTTCTATACCAGTTATTCTTCCAATTCTTGTGTGAAATATGTCGCAGAATATGGTCTAGAGGTTTTTGTAGCGTAGGTGGTTTTGGGGTAAACTTAGGGATCCCAGTGGCATCTGCATCGATGATAACCTCAGTTAGGGTCATATCTCTACCGTCACTGGAATACAGGACTGGCAGGTTGTCGGTCGTCACTAAGTCTAGGGCCTTAAAATTGTTTATCATGTGTAGCTGTTCTGTGAGTAAGAGATCTAGGGCAGAAGTCATGATACTGTCCCGTCTATGGCAAAAAACGTAGTTCTGGTAGTGATGCCACGCATTTAAGTCTCTGACAACCCAGCAGTTGTTTTTCTTAGCACACTCTCTAAGAAGGGCTTAGAACTCTTGGAGAGACGCCCTCGGTCTCTTATACATGGTGGTGAGATGAATGGGTGTCCCCAGGTTTATCTTCACCGTCAAGTGATGGAGCAGTCTTCTAGCCTTACGCTCTGGTTCACAATTCTCGTGTCCGTGAGCACGAAGACGCCTGGCGTGGAGATCGCTATTAGGGCCTCCACTTCTTCGAAAATAGTCATCAGACCGTCTACGTTGAAGTTGAGTATTTTGTACTTACCCATGGCGTGCCAATTGAGCAAACACGGTTTGTAGTCCCCGGCATGATCTCAAGAATCGAGAACCAGGGCGTAAGGCTAGGGTAGTTGCGTCTTGATGACGTTGCAGAGGTGGACTTCTGCGTACGCTGCTTCTCCTGTGAAGTTTGGTGTGGTAGTGGGCGGGTGTTGGTTCCTGCTCCTAGTAGGCAGCTGGCGGTGGTGGACTGGTGGCGCTTTCTCAATCTGCTTCTGCTTCTTCTTTTGGTCCGCTGCGGCTTGTAGCTTTACTCGATTGGGCGACACTCTGTACGAGGCAACTGTGGTCCCCCACAGCTGGAGCACTTTGCTTCTTGTGCCTTGTCACAACACCTATGCATGTTCTTGCGAGCAATGCACGCAGGCGACTTTTTGGCCACAGTGGTTTTTAGTGCGGCCTAACACCTGGCATTTGTGACATTGTGGATCTTTTGCTGTATATCGGGGATCAACCTAAAAAGGACGTAATTGATATTCCGAATTTTCTGAAGGTACTCTATTTTACTAGTCGTCGCTAGCGTCACTAAGATTGGCGAGATCTCGGTTTTCGTGCCAGGGGAGTCCGTCTTTTGAAGGCGCCAGACATCCAATACCTCTGGAGCATTTTTTAAAGTTTCTTTTATTATGGTTATATCCTCATTCACATTAATGCCCATAATCAAGAACCTTTTTAACCGTTGACTTCCTCTTGGGGCATAGGTTTGGTGGGGAGGGTCCTTGTTTCAGGCCAGATATCACTTTTTTTCGATCACCCTCGTTATTGTAAAATCGCCTGACCCCCTTTTGAAAGGGCTGAAAGTACGCTGAAACCCCAATATGCACCAACTTCGCTCTGGTGGTAGAAGGTGGTTCTGGCACAGTTACTACGACCGGTGGGGGTTTTGGGAAGCAGGTCGTATCTATTGCTCACGACCACTTCCTGGGTAGGTTTCTAATTCGACTGGTGACAGGGAAGCATAGCGGGTGTGTTTGCGGACCA
This sequence comes from Acanthosoma haemorrhoidale, assembly GCA_930367205.1. NCBI lineage: Eukaryota > Metazoa > Arthropoda > Insecta > Hemiptera > Acanthosomatidae > Acanthosoma > Acanthosoma haemorrhoidale. The sequence goes on along the minus strand of OV884012.1, from coordinate 111,469,684 downwards.
CTGCATGTACCCCGATGTTCAGCGGAGGAGCGTGCCTATGCCTGTGCATAAAACTGTACTCCTCCGTAAGCCTTGCTGGTCTGGCTTATTCCCTTATTATTATGGATTATACCCCTCAGAGGGGTTAACGGCTTTTGGTGCAAGTGGGAAAAGGAAAGGTGACGTGAAGAATGGTGCAAGTGGGAGAAGGAAAGGTGAAGTGAAGAAATCATCAACAGCTATGCCATGAGTAAGATATGATGAACAATACATTAATATATTTGTACTTTGGGGTGGTTCATAAACATTAGTCTCTCCAGAATATTATTTAATTGAGAATGTTTCATTTAACAGTCAATGTTTCGCCTATTCAGACCTCATCAGGACTGAAAAGTTAATGTCTATGGTAACATGTTTAATATTTTTAGGTATTGTGTTGTCGTCTACTGGTCTACTTATTTCGGTATCTATTCGCTACATTTATAAAAAGATTAAACTTTTTACTATAGATAACAACTTCCTCAGTACTAATGATGCCTGAAAAGGCGAAACGTTTACTTTTAAATGATACATTGTAAATAATAATAATAATATTTTGGACAGACTAAGACTTTATAAACTGCCCAAAGTACAATTATGTACTTGTAAAAGTTTCTTTTTAAGTAATAATAGAAAATAATACAAAACAATAATTACACATTATTAATTGGGACGTTGAGGTCTTCAATTTGTTATCCTACTCAAAATGATGAAAAGATATTAATTTATTTTTAATTCTAACAAATTACTTAATAATATTTAATTATGTCAAATGGAGTTATTTTTCACGACGTCTCAACTGAACATGGAACTCTTACAAAAAATTGCACGTTTCTAGATTTAACAGGGGGCTCTCAAAGACCAATTATTTTTCAAAATGAAAAAAAAAAACTAGAAAGCTAAGTAACATCATTGTATAGTTTGATGAGAACTGAAGTTACATAAATGACCATATTCATTTCAGTTCTTGGTGTTTGTGAATGAAATTACCAGAATATATGAATAAAACATGGTTCTCTAAGCATAAACAGAGAGGACCTAATTTTTTTTCCAACAAAATAATCGAAAGCAATAAGAAATAACTCGTGTATTGTTAAAATATGCAGCCAACAATAAATTCTCCTATTAAAGAATAGAAGTCAGATAAAAATTGCTCAATGGCTTCATTTTGAGTATGCATACTTATTAAAGCAGTTGCTAGGTGGTAGTAGTTTATTACTGTGAAAGATTTTATTTTGCAACCTCTATTTAGTAATCTATTATTAGTACCCTAGCCCGAGCGCTAGGGAAAAGGCATATGAATTTGTAGTTATTAATAGATTTTACAGTAGCCCTATTAGAGTAAAATCCATTGAGGAGATGAAAACTAATTGTATTTTGATAATGCCTTATAGTTTCGGAAGGAAGCCTTTACTAAAACATGCACGGGCTCTAATTGTTGGTACGTGTATAGAAATAGCAGTAGTAATATTGACTCGATCAATTTGAAATGCTTATGTAATATGTCATAAATCCTTGGTTACTTACTTAATGTAAAAGTAGTCTGCAAGTGGATGTATGATCGTTTAAAAACATGGAGTGATCTATGGAAAGTAAGTCACTGGGTCCTCCCCATCTTCCCCACTCATGTACGGGTACTAAGGTTCTCTTTCCCACTCTCTTCCCCGTCTTGTAACCGTACGGTTGGAGAGGAAGCTCCGCTGTTTCAGACCCTTCCACTGATTTCAATGTTTAAGAATTAAACCAATGGTCTAGGATTTGTTCAGTAGTAGTAGCTGGTAAATAGAGTCTCTTGGTACAATGATTTATATTCATTAGGGATTAAATGTTTAGAAGGGGGGTGCTTTTGGTAAGTGGAAAAAAAAGGACTACTTAAGGAATTCGGGTAGATAGAAATTGTGTAAGGATATGGATCACCCGATGGAAATCTTTCGAAGAACAAACCATTTGTTCTTATCAACTCGAACAGATTCTAGATTTACTAGGAAGAAATTTTCCTTAGATGACTCGATTGAAACCTGAGTTTTTTTACAAGCCACTATGAAATTTCCGCAGTTCGGATCGAGATTAGTTTCCTGAAATATCCTATTTTAACTATTTCTTGACCTCATAAATTGCTACATTTAATCATGGAGCCGGATTCCGTTTATATTCTTGGTTTTTTAGATAAATGAGCTTATTCAAAGTGATCAGAAGGACTATTGAGAAAAGATATTTTACAGCGTATCTGTTTCTCAGCCATTACTTGATCCAAGTCAGCCAGAATCTGGTCTTCGAGAAACTTATCTTGGACTGTAGACCTTATTTTAAGTAAAAAATTAAGGGAAAAGTGAATCCAGAAATGAGAATATCTTAGGTTGGGTCGGTTTCTATCAGATCATGGCTTGATCAAAGGAAAGGAATCTTAGTAAAAAAAGTATTATGGTGGTCTATCCAAGTGTCACTTTTAGTGGAGTGGGGTTGTATGAGACGACGAACAGGTTTATCGGAAACAATGAAATCGAGTAGACCATGTTAGTCTGGATTAACAGAGAGGAGATTGGCGTTTAGGTCCCCATCCAAAACTATTATTGAGAGTGGACGTTTGATTGTACTCATTTACTTTGAGAAAGCTGTTTTTTCGAGTCTGTGCATAATGTAATATATTAGTTTGTCTTTCGGAAGGGATTAAGTACATGCAATCTAGGTAGGATAGTTATAGAATAGGTTAAGAATGGATGGTTTTAGAAGGGAGATAGTGGTTGAAATAAACGCCAACTCCAAGTTTAAGGTTTTCCAAGTTTAATGCCAATTTTATACAAAATGTTATCCCATACAAAGATAAACAAGTCATCGAAGTGGACAAACTAACACCAGCAATGATTACAACATATTAAAAACAGGGTTAAAACGAGTATGTACGCATCGAGCATGTTATACATGTTTACAATTAGGAATATTTTATAATATATTTTGAAAAAATTAAACAGCTAAAATGATAAAAAAAACATTGTCGGGGCCACCTAAAGGGGGAGGTATCGTCGACCCAGCCACTTCTGCCAGGCGGGCGTCAGAAAGAGATAAACCTGTGGTCCTTTGACCTTTGCTGGCAGCCTAGTAGGCGGGCAGTCTAATTCGTATTTTGTTTATTGATCTCACTCCATAAGATCTTAGAAGGTGTGCCTTATCGTCGTTCCGGCAGTGCAGTATGTTTAGGAGAAGAGGCAAAGGCTAGGTTTTATAGGTAGTTTACGTGGTCTTGGAATGAACACGAGTTCACACTCGATATCTGAGGGTAGGCGAAAAATGTCCGGAACCTAAAGGTGAGTGTGAACCGGAAAGACCATACTTTTGTAGAGTCCGAGAGTTTGTCGTCTACATGGAAGGGCCCTTCCTATGGTGTGCTAGTTCCAGCGATACGAGTGCAGAGGTTCGCACTAGGAAAGTGTCGGGTCTGACAACGAATCATGTGATCTTTTAATTTTGCCAATCGGGGGCTACTACGCCCGCACCTCTAGGGAACTCTTCCAGTGTCGGGATCGTGAACTAGTCCCCTCTCTATATACTAACGCCGAAGATTTATTGATAAAATATGGAAAAATAGGCTAGTGTTTTCTGCTCCCTGAAGAGGGTAACTTATATTTATTCGTGGGGAAGAAGTTGGCACAACAAACACTATAGCAACGTGGTTCAATTTAGTATTGTTTTCAGAAGTAACATTAAAGTGTTATACTCCCTCCTTAAGAAACGTTGTAAAAATAGTGGAGTATTTATGAAATGCAACTCAAATATAATAATACCTTCATAATATGTAACAAAACTCTATTCACCGTATGATAGAGATGTGAGCAGTTTCGAATCAAGTATGCTTCATAAGAAATCATGACAGTGAGTTTCGTATCATACAAGTTTAGGCGGTGTCTTCTTTTGAGACCATTTCAGTAAAAATCCTTTGTCCACTGATATCTCACATCTGAAGTTTTCAAAACTCCTTTTTTTTTTTGTCCTTTTAACATTATTTTATATAGTTTTAAAAGCAGTCCCTTCGTATATAGATACCAGCTCCAATATCTCTGACATATACACTGGCCAATTTGTAATTATCTATTTCTTTTGGATCCGTTCTTTTTTCTTATATTCAGGCGGTCATTTAAGAAATTTTTTATTGTTACATTACTGTACAAGCCTTCAACAACCCTCCCTTACATGATTTCTAATACATACTCCCAGCGCCAAAGAAAAAGTTAACCAGTAATATAACCAGGACGCAAGATCTCACCTTTTTGGCCTTACTCGAATCCTCTCAACATTTCACCAGAATTAACTTGATGTAAATCTTTTGAATTCCTGTGAGAGCGAAGTATTTTTTAATTATAATGAATCTGACAACCAATCTACATTAGCCAAGCGTTCTGAACAGTCTCTTGGACAAGATCATGTTGTTGTTTTTCTGTCATATTTATTTCTTCGCATTTTTATACATAAAATAAATTGTACAACCAGTAATTGGGATGGTGAGTGAATAAATGTAACTAATAGGCATGACTTTTGACATCCGGTAATTATATCCAGTAGGCATCACTGCATCATTCTGTACATCGTGTAGCATCATCACCCCCCCCCCCCATATGAAGGATAATGTTAATGGCAGTTTATTTAAATTGATGAATCCTTAGTCCGGTTCCACCGTAGTTGTCTTGGTGAGTCAGGTGAGTCTCGTGTTGCCATTCCAAGTAAGTGATTCAGGTCCGTATTTTTTGTGTTGGAATCGTCTGTACAGACTCATAATATAACTGTGTACTGTTATAATTCTTGTAATAAGTGTAATTAGTTTTAATTTGAATCTTGCTATTTTCGCTGTTTGATTTTTTAGTGGTCCCATAAATCTGTGATCCATACACCCGAATGGGTCTTTGTAGGTAAGTGTATGTCTTCAGTTTGTGTGATGCAGATAGCGGTTTAGCAAGTAGTATAGCGATTTTAGCCTTCGGGTTAGTGTCCGTCTTTTTAATTGTGTTTGTGGGTTCCACATTAGTCGTTTATCGAGTCTCAGAACTCAGGTACTTTTCAGTGAGTAAGTAGCAGAGGATATAATCAATAGAGATATAAAAGCGATGGCGGGAGAGTGCACTTGAACGGTTAGATATTTAGGGTAGGCTTGGGGGACCCAAGGGCGGACTGGATGTTATTTCTGTTGCCGGACCAAATATAGAGGCCGCGCGGCCCCACCATAGGGGGGTACCTGTGTCAGGCACAGGTAACTTGTGTCAAGTACCTTATCCTGGTCTAGGCTAATTATCAGTTAAATCCACATTAGGACTGATTGAGACCAATATCTGTGGCAATATATATTAAAATTTTAAATAACTTATTTTGTGATTTGAGAGGCCAGGCTTAATTTATTATTTAGATATTTATTTCCAAACTTTTTATTTTCAACATCTTTGAACTCCTTGTATTCCCAAATCTAAAGTTATAGATGCTGAGATAAAAAATAACACGTTTTTGTAGTATGCCAGTGGTTGTGTTTTATAGATGAATTGAATTGATTTTTTGGTAGACAAATCATTTCAATTTTCACATAAATTACATGATCACTATTAGATAAGCTAACGATAGCTATATAAGTGTTATTTTACATGTTATTATAACTCCGGTTGATGCATGTGTATTTCCCTACTCGGACCTTCTCAGGTAAATAACCTTTTGTTCTTCGCTTCATCATATGCCCCGAACTATGGAGCATTATATATTTGAGGAAATAAATTTTCTTTGAGCACTCCCCCTTTTTATATGGTTTAAACAATCTATGTTTACTCATATCAAATTTTAGCTAGAATATGGGAGCTAACTGAGGCTCTAATCCAGACAGACATATTCTATAGCCGGTAGACTTATTTAGATAGCCTGAGGTACCTTATTTTCGTCAAGATCGTAAAGTGAACTCCACCGAATCAATCAGTTCTCATGCTAGTCACCTCTATATTATGGAACAGCAATCACGCGGTCAATTGTTTGTCATGTATTCAGGGTGACCACTTTCAACCATCTTCAAAATGGAGAGAAAGTGGTCCCGTCATCATTTGAAAATATTGAGCCACTGGAACTGTTTCAATTTTCCCTTATGGTTTGAATGTCCTCGGCTCTCCCCAAAAACCTCTGCTACTAAAAAGAAAGATATTTGGCTGACTATTTCCTTCCTCGCTATAATCGGAAAAGTCTACGGGCGAATTGGGAGGATCGCTGACTAACGTAGAGATATCTACGTATGTATATTGTAAGTACGGTATGGATGCGTGAGTGAATTCAGTATAAATATGGTAAGATTAATGAAATCATTACCCCGATTATCTGTTTATTTATTATGTGACATTGAAATTGACTTCAAATAAAGACTTTTAAAAAAGGGATTGTATTGTTCTTTACTCTTAGTCATGCAGAAAATGTTTTGTTTTTAGCGTTCTTTGCTGATTTAGTCCTCCAGTTGAATTCTTATTCTTTTCTCAGAAAAGGAGGAAGTTGCCCATCCAGTAAATATAACTTCGACAACATGTTTTGAACATCTGTTTAAACTCTAGAATTCCTTTATCTTGATTAATAAGGAGTAAATGATGAAGTCAATAAATTAGAATCTATTATTCAGAGACTTGAAGTAATAATTTTCCAGACATTTTGTCAGACAGACGTGTCCCAACCACTTCTGTAGGGTATGATATATTATGTTGTAATTTGTTTTTCATGGGCCAAGTGATAGTCAGCATTCCATCTAACCAAACCAATCCTCTCAATGAATAAGGCTCTTACAATTCTTTTGGGATTCCTTATAATTTTTAGCATTTCCAATTGAGCGAGATCTCAAATATTTCAACCCACAATTCTGATATATATATATATATATATATATAGAGAGAGAGAGAGAGAGAGAGAGAGCGAGAGCGAGAGCCAGCGAGAGAGAGCGAGAGCGAGAGAGAGCGAGAGCGAGAGAGAGCGAGAGCGAGAGAGAGCGAGAGCGAGAGAGAGCGAGAGCGAGAGAGAGCGAGAGCGAGAGAGAGCGAGAGCGAGAGAGAGCGAGAGCGAGAGAGAGCGAGAGCGAGAGAGAGCGAGAGCGAGAGAGAGCGAGAGCGAGAGAGAGCGAGAGCGAGAGAGAGCGAGAGCGAGAGAGAGCGAGAGCGAGAGCGAGAGAGAGCGAGAGCGAGAGCGAGAGAGAGCGAGAGCGAGAGCGAGAGAGAGCGAGAGCGAGAGAGAGCGAGAGCGAGAGAGAGCGAGAGCGAGAGAGAGCGAGAGCGAGAGAGAGCGAGAGAGAGAGAGAGCGAGAGAGAGAGAGAGAGACATATAGGTAAATACAAATTATAAATGTAATACAGCATGACTCAAGTGTTTACCATGTACCATACAGTTTACAAATCACAGAATAAAGTTATTTAACTTACTAAATCAAGAATATAACCTACACAACTGACGTTAATAAGTAAATATTAGTAGCTTGATAAAAACTAAATTGATATTGGCACGTATCACTTTCGACATTTTCTCTATTTATCCATGGCATCAGAGGTCCTCCTCTTTAATTTATTTTCCTCTAGCAGTTGTTATTCATGGCTACCTCTCTCTTCCGGCTTATTTCAAGCCGTCTCAGGCCACCCTCCCCGTCGGAAAGTTTCGCAGTTTTGTTTTTCCTGCTTGATACCTCCGAGCTGTACAATCATTATCGCTAGGTCTACGCAGCCAACAATTCTTATGCTGGAGAAAAAATTCAGCTGTCTGCACAAACCCCAAAACGTGTTTACTTATTTCCCATTCTACAATCCTGCATATAGTGACTATCATTACTAAGTGATCTTATTTTGACGTTTTGTTAGGGAGTGTAAAGAAATTTTAATTCCCTGGTAATTGTGAATAGGCATAATAGTCCCAGATAAATAGAACTATGTTTCTAGTCGCAACACCACACCTCTATAACTTTCAGTAATGCAAGATAAAAAATATTCCGAAATGTATGTTACAGTACAAGCAGCGAAAAGGGTATCTTATTTCTACCTAGACAGTTTCTTTATGGCGCAGTGTGTAAAAGATAGCAGTGTCATGTTCAGCTCCATTCCAACCACGTTGTTTTGACGTTTCTGAATAACGCCACACCAACAAAATAATTATCATTAAACAAGTGGGATTATAGACCCCAACCATTAATTATTATTATAACATTCTCAGTTGATACAGTGAACACTGGTTCAAAACTAGGAAGAACCTAATATGTTGTAAAACTTGAGATATATAGTTGTAAGGCTGATTATAGTATTTTACTCCAAATGTTGAACTTTGAATGGGTTAGTAATGCTTAATTGTATACACAAACCTGTAATTACCAGAAAGAATCAATTAAAAGAAGAACAACAATACAAATAAAAGTCTTATTATACATGTTAACGCTGATTATGTATTAAATTACTAAATAGTCATATCTCTTTTGATTATGTAGGGAAGCACAGAGTGGCTATTAAATCTTCAATTCATAAATATACATTAAAAATACTTTATTCCATCAGGACTACAAGTAAATTTACAACTTCTTATTTCTTCACCTTCCAGAATTTTTCTGTAATGGCCATAAAGTTTGTAATCAAAGTCAGAAGAGTTGAAAGAAAGACCTAGTTCATTGTTAATGTTTGTTCGATAACAGAATAAATAATATACTCCGCGGCCGTTGTTATAAAAATGAGAAAATATAAAAAAGAGATTACAAGAGCTATTTTAAAAATGATAATTTGTATCTGTATGTGATAAGAGGGTGATATCTGATAGGGGTGGCCGGTTGATTGGCCGATTATAGTACACTATATCGGCTTTCCATCAAACATTTATTAACGTGGCCTTCCCACCCTTTTGAACTCTAGAACTCTCCACAAAAGGGTGGTGATATAAAATGCTCTCACTCGGTCCGGCAAACATTAAATCTCTCATAAAGTTAGGAGTTTAATTGGCTCTTGCAACGTTTATTGAATTGAAACTCTCGAAACATTCTTGAAAGTAAAATTATTTAAAAATGCTATTTTGTAATCTGAAGATATTTTAAAAAGAAACCAACGGCATTGGTGAAATAAAACAACATGTTTCTAATGCCATTATTCTTTTACAAATAACTTTCTTTACTTTTCTTACAAATACTTTTCTTTACTTGAAAAATATTGCTGTAAATTTCACTAACAAATAAAATATTTTCCTTTTAAATCAACATATATATTTTGTGTTTATATGTATGTATCACATTATTATTACGTTATATATTTATGGATATAAACATATAACGTAATAATAGGTACTGCGATATACGGAAAAAAAGGCAATGTTTTCTATTTTATCAGAGCATTAACAAGCATTGTGTTGGCGTTGGAAATGACTTTTTAATATATCTAAAATTTCGATTGTATCCAGTCGATTGGGACAAGAGGAACTATCGACAGTTATATAATGCTAAGAATATTGTAATGCTAATATTATATATAATGCTAAAAAAGAAGCAAACCCCTTCTAGTGTATATCTGCCTCGTGACTTCATGGAAGTCACTGGTGTTTCCTGTTATTTTGTAAGTAAGCGACCGCATCCCTCCAAGATCTCGCTCCCTATTCCCGGAACTACCCTTCTCTTATACATATATGTCCCAGCTTTAGCCCCAGACCACAAGCAAAACGCTAGCATATACAAATATTAACGGTTACGTTACTACATACTGGGTGGAATGTCTAGGAACAAGTGGGGTCTGGGGCTAAAGCTAAGACATACGAGCTAAGATATATTATCGTATATGTATAAGAAAACGATAAGATTCTGGGAAGCAGAGAGGTCTTGGAAGGATGCAGTTGCTTACTTAAAAATAACAAAGATTCTGCTGAAGCCCCTTACACTTGTTCATAGCATTATAAAACCACCCTTTTTTAATTCCTGAACTCCTAGGGCAGGATGGTCATATTAAGAAATAACATGTTTTAACGAACAATGCATTAGTTTCTAAATACATTTTTTTCAATTTGATTATAGATTATTTCCTTACTATCTAACTTAATAATAGAGGAGAAGGGTAAGAGTATAGGTAAGGTACTATTTCTTACAATGAGCACTTATGATAAATTAAAAGTTAAATATACATCTATAAAATCACTAATACTGAATAAAAAGAGTAGGAATTACAATAGTTGTGGTGATACATCATCCCTAATATTCTTAATGTTAATACAAAATGAGTTGGATTTTATATAGTTACGTGTTCCAACAAAGGTTTCTTGTTTATAGTACAGAATTAAATTTTTTGGCACTGCAGTGGTTAATACACGGTTGTCCTTTTGTACAGGCACGGGTAAAAGATAGATTGAACTTGGTTTTGGTATTTTCTTTGGTAATTGTATGATGTAATGAATGAGTCCGTTTCGTATAGCACATAAAATTTTACCTATTAACCAAATGATTTCGAAGTCTTGTGATATAAGTTGGTCATCAATTAATTCGGTATGTTTTATCAAGTTAGCATGAGGGATTCCCACTCTTCATATTTCCAAAGACTGTTCTATGCCTAGTATTTGTAGAGTTAAGTAATTTAATATTTCGTATAGTTCGGTTGGGTGCATAGCATATTGGGTCCTGTTTATACCGTTTGTTACTTCCATGATTCTATTAATATTATTATTATTATTAGCAGCTATTGTGAGTGTCACTGTCAGTATCAATGTCCAGCTGAATCATACTGTTCATGTGGTACAAAATGTCTCTTTTTGCTTTTTCTTGAAGCTAATGTTACATTTTGGTGTATGTCTTAGAGTTAAGTCATTTAGTTTCTTATATAAATGTGTTAAAGTTATATAGATGTCGTGAAAGGCTAACTCTTTTTACCAGTGTTAATCATGTATCCTCTACCCTTATTAAAATTGTCGTTTATCAATTTAATATCAGTCTTTAAAATTTCTATAATTTGTTTGTTCATATTTACTGTCTCCTCGATATTATGCTCTGTATTATAGTTGTTTCGTTCAACTTCACTTATGACATTGTCATAATGTTTTTTGTCCGTAGCATCAGTACCATCAGTACCAGTTAACCAACCAATAGCTGTTCGTAGTCCATTTATTAATCCACGTTTTTGTCTTCTATTATGATTTTTCAGTAAGTCAATTATATTCTTAGTTTCATGTATCATCTACTATTTGAAGGGTAGATTGTTAAGTTATGATAGAGTAGAATATGTTTTTGTATATTAGTTAGTTCTAAGTCTAATAGGCTTATGTTGTAAAAGTGGTAAGTTTTAAAGTATTTATCAATTATTTTTACATTAGTTAACGTGCGATGTGTATTCTATTACTGTTGGTTAAGTCAGATACTTTCAGCGAAGTTGTTGCAGTCCATAGCATTGTCTTAATTAGCAGAAATGCCTTTTTGTTATGTGAAACATATTTCCAGCGTGTCAGATGTTTGCTACGAAGAGTCGTTTAATATTGTTAGCATGCGATTTCTTAATTTCATTTTTATTTTTATATTTTATTACTGATTTATAAGAATTATCATGCCTTCGATGGGTAGTAGTTTTTATCATTAATTGTTCATCAGACCTTGTCGGAATGCCTTCCCGATTTTGGTTTAGTTTTTCTGTTCGATCAGTCTTTTCTTTTATTATAACTATTAGTAGTAGTAGTAGTTTTCTAAAATTATATTTTAATTTTATAAATTTATTTTTATAAATAAATTTGTCTTTACTAAAATTAAGCGTTTATCAACATAATATTTTTGAACATATTGTTCTTTTATTGATATTTGTTGGTTATTTTGTTTAGTTATTCCAAACGTCATCTCGTCAGGAGTCATAATCGGTGTTCTATTTAAGGTATTGTTGTATGCAATAGTTGCTAAAGAAAGTTTGTTAGTTAGCATCTTATTAGTTAATTTTTGATTATTTATGGTCCTTAATAATTTCGATTAATGTTTCATGTGCACGATTCAAAAGTCCTAATCCTATTAGGCGTTACATACATTGGTTCTATTCCATTCGTTTCAAGGAAGTATTGTTTTATAACGTCACATATATTAGTCTCAAACTGATGATATATAAATGTATCCGCCTGCCAGCTCTGCTGTACGGTGTCCCGCTATTTACCCACTTGACTGACGCTACAGCCACAAGTCCTGCACCCGTTGCTTGGTGTGCCGACGGTGGATGAGTTCATCCGCCGGAGACACATCAAGTTTTTCGACGCGTTGCAGCACCTCACAAATCCAGTGTTTAACACTATGACCCCACCACCCCTCCCGAATCGATGGCAAAAGACTGTCGGGGAAAATTTAGGTTAAGAATTAGTATGTAAGTTAGTTTTAAGTTTTAAAATTAGGTTTAATTGGTGTCTTTTCATACTTAGTTTTTCTGAATATCATGCATTTGTTAATTTAATCTGTAATAATTTCTTTCGTAGAGGGGAAATAATATTCCTTTCCTAATTTGTCACCAGTCTCAATTGTTCCTCTGAGTGAGGTCTTTCCTGTGTGATAATTGGAAATAATCTTGTTTTGTTCGTCCTTGTCTCTTACATTTAGTACATGTTTTTTGTATCTTGTTATCTTAACAGTAGGATATTTTTTCTGTATAATTCTTGATAAAGTATTGAATTGTTGATCATACCAAGTAGTCATTACATTGAGTTTTGATTCACAATAAATTCCATAAATATGTTTTAGGTGTATAATTTGTTCTAATATTTGGTCCAATTCTTCCTCATTATTGAAAGAAATGTCATATCTTCTTTTATTGAAAGGTTTGGTAAATTGTACGTTTTTAAGTCCTCTGGTTATTATAATTTGGTGTTTTTCAACATTTATTGCTTTGTCGTAAGGGGCTATAAATAATTGTTCGTTAGTAAAGTTTTGGTCTTGGGAGTCTTGCTGTGTAGCTACTACACTAATTTCGTCTTCCATGGCTTCTGGGTTAAGTTCTTGTAAAATTTGGTTGTATCCTTCTGAGTCATTAGGTGTTGCTTCTATTAATCTGTCCATGTCTTCTTCTGTTTCCATATCCTTAAGTTCTAGAAAGTTTAAGTCATGTGATGATTTGATTTTATTATCATTATATGTTCATGTCTTACAAGAGTTTCTTTCATTAGTTTTAGTTGATGTTGGGGGCAGGTTGTGGTTTGCCTAGTCCTAAAAAAATGATCAAGTTTGTCTTCAAAGTCTTAAATCTCTGTTTCAATGTTTTGTTCTCTTGTTCTAGTGAGCGAGGTCTTCTAAGTGATGCACTTCGTTACTTTGAACAGTTTGCTTTGACACGGTGTTTTGTGAATGTGGATTGAAGGGTTGTGATGGGAATGGTGTTTGTTGAGGTCTTTGAAAGTTAAGTCGTTGTTCATTATTTCTAAAGTTCTGACGGGGTTCTATAACGTTGCTGATAGTTATTGCTATGTATCAAAGTAATTGTTTTGTTGAAAATTATGTCTATAGTTATTTTGGTACTGTCGGGGTCGAAATTGTAGCCCATTATAGTTATTTCTTCTATAATTGTTTTATCTTGGTTGGTATTCTTGTTGACTGCTGATAATGTTTCCTAGAGGATACATGTCTTCCATTATGATCCTACAGCTATTATACAAAATGTTTTTCATTTGTATCAGGTCGTTAATAATAAGAATAAATTTATGAGAACGTGGTCTACAATTACCTTTTATGATAATATTTCTTGTTCTTTATTACAGACAGAGGTGTCAATCATTATACAGTACTGAATTTGATGTGTGGTAATTCTGTTAGTAAAGTCAGTCAGGTGTTTCTGTGCATATGAATCTGAGAGATTTCATGTTGTAGATGTGATGTTGTCCGACTGTCCTATAAGTGATTTACTAAATGTAATTTTAAATCGTTTATTGATAGGAAGTCTTCATACATGCATAATTGTTGCGCGTCACCAGTGAGTCTAGAAAGAGCTATTTGTCTTTGTTCGTTATGTATTCTGTTAGTGGTTGTTTCGTTACATACTGTCGAATATATTTTTCTAGTGGTTTGATGAATGTTATTAAATTATTCGGATCACCATTATAGTGTGGAAGGTGTGCATAGTCTTCTGTAGTCATATGATAGTCGTTAAGACCCATTTCTGATTCGTTAATGTGTCTGTTTCTATCTAAAATATCTCTTATACCTGTTCTTGTCATAAAAATATAAAATTACACTATGCAAAAATAATACCGTAAAGTCTTTATTGCTGTTGACGAAGTCTTCCGTGTGGTCTGTATTAAATTTATTGTTCCTGTACAACCTGCATAAAGCGTTGGAACGCACCTTCAAGTGAACAGTCCCAGGCTCTGTTAATATTGCCTCGAGTCTTCTTAGCCTGTCCGTCAGAGTGGTAGCCAAACAATCCCAGATCCTGTTATCTAAGCAATCTTATAATTCAGGAATTACTCACAGATGCAGAGAATATTTCTTCGGATCTTCTTAGCTTGATGACGAGTCTTCTCTTCTGACTTGAAGTTCCAAGGTCCCAAGTGAATGATGTCTTCAATGAAGTCCAGCTTTCTTTTTACCTTCAACTTCCCCAGTAGCTCTTTCTATACCTTGACACCTTTTTTTTTTTTTTTTATATAAACTATTTTTTAGTGTAACATTGAAGAACGAATAACGACTGTAGAGATAAATTAACGGATATACCCAAAGAAAATAGGAAATGAAGTGCGTCTGTAATGAAGATTGACACAAGTGTTTCCGAAAACATTTTTCAGTTGAGCATTCCTTTGAAAGCGGAAATAACCCAATGCAGCTCTGAAATAGGATTGTCCAAGCTACTAACGCTCACTCCAGCCTTACTTTAGACCGGTTCCCTAGATCGTATGCACTTCATGAGCTTTTGTTAGCCTTGATTGTTAGCCAGATCCATTGAAATTATACATTTTTCTGTAAGACGATATCAAATATTTTATATTAATCAAACCGGAAAATTTTGATTGGTTGTACAAGCAAATCGTGTACATGTTAAAAGTTATGTTACCGAATGAATCATTAGTGTTCTCAAATAAGAGGTTATGAGGGGTGGAAGTGATTCAGCTAGTTTTTTACTAAAGCTAATCATTGAGTAAAATTTTATGAATTATGAATCCTGGCCTTGTTGAATTTTTTTTTTCTTTTCAAGTTAAGTCACGTTAGTTTGGATACGAGCATATATCTTAGTTGGGATGGCATCATTTTACCTCAAAAGCATCATAGCTCGTGCTGTTATTTCTAACGAGTCAGGACATTATAATAGATTATTCAAGAAGTTGTTGTTAAACGTCATGTAACTATGGGATTAGCCAGACTTGACCACAGGATTTTTAATTTCAAGAAATAAGGCACTTGGAAATCTGAAGCAGAAATAGTGAGAATTTAGTGGTAAACATCAAATAATATGTTCGCAGCGATGTTTTACAATATATAGTTAAATATCTTCAAAGCACACAAGACTTTTTAAAAAGATTTATTTTGAATAACAAACATAAATGACATGGTAATATACAGATCTAATCTAGCATAGTGACGGGCTAATGAGATACAATAGACTGACCTCCTTCTCTGATTCTCACGGGTTTAAATAAGAGTCAGCAAAGGGGTGATTCATAGTTCTTAGAATGCTAGCACGGGTGCACTATAACTCCCCGCAGCCTTAAGTTTTGAACTCTGGTCAAAACAAACATTTAATTTTTACATTTTAAAAACTTGATTTATACAATTTACTTAAAATTACTTTATGATCATCAATAGTAATAGGTGTTGTTGAAACCTTTACATTATTTAAAGGTAAATTTGAATTTTGGATCTTTTTACAATTTCTTTTATAAATAAAAATGTTAATTAGTACAATGATTAGAATAATACATAATACAAAAGAATAATGATAAATATTAGTGTTGTCTACAAAGGACAATATTTCTAATTCTGGTATAGTATAATTATTTGTTTCTAACATAGTTGTATTTAATATTACATTTTCATAAAATGGTTGTAAAATAGTGTTAAAATCATGAGTATAAATTTTATTAAATTCTGGAAAGCAATCCTCCTTACTAATATTAATTAATCCTACATTTGGTAAAAATACAGTGTTATTATGACAATCTGTTATTTTTTTAATATTTACAGTGATATATTGCTTAATATGATCTAAATATCTTATATTATTTTGATTACTTAATACTAGTTTACATTCTTTTAAATTTCCGTTATATACAATAGATGAAACACATTTTGATTCTGTTTTATTAAGATTTATACAGTAATAATTGTCAATAAAAATACAACTTCCTTGATAGAGAGTGGCTCCTTTTTGTAAGTAAAGATCAGTTTTTAAATCAATTTCGTAAATTGTCTGGTTTATAATTCTTGGTACTGATATAACAAAATATCCTTTATAGGATTCATCATGAATTGGTAATTTGATAAAAGTATGGATTATATTGTGATGAGTTGAACAAAAGATTTTACTATTTGTCCATAGAATTTCAGTATTATCTGAGATTAGTTTTATGTTACTTGGTAGATTTTTTATTACATCAATCATTAAATTGGTGTGAACAATGCCAAGCTTACAAAATTCTAAAGATAAAGTTAAATCTTTAATTTTATTTAATAAATGCATGATGTGAATATATAAGTCATAAGCTTTTTCATTTTGTCCTAGCGATTCGAAATTTTGTCTATTAATTATGAAATTTTTATTAATTGTTTTGATTTCATTCTGGTAATCCTCAATCAGACGTTTATTAATATTGACAGAATTTTCGATGTTATGTTCAATCTTATAATTATTTTGTTCTACATTTGAAATTATTTTATCGTAGTATTCCTTGTCGTCATTATTCATATTACCTGTTATCCAACTAATAACATTACCTAGACCATTTATCAAACCTCGTCTATGACGATTTTTAATATCTCTTTGTTGCATTAATTGAAATTGTTCAAAAACTTCGTTTGTTAAATCTTTTAGCAAATGATACATTTTATGTGATCTAAAGTTAGTAACATGATCTTCAATATTTATTATTTCTACTTCTAATAAACTTAAATTATAAAAATGATAAGTTTCATAATATTGATTAACTACTCTAATATTATTTACAGAATAATGGAGAATTCCTGGAGAGTTAGTGAGATCTACTACTTTTATCGTCAGAATCTTCTGGAGATGAAGTATCAGAATTATTGACATGTAGTGAATCTTCATCTGAAACAAAATGTTTCCTCTTTTTACGTTTGTTGGGTCTCCTAACGTTATCAACATGTGTTGTTAATTGCCTAGCGCCTTGGATTAACACATTTACTTTTCTGAATTTGTCTCTACTTTTAATCTTCGATTGAGTATCTTTGATAAATTCTTGATTTATTAATTCAGGTGGATCTTCCCGATTTTTATTTAATTTTTCTGTACGCTTTATCTTTTCTTCATTAATTTTTGTGTGAGCTAATTCATGCAAAAGTTGTAAATCTTTATGATACTTTTGTACGTATAGTTCTGTTATACTAATATTTTTGTTGTTGTTATTTTCTTTTATAAATCCGAAAGTGATTTCATTGGGTGTTAATTTTAGATTGTTATTTAAGGTATTATTGTACGCAATAATTGCAAGTTTTAATTTTTGTTCAAATGAATAAGATTTTCTCTCATGCGAGATAAGTCTTAGTAATTCGCTTAGTGTTAAATGAACTCTATTTAATAATCCCAAA
Organism: Acanthosoma haemorrhoidale; assembly: GCA_930367205.1. Classification (NCBI taxonomy): domain Eukaryota; kingdom Metazoa; phylum Arthropoda; class Insecta; order Hemiptera; family Acanthosomatidae; genus Acanthosoma; species Acanthosoma haemorrhoidale. Next base: position 111,451,968 of record OV884012.1, on the reverse strand, counting down.
GAATTTGAGTGATTAGTGGATGTATAATGTAATAAAATATCATTGTGGTCACAAAATTGTTTAACTAAATTGTTTTTCATTTCTGTGCCTTGATCTAATGAGATCTGTACTGGCGTAGGATAATGAGATAAATAATTTTGTAAACAATCACAAATATTGATTGCATTGTGTGTTGGAATAACTTGTGCGAACAATCTTTTTGAGAAAGTATCAACAGCAGTAAATATTATTTTCCTTTCATACTTCAAAATGTCAATCATTAATTCTCGAAAAGGTTTTTCTGGTGTTGGGGTTTGTTGAAATTTAGTTTTGATAGGTTTTCTATCATACTTTGATTTTTTACAAATTTCACATTTATTAATGTATTCTGTAATTTTGTCTTTCATATTGGGGAAATAAACTTGTTTTTTTAATTTTTCAAAAGTTTCTAATATTCCACGATGTTTAGTTTTTCCTAAATGATAGTTTTCAATAGTTTCGCGTTGTTCATTTACATTTTCTACGTCATTGATAAAGTTAAAATAACGTTTTATTCTTACAGAAGGGAATTCGTTTTCTATTATATTTTGAATCTCTTTAAAGTATTCATCGTAAGTTTTTTCTAAAGCTTTTATGTTCGGTGAACAGAAAATTCCGTAAGTCTTGTCCGGTTCTACGATCTGGTAGAGTAGCGTTTGCAAGTCATCTTTCCTGTTAATGATGAGTTCGTATCTTCTCTTGTTTCCAAATGGCTTAGAGAACTTCATGTCTTCTTTGTTTCCTCTAATGATAATAATTTGATTTTTTTCTACATTTATACATTTATCTGGTTCACATATCCAAGTTTGTTCATTGCTGGATTCTTGTGAATGAATAGTTTCTAGATCTGATTGATTTTCTGCATTTTCCGCTGTAGATGGAATATTTATTAATTCCTCCATAATTGCTTCATATTCTGTTGTTTTTTCAGCAGCTTCTTCTTGATTTTGTAATATGTCATCAATAAATACATCAATATCAATATCTACATCATCAATATCCATATCCTCTGGTTCCGTGTGGTTTACTTCATTTATATTTCTTGATAAAGCATCTGCTACATAATTTGTTTTACCATTAACATGTTTTATTTCAAATTCGAACTCCTGCAACTTCCAAATCCATTTCATAATTCGGGTGTTGCCGTTCTTCATAGAAAATATCCAAGTTAGTGGTTTATGATCGGTTTGAAGTAAAAATTTAGTTCCGTATAAATAAGGCTTAAAGTGTTGAGTCGCCCATACAACTGCTAATAATTCTTTTTCGATAGTGCTATAATTATTTTCCGCATTTTGTAGTACTCGTGAAGCGAATGCTACAGGATGTTCAATATCATCATCGTCTTTTTGGGACAATACTGCTCCAATTGCTTTATTACTAGCATCTGTAGTTAATATGAATGATTTATTCCAATCGGGGTATTTTAAAATTGGTGCATTTGCCATAAAATCTATTAATGTCTTACAAGCCCTTTTTATCTCTTCGGTTTTATAAATTTTTGTTTTAATCGAATCTGAAATAGGTTTAGTTATTTTTGCATATCCTTTAATGAATTTCCTATAGTATCCTGTCATACCTAAGAACTGTCTTGTCGACTTTTCGTCATGAGGTACTGGAAAGTTTACTATAGTTTCTATCTTTTTCGGATCTGTTTTTAAACCTTCTTCAGTTACAATATAGCCGAGAAATTTTAGTTCTTTTTTGAAAAATTCAGTTTTATCTAATTGAATTGATAACTGATGTTCTTTTAATGCTTTGAAAACTTTTTCCAAATCTCTTAAATGTTCGTTTTAATTTTTTGAATAAATAATAATATCATCAACGTAAACCATTGCATTAGGAATATTTGATATCATCATTGTCATTGCTCTCTGAAAAGTCGGCGGTCCATTACTTATTCCGAATGGCATTCGAACAAATTCGTAATGACCATTTTCAGTAGAGAATGCTGTTTTTGGAATAGATTCTTCATACATTTCTATTTGATGAAATCCCGATGTTAAGTCAATAGTCGAAAATATTTTTGCACCTCTTAATCGATTCAGCAAATCTTCGATATTGGGTAACGGGAATTTATCTTTTATGGTAGCCTGATTTAATTTTCTATAATCGATTACCATGCGAACTTTTTTTATACCCGATGCATCCATTTTTTTTGGAACAATCCACAAAGGGGAATTATACGGCGACTTACTTGGTCTAATTATTCCGTTTTTTAATAATTTTCCAACTTCTTCGTTAATTTGTTCTTTAAATTGTTCCGGATATCTATAGTTTCGTGTATAAATCGGATTTTCATTCGTAGTTATTATTCTATGTTTTAATAATTTAGTCGGTTTTAATTTTTCATTTTCTGTTTTCAATATTTCACCGTTTTCACTTAATATTTTTGTGAGTTTTTCCGTTATCTCCGAATTTATGTGTTCGTGTCTTATAACATTTTTAATTTCATTAGTATCTTCGATATGAAACATTTCGTCTCTTTCAAGTTTGTATTTTATTCCCATTATTTTTATTTCCATGTCTTCTAAATTTATATTAGTTTTTAACATTTTCATTGTTTCGTACCCAAGTAAAATATCAAACCGTGAACTAATAGGATAAACTAAGAACTTTACTTCTTGATTAATTCCTATCAGATTTTGCAGGTTGAGGTTTACACTTTGTGTTCCTTCTGCTCGTCCTGTAGGGGTTTTTATCGCGAAGTTTTCTACGTTTATTTTAGCATCTTTCGGAATTGCTTGGGGACAAATATAATTTTTTGTTGCTCCTGTGTCAATTAACCATTTATTATTTTCTTTATCTAAGAGCTGTGGTAAATTATTTAAAAAATTAACTTCGTCACTTATTTTAATTACATTCGATCCGGTGGTTCTCCTTTGTTCGGACCTTGGTCTAAAAAATTATCTTCATTAGTTTCAAGTTGTTTTACTCTTTCAGTTAATATTCTAATTTGTTCATCTCTCTCATCCTCGGCGTAATGTACGCGATTAGAAACAGTTCTCATCGAAACCGTATTTGAATCATTTTGTTGTGGTGGATCTACTTTTTGTTGATTATTTCTCCAATTTCCGGATGGAGGTTTATTAAAGAATCCATGATGAGATTTTGGATCCCATGATTGATTATGAATAGGTTTTTGATAATTTTGTTGATTATTTGGGTAATTGTGATAATTTGGTTGTGCATTTTGATAACTTTTATAATTTTGGTTTTGTTGATGTTGATAATCTTGTTTTTGTTCATGAGGTTGTTTTTGAAATTGTTTTTCATATTTATGTTTGTAATTTGGATCGAAATTTTTGCCTTTATAATTCGATTGGTGTGGTTGGTGGTGTTTGTCTTTTCGACTACCCGGACCGTACACCCGATGCACAATGTGCGCAGCGTTATTTCTTAAGATTTCGTCAATATCTTCGATTGTCTCGAATTTAATATGATAAATAAAATCAGTAAGCGAGGGATGTAAATTATGAACGGTGTGATGTGATATCTGTTTGTCGTATCTTTCCATTTCTGACTGTTTATTCACTATTTCCGAGTCGGCATACACGCGAGCATATAAATCGCATCTTTTCTTACCTAATCTTTCTAAGTAATCATGTGGGTTTTCGTTATGGTACGATTTAGTATTGAGTATTTCTGATATTAATTGCTCTCTCGTTCGCGTATCTTGATATTTACGTTTAAGGAATGTTAAAATTTCTGTCACACTAGTGAATTCCTTATCATAGGTTGCAATTTTTGCTTTTCCTTTTAGCTTAGTTAATAAAGTTAATACTAATTTTGAATGGTTTATATCTTTATATTGGTTATCATCTTTACAATATAAGTCATACACAAATGTTGTATTTCTAATAAAATCTACTAATTGTAAAGGATCACCATCATATTCCGGAATTAATTTAAAATCATGATCTTTTATTTCCATAGCCATCTCTGAATTTGTATTTTCTAATAGTAATTGATCAATATTATCTAGATTAAAAGTTGTATGTACTTGTCTTAATTGGTTTAATCTATCCTGTAAATTTGACATAAAATAAACTTATAATTACTTATAATTACCATCAAGTATGTTGTCTTCAGTGGAAAAATCTTCTTCCTTGGTGCTGCGAAGTCTCAACAAATAGTTTTGAAACTCGGGTGATAAGATTTGAAAATCTTCAGAAAGTTGAAAGATACCTCTGTAGTCGTGGAGAATGCTTGCTATACTTGTATACGCAGTGGCAATCTTCCTCAAGACGGAGAGAAGTAGTTATGCTGCTTGATTTCGGTATTACACACGATTCTAAGCTCCGCAAAGTTACTTTAAATACCTTCAAAATTCCTCCCAAGTACCTCGTTCGGGCGCCAGTTAAATATCTTCAAAGCACACAAGACTTTTTAAAAAGATTTATTTTGAATAACAAACATAAATGACATGGTAATATACAGATCTAATCTAGCATAGTGACGGGCTAATGAGATACAATAGACTGACCTCCTTCTCTGATTCTCACGGGTTTAAATAAGAGTCAGCAAAGGGGTGATTCATACTTCTTAGAATGCTAGCACGGGTGCACTATAACTATATAAATTAAATCGTCAGAGTTTTTCTCATATAGAACCATCGATCCAAATTATTTATTTAGTTATAAGAATATAAATCATTAACCGTAAAAAATGATAAATTAGAAATTTCGCAATGATCATGTATCGGAAATAGCTGAATGGAGAAATTATTATAATCGATTTTGTTTTAAATTAGGAACAAAAGAAAACCTTTGTTTTTTTTTAAGTAGCCCTATTTTGGGAGACGATGGTTTTAACACAGTGCCAAAATAAGGAGTCTCACAGCTGTAGATAGCGACAAGATTACATCTTTGATGGCACGGTAAGGAATTCACGATGTTGGGAAAGAGAAATATGGTTGAAACTTTTATTTCGGCTCTAAATTCTATTCCTAGAGCCGTAGGCTTCGGTCTCGTGTACAGCTAAAAATTGTCCCCAGTGGCAATGTTTTGAAATTCACACTACTTCAGCTTATTTATAGATTCGTATACATGAGTTAGTGGTTAAAAATATACACCTCTGTATGGGTTTTTTTTTATGGATAATATTAATTTTAAGTGAGCCATTATTTTTCTTCAGAAGGAGGTATAATGTTCTCTATACTGTAGCTGTCGTTTCATTAAATCCATATTGTGAAAATGAAATAAAGAATAAACCAACTGTTCAGCACTAATCGTAGGTGATGAATATAAGCATACTTATAGGACAATTGATAATCGTAATATGTAATAGATGATCTCGTTCATTCGAATCAAATATCCCATTTACCATGTGGATGGTCACGGGTCTAGAGTAGTCCACAGGTATTGATGTATGATCATACAAAGTAGTAATAAATAGACACATAATAAACAAATAGGAAAAATTGACATTATATACAGATTTATGATTTGATTTTTCTGGTGAAACGTTTTAAAATTGACTCCACACAGATGTGAATATATTTCCTGATTTTGAACATTGTAGAACCTCTTAGGGTTGATCTGTAAACTAAAGATGCACAGTGTTAAAGTGAGAAAAAAAAAGATTTTTAGTGTGCAACTTAACAGGTGATGACTAAGTGACCTGATCTGATCTATTTCTTGAGTTGGTCATTGCTGAACCAATTAAGGTCGATAGAAACCTTACAATGACTGTTCGTTCTGCAATATTTGATGAATTTCTATTAAGTTTGAAGGGACTTAAAATTAAAAGTATTAGGAATGCTGTATACAAGATGAATTTAGTGTTCAGGCAAATTTTTTCGGAGGTATCTGTATAATTACTTATTTGTTAGAATCCCAAATTTGGGCTTGTATTGGTTTTATGAACCACTATCATATATGTTTTAACCATCCTTCTGTTTGTCTGGTCAGCCCCTGCTCTAACTGGAGATATCACATTTCACAAATAAGTTTCGTTTGATTACTCTTTATTTGATCAATGACATTTACAGATGATTATTATTAATGACATATATGATATAATTAGTTTTTTCTTTTTGTAATTAATTCGAAAGCTTATTATTAGTTTATTGTTATGAAAGTGAAAGTGAAAGGCAACTAATATAATAAGGTCACGTAGATATGTAGTTTTGGAAGTGTCTGTAAAATAGCCCCCTTAAAACGAACTATGGTTTTTTCATTCATCCAAACTATCATTAATAACAGAAACGAGTTTTCACAGTCCGGGAAAATTAGTTCATTTTAGTTAGACCCATGTTTGATGTAGAAGCATAATCTTTCACACAGTTGTTATCCCATGATGAAACTAAAAATAAAACAATTGAAAAATGGTCACTAAATAATTAATTGGTAATAAAACAATTAATATGTAGCCTATGTATATTTTATCCATTCTTTTTTTTTTCACGTTAAGAATTTTAGAAGAGATATTGTCATCTTAAGAATATTACGTGGCATTTACTGTCGGTTTTGTGGAAGTAAGAATCAGTAACATGTTTCCAACAATTACTTGATATCACCTCGATAGTTGAATAATAGCATCTCGTCATCAATATCATCGCCATGGGAATTTTATAATTCTAGAAAACCCTCTGTATAGATCTTTTTCCTGGAAAAAAATCCCCCTACATTTCTCAAATCAAACTCCACACTTACACATAATTGTACGGTTATCATATAATTTACCAGTTGGGACTGGCCAGTATTCTCACCACACAGCCGGAGCATCTGCGGCTCTCGCGCTCTCTCTGTGCTTATTGCCACTAAACAGTACCGTTGCTTCAATAACGGAGCGGAGGATTCCCCCGATTCCCGCTTCCTTCTCCTTTCAGAGGAGATAAAGGTGATTCTGGACGATTCCAGAGTTCTATAGTTATTCTCTTTATATGAATATTTCTTATTATTTTTAATATTACTTATCATACGAACTTCAGTGTCATAAGTATCATATCCGTATGAGTATGCTGATATTAGCGATTTGTATTTGAGTATACTAGTTTTTATTTTAGGAGTGACTAATTTTGAATTAAGTGATTTAGATCCATTTCTAAGCACATTCCTTACAAATTTTAAGTTACCCGCACCCCTTTACGTTACCGACCTCCATTTCCTAAACGGTTTAAAAATAAAATTCTCTATTTATGAATTTTTCAGAGAGAACATTACGATTACTTAGGCTATTCAAGATGTGATCACGTTTTCCCAGCATTAATCTTGCTAATATAGTGTACATATGCTCTATAGTGTACATTTTCTTGAGTCAATTTTGGTTGGTTGTTCATTATGTCGAGAAACCAAGAAAGACAGCCTTTACCCCAATTGAATTTGTTTTTTTTTTCTCATTTAGTTGAATCTGCAATTGCATTTAAATGCATTTGGAGACTTGTATGTTATTTCCTGCTTCTTCGCATACATCCAAGCCAACTTATATTTACCAAAGCTAAAAAAAACTAATAACTTCATACATTCTATTTAATAAAATAACAAGAGAGGGTTTGTGAAATTAATTTTTTTCGTAATCATGCAGGCATTGGCTCCAAGAGAAAAAAAAAGACCACATCTGCCATCTAAATTAATACTCAAAAGGAACGGAGCTAAAATTAAATGAATTCTAGCCAGCGAGTCTGAGACTGAACTGAACTCATAGGCTGGCAGCCTATGAACGGAGGAAAAATATACTTGAAATATCCCACAGGCTATTATTTAGATTTTTGCATATTATGCATGATAGCATTAGAATGTTTCCAGTTTCTTCGATTAGGTACACCATGAAGGTCTAAAAATACAGCAGAAACTTACTAGGAATTAATTCTTCCTTTAAGTGAAAAAAATTTAACTCTACAAACCTTCTTCACTCCTTTTATTAAATAGGATGTATCAAGTTATTGGCTTGTTTAACTTTGATATATGTTGGTTTGGATTTATGCGAAAAAAACATAGGAAATTGCCAAGAAACTTTTGTCAAAAATACATAATTTTGTTATAATAATTTATAGGTATAATCATAATAAAAAAATAACACGAGATGATTACATTTTTTGCACATACGACATGCATTATAACCCTCTTCTCTATTGACAAAATTTATATTCATCAAAGAAGGGAAGTGTAATTAATTTCAAGGTTGGCTTTAGGACAGTATTTTTCATAAGATACTTTGATGAGAGGTTCTTCACTTGTTTTAATCGTCTTTAAAGGTTTAATAAGCTTTTGGTGAGGGAAAGGTAGATAATTTCTGTACCTTCCATATCTTAACCAGCATACTACAATAAAAGATAACTTGGAACCAGTGGCTTATAATATTTCTAAAATCTATACATTTTATACTTGAAAACACAAGTGAAAGTTTAGTAAACAAACACAAAGAAGCCTTCCTGTATTAAGGATTTCAACAAATGAGATTTTAGATATTACTTCAACACCGTGTATCCATCATAAAGTGAAAATAAATTAGCATTAAAAAAGAAATATAACAAAATACATTTGGCAACTGGTATCTTCAATATTAGCTTGAAAAAAAATGTCTTGCATGGTTTAAAAATATAATTAAGTTATAGTTAGATCTATAGAAAGAATATGTAATAAACACAAAAATACAGAGACCTTTCCTTGGGGAAATTAAAAATAAATCCTTACAAAAAGGTTGATGATAAATTACCTGTTTGATAGTTGAAAATAGAAATTTTATATCTTCTTAGAATCTATTACCTTGCGCTGAAAATAAAAGCCACTGGTTTCAGGTTTCTCGCAGTTTTATTGCAATCCGGCGGGAAAATACATGATTGGTTACCAAATACAATTAAACAATTTTTAAAATCAAGCTTCATATACGATTTCGGGAAAAAACCCTGAGAAAATATTCGTTTTTGCATACGATATATTTTCCTAATAGAATAATAAATATTTTCACTCCACTTATGCATTAATCTATGTTTATTATTATTTTTTTTTTTTTTGTAAATACTATATATAACGTCAGGATTTTTTTTATAATTTCATCGTGATTACATACAGTAACTATTCCATAGTTAAGCAAAATTTCAAAACAATTCAACACTGCTACATTATTGAGGTAAAATATAATTTTTGATGAGAAAATGTTTGTAAATATGTAATTTACAGTTAATAAAATGGAAAATTTATGAGTATAACTAGTATTCTACAGATAAATAAATAATTATTCCATTACTTTATTCTTTATTATTAAAATGCCACTACATTTAAGTTTTCTCTGACGTATCTTTATTATAAACACTATTGTTTTTTTACAACTGAGTTACACTAGGTTATAAATTCTATAACTAAATTTTTGCCTAACTTTAACAGTTACAGTAGGTTATAAATAATGTAACTAATAGCCTAAGGTCAACGGTTCCACTAGGTTAAAAATACTGTAACTAACTTGAATTTTTGAAGCTAAAAATGATTGAGGAACTGCGTACAAAATAGTTGAAAAGGATTTATATAAATGGAGCTAGCAAGGTAGGTGGGATGGTTTGCTATTGTTCCAAGCCTTTTAATTCACCCGCCAAACAGACCCAATTAGCAATATCTTTTATTCTGGGATATTATTGATTTCGGTTTAAAATTAACAGTTTTATTAGTTATAATAACTTAACTTCGATCATGTTTGATGTTCTATTTTACTTATAGTTATACCCTTGCAACTTACATTTTTTTTTGTTATTTAACCTTCGGTATACCACATCACGAATTATAATGTAGGTTGAACCTTTAAATATTTGCTTTTAGATTGCGTTTATTTGTGAGGTTATGTTTATAAACTACCTTTCACCATGTTTACCCTAAAGTTAAGTTAATTAATCTGTCTTCTATATTGGCAAAAAGATCAGGACATTAAAACTAATATAAAAAAAAATTATGTATCACAAGGTTTTCGTCTGAATTTAAAATGTAGCGAACCCGAATTTGATGACAATATTAATTCTTAATCAATTAGTTCCACTAAAATCTTAACGTATGATAATAATACGCGTAAATATTACAAATAAAAATAAACACCAGTACGCTAAAATCTTTTATTTGATATCCTACACAATGTAAGTTGAATTCACAATACGATACAAAATATTCATATTTACATTTTCGTAGTCTATTTTTTTTAAAACAGAAACTCTTGTTAACAATTATCAGTTAAGGTATTTAATCCGTTTGTTTAACTAATGAATAGCTAGAGGAAGCAGATAGTGGCCGTAGTGAGGCTCAAACCCAAGCCTTACAATATCATTTTATGCATCTGATGTTTTTTTTTTCAAAAGCAAAAACCTCACATTTCTTACATCTCACTGTTTGACAGCCGGTTCTGTTCTTTGTAAGTACACTCAATATAATACAGTTAAAGATCGTTTAAGGGTGCTGGTCCACAAATCTTACAATATTGCGACCCCAGATTAACCCAGCAACAAATGTTCCTAGTATAAAATAAGTATTCTGAACTTCAGGGGCGGTTAGCTTAGGTGAAACTAAGATAAAAAAGTCATTAGGTAATAACTCCTATAAAAGAGATCTAGATAAAAGATGTTCCACATTTTTCCATTTCCACCCAACAGAAATCTACCATATCCCATAGGTGAAAGTTATTTATAATTTTAAAAGGTTTGAAAATGTTAAATTTGTTTTCCATCGATCAGATTGAACGCCATCCTAACATGATTTCAAATGACTGAATTTTCAACAGTGCCGGTTCATTTTGAATATTATGTTGCCAGGCCATTCATACGCTAAAGCTCAGCCGAACGTAACATGTTTTGACGTGTTGGTCAATGATGAGAGAGAAAAAATTGGCAACCGGAATTCAAACCCTCCTATCTCTGTCAATTCCGGGTCATGTCAATATTTATTTATTAGTGGACCTTTAACGCAGTTAACTCAAAAACATTTCAATAATAGAAGTAAAAATCGTCAGTAATGTAGTAAATTACAATGCTGCTTTGATGGAAGTAGTAGAAATTTCTTTACTGTAATAAAATTAAAATCTCCCTTATTGGGCAATATAATTTTGTTCGATTTTCTCATTTTACCATATTTACAATTCTTCATTCACTCCCTCATTCGTACAGTACTTACAAACAGCCCAGAGACATCCCAAATCCACTTGGTTGTCGTCTCCCTCGCATGCGAAAGAAGAAGCGAAGTCTTTTTTCATATTTCTGATCCTTATTAAACACTATCATCTCTCATTCTTCGAGTGTTCATAATCCAATAAAAGTGTATCTAATGTTTAGTTATTTAAGTATATTAAATGTGCAAATCGTTACTAGGTGTAAAAACCGTTTTAGCATTTTTGGAAGTATGTGCATATTCCATGTTAAACTACGGTGATTTTAGAACGCCCTAAGTGGAATACACGTTAACTATTTTACTACGGTATAGACCTTGCCATGGATCAGAGTGTACGCTTATGTGAAATAATTGAAGGGACGGAGAAAGAATAGGAGGTAGATAATTGAAGAGGAACTCAAAATATTTGAACAGACTCGGTTTGATTCCCTGTTGAAAACTCCATTCCATTCTTCTTCAACCCTTTTTCATTATCATTTGCTTCCACTTTTCCAACCAGTGCTTCCTAGCTCACTCCTAGTCCAGTCGACACCTACAAAGGTCAAAGGTCATTTGACTTTCTAACGCCCACTGGGCAGTTATCGACGATAGGTGGGGTATCGACGAGACCTCCCCCGGTGGACGTACCTGGCACCAACTATCTTAGGTCACATTTCTATTGGGGAAATTAATAGCCAGGATCACCAATCCCTGCAATCCTCTCTGGAGATTAGGATGGAAGTGGCCTCGGAATCGGCTGTTATCAACGCGTAATTGGGAGTTATGGGGCCTGTCTTGCTTGTTTCAAATCAACTTCTATGGTTCTCGACGTTACTTTGTCAGTATCCCCTTTTTAGCATAGACATCCCGGCAGGAACAGCACGGGGAACCACTCTGATTCTGCTTCCTTCTCTTGTATATTCGTTTATATCAGAAATATAGTATGTATGACACCATTTGTCACACTTCCCCATTCCCCTATTACCTGAGAACCTTTTATTTTAAATATTGTAGCTAGCGCGGGCATATTAGCTGTCTCAAAGAAAAAAACTGAATCAAGAAAACAGGGAATTTAGGAATTTTTGAAAAAACATAGTGAGAATACTTTCTATCACAATAAATCGTAATAGTATGACTTCAAAAGATAACAACAATTACTTATAAAAACAGATCATCGCTCTGACTGTTTAACTGACCTTTAATCCTAAAAGAAAATATAACTGATACAATAGGCTGTACGTTTAAGGATGTTGTAATCCTATTAAAAAGCTCACAAGCACTAGTACTCACATGAAATCAGATTTACGGGTATACCCATGAAAAACCAAATCATGATAGAAACGAAAATGTTGCTACAATCATTTAAAAAATTATTTGCAGGCGAACTCGTTGAGTAACCAAGAATCTTGGATAGTTCATTAATGTATCCGTAGTACATATGTAGCTCTGAATAAATATCAAAATTTGAAACGTATTCAGAGAGACCCACTTAGAACATAGATAACGTATTGTCCCGGGGTCCGCAATTCAGTAAATGCATTTAAAAAAAAAAATTGTGAAAAGGGTTATGAAACAATTCGCTAGTTCATTTAAGTGTGTCGATCGTGAATATAACTTCAAACAAGGATCGACAGGGGCAATGTGCGACGAATTTCTGCTTAAGGCAGAAGGGGGAAAAACGAAAAAGAGGGAAAAAGGTGACTGCAGAAAGGGATTCGGGTCAGAGATGAGCTACAATATATATATAGAGTGGAAGACCCAATGAGAAGAGACGGCTGTAGAGCACTCCGACCTGAGTGACAATGAGCAAGCCTGTGGTGACGTCAATGGTGTCCGTGAGCCTGCTCCAGATCCCAGCCTGCTCCTAGTTACCTGTCGTCTGCCGAATCTGTTTCACTTATTCCTCTTGCTACACTATACTTTAGAGAATAATTGAAAAATTGATCCATGGTTCGGTAGCCTTGATGTATTGTTTTTCATTAATAAAAAAAAATCAAAGCACAACGTAAGGGTTCCGGTACTGCAGCAAAAACGAGCTAAGTAAGCTGAGTAATTAAAGACCTCTAAAGTCCCGACAAATATCACATATTATTAATAAAGCCTTCATGCTCTTATGTGCCACTTGATACTATAAAAAAAAATGTTTATTTTATAGTGCCAAGTACTTAATTAATGGCAGTTTTTTTTTACGGGCCTGATTTTATGTTTAGCAACATCGGGTATAATTCGTAATAAATGGAACTACAGAGCAAAACACCCAAAATAAATGACTGGTGGAGTATGTTTTAAACTCGATGTTAATGGCCGGTTTAATAATTTGCTGTAATCATCTTTGATTTCGCAAATTTTATATTCTCCGTACTTAAATTTTTAATTTGATACCCTACTAAAAATTATTAAAAAAATGTACGCAAAGTAATTAGTTAATTAAGGTTTTGTGGAGAGTTTATGTCTTTTTTATAACCAATATATAATAGGAACTCAAATAATAATGAATAATAGGAAGTCAAATTTTATGTCTCTAGCTTGAACACGAGAGTCAGGTTAGAACAGGCAGACAGAATAACACAACACATGAACATAAGGGTTTTGGGGTTTGAAAAAAACAAACTAAGAACAAACCGCAAACTCTCTGAAACTCGCCTTTTAAACAAAAAATATCTTTTATATTCTTTTTATGTCTTTTATGTTCATTTTTCGATATATTTTTTGATGTGAACTGTCCCTGTAATGTGTCTTTAATTTAAAAAAAAAATTCAGAACAATTAATCTAAACTAGAGTATAGCCATTTGCGCTTTTATGTTAAGCCGAAGGGAAATGAAGGAACATACACGTAATTTATAGGGATTTCTTAACTTTTTTCAAAACCAGAAAACCATAAGTTTCCATTACAGATCTTTCTTTTCTATTCTATCCTATTCTATTGTCTTGAGAGTCTGAAGTTCAGAATAAATACATGAGAATAAACGAAAATATAACCATCTTATTACAGAGCGAAAAGTAAAATAGGTGTATTGAAGGGTAATCTACCGCTAGGCGAAATATTTTAAAAATATCTTACCATCAATAGACTAATTTATTTGTACGCTTAGAGGTAAAGAAAAAGCACAGCTACTAATATTTATGTGGATTTCTTGGAGACAGGTTTTAGGTCAATCTTTTGAGTTTAATCGGTCTTTGTGTCTTCGTTCTATTTTTACTGCGGTGAGTTCCTTTTTCGTAATCCTCGGAGCTATTTTTAAACTTATCGTACCCACTCTCCCAATGTTTACGGTCTGGATCGATTTTCAGACTTTTCCCTCTCCGGTATAAGTGGTAGGTGTTTATATTCGAAACGTCAAACACGTCATCCCAGACGATAACTTACAGCTCGTAGGTGCCTGACATAATAACAAATTTGACTGAAGTAGGCTCGCAATATTTGCTTACAGCTTAATTTCAATCAAAGTTTAAGGGTGCAATATGGATTTACGTTATTCATTAGAAAATAAATAAATTAAAAATACATTATAGTACCCCCACGTGCACTTTAGGATTAAATTATAAATTGCATAGTTAAAGAACTACTAGAAAAAAAAATTACTGGCAATCTCATTACATCAAAGAAGGATTTAAATTATTTTATTACTGATTAAATGTCAGTAATGAACTAAAATTGTTTATTTACTAATTTTTTTTAAATATACGTAAACATGAAATCAGAAATGCCAAACTGATGATGGTTCAGATTGAAACGTGGCCCTTGATTAGTTATTAGACTCTAAAACTGAATCAATGGTATTAGAGATAGAACTAACTTCATCCTTGTCGTACGAACAAAATAATGCTCTCATGCTGCTATTTATTAAAGAAAGCCATTGGTGGGGGTAGGGGGGGAATTATTGAAAATAGACGAACATTGCTCAATCGAGAGTGAGGACTTAGGGTTTCCTTTTAAATCCACTCACGATAAACATTCGAAGTATGTTAGCATCCACTTTCTCCACGCATCAGACAATTAATGGTTTTTATATATGGGAATACGATTTTAACGAGTGTTAATAATTTTTTGGAATTTTATTTCATCGAAGTTATTGCATCCACTTATATTGCATATTTCAATTATGGAACATGCCAGTAATTAATGAATCCTATGTTGGAGGGATTAGTCCAACGAATAATGAAAATAATAAAATTAAGTACCTCCAATATGATTCCCTACTTAATTTAGCCGAAAAATGTTTTGATTTACATCTTCTTTAGTTATAAAATATTTTTAGTGTACTTTTGTACTTACAAGTGGTCTAGTGACCTTACCACTCTTAGTTTCTATATTTTGAGTAATTGTCTGAAATTGCCTCAGATTATGATGAATAAGTTTTGGTTAAGACATATTAATGGGTAGCATGTGAAAAAATATTTAACGAGAGTAAAAGTCTCGTTAGAGTGACAGTCTAGTCTAGTTAGAGTGTATCTTATGAGTTGGCGATCTCAAAAGTTCCGTGTCTTTTAATTCAAGTTTACTGTGAGGTTTAAGTAATCTTTCTAGTTAAATAAAGATATAGGATATTTATTAGTTAAGTAAAAAGCAATATATAATTGGGTGGTAATGTGATCTTGCGAATGATTTTTAATTTTACACACCTTTTCGAAACTTATTATTCTAGTTCAGGAACATAGAAGCCCGGAGCATGGAAGACCGATTAATATGCCATATCAATAAATTACTTATTTACTAATTTAATGATGAAACCGGTTTTTACCACTATAAAAAAATTATTGTTATCCATTAAATTAATAGTTCATTGCTACGGATCATTTAAAAACGCATAATCAGAATGGGCTAGTAAATACTACAGTCTACAGTCTCATAGTTTCTCCAGAGCCTTATCAAAATAAATTTAGGATGCTAATGCTTCCAGCAGAATTTATAGAATGGCTTTGGCACCTCAACACAGTAAAAATAGGGCGGTCTAAATTTAGTAGCTACCTATAGGTAATATATGTTAGGGATTTAAGGGTTTTGAACCTGAAACTCTGGTGTCACTCAAGGTTCTGACACCCTAGTTATCCACTATCTTCGTACCGTATAAATAGCTTATTGGTTCCCTTAAATCCACCTTTGCTTAATACTTATCGGTTACTCCTCAACAAGCAGACTGATTTTCAGGTAAGGGGTTTGTAAACTAAACATAACATCTCATTCCAGCTGGTAGCTACCAGCTACCTGTTATACATAAGTGTAGGAAATCAATAATTAGTTTACTTGTAGTTTGGTGTAGGCTTTCTTGTATAATTAGCGTTGAATGACTAGAAACAATTGAATTTAATTATGAAATGGTATAACAAGCGACACAAACTTCGTTTTTAGTTTTGGATTCTCACAAACAGACTTACTAGTTCATATGAAAGTTCTTACTATACTTATAAAATGTCAAATAACTCCCAATAAACTATTTATCGCTTGCTCTACTATTGCATCACTACATCTAATTAACACTCCGGTGTAGATAACATTTGAAATTTATAATATTTGATCAATATATACATGAAAAAACCATACGGTTCCTTCATTGGTTTATTAGACAATAATTACATGGCTTGCATAGGTGTTGTTCAAATTTATCACTTTCACCTACGAAAGGACCCAAAATTAAAATGGATCACACTTCTCCCTCAAAGAGCCCAAAAACAAAATATGAAAAGCATAAGAATTAGCAGGAAAATAAACTTTCTAACCTTCCAAGTTCAATGGTTTGGATGAAAAATTTCGGAAAATTTTCCTAATGGAATGAAACAATATGTACGAACATTTTTTTCGAAATTAGGATATTAAGATATCTTATATATCTCACTAGAGAATCAAAGTGAGTAGATATAAAATTCCGATACTTAGACTCTATATTATTTTTCTTAAGGTAGTTTCGCAAATTTGGTACTAGATTTTATGGAAAAAAAAAGTCCTTCTTTTTTCACTCACGAGACTAAATCAACCCTCATCTTAAGGAAGCCGAGAGTGGTCCCTGAGCATCAAGACCAAATTAACACATGTTGAACATCCGTATAAGAAAACAGGATTTAAATTGAATTAGAGATTTTTCCAACTGTAACCCTTGACCTGTTGTTATTGTGCTATGGTGGATACAAAATGGGGCAGCTTTTCTAGCGGTACAAGTCTTCTGTGAATCTAAGCGGTCAAATCATGCTTCCAAGGTTTGAGTTAATAAACCACTTAAATTCGGGCCTCCGGCATTAATCCTCGATGTTTACTATCACATCGTGTTTTTAGATATAATTTGAGGTCTTGTATACTATATATCTCTTTGTATATATGTATACTAGGAAAATGAAAAGAAATAATACGCATAACAACCAGAATTAAAATAGGCAATATTATTAAATAATTAACAAATTGGCTGTTCTGTTGTTTATGTAACATAATAATCCAGTGTCTTATATTTTGTCTCTTTGGGTATATCGACACTGTTTGCTCTAAGCCTAGTATTCCGATAACCATGTTGTCTGCTACATATGTGTAGCTAACGGTGTACTCTCTTTCTGATTATTAATACATTTGTTTTTCGTTTAGTGCGTTTCCTTTTTATAGCCTACAGATTATAACCAGAAACGGCGGAGGAATAAAATCATTTAATTGAGTCAGAAGAGTAATTTGAAGTTAGGATGCGTCGGTCCGGTTGTGAGATCATTTTTTTCAGCGTCCGTGGCCGTTATAATATGTAGAATATTATGAAAACGGACATTGACAAACTGGAGGGCCGCTCGGAAGTTTCAAATTACTATTATCCTGAACAGTAGCGGATTGATAACAAACGTGGAGGGTTACTTTAAATATCCCGACAAACCAGCTGCTTGTGCTGATGGCAAGGCCGATTCCGAGTAAACATCAATTTTCAAGCCTTAGAGAAACGACATTTGGAAAGAGGACTAGGTACAGTTGCCTGAATCCCAATCCATAAACAGTATATTGAACTCATTGCATCCGATGTCTTTTGAATTTGTGAATCCCTTGGACTCGATGTCTAAAGAGCAAAGGACTGTTCAGACTTTGACTGAAAGATTGTGTGCAGTGGAATTAAGGCTTCAGGAACGAGAATCGACTTTATTGATGAAATCGAAAACAGTGAATCGAAGAAACCGTCAATATGTTTTCAGTGTTCAAAAGAGGGACATTTTAAACATTTCTGTAAACCGGTAAGGTGGCAAGGTGGTGATTCAAAACGATGCCGCACTCGCTCTATCGGCAGTGGACCGCATCAGTGATAACAGTGTTCACAACTGGGCGGGACTCTGGAGCAACATCCCATATGTCTAGCTGCGATATCAAGAACTTTTCTCACAACGATCCTGGTTCTGAAGCAACGGTAAACATCGCTAATGAGAATACATTAGCAACATGAGAGAGAGAATACAAGTGTGACTGCTAAGGGAATATTAGAGTGAAAATGCCAGATGGTGACAAAACTTATTTATTATAATTAGTGATTTGCTTCATGTCCAGTACTTGCAGTTAATTTATTGTCTGTGTCAAAACTGACTGAAAGAAATTATATTGCCGTTTTTATAGACAACTGCTGCAATGTTTATTGGCAGGAGGAATGTTCAATGGCAAATCTGACATAAGAGGCCCCTAAGAACTTCATTGGTCATGTAATGGAGACATCCAACTAATGTATTTCAGCTGGTTCATATTCAGTGGTTAACAGACTATTATGGCACAGAAGACTAGCCCATCTTAATTTCAAAACCACGAACCTGTTAAATGAACTATCTTTATATCTTAATTTTTTGGAGGATTTTATGGAGTGCGAAAATTGTATTCGAGGTAAACAAATCAGTTTGTCAGCTAGCCGGAAGAGGAAAGGGGCCAGAGCTACTTGTAAATTAGAACTTGTGCATTCTGATATCTGTGGCCCAATGAGTGAGCCAACATGGGGTGGTGCCAGATACCTTTTGATGTTCACGGATGACTTCCCTCGTAAGACCTTCGGATATTTACTCAAATCCAAGGCAGAAATACTTGAAAAATTTAAGGAATTCAGGGCTCTTGTCGAAAATTAAACTCACTTGAAAATCAAGAAACTACTGATCGACTATGTTACTAAATATACGACCAGTTATTTTCAAAGTTTCTTTAAAAAAATTGGTATTAGGCACCAAAGAGCTGTCTCTTACACTTTTGAGCAGAGAGGTGAATCGGAGAGGATTTAGCAAGGTGCATGTTGCTAGGATCGGGAATGGACAGGGAATATAGGGTCGAAACTATAATGACAGTTATTCGCATAAAAAATAGAAACCCGACTGCTCCAGTCCCTGTAGCAACCCCAGAAGAGACCTGGACTAGATCGAAAATTGCCGCAGATGTAAAATTTATTGAATCTGATTTTCTGAATGTAAAACCGACTTTACCTGAGAATTCCACTTGAGGTTGCAGATGCCAAATGCTCAAGAAAATAACGAGAAATATGTCACGTGTTCTGTATATTCGACTGAATATTTAAATGTTTATAGACGATAACAGACTTATATCGGACAGAGACGTTCAAGTCTTAATGGGGAGCTACCACTGATGGAGAAGAGGCTGTCTACCAGAATGATATCGCTCAATGCAAGTACCTCGTTCGAGACCTCAGACCAAAGGTATGCTCGACCATCTTACCTATTTGTGGTGTTGTGAACCTTGTTCCTAAACGAGGCTATTAAGTGCAGTGATAAGTGCTCACTGAGGGCTATGACTCTCGTGACTAAGGTAAAGTATTTTAGAGGAATTTTAGGAGAAATAACGTAATTATTATATTATATTATAAGGTATAAGAAGAAAGGATCATCTTCTTGATTATTTATTTCTGGCCATTAATTAAGGGGTAGTGTTGTTTATTTAATATAATAATCCAGTGTCTTCTATGTTATGTTTCGTGACTATTAATAAATGTATTTTACCTTCAATGGTGCGTTACCTTTTAAAACCTACTTGTTCATTTATAATTACCTCCGCCAGCATCACTTTCGTATCGGAATAGCGTTGTACCTGTTATGAGATGAGAGTGTAGATTAGGCTATATTGCATTCTTATTTTTCTTCTAAAAACAATGTTATTTATCTTAATTACTTATTGCCTTATAAAAGGCAGATTGTAATTATAGCACAATAAAGGAATTTAACTAATAAAAAAACAATGTTAACAAAAATAAACACTCACAGCAACCTTGGCAGTTTAAAGAATCCCAATACCTTTCAATTAATCTGTAAATCTACTTCAAATGATGTTAAATTATGTAATGTTAAGGGATCGATAATGGCATTTGATGTCAGTGTAGAGGGATTGTAGTTTTTGTGATTATTGTACGTTTTCTGCAGAGGGTTTCCTCCCTAGCAGTGTCTGTTATCGTATAAGTCTGTTATCGTCTATAAACATTTAAATATTCAGTCGAATATACAGAACACGTGACATATTTCTCGTTATTTTCTTGATCTATATCTATAGAAGTATGGCCTGAATCAATGAATTAGAAGTGCTACAACTATTATAGAGTTGATTACGTTTTTCTTTTTTTTTTAATACGAAGTTACAAACCTTAACCTGATAAACTACCAAAAAAAAAGAACCTTGTACGAGAGGATAACGAAACCCTTAAAAGCCAAGATATGTGGTTAACATATCTCAAACCAAAAAGATGAAAATCCTTTAGGTATAATAATTGGATTCTGAGTCGTTAGATGATACCCCTATATAAATAATCTTACTATATATTGTATAAATATTTATTTGTGTATTTTGTCATAGTTGTCACAAGGTATTGCAATTAAAAGTTACTGTATGTATAGTAATTACAATGGATGTTGCAAGAAGGTGGTATTCTCGATACTTTGAAATACTTTCAATAAATAATACTTACTAATGATAATAACATTATCTATCTAAAACATTCTTTTTAACTAAATCTGCCATATGAAAAAAATTGGATAAATTATTGCAGAGTAAGGAGCTATTATTTCACTTTTACACCCTAAATATATATGTTTTACTGTGTATAAATCATAAAGTTTTTTATTTCAATGAAATATATTGTAAATGTTAATTTGATTAAAACCTAAATGACGTCCTGTTTCGTCCAGATAAAATTCGAATCTTGGCAAGAAGATTGTTTGTTAAAAATGTACAAAGGTCACCTGGATGGCTTTCTATCTTTTTCCGGAAATTTGTTAAAATCACATTATGACCTTAGTAGACCAGGAATGGTTTACCTCATTCAGTGGTACTTGTAATATGTGTATTTCTTGAATCTGTCTTGATTCTGTGTCTTTTTGGTGCCTTAGTTTACAGTTAGAAAGGGCAACAAATAAAATTGCTTATGAGCAACTAAGGTGATCATTAAACAGCCGTAATATGAAGTGATTAAGCGAAATCAAGCAATTAACATTCGTTTTTTTGTAATTTGCTTATAAATTTAAGAGAAATACTACGAGGTAGAATGGTCGAGTCGTCTGGAATCATCACTGACAGTTCACTTAAACGGGAATTGCTTAAGTTCGATTCACACAATGGGAAGCATATTTTACTTGGAGAAGCACCCACAATATAAGTTTAGCATTCCCATTTTATCTAATTAGGTAACCTATAGAAGATGTACACACTTCTTACACTTCGTACACAAACTTACAGTTAGTATAAGTAAAGATATTTAACCCTGACAAACACAATTACCAACACTACTAAAATCACCTAAATGTTTCTATTTTTATAGTATTGTAAGTTATCATCACTTGCTAAACGTAACAACAGACTTCTTTAGACATTTTATTCTGTACAATCCTATATTTCATAGATAAATGACATTTTAATTTAGAAGTTATATTTGTTTTGATTTTTATAAATGTAGTAAATTGTGTTACGGTAGTAGTGAGCTGTTCCCCCAAATCCCTTGTCCTATTTTTATCTCAGTTGTTGGCTATTCGGTATACAGACTGGATTTAGGACGTCTTACAAACCCTTGCTCCTCCAGACCAGTTTACCTACTCCTTCCAAAGCCCATTTATCGTACCACAGCAAGTTCAACTCATATCACGAGCGGTAGTTTCAAATACAAAAATAGATTACGGGCCCGCCAGGAGGAATGTACAATTTAAAAACAAAGCTGCCGCCAGAAATTTTGGCACGTTAGTGAGCGCGGGCCGGGGTAGGGGGCGGGCAGACGGCAGTGGGGCGCGGGTGACGGAGCGGGATGTGTGGGCCCTAGCCGATCAGCGATGGACCCGGGTCCCAGCAGCTACCGGCGTAAGTCATCGTCAATGGGGAAGCCGAGTCCTGGAAGCCCGAAGAAGAAAGGGCCTAAGAAGGAGCGGTGGCTCCTTACTCGCAAAACATGGAGGTACATGGCCGACGCTGGTCGGAAATTGATACCGGAAGGCCACAACAAGCCGGATGATATTCCGAAGATTGAGGCTTACTTTCAAGAGGTATGCAATAAGGAGCCTAAGTTTCTTCTTTGGAGAAAGCAGTCTTATCCTGGTGCAGTTGGCTACCGCCGTGGACGGTCCAGAGGAGGGAGGAGAAAAGGTGGTAGCTGTAGAGATCGGACTAGCTCTGCAGATGAAGCCGAAGATCTCAAATCACCTCAATCGAGGGAGTCACCTCAGCCATCTACATCTCGATTTGACATTCAAAAGATGAAAAAAGAATTTTTGTTTGGCAAACATCAAGATGAATCATCAGGGATCTTGGGGACGTTAGAAAGGTATCTCTCACAGCCTCATTCCGAATCTTTGAATACAGAAAAGCTAATCGAAAGATTAAAAGAACATTTAGCCAGTATTGAGAGAGAGGGTAGAGAGAGAATCAGGCATGTCGAATTTGAAGGAGATAGGCAAGAAACGTCTCTCTTGGACACCTTGAGACGTTACTACAGTAAATCTTTGAACAGAGACAAAGTTATTAGTGATTTGTTAACAGACAGGAAAAAGTTAGAAAGTTTATATTTCGATCTAAGGAAAGCGCGAGGTTTCACGAATCGTCATGGTGGAGGATCGGCTTACACTTTACCAAGTAGATGGCTAGGAAGTAGTAGAGAATGGCGTAAAGGCAACGAAGACGTGGAAGAAGAAGATACGACAGAAGACACAGGTTCAACGAATCCTGGATCTCCAACATTCATTATTGAAGCAGAAGATCCAATAACAAATCGTGGTACACAAACAGTAACTATCATGCCACATTCATGGGTGATGATTGCTGAGCAAGTCAAAAAAAATAGAGAAGCCAAGGAAGCTGAGCAAGAAAAGGAAATAAAAGCTGCTGCTGCCGGGGCACCAAGAAGAAGTAGTGTCGACAACGACGACGTTTCACCATCAGTGAGTGATACAATAAAACGTTACCTTCGAATGGCTCGGAAAAAAAGTGTCGATTCAGATAAAATTGATAGGTTCAAAAGGGTGAATTATGACCGCAATTTGAGGAACATTAAAGGAAAGGGTGAACCTTCGATATCTGAAGACGATGGTTTAGACAAAAGTGCGCAAACTGATGAAGCGTGGATCGAAGCACTTCGTGACTTGAAAATCGATACGCTCGAAGTAGAATCGGCAGTAAATAGCTCTAGGTCCAGCCTGGCAGAAGAACCGATTTCCCCAACATCTCCTACCACAAAGTCCTTCCTTTCCTCAGGGCAATCTTTTCTTTCAAACTTGCTCCATGGCTTACAAGATCGGTCCGTGCCTACAGGTGGTATGCAGAAGTCGAAAAGTTCTACGAGTGTGGTCCAACAAGGGAGTCGCCTCGTCAGTAAGAAAATATGGAAGTCTCGTTCCAAAAGTCAGTCTCGAGCTACTCCTTCATCAACTTCTGTGTGGACACCTAAGGTAAGACAATCAAGTCTAACTACAATTATTATAACATCTAAGCAGTGTTTAGTTCATTGTAAAACATTAGCAAACATTTATTAATAATAATAATAAATAAACCTTTGGTGCATATTAGTAGTATGCTTTAATACATACTTTAAATAAATATTATAAAGGGACAATAAAAAGACAGGGATAATGACCAATTAAAATATAAATCGTATTGTTTCATTAAATTTAACTACGAAACAAGTGACAATATTTACATAAGCACAACTAAATAAACAGTATTCTATCTGGTCAACTTTATTTCGCATACGATGAATCTATAGTAAAGTGCAAAACAAAGGAATGTATAAATAAATTAGAAAGAACGAAGAAAACATTTTAGAAAGATTCTTAAGTAAACGCCAGACCACCCCAGTCCTTTCTTTCCTTGCAAACAGCAGAAAGAATTGTAAACAAGAACGCCAGATCCACACTTAACTCTCCTGTGTAGATCACAGAAGATTTTCACATTATTACCCCATTAACAGTCGTGCTTTCGTTTTCTTACTTAAGTTGGATAATGTTAAACTTTAAACTAGAAAATATTCAATAGTAAAAAAATTAATTTGTTCTAACTAAAGAAATTGTTATATTCATCTGTTTCAGCAAAACTTAAGAAAGTATTACCAACTAAATTAAATCTTCTTTTTATACTATATTACGCAAGAAAATTTATAAAATCTCTAAATGATACTGATCTAAAATTGAATAGATGAGAAAGAATGGAGATTCATGATGTAAACTTCTTAACATAACCACTGATAAAATTTATTGCAATAATTAAATTAGATAAAATAAGATACGACACGTTTTTATATATGACCATTAACGTTTTCTGGTATGATAAAATAAAGAAAACCCGTTGCAAACGGTGTTTAGGGGCTTAGTACCTTAAAAACCTGATTTGATAGTCAAACATATGGAAGTATGTGAATACATATGTATTATAAATAGCCCAATTAATAGTCTAGCGCGAGACTTATTACCAATTTCAGTGGTTTAGTTTAAACTTAAATGACATGCGTAAAAACTGTGGGCATTACACCTTCATTGTCTAAACACTCTAAACATTAAGTAGTTTTAAGTGTAAAGAAACATTTAAATTAGTAATGTATTTTATAGAATTTTTTATTGATATTATATGATTTAGGGCTCAGGGGGATACTACAAATTTGATAATTAAATCAGAATTTGCCAAATTTCTTATTTCATGTTAACAACATCAGAAAGACTTTGTTTGCTGGAAAAGACAATTTATCCTAGAATATATTTTAGATAAAGACATCACAGAATTGAGAAAGTGCATTACTTGAACAATTTAAATATAAATGATAGTATTTCAGATATGTGTGTGATATCTATTGATGTAAATTTTCTTAAAAGAGTAGTATTGTACAGCGCAGAGGTTTAAGGTTGCATCAGGGGCCAAGCAACAGTCACAGAAATAACTCTAACCCGATTGTCTATATACAATTGTGAAATAAAAATAACCGCGACAGGCATGCGAGGAATGAAGGAAACTAAATTAGCTCAAATTTGTTGTAAATTTAAGGTACGGTTTTCATTTTAATCTTAATTTAAATATTAATACTGATAACCTGTTATTACTTGGCGTGAAAAGCCTTAAGGATAGTGTGTCTGAACGGAAATTAAAAAGTCCCGTTATTACACCCGATTTTACTAAACGTTTTAAAGCCAATTATTGATTATGTATTGTAATTATTTCGTTAAAAACCTCTCATATTACACATTATTTAATTAGGAAGTGACAGGAGTTTTAATATGATTGGAAAATATGCATCTTTCAATTACAAATTAATTCATTAATAATATACCATTCAATATGTTTTCTTCATGTCACTTGTATTTTTGTCTTTTTTATGAAGGCATTAAGTAAAACATAAAATAATATCCCTCCAGATGAAACTAGGGTTGCTGAAAACAACACACATTTTTATATGTAGTGTTATTGATTACTAATCAGGACGAGAAATTTAACTCGATTGAAAATCGATTCATTAGTCAATATCCTAGCAAATATTTATTTTGTAGTACCATATAATTAACTCCTTTCATTATTTTCCATGCTGTTACTTTTATGTTTAGCACCAATAAACAATCTGTTAGAGCTACCTCTCACAGTGTAATTCTTTTTTGATAAATATGGCCTTAGTTGATTTGATGATTCACGCCCATGATCCCCAGATCACTTGACGTTCCGTCGCTTACATTAAACCATTCTAGCTCCAATCACCTATTACCCCAACTTTTACCACGACTCTTTAGTGTTTGGGCAACTCCCTCTAAAACTTCATTCTAACCCCAGATGGAATGTTTCGTAAAATTTGCCCTCGTGGCCCCAAAAGATTCTCAGAGTTTTGATTCGCGTAAATATTTTCTAGGATCTTTCATTTACCTTGTCATACCAACCAAGAACCTGCCTTCTTTATCCGATCTCGTTTAGTTTAAATCCTACATCCCAGATCAACTTCTATCCCAATCCCTTTCGTTGTCTTCTGGTGTTGTGCTAGGAACATCCACCCATTACTTTTCTTTCTGCCCCCTACATCAACAACCTCCAATCATCTATCTTGCTGATCCAATCATCCAATCATCTATATTCTTCATCAAATTCAGTTTTTTTATCAGGGAAACTTTTAAATACCAGACTTTCAGAGAAAAATGGACTTTTCCAAAAACATAAATCTTTCTCGATGGTAAGTCTCTCTATCCTGGGCATTGTAAGTCCCCTGCTCAAGCTAGTGTACGTCCGTCGTTTCTTTTAAATATGTGTTACAAGAATACATGCTAGTTGATAATTAATAAAGGCAATTTTTTGACTTCGTTTTCCCAATCGATTGATGTATCTTGACTTGAATTTTTCCAAACCCACTGCGCTAGTGTGCATTGACGTATCTTCATTGTATTTATAATACATGTACTTTTTGTGATAAATAGATTATTTTTCTCTTGGCTGATTTTTTTTTCTTAAACATTTGGGTGTTTCCTTTTGTTAGTCAGCCAGGACTTTTTTAAGATTCATCTGGTGTATGCCTGGTCTACTATAATAAGTACATCGTCCAGTTCAGATACTGAAGCAAAGTTTAGCAGTTATTTTTTAATTTATGTTTTATACTCGAATGCCAATTTTAACGCCATTTTATTTTCGAGGATATTTTAATATTATTTGTCTATTCCCAATGATTAACTCTAGGCCATAACTAGCTACCCCGACCATACTCCATTTAGATCCCACTCTATCTGTTTCAGGATATAGTTTACAGCATAACCAAAAACTTTCATACATATTTTTTTCAAAATATTTTCATAAACAGTTCATAATGGCAGCCTGAGCTGTTGAAACCTCTACTGCGTATAATAAATTACTGTTTAGCGGACATACACTGGTGTTGATGAATTATTGAAGAGAATGCTCCCTACAATCTTAACGAAAATCTGAAATGGTCAGGATGACTTTCTGGTTGATTAGATACGGGATGTTTCTCGGAATGAATTCGGATTGTAAGTCCAGAAGAGCACGGGTGCGTCAAACACCTTGGGCCTTCATCCTTACCAAATTTAACTTTTTTTAATTTTTCACGTGGTTAATGGCCCACAATATCCCAAAAAATAAAATATCGAGAGTCATCCATAGCAATCTAGCCTACTCGCCTGATGTGCGTAATCGTCTATAAAATCTTACAAAATACATTCCCGATAATGGTTGCGGTCGGGCCGTCCCCGGATCTTCTAAGTATAACGGAGTGGTTCTTCTCTACTCTCTGAGATGTGCTTCATTAGTGAACAATCAGAATCCATACCTAAGAAGGTATGGCCCGACAGTGCACCATGTTCAGGATAAGAGATACAGGTTTAAGTAGAGGTAGTTTACTGGTCATGGAATAGCCACGAAGGCATGCTCGGTATCTCCGTATTTCGGCGAAAACCGTCCGGATCCCAAAAGGGAATTTTACTAATTTTTTTTCTTAACCGCTAAAAAATATTTATTGAATTAAAAGATAAACAAAATAGTACAGATATTAGACTAAATGCCAGGAGCGGCTTCTATATTCCCTTCTTCCGGCTAATTTTAATTGATATTATGTCGAAACAGAATCCAAGTATCCAAGTACATACTATTATTGCCCCTGACGTAGTCTCTGCAAAACCTGCTTTATTATCTAACTATGGTTGGTGGAAGAATATGTTCTCATGTCTTGAAGAATATATTACCTCAGAGAGCAGAATACGAATAGCAATGTCCTTACTTGCAATATTTAACTTGCATGCCTTCTTTTTCCAATTCTCGTTTCAGCACCAAAATTAGACGCAATAATTGTGTTCGAAAATTCAACGAACCTATGATAGATCGAAGTGTAGAGGATCTTGTCGAAGAGATGCAGAAATCAATTTTGGATTATTGTAACGCTTCTGACAAGCATTGTCCACTTTTACTTCACGTAAGTCTTTTAAAAACCGACAATGATTGTGAATTTTCCTCTTAACGCTAGACTCTCGAAGCGTATTCACGCCTCTTTCTTTTACTGTGCCCCGCCTCCAAACTAAATTCACTTCGCCGGTGTCAGGGAAACTGAGCACCAGGGCGCAACGGGGTGCAAACTGTAATGCTGAAACATTTGCGAGGTGAGGGATTGACTACTCGTTAACCTGTACAATTCATGTACCAGTTTTCTATACTTCCCGACAGCGTAGAAACAAGCTATCTTGTTCCCGCTGCTGAAACCCACAAAGAGAGGCAACCACCCAGCCCACTATCGCCAGAAAAGTATCCAACAATTCCAGGATGGGATCATCATGAGAAAAGTGGTCCGACATACCTCTCTCGAAAGGTATAACGCCGAACTGCACCCGTTGCTTTGTGTGCCATCGGTGGGTGAGTTCATCCATCGGAGACACATCAACTTTTTTGGCTCGTTGCAGTACCTCACAGACCCAGTGTTTAACAATATGGCGCCACCCCCCCCCCCCACCAACAAAGATAGAACTACAACTGAAAAGAACAATGGAGGGTAGGTTTGAGAGTGCCGATTTCAGGTAGAAAAAGTCTATTGATCTTAACCGACTCCTGGTGCAGAAACGTCAAACTTGTCAACACGAGATGTCAATGATAAAATTATTGCGCCGTTTTTTTAAATATCAAAATATATTATAAATAACATTAACACAGCTTTAAACTGTTGATTAGAAACGCAATAAATAGCTATAAACAGTTTTTTAAATGTTTTAATTATCGAGAAATCTTTGTAAATTCAATATTTAGTATCATGACAAAATACATTATATATACGTATACAATCTAAAACACGTCATTAAATGCAAGTAGAGCCATATAAAACGTTGAAATTGTAGTTTAGTGAAATTATTGCAAATATAGAAAATGTTGTGCAACTTTAAAAACTGTATCTCACTTAATGTTAAGTTCCGGAAAAAATGTTACGACTACTAATATCTACAAGATAAAAAAAAACTTTCTACCAGATCTTTTTCAGGCATATGCCCAATTTAGGTCCCTACTCGTTGGACCGCCAAACATATGGGCAGTAATATAAATTTTCTCAAAAGCAATGATAGTCATAGAAATCATATAGCAGAAAACGTTCTCATACAAACTGATTTTAATAGGTCATTGACAGTATTTTGTAGCTACTTACAATAGATTATTTTGTATTTGCTCCTATTTCCAAGCTCAAAGATAAGCCGAATTGCAATTTTGTTTATTGGGCATTTAATTTAATTTCTAAAAAATTATTTAAAGTTTATTAAATTTCTGTAGTTTCTTCTTGTGGCGTGAGACAAAATTATAAAAAAGTTTTACATTTTGAAAAGTCAAAGGGTTCCTAATATTTAATTGTAGTTGTAGTATGTGTCTCGTTATGTTCGTAAGAGTTTGGTACATATTATGAATTTCCTCTTGCCAGATTTCAACCCATGTCGACAAAATTCTTGTTCTCTTCGATGCTAATGAGCTTGCCACCTTCATAAACTATCCAAGCTAAAATTTGCCATAAATTAGGTCAGGAGGAATTTCCAGGTCAGGCCTAGAGTGTGGTTATTGTTATACTCGTCCATTTTTTGTTACCGCGTCATTATGATTAGTAGCATCGCCCTGTTTAAACATTAAATTTTAACCTTACAACTCCACAAAATACTTGCTCCATGGAATACTCAGTATAATAAGTGTGCAGTCTACACTTATTGTTACATTAAATTTCAGTGTTTACTCTACAATTTAAAAATGCGATTTTGCTTTTGTCTATTTCTTCCCAATCAATCACTGAATCATTACCCATTGGCCTCTTTGAGAAAAAATCTCTTTTATTTTCTCACATAATAAAACTAGTACGCAAATCCATCCAAGTTAAATTTTTTTTCATCTGACCCATGTCATGTATTCTTGTCCAAAGCCTAAGTGCATAAATTGGTGTCACTATTCTAAAAGCGGCCTTAAGCTTTTAACTTATCAGCGGGCCTTGCTTCCACAAAAGCCTCCTTACACTTCTAATTCGTGTTCACGCCATCATTCAATATTGCTCAACAAGTCTTCAAAACTTCTAAATAGAGGAAGGAAGGCTCCACGTCATTTGAAGTTCTATCTCCCTTGTTGGTATTCCAGAATGTGACAGTAATGTTATTAATCTTCGCTGTTGTTCATAAAAACATTTTCTTGTTTCTTAATAAATTTATACAAAAACTTGCAGTATATAAGCTTCTAAACCAAAACAGGTATAAGAAAACTGTTAAAGACTGTACACTTGTAAGTTTTCAAGGTGAAAAACAGATTTAATGAAGGATTAGATCATAAAAGTAAACCTAAACACAGCTGTAACTTTCTTTTTGTCACTATTAAAATGTTCAGCAAAGTGAATTTCAATTTAATAGAATGACTTTAATTAAAATTAAAAAGCAAACAAAATTCTAGTATAGTAACAATAAAATGAAAATTACCAATAAATAAATATATATTTTATCAGATATGTCTATAAATTTGTCCCTGGGTTTGAACAAATTGAAAATCATATCAAAGGAACTAACTAATTTAATTATTACCGATTCAATCAATATAAAACTAATATATAAGCACTAAAAGTAAGTTGAAACAAATTTCATTTGAAGATTTAAATTTTACAACTGATTCCCTAGGTATTAACACAGTTGACAGCTACAGAAAATTCGGACGCAGATCTCGTACAAGAACCTGAGGTATTATATAAATGTTATGTCAAAACCTTTACAACATAACTATATGTCGTTTTGGTTTGAATAGATGTAGCTACTTGTGGATACTCGAATATAATCTATTTTTTAAACAATGTAACTAACGAAGAAATAAAAAAACAATGCATGTAATAAAAAAAGCATGATTTTACATGGTATAGAGATAGAAATTTATATGTATGGCTGCAAAAACTATGTATTTTATGACTGATTTACAGATTATAACCTCGTTTGGTTATTATGTGAGAATGTTGTGCACAAACTGAAGTCCATTTCTCAGTCGAATGGTTTCAAAAACTAGTAGAAAGCATAGATATCCCCTGATCAACCATCGAACAAATGGCAACTCATTGAGAATTATTTTATGATTCCTGCTGTATGAGATGATTATTAGGAAGTGTGCCCCACATGAATCACATGCACCATAATATCTCAGAATCAAATTATGTGGTTTGACTTATTTTACTTTTTTCTGAACCTAAACACTGCTAAATTCTAACTTGAAATGTATATATTTCCATTCAGCCTATGACGTTTGTTCTCCTTTTGACGATATCGTTAGAACATTGAATAGTTTTGTGCAACTAATATTTATCGATCTGCTCTTGCCCAATTTATGGGTAATCCTAAGCATTTTCTCAGTCACTCTCCATCAAGATCTCACTCAAAATCAAAACTTGGACGAGCTACTGATATTGAATAAATATTTGAACTTTATAGATAAAGGCTTGCAAATATTCTAAATACAAGTAAATTTTATCGATCCTAGTACCATTACTTCCTTCTTCTGTACCTAAACAGTTTTCATCCAAATCCAGTTTTCTGATTGGACGTTGTCTCTTTTTTTAGCTGGCTCTTCTGGATTAGTTTGGTTCCTTCAGGTACTTTTCGGTATTTCCCTTCTTCTTCTAAGTTCAAATATTTACCCAATATTGGTGGACGAGTTAGCTTTGCTTGTGAAAAAAAAAAATAAATAAAATAAAAAAAAATACATATAGCTAGTGTAGGATTTGTAAAGATAGTATTAGAGGTGGTTCTTTTGTTTCTTTTCTCTTTACTTAGTTTTGTGGTTTCTTTTTGTATATTGTTATCATGTTTTTTTTTGTTCTTTTTTTTTTCCTTTTTGTTTTTGAGAATAAATGGAACAAAACAGAATAACCGAAGGTGCGCTGACCGGTGCAACAATCCCATTGCACCGGAATACGCGCACCACAGGCTACATAACCCCACGATCCCGCTTCACGGGTTTGTGGGGCAAGCCCGTTTGAGGCTCAGCCTCAGGAAGGGCAGGGAAAAAAAAAAAAAAAAAAAAAAAGCTTTGCTTGTGGGTGAGATCTTGATGGAGAGTTCACTAAGGAAAGCTTGAAAAAATGCTTAGGATCGCCCTTAAATTGGCCAAGACCATTAGGATTTGGGCACCAAAGTTTTAATTGATCTACCAAGTCACGAACTCTATTGTTATTGCGTGTTTATTACATTATCATGCGTGGATAACCTCCCTCCCGTTATAACTTGAGGATAGGACTTGTTATCGCTAACTTTAGCTGTGCTTTCTTCACTGTGGAGTCTCATAGTGGATTGTATCACAGTTGTGTCCCCTGAATTTATCCTTCTTTCATCCCACTTCATTCTATTGTTACGATGTTTCAGTTCACTGCCGACCACAAAAGAGTGACACACAGTAGGGAAAATGGTCACTCATGACGTGCAAATAGTTCATTCAGATCGTTCAAAATAATGTACTTCATATTTTCGATAATGTTGAACACGACTATAAAATTTGCTGTAAAATATTACAGAACAAAAAACAACACTTCAGTTTTCTTTTATGTTCAAAATTCCAATACCCTAACTTAATAATTGTGTTTGATTCCATCTAAAACTCGATAAAGACAGCATGCGTTCAGACCAAATACGTTTGACAAATATTTTTACAAGAATTTCAGACAACTAGTGTCACGGCAATTCACAATTGCATGAAGATACCGATAAACAAACTAAATTAATTTCCTGTAAAAATTTACAGCCTTGACAGTTAATCACGCCATATTTTAAATTAGCTGTGCCACTTACAAACTCAGTTTTTGCAAGAAATAAAAATATTTTCCTGGAGTTGAAAAAAGGATTTGGATAAGCGGAAAGGTTTTGTAGAATCTTGAGGGTATAAGGTCAAGGGTAGTTGGCACACAGATATCTCTGTGAAGGGATGGCTGCTACCAAAGCAAATCATTTACTGCCTTCTGGTGTCATGTAAGTGGAAAGTGTTCTGAATTCATATACGATTATCAATATTTCACGAGTCTTAAATAGTGGATGTCTTAAATATATCAGTACAAAAGTAACAATGTACAAATATCGATTGATCTTACGGGAAAATATCGATACATCTATTACACCGATGTAAAATGGCCGTCCTTAGTGGTCGGCAAACGTCACCGAATGGAGAGAAGACGGTATCATCAACCTGATCCCTGGCACATCTGTGGCACGCTCTTTGGTCTACGCATTCCCGTCCAAAGAGTGGCAAAAATAACTAGCACATAGGTTTCTTTACACGAATTCGACGACGTCAGAATTGCCTTTTATTTTTTCCCAACTCAATCGCCGACGAAAGAGTCTGACAAGAGTAAAACCACATTTGGCGTCATTAGAAGAAAGTGACGCAACTGTGAAATGAAAAAAAAAAACCTCACTGTTAATTGCAGCTAGTGAAATTCCTTAATATTGAAAACTCCTAAGCCTCTATTTTACTAGCGAATGTCTGAGCTTTGAGATGTTCCTTTCTGTGCCAAAACTTGCAATAATTCAAATTTATACATACGAATATATACATCTATCTTTATATTTTTCTATTCCTGATCTGGTGGTGGCACGGCCGCTTAGATCTGATTAAATTTGGACCAAAGGTAGTTCCACTAAAAATAAAGACCACGTATTGCTGTCTTAATGTGTGAAAAAGAGCTTGATAAGTTATTAAACCCCCAACTTTTGTTGTGGTATAGTTTCCACTATTAACTATAATTATTATCAAAACAAATAATATACTGCCAAGATCGTAACTCGGACCCAGGAACAATATATATATATATATAGGTGCTCTACCAACTGAGAAAACCCTCACTAGTCTTTGGCTATATGATTATGCCAGTATATTTTTTTTCTTTAGGTTAGTAATAATTAAACTTTTGTAAAGTTCTAAAGGCAGAGATTTTTTTTACTTATTCGGAAAGTCTGATTTCGGGTAAATTTATAAGGGTGGGGCTATCTACTAAACTACGATTATTGGCCAGTGCAGTAAACTAGTTTCCATATACTTTACTTTAATTCTTCAATAATTTATTTCAAGATAAATCTTGCCTTAGTCTTCAAATTATAATAAATTAAAATGCTTTGAAAAAAAAGATATTGGTGGCTTGTATATACCGTAACAACTCCAAAATAAAATAAATAGTTAACTTAATAAACAATTATAACAATAATTAAATAAACGAGCAACTGATAATAGTCTTTTTACTCTTACCAAAAAATAAATATGTACATTGCCTTCGGTCCCTTAATAAGTATAAGTCGTTGTAAATAAGTGTAAGTAAATAATAGGCTTCTGTACTTCTTCTGTATAAAATATCCCTTAAGAGATTATAGGTGTACGAACCCCTAAATACTATATAGCTGTGGAAAAATGTACAAGTTAAAGCAATGCATGACAAAATAAAGGTGTTTGTTTTAATGACTTTTTGCGATTATAATCCACTGATGCCCCAACCTACATCACATATTAATCAGGCCATCGAGCTCATTGATTTGATGGCCTAACCAATATAGCCAGGAAAATACTGTTGTAACATCTTTATTTTATTTAAACTACCAAGTAGATCATTGATCAGTAATCCTTCATTATTTTTCAAACGGTTCTTTAAGGTTTAGTATCTGTGCGGCATTAAGTACATCTTCCAAGCATAACATCCCTGTATGTGACATTAGGTTTGCGATTTCGATGAAAGTTATCAACACGATGTTAATGACAGGTTTAATGACTTTTATAATGGTTAATCAACAAAACAAATATTACACATAATTAATCAGGAATTTGAAATTTCAAATTTGATATCCTTCTTAAAATTAAATTAAAAGAAATTCACTACAAAGTAGTAATGAAATTCATAATGTTTTCTGGAGATACCAGTGTTTTCATGTCGTTGAAACATCAAATCTGACCTCCTCAAACAGGGGACCCACAAAATGGCAGAAGATATGATTTAAAACATAAGGGTTGGTTTATGGTGATGAAAAAAAAAAATTATGAAACTTGGAAGTTGAGGCAGTGCTTAGTAGTAACTATTGTTCCTATAATTAGGAACAAAATTGTAATATATCAATAAATAAAAACAGTTCAAAATTAATTTATGTTCTTCGAGCACACATAATTTGTTTCCCCTGCGCTGCATGCGCTACTTCACTGTAAAACCCTGCCTGCGAAGTTGCAGACAGACTTACTAACAATATTTCGTAGTTTTGTACAATCTAAAAGTTATAAAAAATGTAGGATACCTGAAACTTCAAACAATTTTTTTTCTTATTCGTAATTTTAAATGCATTTACGGAGATATTATATTATTCAGACAAGTTCTCGTTTTATTTTCTTTACACTGTGTTTCTTTATTATGATTATACATTCATTTCAGTTTATAGTTTTAATTATTTGTGTGTGTATATATACATCTTTTATTTTATCTTTTCTTATTCCTTTATATTTGTTAACGATGTACAGAGAAATAACACATAAAAATTTCAGCAGTGATTGAAACTGTCAAAGATCCCACTTTATATTAAATAAATGTTTGTTCTGGAGGGACGTGTTCGGGGGATAGTAAAGATATTATTATAAATAATATTGGGACCAATACCGCAATAACAATTTGTCAATTTGTTTTCTATTTTTCAGGAGGGGTGTGTTTGGAGCAATGTTGCCGGTCGGACGGTGGCACTGACTGACACATCACTTACCCAGCTAACGGAGATAGAGAGGAAAATCTTACAAAAGGTAGCTCTAGCTAAGCTCCAAGCCTTAAACCTCGGTGTCAACGTAAGGATACCTTCAGGTACAGAACAAATAATTGTATGGGCAATTATAATAAAAAAAAAACATGTACATACAGCTAAAAAAATTTATTTGTATAACATTAAATCTATTTTATAAGAAATATCTGCGAGGTTAAGTCATGTCACATAGGATGTTACACTTACACAGGTACAAAACGAGCTCACACCCTTGCGGTGCCTTTGACCACATTTATCAGCTTCTAGGCCAACGGGACCGAAGCATTCACGGTACAGTAGATGTATACGTTTCATTTATATCTTATTATTAATGAATCTCTTAATCATATTACCCAAATTTTCCTAGTCTACAAGCAACCTATTCACTATTAATTGAAGTATTTTGAATATTAATTTCTAAATATATGTACAGAACAACAACTATTGACACATTAGACGGTATAATAGAGCGTCAACTAGACTTATGGACTGGTATATTATATATACCATAATATATATATAGTATATATTATTATAGACTGGTGGTATGAAATAAAAAAATTTATTTTTTTGATTATATTAAAGGTTAAATGTATTAATGCTACTTTTTTTTTTCAAGTCGAAATTTTATTATTTTAACTTTAAACTTAAATATTGGTATGAATGAGATCATTTATCTGTATTATTATTGCCTTATAAAAGGCAGATTGTAATTATAGCACAATAAAGGAAACTTAAATATATTTTATTAACATAAAATATACAATATATAGAAATCAGATAATTAAAAAATAGAGTCACTCCGGCCCACCTATAAGATCTTTCGTGACTCCACGGTCTAGACTTCTACTGTGCCTGAGTGATCATTTTATTTCTAATATGATGATAGCTGTAGATAATATGATATGATAGCTGTTGTAAAATGATAAAACCGACCTGAAAGGTATATTCAACTACACATATAATTATGCTGATGAAGGATTTACGAAAATATGCTATTAGGTATAGATATTTTACATTTTTTTTGACAACTATTTTCTAATTAGAATGTACACGTTTGTTTCTTGAAGTATTCATTTTTTATGTTAAAATATAGTCTACTTAGAATGTTTTCTTTAAATTTGTACTATTTTCTTAAACCAATGATATTTCTGTCTACAAAGTTTCGGTGATGCATAGAATAGGTATAGCTGATTTTCTTAAAAATTGATAATTTACTTTTAAAGTATATAATTAATAATATTGAATTCGATATAGTATACATTGATTTATTACGTTTTTTTTAACTGTAGGTATGTTCTATAATTAAAATATGGATGTTTTTCTCTTAAATTAATGATTTTTACATTTCCATTTATTCTTAAGATCATTGCTTAAGTTAACATTGATGTTATTTGCTAAAAGTTATCGAACTTCAATTGAGAGAAAAAATTTATTTTAACCAATTTGTTATCTTTTAACATACATTTTTAAAAACTTATGAGCAAGTGAGAAGTTGTATAACAGGATATATAACAGGGATATGAAAATTTGATAATTTCATAAAACATTGAGTTATTTTATGTGAAATATTTATTTTTCTTCATCATAGCTAGATATTAAGTTGTAATTTAAATCGGGGAAAATATGGAAGTTATTTATTTTTCAGTACTTAGTGAGGGTAAATAAGAGCTTAAACCCCAAAAAAACAAAAAAGTTTTTATCGAAATTGATATTTGAGATCATCGATATTTTAACTCATCGATACATTGATGTTTTAAGTATTTAAAATCCAGTATGAGCGCAGGATTTACCCTTCTGAAGGTAAAGTCAGAAGTTAGCCATAACATGAATAGAAACATAGCCAGGCTATGATTTCGATTGACTGCACTCAAGCATTCGACTCGGTGTCTCACGGGACACTGTGTCAAATGCTCTGCGATCGGGAATGCCCGGAACAAGTCTATTCAATTCTGGCTAGCTTCCTGAACAACAGATCGTTGCGAGTGCGTTCTCCGAAGCTGGGCCACTGACCTGTGGAGTACCCCAAGGAGCCGTCTTATCCCCTGTACTATTCAACGTATACCCGACTGAGATTGTCGTAGCCCGGTACAAAAATACCACAGTTACTGCTTTCGCAGATGACATAGCGGTGTACAGTAGCATCATGAGCGCCAAGGTAGCTCTTAGACAGGCTGAAGTAGCCTGTAACCAGATCAGTGAGAGATTGTGGAGACTCAATATCTCTGTAAACGCGGGTAAGACTGACTGCGTAATTTTCTCCTTTCAAAAGGGAAAAAGTCCGCTTCCTACTAGTTACATAGTAGGAACGGAGGAAAATTCACCAGTCAACAACCTAGTATATCTGGGAATTAAAATGGACAGACACCTCCATTTTAGTAACCATTTTACGAAAAAGTTGAAGCAAACTCGCACGAAGTCTTACCGGCTTACGCACTTATTGACTTCCCCCAATCTATCACTGCGTCTCAAGCTATTGATTTACAAGAGTGTACTCAGGCCTACTCTGCTGTATGGTGCACCGCTTTTTCGCTATCTGACGTATCCGACAGCTCGGCAACTCCAACTATTCCAAAACGGTATACTAATGAAAGTGGTCAGAGGTACTTCATTCGAGCAGCGGAACAACAGTGAGCTTCACGAGATCTTTGAGCTGCCTACTGTGGATGAATTCATCCAATGTAGACATATCAAATTTTTCGACTCCCTGCAATACCTGACAAACCCGGTGTTTAACACTATAACCTCCGCTCCGTTCCCCCATCGATGGCAGGACGCTGTCGTGGCTGGAACGCTTTAGTCTTAGGTTCTAGGTTTAGGTTTTAGTTTGCAAGTTTTTCTCCCACATTTTCAAACTGAAGGTGAGCCCCATCACCTAGCGTTATATTCATAATATTGACCTCTTAACTTCAATCTGATTGTATGTAACCCAACCTCCTTCAAATGCATCTGCGCATAGCAGAAAGAGGAGAAATTATTTTGTTCATTGATTTTGTCATATTTTCACATTGTATAATTTAAAGGGGTTTAGGGGGAAAAAAAAAAAGAAAAAGTATTTGTCCATTTGTCCACCACTCAAGTGAATTATATCAAACTATGTTGCAATAATTTATACCTTTTATGGAGCCATGATTACAGGTGTGGCTGGCTATCGTATGGTACTCTAGAGCATGTCCTCAATACGTCTTTGGATCCCTCCTCCACTGCACTTAAGCCTGCTTACCATTACAATATTTCTCAATCAAATCAGGTACCAAATCTTGTAACACCAGATCCCACACACCTGGCCTGAATTTTTTATCCCTTCCCATAGGGACTTACTCCTTTGATCGTTCTTTTCTAATTTTATATATACTCCATACCTTCCTCTCTGTAATATTATCCTTCCCCTAATTAAATATGTGTACACAGCCTTTCTTTCTTCAACTTCAATTCATCTAGTAATTACCACTACATTTTAACTTAAGCTACTTTGGCGCAATGTCAAAGAAAATTTTATTTAGTTATGTAATTAGTTTATTTATTATTATGGTGTTGGTTTCCTGATTATATGTGTATAGCCTAATATTATTGTAAGATAATCAAAAGAGATAAATTAACCTGAAATATAATTAATCTCAGCTAGCAATTTAACTTTGTTCCATTTAGTTATTCTTAGATGACTGATCATAGAATAAAGATTTTTTTTCATTAAAAATCTATATTAAAAACTGGCACTAGAGAAAGTCATTTTATTACAGTGACTGCACAACTTGTTGCTTGAAGTTAGTTTCAGAAGGGTTAGATCAAATCTTCAGCAAATTCTCTAAAACTTGCGTTTTAAACGTCATAGTGTTTTTTTGATGGTTTAGGAATTGATTAAGTGTGCAAGCAAGGACTAAAGAGTTCATGTAGCTTGTTGTGGAATGCACTGCACCTCTGTTTGTTTGTTCAAAGTTTCGACAAACTTTGAATAATGAATTAAGGGCATACCCTTAATTGCTATTGTAATTGATTGCATACAATCACACCCTTAAAGTTAACAAAAAAAAAGTTTCCCGATCTCGAAAGAATAAATGTACTTTAGCAGAATCGTGAGGGTTAGAATGAAAGAGGAGTTTCTTGGAGTAGAAGAACAAGAATGATATTGACTTGTCATTACGTTTCCAAGTAATAAAGTAATGAATTTGACCAGCCAGCACTGCTACATACACTATATACTCACTTGACTGACAGTACAGCAAAAGGATCCAACAATTTCAAAACGGTGTGGAGTGGTCTTGATATACCTTAATCGAGAGGCTAAAGCATGCCGTCCTGCACTCGTTGACGGTGGGTGAGTTCATTCACCAGAGAGACGTCAAGCTTTTCGATTCGTTGCAGCACCTTAATAACCTTTTTTGTTTAACGCCATGGACTCCACCATCCTTCCCACATCAATGGCAATAAACTGTCCGGGAAACTTAGCTTAAGTTAGTTTTTAGCTAGATTTTAAATTAGTTTTAGTTTCTATAATCACGCTAAAGGTAAACCCCATTGCCTTTTAATTACTAAAAATCCTTGTATTATGTAAATATACCATAGCTAATTAAATAACATTGTGTAACCCCAGAAACTGAATAAACTGTACTAAACTACAGGAAATACAAGAAGCGCTCAATGCAATTTTAGTTGTTAGATATTCATTGCAGATTTTAAACATTGCAAATATATATAAGTGAATAAAAGTTTAACAAATTTGAAATAAGTGGGTTAAAAATTGATAAGTTACAACATGCAAATATGTTTTTAAAAAATGATACATTAAATATTTCTTTACTTATTTACAACATACATTTATTTACTAAAAGGAACAATATAACATAATCATAATTAGTAGCAGTATAAAGTTGATCGTTGTATATGTTAAGGCACATAGGATAGTTGGTTATAGTGGCGATGGTGGTAACAGAAGATCAGAAGAAGCAGTTCATGGCAGCAATCACAGGGAATAAGTTGTATTAGACTAGTCAAAAGTGTTGAACTTCTTGAATGTTTCAACTTCCAACTTATCCATCCCACTTACACACACACAAATTCCATCTCCCATTGAAGGTCTAAAATGACAAATATCGGCAAATGTTCAATTACAAATAAAAGGTAAATTTTATAATAAAATGACATTATTATTAATAAACAATAATGAGTTAAATAAAGCATTGCTGGGGAAAATCATCGAATAAATAATGATGGTTATAATAGTAATGAAGATAATTTAGTTAAATATCAAATTGATTAACAATGAAAAGTAACGTTCAATAATGTTATGATGTTCATAACAGGATGTTTTGTAGAA
This sequence comes from Acanthosoma haemorrhoidale, assembly GCA_930367205.1. Classification (NCBI taxonomy): domain Eukaryota; kingdom Metazoa; phylum Arthropoda; class Insecta; order Hemiptera; family Acanthosomatidae; genus Acanthosoma; species Acanthosoma haemorrhoidale. The sequence goes on along the minus strand of OV884012.1, from coordinate 111,410,423 downwards.
GTCTGGGTTTTATTCTTGATTATGAAGACGGAATCCCATTGTTGCATTTCATTGCTCCTTCAATATTGCTAACTGTAATGCATTTAGTAAATTTATTCTTGTTAATTTACTTTTAATTAATGTCATTTACTTTCTCTATTTGTTCGTTTTAATTTCGTTGTCCGTTTCTCTCAAACTCACAGCTTTTGTTGGTATTCTATTTAGGATAATTTGAAGCCTTCTAAGTTTTGAGTAATCCCAGATCATCATCCCCAGACTTCACAACCGTAATATGCAAGGGTCGAGTTCAAAGGGTTGGATGGTACGATTTCCTATTTATAATTGTGTGTAACATTCCCAGTGTCAAATATGCCTCTAAGTTTTTTATTAATGCGACTTTAGCATGTCAAACGTTAGGTTATGGCCACAATAATTTCGAAAGCTGCATTCGTTAGGTGAGCAAAACTCGATATATAAGTTTGACAGATGCATCAGTTAACTCCAAGTATTCATTCTCTATTGATTTAACGTTATCTTCATTAACTATCGCGATGGAGAAGCACATTTTATAATGGTCAGCGAAAGCATTAGTTTTGCCTTTACCACTGGTTAGTCAGTTTGCTAATAAACGTGGAAAACACTTATTTTTTTTAATAATTGGAAATCATACAAATTTCCTCCCTTGAAACCTCCCATTTCAAAGTGTTCTACATTCATTTGTATACACGGTTCCTCGCCCACAACCTTCTATTTTTTTTTTCTCTTTTGTTTTATCTTTCAGTTATTTTGACACTCTCTCTAAAGATCGATCATTTTTTAGGCAAGACAGGTTATACTGCGGCCTCTTGCTCACTCTCTGAGATCTACTGCGTAACTTTGTCCAGATCAGTAGAATATAGGTTTTTTCGAATATTTGTTCTTCCGTTCATGACACTTAGGTATAAACCGCGATGTAATCAGAGTTTAAATCTGGAATCGTTCTAGAATTTACTGATAGTACAATGTCAGTGATATCTAAGATTTCAGGGATGGCTCCACTTCTGAATAGCGTTGGCAAGTCAGGCACTGAAGGATTCATATTATATCATGTGCAAAATCCAGTAATAGGTTGCCGCATGAAATTGACTTCCTGCAGCCCCAGAAAATATTTCACTGATGAGGTCTACTAACGCTGCTGCTTGCCGGTTTGGTGAGAAAAGCGCTAGTTCTTCCTATTTTTGTATAAAGGTTGTTGTGTTTTTGTGTGTTTCTCAACGACTTGGAGGCTATGGTTCTTGAAGCCATAATTGTGCGTTGGCAACACCCCCCCTTAAAGTCTTAGGACGTACCCATATATTGATCTCTATTAGCTACACTATATGTGTTCCCATACTAGATAAACATTTTTACTTTACAACTTCATTTATATTAAAATGTATGAATACCTTTATAGAATAAAAATAAAAACAAGGATTAATCAATTGCCTTTTTTTCAGAAAGTCCAGCCACTGCTCCAGTTCAAAAGCCTAAAAGAAAAGCTTATTTACTGAAAAGAAAAGCCATCACCACCGGATTTTTTGATACAAACAGAAAAGATGAAAAAGACAAAGGTGAGTGAATTTTGTTATGATTGTCTTGCGAAGCTATTTGAACATATGGCAGATAATGGCAGAATGTAATGCAACTTCTACCCAGGAAAAATGAACAACGTACCTAAGACCCCTAGGAGGGTTACCCTAGGGCTACGAATAACCTGGATAAAACTATATTTTTTCATGTATGAATATAATATATTGTATTATTGACTACATAACACTATCACTAATAATTAATATACAATTGGATATAACCCAACATAATGGTATTAATAATTTAAGCCAATCATTTTTAGATAGCTCATGGCAAGTTTAAGAGAAACGTTATTGATAGATAACTCTATAAAATTAAAAAGAGAAAAATAAGGGTTTCTGGTAGGCTAAGGTGTGCAAAGCTAATGAATAAAACTGTGAAGTAAAAATACTAAAAGGATTGGAACAGAAAATGAAAAAGGTGAGGTTGGGTTAAATGTTGTAATGTAGCTGTTCAAGGGAATTAGGAGTAGGAAAGAAGGGATATGGGAAGGCTGCTTGCAAACCTCTATTATAATATGGTTGGGGGCATCCTAAGTGAGTTGGCATAACAAAACAAAATGGTTTAACTCATATAGCCGCAATCAAACTGAGCTTCCTGGGCCAGTCTCACCTGAAACGCATGCAAAGCAGGTAGCCAATTAAACCTAGTGCCATATAATTACTGTCCGGTAGACTACCTGCCTCCCAACGTGAAACATTTAATAAAAATAAAAATATCAAGTTATGTTATTTGGAAGTTATTTATTTGCCATAAACTGAGCGAAATGAAGATTTATGTATGTCTGTTATCAATCATTTCCCAATTAAAACCAATATTAAATATAAACCAAGCTGGGTATGTGAGACCTAGCACCACCATTACAATAGAATCAAGTATGACATGAACGAAATATTGCAGGTGGTAGCGAGACCAGCTCCAACAGTGGACTGGTGTTTGGGATCCCACTGAGCCAGTGTGTCGAAAACGAGAAGTCACGCCTCTGTCCCCGGCCAGAGGGAGACGATATCGACCTCAGGAGGAAGAGCAGGGGAAGCTTCTCATCGCTCATCGAATCACCGAGGGCGGATGAAGTGAGCAAGTCTAACTACTTCTTTTTCATTAGTAATAACCTATCATAACAATAAATATTTCATGTTAACAATTATTAGTTGTTCTGTGTAATCCCACTATTACAGAGCTAGTGTTCCTACACGGGACCTCCTGATCTCTTCCAAAATCTCTTATCTATCGGTAACATACTTATGCTGAAATATTTTAAGAACAACTTCCATGGGTTGAGCCGATTAAACAACCATTTCAACAATAAAATTTACTTTATTTTGTTATAAAATAACTAATAAATATACAATATTTGCTCAAATATTATTCTTAACATGTCCAAAAATGTATCTTCAATCACTGATTTATCAACAACACTTTTATTTTTATTTATAACACAAAATTTTTAAATTCGGTCTTACATGTTTCGCCTCTTTTAAGGTTTCTCAATCCCCAGCTGAAACCCTATTAAAGATTTAAGAGCGCTCCCCCCCCCCCTCCATGGTTAAGGCCATCTTATAGACAGAAACGAAGGCGAAAGAATTTCAAAGATATTCCAAAAAAGAAATTTTGAAGAGCCAACTCCCAAAAATAGGTATTTAACATCGTCAATACAAATGCAAAATATGAACATGAAAAATTGCGATATTTTTTTGTGAACTTTTATTAAAATTCTAGATATTCATTTTGAAAATACGTTAAAAAGTGTTACCATCAGAACTAGAACAAAATAAATCGACAAAAGGGGCAATTTTGTAGTACAAAATGTAACTGTTTTTGGGCTCTCATGAAGACCTTCACTTTTGCAAGTTTGCATTTGTTCTAACTATTTAATTATTTTATTTATTTTCAAACCGACTCATGGTGGAGGCAAACCATTATTATTCAAACCAATTAATATTAACTCCTTCTCCCCCCCCCCCTCCCTAGAAGAGCCCAAGACTTAACTTCATGAGCCTAAGACTCCAAACGTACACAAGAATTGACTTCATTGCACTTAATATCTACATGAAAAAGAAGCGAATTTAAATGTATCAATGAACTAGCAGACCACTGAGAAGAACAATATAGTTTGATATCCCCATTGGTACCCAATATACTTCAAATGACAACAGATAAAACCAATTTATTATAACAAGAAGGATATTGAGTAAATTTCAGGAAAAGTTTGGCAAAAGTTGGAATTAAATACTTCTCAACAATCATAATGTAATAAAATCATTTAGGATACAAGTTAATAAATGGTAATCCTTCTTTAAAGAAGAATTTCCACACTTGGTCAAGCATCTTCACTGACTTTTGTATTACCAAATATTTCTAGTGTATTATATCAATATAGTTCCTGATTAATTTTATAACTCAGAAAAGAGGTTCATCAAAAATATAAGCCATCCTTAATATAGCTTGGTATAAACCGCACAAATGTTATTATATGTCAATTATGTCCAATTTTAAAAAAGCCCGTCAAAAAATGAAGTAAATTACCTGTAATTAGTTTACTATTAGATATATTATATTATTTTCCTTTTCATGAAGTACTTTTTTATTTATATTTTTTAAATGTATTGTTATTATAAAATAAGATACTCATTATTCAGAAACACGTATCTAAAATTTATTTAAGCATATAATTTTAAATAATGTATGGACGTTGATGAATTTACAATTATTAAATCAAGTTGTTGATCAAGCTGTTTTAATTTTTAGAAACAATTCTACACAAAAATGGTCAAGTTTACCATTATTTTTTTCTGAATAAGAAAGGAATCTGAAAAACTGTTACATAATTATAATGATCCCTTAAGTAATTTGTTTGTTTCAGAGAGGATCGTGTGAGAGCCTTATAGGTGGTACTTTAAGTATGCCTGGCCTAGACAACATATCATGTGGTTCCTCTCCCAACCTTTTAGCGCCAGAAGGAGGTGTACCAACAATAGTCACCTCATGTCTCAGACACCTCGAGAATTATGGACTTCATACCCTCGGTATTTTTAGAGTATCCAGCTCCAAGAAACGTGTCAGGCAGGTAAAATTCAAAGCAATATGTATATTCAATGTGTCAGTCCTACATTCAATGTGTACTAGGTAAGAGGCCTATGAGGGAACAAGAAAAAAAGTATAAAATACATGAAGAGGTAAACATTTTATTTTATGCATTTAAGGAGACATAATAAAAGGAAAAAAAAAGGGACTGGGAGTTCATAGTTAGCTATGAATTTACATTATATTATATGCTTAGGTTGATGAAAGAAAGATCTAAATTTATTTATTTAGATTATAATTTGACTTTCACTAAATTTATTTATGGACGGCTAACAGTTGCTCTATGTGTGTTAACCTGCTACCATCTCCTACTAGGACCTCACATGCATAGTATGTCAAAACGTCTTGCATTAATAAATTTGAAGTAAATCTAACTGATTTCTTTTATCAATCTTTAGCCAATATCCCAACAATTACATTCACTCTAAAATAGAAGGAAACTTAGGTTTTAAAAGGTTTTGGAAGAGAAACAACCATTTGGTTTTAAAGCCTTAATTATAATTTAACTCCTCATTGTATGAAAGTAAAGTGATAAACTGTTATCATAAATCAAATCCTACAAAATGTTTTGTAAAACAAAAATTCCTGCATTTAATGTTTCATCGTAACCAAAGCCCATTATAAGTATGCATTAAAGCATATTACCAAAGAAAATAAAAGGAAATTTGTAATTTTGTATCAAAATAAAATCAAAAGCATGTTTTAAGTTCCTCAGAATAGTTCCCTCAGAAAAACAGTGCGCACAAAGAATTATCAAATCAATGTCTGCAACAATGGGGTGCCAAATATGATGGTAATTTCCACTGTTAGAATAAGTACCCTGTATCTGTCAATATATCAGTGTAAGCATGAATAATCATTTGAGTGGCCCAGAAGCAGTTTTTAAGACATTTTTAATGACTAGCTTGTTACCATTTATTCCTATATGAGATAGAGACCATCATATTACAATTTCACCTCATTGAGTCAAAATTGTCCTGACATTGTTCGAAAAAATCTTTGATTCTTTTATCCATTATTCTTTCATATTATTAATCACACAGGGGGATTTTTTTTTTTTTATGCTTCTCTTTTTGCCGGTTTGAAAGCACATTGAATCAGTAGTAATTCACCAATGATAATACAGTTCATTTAATGGTATGCTCGTTGGCTATTATACAAAACTAACATTATTTTAAAAAACAAAACAAGTATGACAATATAAGACTACTTCTTGGCTACCATGTCAGGACCACATCTTTTGTTTCCTCACTTTACCTGTTTCTCTGTGGGAGTTAGTTATCTATCCCTATGATTATGCGAGAAAGCGTATTTGGGAAATTGGTGGCTAAGTGGTGGTGACTGAAGCATTATTTACTTAATGAAACGATTTTTCTCCAATCTATCTTTGTTAAAGAGCATAATAGAAAAAATATTATATAACATGATCTCAAATATCATTAAATAAAACAATGAAGATAATTTTTACAATTTCTTTCATTCAATCACATTCAATTTTATTTTGTTAGCTACTGTATAAAATAATCACTATTAATTAAACATATTATTATTACAGCTAAGAGAAGAGTTTGACTGTGGTAAAGAAATAATCCTTGAGGATGAATTGTGCCCACATGATGTTGCTACATTACTCAAAGAATATTTTAGAGACTTGCCAGATTCTTTACTTTGTAAAGATCTCTACCAAGCCTTCATTCAAACACAGAGTAAATATGTTTAAAATTGTTCACTTATTGGCACAAAATCAGCTGAAACCATACTGATTTTTCATTATAATCATTTAATTCAGGAATAAGAAATAGGCGCCTTCAGCATGAAGCACTACAGCATCTACTTCAGCTCCTCCCTGTTGCTAATAGGGACACACTGCTAGTTTTACTAACCTTCCTTTCTGTTGTGGCCAATTGCTCTGATGATCAAAAGGATAGCTCAGGTGAAGAATTTTCTAGAATGATTATTTTAATTTTGTTTAAAGTATAAATTATTTATTTTACTTTTCATGATGCACTGATTACATACATTAAATAATAATTTAATTTTTTTCATAATCATCAGGTCAGCTTATTGCTGGAAATAAAATGGATAGTGCTAATCTGGCAACGTTATTTGCACCTAACATTTTGCACAACTGTTTAAAAGGGGCTGCAAGTAAAGATGAGTTAAGTGCAGAACGTACAGAAGAAAGAGCAGACGCTATCAATGTCATCCGAAGTCTGATTGATAACCACACAAATCTTTTCCAGGTAAGAGCATTTTTATTCTACTTCTTAATATGTTAATTAATATATTTCATGAATTTATATCCTTTACCCTTTCCAAGTGCAATGTACGTATACAAAATAAAATCACCTTCCATGGTAAAATACGTAACATCACCAAAAGTGTTGTTTGCGCCATATTTAGTTAGCTACCCTACCCTTCACTACAGGAGGCCCTGGACAAGTTAAATAGCATACAAAATAAAATGGAAGTAGTGTGGGTGGGTTGGTAAAAAAATAAATGAATGATAATTAACTGAGATTATATTGCAAATTAAAGTTATTGCTGAACTAGAAATGAGAGGTTTTACTTTCAAACAGGTTAGGGTAATTGTCTTTTACCTGCCTGTTATAACCCATGGGTTGTCCCATAAAAGAAAATTTGATTGTCTGTACTAGTTCTAGTATGTTTATTCAATATTTTCACTTTTTTTCTTTGAAAAACCTAAGATGGTTGAACAAAAAGTGTTTAGGGCCAAAAATATCCAGTGGTTTTTTCTCAATCATTAAATTATTATTATTATTTTTAGAAAATATAGCTGTCATTTAGAATTAATCTGTATTAATATTTCAAGCCAGGGCTCCAACAAGATTTTTTTTGTTATAGACATTGTACATATTTTGATTAGTTTATATCACTTATACCTAATGTATAGACAATAACATGTAGACTATAAAAATAGATTAACTTAATCCTTGATATAATGAAAACCAAAGAGCACTGATCCTTGTATGTACAAATAACAACTTTAATTCAAAAACAGTGCATATTATCACATATTGTTGCTCTTTAGTGAAAACTTCTTATCTCCAATTTTGTATTGATTCTGGGTTTTGGATACCTTGTATAAATACCTCCAAGCCAATCAACATTTGGTATTCCTCATTTTGTTAACCTTGCAATGTAATTGAATAACCAAAACACAAACCGGAACATGTGAGAGAAACATATAAACAAGTTTCCCGGTCCAAATTAGTAGGATATATTAATTCTCAGGTCATAAAACTTAAGAATAGGCTTCAAGATAAAAAAAAATTGTATTATCAAATACTTGTATAGTGTAGTGTGAGATAATGTTGTCCTACAAAGAATATGCATTGTGAAAATAAAACTTCTCTAGCTTATTTTTGTTTCAGGTTTCAGCAGAACTTTTAAATGAAGTTTACATTCATATGATGGATAGTCATCCTGAAATATTAGACCATTTGCTCAGGAGAAAAGACACATCTGATGAGTAAGTTATACATGTCGTTATTATATCATGATAGGATTTTAATTATTGTACTTAACTCTACCAGCTAACTAACATACAAGTATATTGGCAAATAAAACAAACAATTACCGAGCCCAAAGTCTTTAATTTGAGCAAGGTACTGGGTAACTTGAAGTATTATATTGGTCGAAAATAGCTCAAATCTTTTGCTTGATAATTTAACTTAATAAGGATTTTGGGAAACCATGTTTGGCGTCCTCATAGACAACGTTTTCTTTGTTTGGGCATTGTTGTCTTTCCTAGAAAGGTCATCTTTAGCGAGTTAAACAATGTTCCAACTGCTGTGATCCTCTCCTTGATTTTTCTGTTATGCCCTAGTAGCTGCCCATAACAGCTGCAAGTTTTTCATCTATCTTTGATTTTATGATATATTTAATTAATCTTTGATAAATAAAAATAAATGTAGTGAGGCCAATTATTCATGAATTTACTTTTGTAGTTTGGATAATTTCAATAATTAGTAATAAAATAAACAGGAGTTCTAATCAATCTTACATTTGACAACAGCTTTGATGATAGTACCAGTGGTGGCTTAGATGACCCTGACAGGAAATATTGGTCTAGAGAATCCTGTACACATGAAGGTGCAGCAACTGGAGGACCAGATGTCTCCATGAGGCCCAGGTATACAAATAAGTAAATTAAAATATAATATGGGCGACAGCAAAATTTGATTAATTACCCCCTTGACATACATACGAAAGGTAACTTAATATTACAGGTTTTTAAAGTAATTTTTTATTGATACTGTACTCTTAAATCACAACTATTAAAGCTGCATTAGCAAGTTGTAATTTTACAAACAAAGGACATGAACTGAATGTACTGTAGAAAGGAGGAGGAGGAAGAACATCTATAGCATTTTAATTAAGAGTAATCTAGTGACAGAGGCATCCACTTACTTGTCAGAGGCATCGCCACCTAGAATGTCTCAGGAAACAAATGATGCCTGTGGCCATCACTGTGAGCCAAAGGGCTAAAGAAAATACACAAATAGTCATAAGTTCTATTTCTTCATTCATAATAACTTTATTTACTTATTTCCTACTTTTTGCTACTCAAGGTTTTATTTTGTGTCCTAAAAGTACTTTTCACCACTTCTTCCTGTTCTGGCAGTTCTGATTGTAAAGACTCATTTTCTTTATCTACCTCTTAAGTCTATTTCATTTCTAGGCTACCTCTTTTGGAATATATCTATATATTTTTTATTATATATTACATGTAGCAACATCCTCACAAGATGACCAACCGAAAAATTTCCAGATGGTTCTACAGAGTTCTTTTTATTTCTATAAACTTCCAGAAGGTCAACTGACACCAACCTCTATTTGTTTCCACAACCTCTTAGAAGGTTCTATTTGTTTATAAAAGATTTCAGAAGATTCTACAGAGTTCTATTCATTCTGCTCGACTAAACTTAAACATCATCAGGACGTTCGGTCACCCTAAAAACTATCGATTTCACATTAATGTCAGTCATTTTGGACTCTCATTTTTCACCCATTATCGCCCCAAATGCTGATTAGGACTGTAAGACAGTGCCACCACTAGTCATCTCAGTGACCCCGAAAATCATGAATTCATGACTTAATATCATCGTTTTGATTATTTTTATTAGTGACCCACCACCCACCTCCCTCCTCCTGAGGGGAGTAGTAAAACAAATTAATAAAAGAGAGAAAACTGATAATTAAAAAATAAAACCTCTGCCTTTCCACAATATATATTGCAGAACGACAAAGGTTTAATTTTTTAATTATACCCTTCCACAATCGACAATTAATCATTTAACTGATAAATTTTATATGAATTTCACACTTTAACATATATAAAATGAGAGTTCTGAGAAGAGGCCAGTGTTATAAGAAACAAAGAAACTGTGGCCAGTCAATCAACTTAATTGCTAGATGGCATCCACTGAGGCTTTTAAACAGCATATTTTGTGTTTCTTTGGTGAACATTGAAAAAAACATTAGATTTTAGAAGTATGAAATATTTGATTTTCTAAATATCAATATTTATGTCATAGGAGAATAGAAAGAGGTAGAGAAAGAATGCCAAAGAAAAGACGGGACGAGGGAAGAAAAAGAGGGGATAGTGAAAGTTCTTCAAGAAGAGCATCGGATGATAAAACTAGAATATCTTCCTCTGATAGTGGTCTTCACACACCAGAAGAAAGCAATACTGTAAGTGTAATGAACAACAATTTTTAAATAAATAAATTTTTCATGGTAAATAAGAGATTAAAAGTCAATAAAATGTAAAATATCACAGAATGAAGTAAAAAATTTGCTTGTTATTTAGAATGATGGGATCATAACTGCAAGTCTCAAAATTCCAGTACCTTCTGTGGCTTCATTTTCACTGAACTTAGATGACATTCCATACATCGAAGACTCTGATAGACAACAAATTACATTAGGTAATCATCAAAATAAATATTTAGTATCTATCAACTATTAATTTAAGTATTATTTGTTTTGATATGCTATTTATTCAAAAAGTTATTTATTTATAACATACTCCTAACTTGATGAAGATACAAAGTTAAAATTTACAAAGCTCAAAAGTATATTTTATTAAATTTCTAAAATATATTACAAATAGACATTTTAAGAAAAGATGCTGAAATAACTCCAAGTGATTATAACAATTAGAATATTTGCATTGTGAAGGAACAAAACAATTTAATGTTCCCACCAACTGATAGTTGGTCCAGGGATATCTTGATATTGTAGATAACTCCAGAGTTACAATGCTAAAGACTTTACATCACTGCTTGAATGTTTAAAGTTACTGACTGTCATGTTTTATGCATTATTGCTTCAGTATTGAATGCACAAATCTAACAAATGGCAGCATTAGCAGTTGAGCTCATTTTCTAATAGCCACCTATGACTCCATTGAGTTTTTCTTCTTTAATTTTAATCATGACAAAAGAAAAGTAAGGGTTGATTTATATAAAATAGTATTAATTTCAGTTACAAAATAAAAATAATTTGGGTGTTTCCAAGGAAACAAAATGTGTAAAATACTTATTGTTTTATCACTGTTTGGTTTAAAAATTAAGAGCCACATCTCCTGAGTGCTCTCCAACCTACTTCTTCAGTATGTAGGTATGTTTTTCCTGGCAACTGTGTCATGTTGTTCCCTCCCTCTTCACAGCCACCGGCAGTTCTTATATGACGGTTCCTTGTGTCAAGGCTCATGTCATAATTTCTTTCATTTAACCCCTTGCCATAAAACCCATTCTAGTTTAATTATTTTAAGTTAAAACAATTTATTTATAAATAATTAATTTAAAACGAGTATTAACAGCAAAATGACATCTTGAAAACAAAGTTTATGGATTTAAAAATATATTTTTTACCTATCCAAAATCTAATCTATTGAAAAATAATTTTTTTGTTGATGCTCTAGGTCTTTCAAAAAGTAGTGGTTCCCAGCCAGAGAGTGGTGTCGGCTCATTCTCACCCCCAACTCGACCGCCATCTGTCACATCTTGGGGATCAACACCCACTTCGCCAGAATGTGAGCCTACGACAGCTTCTATTTCTTTTCCTACGAGGCACCAACCACAGCTTCAAAGAGTCACCATCACAAATACCAGTAAAATTCAACAGGTGAAAAAAAAAGTTACAAGTTATTAATTTATACTGTCAAGGTATTCGGCCTCTTGCCACACAGTAGGGCTCTGAATATCTTTGAAAGTCAGCCAGAAATGTAGCTTTGATTTCTTGTGTCCTGTAGCTTACACCTCAAGGTGTACTGAGATCTTTTTGAACTACACATAATATGTTGCTTCCTTATCCTACTTCTTATTTATGAAGTAAATAAAATAAATTCACTTCATTCTGTAATTGATTCTTTAGGTCAAAAAAATGTTTCTATTATTACATTATTTGGCAGTTTTCACTGATCGCACCCAAGAGACTTGTAATGATAAACTCTATTTTTCTTCTGTTAGGTAAGTCATGCATGAATTCCTTGGAAAAACATCCCATCATATCTCACAAAACCACATACTGCAAAAATATAGTATATTGGACCAGATAAGTAGATGATATTTTGGCATGGTTCCAGAAAGATTCTACTAATAATAACTAAACTGAATGAATAAATATATATGTACGCATATATATCATATAAAAACTAATATAATAGGTTGGCGAAAAGCAATTTCGGTTTTTTAGTGTGAAATAAAACTCAATTTTTTCTATAAAAAAAAATGAACTCTAATCAGTCAAATATCTTTCATTCTGTCCAATGACCTTTTACCATCTTTCTGGTAATTTCATGATCCCACGCTCATAAAACTTCTGGTTCTTATCAGCAAAAAACTCAACCAAGTGCGATTTGAGGTCATCATTATTACTGACATTTTTACCATTTAAGAAGTTTTGTAAACTTTGAAATAAATGATAATCCAATGGTGCAAGGTCGGGGCTGTATGAGGGATGCGACATCACTTCCCAGCCAAGCTCCAATAGTTTCGTACGTGTTGCTAAAGATGTGTGAGGCCTTGCATTGTCTTGGCAGAACCAAAATATCGAGCTTCTTAACAAGTCCAAGACGTCTTAAATGATTTTTAATTGTTGTGTGTGATACATTTAACTGTTTTGCAATCTTTTTCAAATTTATATGATGATTTGATTCAAATATGGCTTTCATTTTGTCATCATCAACTTCAGAAGGTCGACCAGAACGTTGGTCCTCTTTCAGTGAAAAATCTCCAGAATGAAATTTTTAAAACAATTCTGGCACGTGCATTCTGTTAAACAATCAACACTATAAACTTCACATATCTCTTTGTGAGACTCAGTCCCTTTCTTGCCTTTATGAAAATAAAACAGTAAAATGTGTCGAAAATGCTTATTTTTGCACTCCATGTTAAAACTGACAGTTGTAGACAAAATTACACAGAATTTCTTTCTATAGCGACCTAAAAATATTGACTACCAAATCTCAATAGAAAAAAAATGTAACATTGACAAAATAATAACGAAACAAACATAACGCTAACTACTATTACAATCCGAAATCCCTTTCTTGCCAACCCAATACCATTCACTACATAATTATAATACATATTATTAATCTGGCTGTTGGTATCTATAACTCCACCTCCTACATGATTATATAGGAAAATATTTATTTTTTAATTACAAGCAATTGATTAATAAATTTTATAAGAATGCTTATATTTTTTGCATCTCTGCGACACCGAGTTAAACAAACTTTCATTCAGAACATCTTCCTTCTATATGAAACTGGGGTAGCAAAAGAATTTTGAATCCATTTGTAATGATAATTTTGCATAATTATAGTCCACTTGAGCTTCAATACATTACATATTATTAGTCAGGACGTTGAAATCTTTAATTTGATTCAATATCATAGAAAAACATTTATTTCTTATTACCAATAATTTATTAATTAATGCCTTACCATTATTTTTCATTGGACTGGTTTTCATAGCTCATAGAACATAGCTCAAAATAGAACTACCATGTGAAATATGTTTTCTCTAAAAAAACCACTGCTCTAGCTAAAGTTGTCAAAATGATGTGACAGATTTCATGACTTCGGAAATAAACAACTTCTTTGTTTTCCCACAATTGGTATGAACGCTTTTGGCAGCATTCACTTCCATAATCTTATATAAAGTGCTGATTATACTTCCTACTTGGGCTCTGTTGGATCTAATGCTGGGATTAGTAAGAATAATAAGTCTGACCCTGCCCAAGTAAGAAGTACAATAATGCAGGGTGTTCTATCAAAAGCCTTTCATATAATTAATTTATGCCAAATGTAGGAATAAAATGAAGTTATATTTTATTCCATCAATTACAATCCACAACTAGCAAAATCCCCACAATCAATGTGAAATTATTGTTAGAAAAACAAAACAAAAATCACTTTTTATTAATTAGGACTTTAATTTGAACCCCTATTTCAAATTGTAGACAAATATTTTTTAATAACAACTAATTAATTAATTACAATTACTCTTTTTTTATGAAGATGGCTATAATTTTCCTGTCTTATTTATTTCAGATGGAACCTCTATGTAAAATTCAATGTTTCTTGTTTGAGCATGAGTCTCACAAAGACAAAAACGAAAGACTGACACACGGGTAAAAATAATTGGTTTTGAAATCTAAAAAGTAATATTGAATGATTGTTTTAAAATAGTTTCTATTAAAAACACAACAAAAAAACAATTGTTATATAAAAGAAATTCAACTAGACTTGAAGTAATGAAAATGTCAATTTTTGTTGAATTTAAATTTTCAAGATATGAACTAAATGGTAGATTTTACTCAGTATAATTAGTCCATAGATCTGACATTACACTTATATTGCCAATAGTGTATGCTGCTGAACTAATATTAGCACATCTCAACCAATTAAGGAATGTTTTTTGGATGAAATTGTCATGAGAATCATTTTGCTTTTAGCATACTCGCTCTGGTTTAACACTATATACTAGTTTAATAAAATACCCAGGGAGTCCAAAATCTTTACAATATATTTCACAAATAAGATTAAGCTGATTATCTTTATGATAAGATATAATAATGGAAATCGTAAACAAAAAAAATATTAAAATAGATGGTTTAATTTTTAGAAATATTAGATTCTGATTTTCCCCCTTAGTTAGCACATTCAGATTCATATTCACAAAAAATTCAATTTCTTTTGTCTTTGCTAAATGAAATGTAGTACATTTAGTAAATATACCTCTCACTTGGCACCAGCTGATAAATGTGTTTTAATAAAAGAAAGCTTTCTCCCAGCAATGACTGCTGGTTATAATGAAATTTCTCCACTAAGGTATATTGAATAACATCTATAGTGTATAACAATAGGTCATGGACAATTTATTTCCTCCTTTCTAATTTAAGTACAGTAAATTCATGGTATTGAACCTTGGGATCTTCACCCACAGACAAAATTGACATGGTAATACCTACCTCTCTGCCAGTTTATCTAAACCAATATACTTTATTAACATCTGTGGACACCACATCCATTAACCATAGGACAACAGTTCATTTTTCTTAGTTAAGTGAAGAGTGGTACATTTACTATATTAACCTCTGAGTATCATTCAAAAGTTCTTTAAAAACTGGTAGCTCTGCACCATCAATAATTGCTGAATGTAATGGAGGTTTTTTGTTGTTAAAGTTAAGTTCATTGCCATCTGCTCCATTTGATTAATTGATTATTAATTTACTTTATGAAACCCCTGATATGACATTAGCACCAGCAGAAACGTCCTTCAATAAAAGGAAGCTCTCCACCAGCAATAACCGCTGAGATAGTGGAATTTCTCCATTAAGGTTTATTATATGTCTGTACCCAGTGGCTGTAGTTGATTGAAAATTGCTTTTATCTTTTTCTCATGGCTAAATGAAATGTATTACATTTATTAAATGCAACATTGCCATTAACATCAGCATCAGTGGATTACTTTTATTTTTATCATCTCTTGGGAATTGAGATGTCAAAACTTCATCCCTCATTATGAGATGGTTGCAAAAACATTACAAATACACTTTTTATGACAGTTTTAATGCATTTTCATAATTATAGTCCACATAGGCCCAACACATTTTACATATTATGTAACACATACACCCAATTATTATGAGCATCAAAACATCAAAAAAATATATCATGTTTCTAATAAATAAATCTATCAAATCAATAAATACATTTATTTGGACCAATACATTAGTATTTTACACCAATTTTTAAACAAGTAAGAAAACTAATAATAATTCAATTTCAAAAAAAATAAAATAATAATTTAAAGGTCTTGGTGCATTTTTGGCTTGAGTCTCTAACTGGACAGGTCGGATAGATAGAAAGAGACTTCCCCAGAAGATAAAAACAGTTATAATATCTCTTCATAAGCTCTTCTGCACATTGAGATATTGGGTGTATTCCCAATTCTAAATGAATTTGAGTAATCCTGATGAATAACTATAGTGCTCCCACTTATAGAATATTTTATTCTAAAGTGCTTGAAGCCTTGTCATGTCTCTAAAAAAATCACTATTTGAGATAATGGTATGATGATAATGTTAGTAATTCTTCAGTTTGCTACCTTACTCAAAATTATAGTTTGTTTTTTTAATTCCAAGAAATCAATTAATTAATTTTTTGCAGAGATGGCTACATTTTTCATGTTCCTTATATACAATAGGACCTTGAGCAAAATTTCTTATCTCTAGCTTAAATAGGTTTCTGGTTAAAAAAAATATAGAAAACCGTGAATTTGTCATTTATCAAAAAGCAGCCATGATCAAAAACAAGTCCCACAATATTTCAACTATAAACATGCAATTTTCCATTTCCCATGCCAAAGATCTAGTGAATATAACTAGTGAAAAATCATTGAGGATAATACATATAGGCTAAAATGTAGAGACAGTGTAGTAGTACATATGGTACAGTACCACATATGTTGGTACTGTCATTATTGAATAAATAGACTCAATAAATAAAACCGGATTTCATTTATTTATCTGTTAAATGTGTGACTTTGTATTTGTTTATATGGATTCAATAGCCTACCTCAACAAACTTTATTTAATTTGATTTTGGGGATTTCATGGCCTTATTCTCCAACTTTTGGCAGGAAACATGGATTATGACACCCTTTTCTAGCCAGGGTGGGATAGCTGAATATATTTCAAATAAGTCTTCTCTGGTTAGAGCAAATAGAAAATTATTCAATAAATTGGCTGGACCACTAAATCACCGAAAACCTATACAATGAGATTTCTGTAATCACCCAGGTTAAATTGATCATAACTATGCAAATATGTTCTTGTTAACAGAAATCTTCCCATTGAGTAATTGGAAAGAATGACCTCACTCCTTCCTCATCATTCAAGCACCAATCTTTGAGCCCTATTGTTCTCTTGATACTTTATCAAATGGTAATTAAATAATTTTTCGTATTTATATAATATCGATGGCAATTATGGCCACTGTTTAAAACTAATAATATTAAGATATTGATGAAAAATGATAAAAAAATATTTCTTTTACAATGAAAACATATGTTCTGTCTATTGTTTCATTAATAACTTACTTACTATATAATCCATAGATTTTTTAGAAAATCATATGGTTATTAGGCTTTTTAAATTAATTAATTTAGTCATTGAGATTTTTATTTCATTAATTATGAATGTCATTTTAAGTGCTAAAATATAAGAACAAAAAAAAATGTCTATTTTTACATTTTCTGTATGCAGTATTGTAAAATTAACTCGTATTTGAATTAGACTGATTCATGATGATGAATTAGTTCAATGATACATTTATTACAATGTGTAATCATTTTCAGATTAATTACTTTGTTAAATTCTAAATATTTTTTTGCTTTATTACAAATAATTGTTTTACATAATAGGTAGAGTAAAATCAAGTAATGATTAAAAGGTAAGGGAATAAAATTCGTGAAAATAAAAGGGGTAGGAAAATGTCTTACAAATAGTTTATAACTGGGAGCCTAAGCAATTCATGGAAGCTATACCATCAGGAGCAAGGCTTTGAGAAATACTATGGACTAATCATGAGAGCTTCCAAGTTAAGACAGATGTCTGGGAATGATATTGCAAAGATGAGAAACTTCTATCAGGGGTAGAGAAAGATGGAAATCTTGCGTTGATAACAATGATGAAAGGCATAAAGAAGACAAAGGTAGAGAAAAAAATACCAGTTTGAAGTTGATATTTGATGTCACTTCTGGACTGTTTTTATTTTTTCTAATATGAAAGTAATTGGTGTAGATTTTATAAATAGAGCATTGTATCCCAGTTTAAGGTATCTGTAGGCAGGTTAGGAGAAAATGAAAATATTTTTTACTAAAGCCTCATTGATGAAGGAAGATATTCTTTAATAAAATTATCAGAGAGAACATTTCTTTTTCATCCTAACGGTGCCAGAGGAGGAGGCAACATTCCTGATTCATTGCTTACATTTCTGACTATTCTCCGCTTATCATAAAAAACAAAACAAGCAACAGCTGAAGTGAAAATCAAAATTTTATCAATAAGCCCTATTGTTCTCTTGATACTTTATCAAATGGTAATTAAATAATTTTTTTGTATTTATATAATATCGATGGCAATTATGGCCACTGTTTAAAACTAATAATATTAAGATATTGATGAAAAATGATAAAAAAATATTTCTTTTACAATTGATACTAACTGGACAATTAGCTAACAATGCACACTTTAATATTGATATAATAGATTGAAGTTCCATAACTTGGGGGACATGGTATGCCTAATTTTAAGACTAAGGCTTAAATTGACCTTAAAAGGTTGAGCACCTAGGTCTAACAATGATGAAACTGAAGAAATAGATCAGATCAGGTTCCACAGTTATGACCTGTGGTTCTAATAACACGTTTTTCATAATGTTTAAACTCTGTTCAATACATTTGAAGTTTATGTCAACTTTTAGAGGTTTGTTTTACGTGAACTTTACTATGTTGTTAATAAAAGAATTTTTACTAACAAATATCATTTATTACATTGTATCAATTGTAACATTCTCATCATATGCAAAAATTAAAATAATCCAATTAATGTTTTTACTTTAAACTTTTTGATTAACTTACCTCATTTAAATTTTAATATGAATCTGGTTTTATAAATATTAAAAAAAATACTTATAAATAATTTTAATTTATTTACAATTTTAATCTCATCAAAATTCACTCTATTTAAATTTGCAAATTTTTATTCCGACAAGCTAAATGCACATAAACTAAACAATAATTCTATTAACTTATTTTTACTAATTTTCAAAACCTTTACAATTTAGGAATTATGAAACCTTAAAGCACATGTGCATGTATCTTTGATTATTTATATTTTGAAGAAATGTATTTGTATTGTCAGAACACAATAATTATCGTGGAATTCACACATTGTCTGCTGATTAAATTATTGTGAAGAGAAAAGAAATCTTCCACTTTTATCAATGTTTTGTTCACCAGAGTTCATCTGAACATAAGAACACCTTTATCTTTTCCAATACGTCTTTGTTCAGTATTATTCACACTACTTGTAAATAGGAAGGCCCTCACGCAGAAAAGAAATTCAAACGAGCATGCCCATTTATGTCTACCTTACAATATTACACCACCTAACGGTTGGTTCATGCTCATAAGAATGTAGGCCCTGTCACATCAAGAGCTTTCCTGCAATTATTTTAATTTTCCTAGTAGTTTTAAATTTTACAAATTGGTATGTTTTATCATTTTGATCTACATTAACCTTTTATTTTGATGTAAATTTAGATTTCTTCTAAACTAATCAAATTCTTATTTCAGGTTTTAAAACAATTCTTTAATAATATTTGACCTCAAAAATATCATTATAGTATTTATTACTAATTTGTATCCTGGATAATATTATAAACCCATGACCATATCCAAAACTTGATCACAGGCTTACACTTTATCAAACATAAAAATTTAGTCAAGTGACATGATCACACTATTCATCTACTCATGCGGTCAGGCAAAAACAAATATTACTAATCGGGAGGTCAAGATCTTTAATTTGTTACCCTACTAATATGATAGGTAAATATTTATTTGTATGTTTATACATTATTTTCATTACATTCATTATTTTCCCAGGCTTTGCCTACATTTTTAGGATAATTGAGGCATCTAGTGGAACTTTCATTCAAAATATCAAGCCTCTAGATTCTAATGACTTTGTTGTAATTATTGTCCAACACATATTACATAGTATTAATCGAGTCCTTTAGATCTTCAATTTGACACAAAAATGACAAACAAAATGGATGAATATTTGGGGTTTAGCTGCCCCTAACTAAATACTTATTTTTATTTTTTCAGATTCAGATCTAAAACCCTTGCATAGTCCATCCCGTTGTGATATGGGTCACGCTATTATTATAAATTATATAATGCATGAATCAGGGTGTTGATGAATTTCAGTTCTGTTAAAGTTTACTTAAATTTCAGATCAATTGGATCATTTTTATGACCATTTTCATAAAACATGCAAACCAACATTTAATGTTTTACAAAACAACTTATCAAAATGTTAGACCATCATTTCCACCTATCAGTCTTGGGTATTTCACCATCACTGTCAATCTGTGGACTCAGACAAACAAATTCTTTGTCGCTCTCGAAGTGAAACCAGCTAGTTCAATTGATGTGAAATGTACTTATAGTACATATAAATTACAATTACTAAGTATATTACTTAGTCTGACTCTCCTCATTGGTGGTAACTCCAACTCTTCTAGCAGCTTCTTTCCAGGAATATCCAGATCATGAAATCAAAGGTGTGTACAGACCTTTTGAATATTATGCCTCCAACCTTCACTCCAGATCATGTCATATTAAACATTGACCATACTTAGTGGTTGCACGTCTTACGATTTTAGTGTATCAAGGACTGCATTCCCTAGTATGCAGACCCTAGTACATTGCACCTTCCTCTAGTCATCTAGATTCTAGTCCACTACTTCAATTATTTTTTATTATATAACCACCCAACACATGCTGTCAATTAATCAGTATCTCTATTTACTAGTGTTCATGTTAGGAGAGTATTGCCCTAAAAAAGTTATATTTATTTATTGAGTTATTTGAACCAAATTTTAACATGAACGTGTGTTAGCAAGTGTTTCTGTTCACAAATATTTTATTTCATGACAGAGCACTTGTGATAATGAAATTAGTAATCTCAGTTGCTATAGCATAATAAACCATAGTTTTTATCTTTTTTTAAATTAGTCAAAATCTGTCTAGTAGCTGTGTCCTTTGGTGCCCAAACATTGTCATTTGAAAGTGGGGAAGTGGAAAGTACTTTGTAGAATAATTGAGTGATTACTTGTGTTTTGTATGGTTCTGAGGTAAGGAAGGATTAAGATGTTGTCACCTAGTTATCACCAAAACCATTTTATTAATTAGTGAAGGACGGTGTGGGGGTTGTATGTCCCTGAAAGATAATAGGAAGTGTCATGAGGCCAGAGTGAAACTTACAGAGTAAAAATCAAAAGTGGAAAAAGACTGCAAACGGAGATATACAGATAACTAGACATCTCACCAGACATTTGGTTGAAGAAAAGGTGGAGACAGCAACATTCCATCAAAGTTCTGAATGAGACTGTGTGAAAAATATCGGGTTGGATAGGCCCAGTTTAGTGTTTGTATGTTATATGTTACATGTGTTGTTTTGGATAGGTTGAAAGTCTTCAATAGTTTCTGTTAACTTTACAGCATTAGCTAGTCTTGTGAATAGTTACTTAATTACTATAATATAAAATTTTTAATAATAATTAACACATGTAATTCATCAATTTTAGTTTAGAATTCTAAGATTGATGTTATAAAATAAAAGTTACCAATTGATTAGCTTAATTATTTGACAATTTAATATTATTTACAGTTTATAATATTTCAATGAAGTACTTTTATAATTTATTTTTTGTGACTTGATGATGCGTGAATATGGTAGAATGTCAGTCTAATAAATTATATACAGGAGAACATTATTTTGGATATTTCTTCAGGAAATCCTTTAAAATTCTATAGATAAAGTATAAGTTTATACGTTAGAATTGTTCATTAAAGTTATAAATAAACACATTTAAATATTTTTAAAAAATCCTCAAGAAAATTATTGGATCACATATGAAATACAACTTCAGTATTATAGTCTCAAATAATATATAAACTTAATCTATATGATTAGTTTTGAATCAGTAACATATTTACAGAAATCACAAAACTGACTTTGCATTTATTGAAAATACAATCTACATCCAGCTCTTAAAAATTATATATGTGACTGTTAACACAAGTATGATATACATGTGAGTGTTAACCAAAATCGTTTTTGTATTTGTGTGATGAATAAATAAACTAATATTTTGTTATTAGTTCCACATCAACAATATATGTATTATGTTAAAAATAAGAAAGAAAAATAGATAGAAAACAATAAATAAATATATTTTCATTTTAGTAGTGGTATAAATCCCACTATTACTAATAATAAATAAATATCATTTATTTAAATACATGTTTTTTATAAAAAGGCCTTCTGGTAGGGGTAATACCAGAAATATATAAAGTATGTGTCAGCAGATTTCTCTACAACCGTATACTAGTTACTATACTAAAACATTTTGAACAAGTATTTAAAAAATCACATTTTTTTTTTTCAACCATGACCAATAGTGACATATGCCAACATTGTTATTCTCAAATGACTATGGACTTACTTCTCGAAATACATGGGAATCCCAATTATCTTTTAATGGATTTAGGTGACATTAGCTTGTTTTTTTATTTTTAAAGTAAAACATGGCCCATATTTCAGGAATATGGAACCAAAAATCAAATATTTAATGGAGGGTTTGTGTAACTCCTTTTTAGGGGTGTTACCTTATGAAAAGAATCCTCCCCCCCCCCCCTTTCCAACCCTCACCAAGACATATTGTTCGGTTTTATCATTATTGTTATTCTAGTTAAATACAACTAAAACAGTATAAATTATCTAATCATGCTTTATTTTTTAATAGGTTCAGCCTAGCTATGCTCAAAGTGAATCATACAGCACTGAAAAAAGACAATTTGCTGGAAGCAGTTTGTACAGTAGGCTGTTAAGTGCAGAAACAAAAGTGACAAAAAGTGCAAGTAGTGGTGCTGTACCTGAGCATGAACGCCCAATAACACCTAGTATATCTTCCATAGGGGGAGCTGTACTTCGCTCGAAGACTGCAGATATTGAGAGGATGTTAAGGATACAAAGTAAAGCCAAGAAGGCACAAACAGTGGAAAAAGACTGCAAACGGAGATATACAGATACTAGACATCTTACCAGACATTTGGTTGAAGAAAAGGTGGAGACAGCAACGTCTAGAAGTGAATCGAGGGGAATTTGGAAAAGAAGAGAATTAATATCTAGTGAGCCCAAGGAAAGGAGAAATCTCTTCTAGATCTACTATATTTTTTCTTTTTTCTAATAAGAAATTATGCAAATGAAGCATCAGTTAAACTTTGTTTGCAGAATGGACTCTATGGAAGTAAAGAGGTGGTGTTTAAAATTATTGTGTTTTAATTCTACTATATCGCTTAAACATTTATTGTTTCAGTGATAAGAATAGTACATTGCTAAGAAAAATGAAACGGCAAACTGTGACAGTGTACAAGAAATTGTATAAAGGTTAGAATTGCCGGTAAAAATTTAGTTATAAGATGAAACTAGTCATCTACATATAATGTTTTCTATGTATTATTGTATAGCAGCATATATTTTGCATGAAGCAAAATAAAAGTTTAAAAAACACAAGTTGTTCATTCAGCCTATATATATTTATAAAAAACATCATAATTTTTATTGAAATTGTTAATAAAGAAATTTTTAGCTTATGTGCAATTATTACCCCCCTACTTTTTTCAAATGTGGGGTAATTATTCGTTACCAATATTACATAAAAACAAAAAATAATACTATCTGTCCATAATACAAAAACTCTCATGTGGGTCTGGTAGTAGGAAATTTACAGTTTATTTTAGCTAATAAATCTGGATAAATGTTGCGATTTTTTCAGCTCAGTACATTCGAGCCATTTGGTGGTAATGGAAAAAAAACTTAGAAACTTGAAGCATAATATTTTTACCAAAAATCTGGTAGCCTAAAGCACCTACCACCAATATGCCTTTTAACTAAACAAAACATTCGCACCGACATTAAATATAATGATATTTTACCAACAAGAAAACAAATATAGTTTGCCAATTTATTTTTAGTTTGTGAAACCTTGCGGATAATTTTTTGGAGTTCATCTTGATGTTCTATATCCGAAAACAAATATCTTAAATTCAAACCACTCCACCAAATTAAAAATAATTATTTTGTATAATAAATAAAATGAAAGATCAGTCTTAGGTACTACTTTCTCTTAAAGATTATACTGAGATCTAATTTACTAAAATAATCTAGATGCAACATTTTTGTTATTACATTCTTATTAATTTCTTCCCTTGTTTACAATGAGAAGACATATTCAATTTTTTTTTTTTTTTTTTTTTTTTTTTATTCTCTTTTATTCTTTTTTTTTTATTACATATTCAATCAAAAAGTGTAAAAAGGTGATTCATTTATATTATACAATAATTGGGAGAGGTTACACATCTTTACTGTGGCTTAATTTACCAACTTTGACCAAAATAGTGCTTGGTGTCCTTAAGTACTTATATTGACTTAGAGTGTTCTTACTAGCAGAGAATGCTTTGTTCAAGATTGGCCTCCACAAACATAATACTTTTCCATGAGGAAAACATTTCAGGAATATATATAGTTCAATTAACTATATAAAACGTTTTTATGTTATCATGATCTCTCCAAAAACAAAACAAGAGATAGTTTGTAATCTTGAAAAGTATATAGTGTTAAATTGTTCAAAAAAGTGTTTAAAGTAATATATTAGGTATACAGATTTACAGAATATAAAAGTGCCTAACATGGATTGAATTCCGCAAGAAAGAAGGTCAAAAAAATGCCAGTTAATAGTGAATAAGCAAGGGGTTTTGTTTATCTTGTTAATACAGCAGGGGTGAAATTTCATACCTACCAGCTAGCTGATGAACAACTTCCAAGAGTGGATGCACACCCACAAAATTATTACTTCTGAGTCAAAGAAAAAGGTTATGACATGATCAGCATTCTTATCGTATCTATATTAAGCCATACTATTCATGTTTTGAACATTTTCTACCCTCACGGACAGAAACCACACACAAGACAAGTATTCAAACAACTAAATGGATATAATTAAAAATCCTTGTATATAAAACTATCCTAAAAGCAATCTCCACTTATGGTCTTAATCTTTACGAGACAGTAAACCACTTACTTAAACATCAAGCCCATTAAATACTTTCAATCAAAAAGTCTTGGAACTACAGTAAATGTTCCTTCCGTTGAGAAAGTAATGCAATATTGTAAATATGGAATCAATGAGTACATGAGGTATTAATAATTTATCATAATTATTCATTGTTCTACTAGGGCAGATTGTATTTATTTTTAAACTGAGGAATATATCTATTTTATTTACAATGACATCAAAAGACTTAGAGTGGATAATTACACCCAATCATTTTTAAATGGCAATGTGATAGGATACTATCTTAAAAAAAAGGTTTTGTTTCAGATAAAACTTAGCTTCCTATATTTTTAGACAATTTTGATTATAGTGTAAATAATATGCATTCCAATAAACTCCATTAAAACAAAATAAGATTGATATTTAGCTAGCTTTTCTGGAGCAGAAACAACTTAAAATTATTTATTTATAGTGTATTGCATAATTATTTGTATGGTAATTGGTTTATTATGTGATAATTATTTCTTCCTGCAATAAAAATTTTAATTGCTTTCATAGATTCATCAATTTTCATAAAGTAGAAATAACAAGCCAAGAATGTTCCTGCAACATACGCCATACACATAGCAAAACCTGAAAGGCAAGTGTAGAAGAAATGGAAAATAATCAAATAAATAAAGGGATTTCGAAAAAACAATAAACCAGAGGTTCCGAAATTCATCCTGGAAGGTGAGCCCCATCATCTTCAAGCTATTCATTGTATAAAAGCATTTAGGTAATAATTATTTTTATTATTATATATTAAAAAATATGTAAAATATAGCAGTAAATAAAATGTTCAAAAGTACACTTTTAGTTTAAATAGATTTATTAAATAAATTATATTGATAGTTAATGAAAAATGTTATCAAAAGGGGTTTTGAAACAAAAAAAACAAAATAATACACCAGTTTTATATTCCTTCCTTAAAGTAATTCCTATTTAAAATCCATCTTTGAGCCCATATTTAATCCTCTCATGCCTATATTTTCAAGGTAAGAGTAAAAAAAATAGACCTATTGTTGTCATGAAGACACAGCCAGTTGTTATTTCCTTGATCCCTAACACAGGTTAGTTACAAATATCACCAACTGCTAAATATTTTTAATTATATTATATATTAGGAATTGAATTCAAAAGACTGGTTGACGGGATTAACCTTTTTTTGAAGATTCACAGATTAAAAGACCAAAATATATTGCCATTCACTAGTTAAACAGTTCATATAATTAAAATAAAAAACTTGAATTGAAGCTTAAAATAATTCAAACAATTAAAATCACAATAACTAGCAGTCTCATCTAAAATCCTATTAAATAAATAAAATTAAAATAAATATTATGATTAGTTAAAATCACAATAAAAGTAGAATAAATACTATGATAGTTGAAATAAATTATAAATAATTAGAAACATCAATAATTAACCTAAAAAATTAAAAGTTAAAATACATACTAGCATAACTTAGCAGTAAATATTTGGTGTGAGGGCTCCTAACAGGATGTATATAGGAAATCCTCCTGCTTATTAATGTTATTAATGTTACTGTTCACAGTACACATCTGAATCGATGGTCCTGTTCGTGGAAAGAAGTTCGTAAAAGACAACACCCCTCCAATCCCACCAAATCGAGAGCATAACCTTCTTTGGGTGAAGTCCTGCTTTTGGGGTTGTTTGTGGTAATTCGCCGCGCTTCCCCCATGAGCGTTTGCGCTCCACATTGTTATAGACCGTATGTGGGCAACAGCCGGCCCGCGGGCCGGATCCGGCCCGCTGTAAGATTTGATCCGGCCCGCGAGACATTTTGAAAAACCCAATTTAAAAAAAAAAAATACACTACTTACTCATACTCATGGAATCAAGTGAGCGAGCAAGCCGAGTGGCGGTGATCATCAAAGAGTGAGGCGGCAAACATCAAAGTTCAAAGCCATTGATGTTTGCCGCCACACTGGCGGCGCAACAAAGGATTATTGCTTCGCAATTGTATTGTTCTACACTAGACGATTCTAGATCATTCCTTCATTTTGCCTATATAAGCGGGTGGATGGCCGGAACTTAGTTCAGTCCTATTCGAGCTACCGTGGTGATAAGTTTGCTTTGTGACTTTGTGTGCATCTTGAGTGCTTACTAATTATACCTATTTTCTTATTAAGTTTATCGAACGATAAGTAAATGAAAATGATGTCTGGTGGAAGGAAACGAAAAGTAGATGCAGAGGGTCGCCAGTTTCAAGAAAAATGGACTGAAGAATTCTTCTTTATCTTGCACAATGGTAAGCCTATTTGTTTGATGTGTAATGAATCCATTTCGGTGATGAAAGAATTCAATATAAAGAGGCATTACTCAACTAAGCATCCTACGCTGCTCTCACTGACAGGACAAATAAGAAAAGACAAAATCCAGAAACTTACCGCAAATTTGGAAAAACAGCAGCAAATATTTCATAGACAAAGAACACAACTTGATAATGTTGTGAAAGCTAGTTTTATAGTTAGTTCAAAATTGGCAAAGTCATTGAAACCATTTGCCGAAGGAGAATTTATCAAGGAGTGTATGTCAGAAGTTTGCAGTGTTTTGTGTCCTGAAAAGAAAAATGAATTTGAAAAAATTAGTTTGTCAAGACGAACCGTTGTACGACGTATAGAAATGATGGCTAATGATATAAAAACAACATTGACTGGCCGTATGACTGGTATTGAATCATTTTCCATAGCATTAGACGAGAGCACCGATTTGTCTGACATAGCTCAACTGGCTATATTTATTCGAGGTGTTGATAAAGAATTCACTATTACTGAGGAATTGCTTGCTTTACAGCCGCTAAAAGGAACCACTACAGGAGAGGACATTTTTAATGAAGTTCAAAAGGTATTCACAAGTTTTGGCTTGCCATGGTCGAAATTAGTTGGAGTATGCACAGATGGTGCACCTTCTATGGTCGGCTTACGTAAAGGTTTCATCGGAATTTTGAATGAAAAAGCAACTGAATTAAATGTGCAAAAAGATGGTTTGATAGTCCTTCATTGCATTATCCACCAACAGAACTTGTGTTCTAAGTCCATTCGACTCCAGAATGTTATGAATGTGGTAGTAAAAACCATCAATTTTATTCGATCCCGAGGGCTTAACCATCGTCAGTTCAAGGCGTTTTTGGATGAAATATCAGCCGAGTATGACGACGTAACATATTATTGTGAAGTCAGATGGCTAAGCAAAGGGAAAATGCTGAAACGGTTTTACGAGCTTAGAAATGAGATAGCAGAATTTATGCAAATAAAAGATAAACCACTATCTGAATTGAGTGACGCAAAATGGATATGTGACTTAGCATTTCTTGTCGACCTTACAGGCCATTTGAATGATTTAAATTTGAAACTTCAAAAACAAGGACAGTTAGTAAATGATTTGTACAGCCATTTGAAAGCGTTTCAGAACAAAATCCGCTTGTGGGAGGCACATATGCTGTCTGGTAACAGTTACCATTTCACCACGCTCTCTGCGTATGAAAATATTGCTTACGCTCAATATGCTGAAGAACTCAAGTTACTGTCGGAGCAATTTTCGATCAGATTTAGCGATTTCAAACACATGGAAGACTGTTTCAATTTATTTGCTACTCCAACAAAAAGTAATGTACAAAATGCTCCAATACACTTGCAAATGGAGTTGATCGAGATTCAAGAAAACTCACTCCTAAAATCTAAATTTGAAGACGTGGAGTTGTGCGATTTCTACAAAAAATACCTCGAAGAAGACCATTTTCCGCAGCTTAGAAAATTTGCAAGAAGATTGATTTGTGCGTTTGGCAGTACTTATAAATGCGAACAGTTCTTTTCATTGATGAAAGTTAATAAATCAAAACATCGTACAAGGCTGACTGACGATAATTTGGAAAATTCTTTACGTCTTTGTACCAGTGGAATTAATCCAAACATCGATGAATTAGTTTCCCAAATTCAAGCTCAAGTGTCTCATTGATTTCGGTGTCGCTATTTAACTTTCGTAGTTTGTAACAATTCTAAATTTAACGATTTAATTTAATGCTGTAGGTACCTATTTTTTCATTTCATTTTGTTATTTTAATAAATTGTGTTGTAATAACATTGTCGTATTATTTCATGGCTGACTGATATCTATCGCTAAAAATTATGAACACTACTTTAAAATGCACTACTTTTAAACGCGGCCCGCGAACGTATTTGCACACTAAAGTTAGGCCCATAACATGTCAAAGGTTGCCCATACCTGTTATAGACGATCCACTTTTCGTCCCCAGTCATCATTCTGTTCAAAAAAGGATCGTTTTCTTCACGTTTCCTCAACGAATCGCAGATGGAAAACCTTTGGGCGAGATTAGCCTCACTAAGTTGATGGGGAACCCAAACATCGAGCCTGCTCATGTAGCCAAGTTGATGCAGATGGTTTTCAACTCTCGCTTTGGATATTTTGAGGATAACTGCGATCTCCCTAGTTGTATAACGGGGATTAGTGTCGACAAATTCCTTCACTTTATCACTGTTAATTTAATCTCAGTTGGCCGGCCAGAGCGAGGTGCGTCTTGAACCGAAAAATTTCCCGATTGAAATCTTGAAAACCACTTCTGGCACACACGTTCTGTAACAGCATCCTCTCCGTATACAGCGCATATCTTCCTGCAAGTTTCCACTGATTTCTTGCCTTTTTTAAAATAAAAAAGCATGAGGTGTCGATAATGTTCGTTTTGATTTTCCATTTTCAGGATGATCCTAAACACACAAAATACAGTCAGTCTCGTCGGAATTTCGCGTCAAACTACGTTGGAGTGTCTAGTATCTGACGAGAGCGCACTCGCAAGGGACGGACTGAAGTTAGCTACATATAAAACCGAACGGACTTTTTGGCCAACCTGATAGTTTTGTGATACTGTTCTTGGCTATGCCACTATCTTATTTCATCATTTCCTTTATTAAGAGGAATCTTCTGCTGTCTAGCAAAAAATGAGCCATAGCTATTTTTTGGTGAAACAAAGTCTGATAAATGGCCATTTCCACTGAGGGAGATTTCCTAAAATTATGGAAAATGTGCCTTTTGTGTTTTTCTTATTGTTTCTACCAATGTTTAAATGGTTTGTGTGTCTTCCTCATCTCTTTCAAGAGTAAATTATATCTTTTTATTATTATGGATGTAATGAAGTATATTATATACATTCTCCTGTGAACTCTTTGAAGGACATTAATACAATAATATCAACATACATGTTGATGAAGGAGTTCTTGCATGGTAAGATATGACACTGTTCCAAATAGTCCATGAACATTACTACCAATAAAGGCTTAAGGGACTACCCATCACTATACCTCTGGTAGCAATTACAATTGAATTGTAAAGTCCTATTTCAAACTCAACTTGAGAAGTCCCAGTAGTTCCTCCATGACCAATGGGTTGCATTTTTGTAGTTTAAGAGGTGGGATGGTAGGCTATCTTCAACAGAAACCCTTGTGAAGAGGTTCATATCAAATAAGACTAGTAAACAGTTTACCAATAATTCTTTCAAGAATAACACCACTAGGCTGTTGGAAATAGAGTGCCTTGAATGAAATTAGCTACTAATTCACTAAGCTCATATAACTAAAACTAAAAAATTTAATTAAAGATTACAATAATATTAATAATTAAAATCACAATAACTATAAGTCTAATCTAAAATCCTATTAAATCACAATAAACTTAAAATAAATATTATGAATAATTAATATCACAATAAAAGTTAAAATTCATTATAAAAAGTTAGAAACATCAATAAATAAACATAAAATGTTAAAAGTTAAAATATGTATTACTCTAACGTTGAAAATTATAAGATATTTACCCTTCCAACAAACTTAAATTGATTCAATAAATTAGTATAAACTAATTGATACAGCTAAATTTGATTATTTGATAATAAATAAAGTGGAATTCACCTTGGCTGCCACCCTGCAACTGGCATTAGAATAGAATAGAAAACAAATTTTAGTCCGGACAAAGTCCCCTATGAATAACATTTGTGTTCAGATGACAAATTCACACCCGGCTAGTAAAATAAACTATAACATCATAATTTTTTTTTATATAATATATATAAACTTTATTATAATAAAATGACAATCTGCCTTTTTGGGGAATGAGTAATTGTGATAAATGAACATCATAATAAAAAAGAAAACTAAAGCAAAATAGTAATAACAATGTAAAATAAAGAGTAAACCTCTATAGGAATGATAATAATAATTATGAAATAAAGATAAATTAACTGCTTTTAGTAAATGAAGTCCATGGGATCCACCTATAAGAACCCAAAAAACCAGTAATACATTAGATAAAAAACAATAAAATTAATACAAAAGAAAACAAGAAAGTGGGATACAAACTGGTAGCCAACGTTTATCTAAAATATAGTAAACAATCAAAAATAAAATTAATACAAAAAAAAGTCAGGAAACATAAAATAATGAATGAGTGAATCATTCCCAAACTAACGAGTGTCTCTTTGAGAAGCTGTTGGAATAGAAGAGCTTTGAAGGTTTGTAGGGATGAAGCATGGCAGTTATTAGGATGCAGAGAATCCCAGATGTAGTAGAGCGAGCAAGGAAAGACTGATATTATGTTGCAATTTTGTGGGCAGGTGTATAAAGGTCAGACGGTATCTTGTGTTCTGGGAGTGGTCTTCTGTGATCTGTGGCCACAGTCCTGTCATCAATGAACTATACTTATTTAGATCTTACGAACCTGTTCCACTCTTATAACTCTAGGGGCTAATCAAACTACGGCCCACGAACCAACACCCCCACGGCATGTGAGCACTGCCAATCTGGTCAATTTTTTATTACATTGTAAAATTTACAGTGTAAGAAAACAATACAAAATAATAATCAGATATTTTTATTCAAGGACCAATTAAGAAACACAATAACTGACATATATAATGAAACTGAACATTTGCGTGTAATTCAAAGCTACAATAAGTTACAAAGAGACTTAGTTAGTGCAGTAGTCAGTGTGGCTAAAAAGGTTGAATACCCCTGATGATTAGGGATTATAATGTACATTGGCATAACCTTGGTGGAATCTAGTTGAACCAAGTACCATTATTTTCAGGGGATGCTGTAGGACTAGGGTCTGACAAACTACTTTAAAAACCTAACCCTGCTCGTATGGACAAGTACCCAAGAAGCTACTTCAGCCCAATAAACGCTCATATCTATTAGTTAAGTTCATCAAAGAAGTTTTTAGTCAAATGTTTTTTACCAGAATTGTCAGATTCATCCACTCTATTCATTCTTCAGTCGGTTAAATGTTTGTCTATAAGTAGGAAATTATAAGTCTCCCATTTTTAGACCACTCTTCTTTACTCAATGACATAAGCTGGGTGATTTTCTGATTTGTGCGTTGGTTGTGGTGTTCTATTTGAGAGCAAGTCAAATTTATATTTATTGTATGATGCTGAGTTTTAACTAAATAAAAGCTTCATAAGTTAGTAACTTTGAAACACAAGTTCGATACACTCCAGTCATGGACAAATTCCTGCGACCGGCAAGGTTACAAACGCTAACCGACCCACTAAGTGGTACATGAGATTGGCTGATGACTTTTAAAAATTTTCTATCTTTCTCTGAATTTACCAACGAAGAAGATGAACTATCTTTTTCTAACTGATTTTGAGCTCATAAGTGATTGTTGATTGAATATGTCATAAATTAGCTAAATTCGACTATCATAAAAGCAAAAAATGATTCGCTCGTCACTTATTGGCCATCAGGAAACAACAATCAGGAGAAACAATTGATCAATATATTCAGATTTTATAACTTTTAAGTCAAGACTGTGATTTCAAAGCCGTCAGTGGGAGCACAGGGACTAATTCATTTGTGATTCATTTATCAACGGCCTGACGCCCCCGCATATCAACCGCTGACGCAAATCAGACAGCGTCTGTTTGAAAACAAAACGTTAAGTCCGGACAATGCTATTAGACCGGCACAGGCCCTGGAAATGGCACAAGAAAATGTTGAACGTTACCAAACGCCTAACTACGTCTGTACGGTCAATTTCACTTGGCTCCTAAATTTTCTAACCCTGAAACTGTTCTGGACGAGAGCAATATCATTTCTGCAGATCAGTTAAAAGGGGAATGTTTGTTTCTGCGAAGGTAATCGACATCCTCATCCATTTTCTCTTTCTAAGGACAGTTCATGCCACCGATGTAGAAAAAATGAACATTTTTCAAGTGTCTCGTTCTAAGCCTCATTACGATACTTCTACTTCGATGGCGTCACCAGGCCTTTTAGCCAACGTAACAGGGCCTTTACTCAGTGTTCTCAAGAAAGCAATTGTCCTCACTACTGTTAAACTTACTCCTGCACGATGTCTTATTATTACCACAGGAAGCTCAATCAGTTTTTATAGATGATGAGTTAGCCATTAAAGTGCACCCTGTGATGAAGTAGGTAAAGTTTCCATGCCATCGACAACTTTGGCCTCTGGAATAAAAGATTCTCATCGTCAATCTTGTCATTCGTACCTAAATTTAAATGTGCTGTTCTTCAGGAATCATGCACTGATCTTTTGGTTGGCCATGATCTCCTGAAGTTAATATCAAAATATATTTCGGAGGCCAGAAATCTTATTATCAATTTGTTCTTCAGCCAATGGTAAGTGAAACCACCCCCCAAAATTAGGACTCAGGTTGCAAGCCAGCTCAACAAGCCAGATAGATATTAAGGCAAAACTATATTCTGATACTGACTTGGAATTCATGAAAAAGTAAATTTCCAGAATGTTTACAGAAGGGATCACCGAAGAAATAGTGTCACCATGGAGAGCCTAGTTACTTGTCGTAGAAAATGGGTCCCATAAAACTAGTCTTAGATTATTCGCAGACAATAAATAGATTTAAAGCGTTTGACCCTTATCCTCTTCCGTGTACTGATGATTTAGTTAGAAATGTTGCAGAGAACTATATATTTAATACCATAGATTTACGTAGTGCCTGTCATTAATTACCTCTTTCTGATGTAGAAAACCAAATACTACTTTTGAAGCATGTAAGTAGTCCTTTGTACCAATTTAATAAGGTACCATTTGTAGTTGCAAATGGTGTCGTTTGCTTCATCTATTATCATTTGCTTTATGTCATTTGTGGTAAAACAAATGTAGAACATGACAACAATTTAAACAAATTTATGTCTGTTGTGGAAAAATATGGACTCGA
Organism: Acanthosoma haemorrhoidale; assembly: GCA_930367205.1. Taxonomy (NCBI): domain Eukaryota; kingdom Metazoa; phylum Arthropoda; class Insecta; order Hemiptera; family Acanthosomatidae; genus Acanthosoma; species Acanthosoma haemorrhoidale. Next base: position 111,376,032 of record OV884012.1, on the reverse strand, counting down.
CATAAATGAAGACAGATGTAAAATCAATCAGACCACAATATCATTGCTAGGACATCTTATATCACACAAAACAATTCGATACATCCAGAACGCCTGAAACCACTTTTGAATCTTTCATTACCAGAGGATACAAACTCACTAAAACGTACATTGGGATTTTTTGCACACTATTCAACGTGGGTACCCAAATTTTCGGAGAAATCAAAACATTCGTTAACAACTTCTACTTTTCCACTGTCTCCAAAAACAGCTGACAATTTTGCCATGTTCAAGAAAGATATCTCAGACGCCACATTGAGACAAGATGAACGACCTGTTGCTTTCTTCTCAAGAACCTTCCCGAAAAGTCATCAGTTGGCTAGAGAAAGAAGCTGCTGCTGTAGTCGAATGCTTGAGGAAATGGAGGTCTCACCTCATTGGTTGACATTTTTAACTGATCAGCAGGCATTATGATTTATATTTAACTGGAAACACTCAAGTTAAATAAAAAATGAAAAAATAATTCACTGGCGATTGGAAATGGCTCCCTTTAAATTCGATAAAATTTACCGCCCGGGAAAGAAAGGATCAAGGCTGATACCCTCTATAGAATCTGCGATGCAGCCTATGGGAACAAATGATTTGATCTCCACCAAGCTCTTTGCCACAATCAACTTATCAAAGCCACCTCTCCTATGGGAGGTTTAAGTACAGATTTCAAAGGTCTAAGCAAGAGCATAACGGGGTGCCAGGCCCGTACACTTTGATCTCTTAATGCTAAGTAGAAATCTGGAAGTACGTTGCATTTTAGAAATTAGAGGAATGCCTGTACGCTTTGTATAAGTAAATTTCTATTTATTTTTTTAGTTGTAGAAATAAACTTGCTTCCATTGGAGCAATGACTTTACAACAGTATTAGTTGCAATTCACAACTAAGTGCTTGTATGTAATATTTGAGTAAGATGTAAAAGCAGTCTGTAAAGGATTTGGATGTATAGGGAAATAAAAATAAGGAGGTTTCAATGTTCCCCATACAGTGAGACCATTCACTACCACACCAGTCAACTGACTCGGTTTTTGCTGCAGGGGTGGATTATTCTGCTGAAGAGGGTGTCGGTGACCCGGGCTAGGCTGAAAAGATGTCGGTTACAGTCCAACCTCATCTGGTGGAATACCGAGTGGTGTCTCTCATCTGAAACAATAATTAATTTTACTATAAAGGTTGAATCAATATAAATTTGCAAGTAAACTGTTTTATTATACTACTACTCAAGTCTGAAGCTTAGGTTACAAAAAAAATGGACTAACTAAAAGCATGCTAACTTCTTAAGTAATAGTTTGGCTAGTAAACTATTAAATTATTTAATAGTAATTAATCATAAAAAATTATTTAAATAAACTTTGGCTTTTAAGTAATAGGCTCTGGGACTTAAAAAATAGGTGTTTGAGGATGGAGATACTTGGAAGCAACTGCTGAATGTCGTCCAGACTACTACCATAGTGGCAGGGTAGTAGTGTTAAGGTAGTAAAATCAATCTTAATGTAACGCACACATTGCACTGACTTAGTAAACGACGGTAATCTAAAAGGATGATGCATGGGGACTTGGTGATAATTTTTAATTCAAGATTGAAGTTTAAAAACAAATATCCCTTTAATCTTATAGAATTCATAAGCAATTATTTAGGTTTACTATGTAGGTTTCTAAAACGTTTTTAATATTTAAACACGCGAGTTAGAGTCTTAATAGATTCAAAGCAATCATATAATTATCATCTAAATAAAAAAATTCAGCTGTTACAAATTGTAATGAAATCCTTAGTGCAATAGTATTAATAAAACAAATCTTAATTACGTGCCATTATTGCCAAATTGGTATTTGCAGTTTACTTCTTACTTTTAAGTCGTGTAATAATCTCCTACCTCTTATTACACTGCTTCAATCTTAAAAGTTTCACAAAATGGAGGTACAGTGAAGGTGTTTGTTTTGGTCTTGTGATTATTTAGTGTTCGTCATGTTTAGTTATTTAAGTTGGTTAATTTAAACCTCTGGTAACAATTGCATGAAAATGAACAATCCTCATACTTCAGAAGCATTTAATATAAATGGTTAGTATGCTGTTTAATGTGGTAGATGTAAACTAACCTATGTGGAAATGTTACTCTTATCGTATTCTCTGATATTTAAACCTGTTATCGTTATTTAATACCCAAGGTTAATTTTATTAATCGATAAATACGCCATGATATAGTGACGATTGATTTCTTAAACCTTACAGAAAAAATTAGATAAACAAATGTTGCTTATGGGAAGTATTTGACAGCTGTAATAAAATATTAATTATGAAAAAAAGTGCTTTGTGATCATCATAATTAAAATTTTACTGATGATAATTAGCATTGGAAGAGTTTATGCACTTATGAATTTTAAAATTTAGTTATATTACTCATATATGCCTTATTTTACGCTGTGATCCATTTTTGTTACGGGTTGGGTATTACTTGGTAGATATAGTAATAATATATATTAATTGAGTCTTGAAATGTTAACTCCATAAACATCTGTCGTAAGGTTTTTTTTTAGAAAGAATCTCATTTTGTTACATGAGCTCAGTAATACAGTTGCTAGACTTAGTGCCTCTAAAACCAAATTACAATCAATATGTACAACTAATATATCCACTTATTTATATGTAGGATAACATGAACAATAAAATACTACAAGGAAATTAATGGTTTATATCTTAGCATGCTCTAAGGGAGTTTTATTATGTACTCTTATTTTATGATTAGCCATCAGAAACATTAGAACACTGTGTCTTTAGAAATCGAGTTTGCAAATGAATCCGTTTTCTACTCTTCAGTGTTGAGGTGCTACTTTTCTTAAGTCTACTTAATTATTTACTAATTGCATTTTTTCAGAGTTTCTTTACTTTGTAAAAAAAATTACTTATTTCCATTTATGGGTCTTTGTATAGGGTATCGCATAGATTCATTAGTTATATAAAGTGTAAATTTGTTCAATTTTATATCTTTCATGATTTTATCAGATGGTTGGTGATTTTGTTATTTTAATTGGTTTGGTAGAAGAAAACGTCAAAGAATCAACACATTTGTTTTAGGAGAAGCATTTTATTGATTAGTGTTTTTATTGTATTGGTTTGATAAATGAAGATGTTAAATTTTTTATCAGCCTAAGACAATTCTAATAAAAAAAAAATCATTATAATTTTTGTTATTCAAAATATTTGATTAATTTAGTTATTAATTCCTATCAACCGACCATATTTTTTTAAATACAACTACTTGAGAGAAAGCCTGATTTCAGTATCATATCCTACCACTTTTGCATCGATTAGGAGTGTAGAATTGCATATGCAAGGAAAAAGTACTTTAAAAATGTAGGAACGTACCCCTCCCTCCCCCTCAATATTGATTTCCTTGGTGGAGCATTTGATAACTGGATCAACATTCATGGTGAAGTTGTAAAGCGGCTTGTTAAAAGAATTCGATTCTACCAGAGGGCGATGACAGTGAGTTGGAATATTCCGTCTGCTCTTTAAATGACAAGTAATTCTTGATTGAAGAAGCATCTGTTGTAGCCAGATTGTCGATGGTCAGATCGTTAATCCCTCCAAAGGAAGTGTGCTTTTCTGTTGTTTGAAAAATAGTTTAGGACAATCAGTAAATAATTAGTATATAAATAGAATAAATTAGAGACAAAGTATGAGTGTGCCAACCAGCCAGTACCAAATTGTGCAAATTTTCAGGCAGTAGATCATTAATATACTTGCGATCTCTCGTTTGCACAGTTGGTTGTCAGTTGCTTGGTTATGCACTCCATAAGTACAAGATTTATAATTAATGCCAACAAATGTTATTACAGCATCCTGAAACCACTCAGTCTACTTCTAAGCATTAATAAAGATTTCTTTATGTAAGACCCATATTTTTACTTTGCTCACCTATGCATCAGAAACTTAGCAGTTGAATTAAGTAGGAGGCCAATAAAAACTCAGAATTTTTGAGAAGAAAATTTTAAGGGGAATTTTCGGATAAATGAGTGAAGACTGTAGATGGAGCATACATCACAATGTTGGACTATACCTGTACCAAGAGTTTGAAGTGGTATAGTTCATAACTATTCTATGTCTTGGATGGACAGGCCATAATGCAAGAATGGAGGAACATGCCAAAAGATTGTTGTGAGGACGATCAATGGAAGAGAGGACCATTGTTACTTTAAAACACTCTTTGGCACCTGGGGGAGGATGCTCTGGCTTAGGGCAGAGATAAGTAGAAGCAGGAAGCTGGATGTGGCCAGCCAGGCCCAGTGCTGGGTTGTAGAGTCTGGGAAGTTAATGATGATTTTCAAATGTGACCATTTACATATAATCTTCTGTAAATGCATAAAAACTGAAGAAATTATTGAAGCTAAACCGTATCTTAACTTCTGCCTATTATTTCAAATGCATAAAAATGCCACTTTTATGAACTATTTCTGTGTATATAGGTGCAGGGTAGGAAAATAATTTAAAACAAATTGTAAATTGTGAAAAAAAATTACTTTTTAAGAATAAATATTTATAGTTAGTAACAAAAGAAAAAAAATTAGGCAAGGCAAGGGCTCGAATACCGAACCTCCCCAGTCTCCGGTTGGGTGCGTGCTCTTAGCGTTATCTCTGCATGAACACTAACTAGCCTAATCAATACCAAATCTCTTTGGCTTTCCTCTCGCAACTTAGCATTATTAATGTTGATATTTTTACTTGAGGAGTTTGTATTGAGGTTAAATAGTAATAAAGATCAAGGAGTACTTTAAAATGTTGGTTATTTATGTATTAAGTAACAGATGTATGTAATAAGTAACAGACACAAATTTTATTTACCTAAATAGGTAGTAATGTAATTTATTAAGACAATTTTTATTTATTTATTGAATAGTGTAAAATTAAGTGAATATGTATGCTCTTATAACCACTTAGAAGGACTATATTAATTAATATTCCTCGGTCTCTTTACAATATATATGTGTATATATTGATGAGGGAGATAGGAATGGAAAATCTGGTAAAGGGGAATGAGAGAGATGATGAAATCAAAGTGTGGGTTATTGTTATGGTTGATGACAATGAAGGAAATATTAGCTGAAAAATCATAAATGTGGTCTATTCAGGAGGGTTAAGCATGGTAATATAGTAATTTATAACAGCACAATGAAGGTATAAATGTTTGAATCCAAATTCTGACTCAAATTTATATTAAAACAGCTAATAAAAAGATACAGTTTAGATTATCGAGATTATACTACATTACTTTCCCAAAATGGCAGCTGGTCCTGTGTCTGAATTTCATGGAAATTTGTATTCAACTACAACTGTGAGTTCCATGCACAATTTTTTCATTTCTGATGAATTATCATAGGGCTTCAGTTACAAATTGTATGTAGTAGTCAATTTGTTTAAGGTAGGAAGGTTAACCTTATCGTTTCCTGTTATTTTGTAATAGTTGAATCTGAGTTAACTGATACAGTATAAAAAATAAAATGAAATAATATTCACATATTTCTATTGTGGGCTGGGTATCATCCTACAATGCATGTAGATCAGGTATTGTAATAAAAAAATGAAAATGAAGATAACAAATTATTATTGTGGTCTCAGATAAGGTTTTATATTTTATATTAAATTGCTCTAAATAATAATCCATAAATAATATTTTTTTTTAGATTTATCACCAGAACAACAAAAATTGCTTATTGAAATTAGAAGACGTAAAACAGAACTTCTTTTAGAAATCCAGGTTAGTACTTACATATTTTGATTTATTTTGTTAATCTTTCCTGAGCACCGATAATTTCAATTTTCAATATTGTTAAGTAAAGAGTGTTAAGTATTTTCATATGGAATAATTACTGATACGGATAGTTATCAGAAATGTAAACATGAGATAGTGATTAGAAACATTATTCTTTCAAGGCATGTTTTGTCAATCATTGTTCATTATGTAACAATAAACATTTTTGTGTTTAACTTCTATTAATGACTTAATTAATTTGATTGCTATGACAACGGATAGTACTAAGAGCTGTTTTAGATTTAAAGACATTTTTATGTGTGTTTGTGCTAATTCAAATAGATTTTCTATTATTGCTGATGAGGTGAGAATACTTTCCTTCCAATTATTGTAAATGAATCTAGCTTCATTTTAGCTATCAGTTTAAATCAATCAATTTTTGCAGTGTTTTTTTACTTCTAGGCATTAGAGTTCTCTACTGGGCTTTATCTTATTGTGGAAATGACCTTATTTTTAATATCATTATTTTTCACTTTGAATTGCTAAACTTGCTAAACTTTTGTGGGAAATAATTATCTTAGAATTTTTTTTTTTACATCACATATACAACTTTTCTGCAATGAAAACCAGATATCTAAATGTTGTTAATATTATTTTTCATTTTAATTCAACTAACATTTTACTGTTCAAAAAGCAAACTATTTACTGAAAATTATGTAGTGAGCAAAACAAAAATTTTAACTGGCAGAAGCACTTCTTCATTTCTTTGATGGAATAGTATGTTTAAACTATGATCAGGCTGGGTATATCATTTCATGCGCTTGTACTTTGCAAATTTACTGTAACTACTTAATTAATTTTTATATCAGTTAATGAGTAACTATTTAAAAATATTTAAAAAAGAATTTCGTGCTAAAAATTGTAATTTTGACATTCATCCCATTATTATTTATAATTATTAGTAATTAACAGATTAAGAAAAAATTCCTCTGACCTGATATCTAGATGGTGCTCTAACTACTGAGCTATCCTGCCTTAAACGACGACCTTCCCTGTATGAATTATCTTTGATCGAATTCTCACAAAGACTGTATGCAATGTACTCGATAGGTACAGAGGTTAATTTTGTGATACCTAGTTTGCCAATGTTAAGGCATTTCATGAAAATATTAGAAATATTTTAATATATAGTTTTTATGTGAGAAATTGCTCTTATGGTATTGGTCCCTCTATTATTTGTAGTTGTTAGTAATTAAAAGACAAAAACCAAATTATTGGTCGTCACTCAAGGTAGGGTAGGTCCGTCCTGGGTTGGAGGGACCTTACAACTATAACAATTTCTTATTTAGAAACGATACATTAAAATATTTCTAATATTTTTGCATAATGCCTTAGCATTGGCAGGGATCACATCATGTTGTCATTCAAGGCAGGATAGGTCAGATGGTAGAGTCCACGACTAGATATTGGGGGATCATGGGTTCGAGTTCTAATCTTGTCAATTATTTTTTCTTTGCTGTTAATTACTAATAATATGGTTAAAACTTTAAATGAATTTGTTTGTTTGGAAATTCATTAGTGTTGATGGTAATAACTTGATAAAATTGAATTTAATATTTTGTTAAAAAGGCAATTTTTTAGTTTCAAATTTAGGTAACATCACATTTAATAAGGGTGGAAATAGTTTTCATAATGAAGTATTGTGTCATTTGTATTTCCTAGTGTACTTTCAAATCTGCTGTGACTAAGCTAAGACAGAGGTAAATGGGTAGGGGGGTTAGTCAGGTAATGTTAAATTTAATTTTACTTCAAAAACTCCTCTCTGTTTAATATATTTTAACCAAAATCACTATTTAGCAAAAATTGTGATCTAAGATACATCTCTCCCTTGAAGTTTTTTTTAACAGGTCATTGTTTATAAGAATCAAAACGCTTTGAATTTTATTAGGGTCTTCGAGATACATTTTCATACCTCAATGTTATCTGGGGTTAACATTTTCTCATAATATTAGGATATAATAAAAGAAATGTTTTTACTTTTTTCTCTTTAAACAATACATTTAAGTATTAATTAGACTGATAACCTGATCACAGAAAGTAGCATTTTATGTTGTTAAACAGTAAATATTGAATAAGTGTACTACTATATCTAATCAAAAGAGTTTGGTTTTTATTAATCCATGTTTTGGGTCTTACAGATTCCTTTAAAATGATATTTTTGCGATAAGTATGTATTAATGGAGTTGTTTTGATCTTATGAACATACTCTATCTTCATATGCAAAGCTCATGGTGGTGCTAAAAATAAAAGTAACCCGATGAAGAATAACAAATAATAAATTTCTAAGTAATTAAAATATAAATATTTTCCTAGTATACTTTTAAATCTGCTGTGACTAAGCTAAGACAGAGGAAAATAAGTAATGTCAAATTTAATTTTACTTCAAAAACTCCTCTCTGTTTAATATACTTTAACCAAAAGTATAAACTCTAGCCCTGGGTGTTGTTGGTTACAGCTAAAATAATTTGATTGATTTTATAATTTCTGAGGCAGCTTTACACAGGCAGACAGGCAGGCATACAAAATACAATCACCAATCACCTTCTTGATTGAAGGTGGAAGATTAAAAATTTTTAATTTTATGTTGATTCCTGTGTTCTGATTAATATGTATCATTTGCTAAGACTTCAATCCACTATAGTTACGAAAATTCATTTAAACTTTGAACTGTGTTGTATGTAGCCCATTTTCTACCTTGACAATGATAAAAATAAAAGCAGCTCCATGAAAAATAATAAACACTAATTAATTAATTACTTATTAATAAATTAATCAATATTTTTTTTATCAAATCGAGTAAGGCATCAAGTTAAATATTTCAATTTCCTAATTAATAGTTTTAAATGCATTGGAAATTTTATGGGCTATAATTACAATAAGCTACTAAAATAGTTTTCATGGCCATAGTGGAACCCTTAAATTGTGCGATGTATCACACTTATTTTTAAACCGGTAATAATTAAAATTTACAAAAGTGTGATTAAACACTACAACTAATAAAATCAGTTAGACTGTACTCTATGAATGCTATATTATCTTTGATATTTGACATTCCATCAATCCAGCCAGCCTTTATCCCACATTTTGGTAATGCGGAAGTACTGTGTCCCCAAATCTGTCAGATTATTGAGGTTTTGCATCCAAAAGAGTTTATCAAATTTAAAATTACATTTTTAATTATTCTAATTAATATTGCAAAGATCTGAATGAAGTTGTTGGAAATGGAGTGTGTGTGTTGCAGGATGTTAATGATGTGTCCAGGTGACCTTGCCTTAATTTACTAACGATAGGTGTAACAGGCAAGTCTTAATCTTGTCAATTATTGCTGGATATCTGCTTTTAATAAGTATTTTATTTATTTTTTTCAATATCAGCCTGATTTTTTTAAAAATTTTACATCATTTATGAACAAAATTGTTTTATGATTTTTTCAAAAGTTTTCACCTGTGTGTCTGTCTGTCCTGGTGATTGTGTGTCCCTTGATATTTTAATTTTATATTGAGATTCCTTTTGATTACCCAACCCCATGAAAAACATTGTTATCTCCATAAAACATAATTAAGTTTTCTTAATTAGATAATTAATTGTTAATAAGAGAAAAATCTGTCATATTTAGTAGTTTATCGAATTAATGGGCTCATTGCGTTGATTAATAATAAGTAATTTTTGTTTTTGAACTGTAATTACACAATTTTTTCAAACTTTCATTAAAATCATGTTCGCAATTTTAACCCAATTTTTACCAAGAGAAGTGATATTTAGCATGTTAGTTTCATTTAATGCTCGGATGTGCTAAGCCGAAAGTAATCCTTTGAAAAATAATAAGTCACCTAAATCAGTTAATTACTTTGTAATGAAAACCTAATTTTTTTTTCTGTAATATATTGTGAAGAGTATAAAATTAAAGATCTCTACATGCTGATGAAGAATATTAATTAATTTGTTGGGAGTATGGGCTATAATTACAAAAAAAAAAAAATCAGATAATGACAATTCAGTTTTAAATATTTAAAGTCCATCTACAGTTTCAAAAAATGAAGCATGTTAGCAAAACTGCTCTGGAATGTGTATGCTAAAAAAGAAAATTCAATATAACTTAAAAACTTAATTATGAGGAAGTAATTAGTAAGATCATTGAAACTCTTTATTGTTTGATAAAATTAATATCAATCCTATTAAAAATAGGCACATTTAGAACATGTTTGCGCTTATGAGCAGTAAACAAGTCGATCCTCTCTGTTTAATATATTTTAACCAAAAGTATAAAATATAGCCCTGGGTGTTGTTAAAAGCTAAAATAATTTGATTGGTTTTGTAATTTCTAAGGTAGCTTTAAACAGGTAGACATGCGAAAGACGATCGCCATGTATCTGCTTGAAGGTAGAAGATTGAAATTTTTAAATTTTACGACGATTCCTCTATCGTGCGATATATTTTCGTTACTAATTTATTGTCTTACGCAAATTTTTCGGGTAAGAATGGCTAAATCTTGAACCATCCTTGGATCCTTTACGATGTTTCAAGTAGAAGGAATACCCCGTGTCACCTGGGAGATTGACGTCATATATTGCCAGCTCACGAGAAGCCTTCTTACAATTTACTTTGTTTATGTCCTGGAGGAAAAGAGATGGGAGGTCGATGGACAGAAATAGCCGAGGAGGTAAATGATTGAACAGGTGCATCCAGGTAAAGCTCGGCCGTTCACCTCCCCACCTGCCCTCTTCCTACCTCCTATCTCTCTCTCCCTCCTCAGTCCAGGTCATTAGGTAATGTCTACTACCACCACTCTCTTTCTCTCTCTCACACTACCCCTCCCTCCCTCTTTCACCCCATCCTTCCTCCCACCCGTCACCCTCTCTCTCTTCGCCATCTTTTATTTATATATTCCGTCAGAAAGTTTATACAGATAGTGAAATAATAGGGTAGTGATGAGGCCGTTTAATAGCGAATTCGTCAATATATTCCGTTCCAGTTTACACCTGCCCGTGAATAGCATCATAAATACGCTACTTAAGTAGAGAAAATCGGAATTTTATTCCTACAGCGAGTTTAAGGGGAAGACCAAGTTCATCAATCAGAGATTCTGATGGAGCTGATCAAGAATTATCAAGCCTTTACAGCTTTAATAATTCACGGTATCTCTCTAATCAAAGGTAAATTGCAATCTGAAGTAAAAAAAAGGGAGGACCTGTAAAACTCGAAATGTATAATATAGCAATACTGTTGAAGCTGTTTAGAATTTATAGGAACCCCTACTTTACATTAATTAATGGGGCTTAATTATGGAGTTTGCTGTATTCGTCTTTGGTCTAAAATTTCACGTCTTTAGGTCGAACACCTGACCCTCAGGCAGAAACAGCGCGTATGAAAACAAGAGATATCGCCGTTGTTTAGGTATTCTTAGTTGCGGTATTGATCTAACTATTTTTAATAATTATTAGTCAAAGAATGTTCTGACATGGGTGGAGCTAGAACCCGGGATCTCTCCCTATCTTCGGTCGGGTACTTCACCAGCTTATCTGAGATTTTTGCACGAATGGCGTCTGTTTATATCATTCATCTTTGCCTGTACTCTTGCAACCCTGTTTGTCTCGCAATGCCTGTGGGTGAAGTCGGTCATACGGAACCACCACGCAGTTCTCTAATTTGAATTTACCGGAAATATTAAAGGTATAATATTTAATATCTAACTTATAAATCGTCTTTATACCATAATTTTTAGTCGTGGCATTGATCTCTCTAATAATTATCACCCTCAGAATAAATTCACTGATAACTTTGGGGCTCCGGCCCGGGAACTAACTCTAAATAGTTGTATCACCCTCAGAATAAATTCACTGATAACTTTGGGGCTCCGGCCCGGGAACTAACATTAAATTCTTGTATCACCCTCAGAATAAATTCACTGATAACTTTGGGGCTCCGACCCGGGAACTAACACTAAATTGTTGTATACGTAGGTCTTTCCTCCCTACAGCGAATGGAAGAGCTGTTTATTTTGGTCAATCAGGGGCTACTTACTACGCCCGCGCCCCTAGTGAGCTCTTGCGGTGTCGGAATCGTGAACTAGTCCCCTCTCTCTATACTTACGCCGGAAGATTTATTGATAAAATATGGAAAGGTAGGCGGGTGTTTTCTGGTCCGTGAAGGGGGTAACTTCTATTTGTTCGTGGGGAAGAAATTGGCGTGACAAAAGGTTTCTGGTTTTGAAAAAAAACAACACAGCGAAAGTATAAGATACTTTTGGTATGGAATATATATTACTTAAACGGATTTTAAAGGTATGGAGTGAAGGGTTGTTTGAGACTTCATGGCAATAATGGAAGTGCATAAAAAGTCGACAAACGTCATACCACAATTCAAAATAGGTTTTTTTGTTCCATTCATTTTAAATTTATATCGAAAGGGGGGTTGTGGGCTTTCCCGGCCTCCACTGCCGCCCGCAAGGTATAAATAGTCGACCGCCAGTTGTGCCGTCTGCTATTTGTCTAAAACTGACAATAAGTGTAATCGTTAGGGAAAATCTACGTCACAATCAACGTCAATGTTATTTTATCTTACTGCTTGGTAGTAAGTGGTAGGCGATTAGTTCCGAAGCAGCATCTACGATAATAGTTTCCTCCTATTTGTAAAGGGTAGGCTACAGATCGTAGTTGTAATCAAATGTTTTGTATTATATAAAATCAATGTTGGAAAATAGTCCAATGTAGGGTCAATGCTTCATCGCGGAACCTCATCATCATCATTTGGGTGTTCAGTCTTATCAGCATGTAATTCCTTTAACTGGTCTCGAACAAGCATGAAAAAATAATTAGAGAGACGAACATCAAATAGTTAGTTTGAATTTTTCCGAGAGGTTTTTTTTCAGCATTAAATAATCAAATATTTAACACATGCAGACTATATATTATTGATTAATAGCTGTGGTCTGCAGCCCACTTAATAATAATTAAGATAATAACAGAACTGGAGCACGAACTCGGGACATCCCGAACGTCGCTATTTTCTTTATTAGATATTAATTATTAAAATAACAGGATTACATACCAGAACTAATGATTATTGAAAATAGATGCTTAGGTAATCCATTAGAACATAAAAATGAAGCTAAGTTCATTTGATTGGATGTTTCCAGATAATTGATAAAAATAGATTGGTTTCTGCCTTCTATTGGTGAGGAGAAAATTTGGATAAGTTTTCATCGCTGTCTGTGAGTGTAGATAGTTAATCTTAGAATCAGTTACTTAGCCATTTTTTTTCTCCACTAGTTCAAAGAATTGGTTTTTATAGCTGCTAAAATTTGTGTAATTAAATTGTGTTTTTGATAATTTATATAAACATAATTTCGAGACAGGCAAAAGATGATCGCCCTGAATGGAAAAAATCATCTGTAGAGCCTTGTAATTCTGTACTGTGGAAGTACAGTAGAACCTCGCTAATCCGACCTATACGGACCAGGGGGTTATTACATGCTTCTTGCTTGATAGGATAATATAACCAATTGAATTAAACAAAATAATTTATAACTTAAATAACTACATAGTCTTAATGAACCGTCGGTGGAGTCAGCTAAACACTATTTTATTTACTTACTTGTTAAACAATTTGTATAATTTAGGCCGGTTTCTTCGATGATTTAAACGTGCTCAGGAAGCAAGTTGTTAATACTTATCGATGAATACTTGTGCCCCAGCTATGTCAGATGAAAGCATTTTAACCGAATTCTATATTGACTGCACAAAGGGGGCCCACGAGATTGCCGGATTACCCGGAGAGTCACCCAAGCGGAACTTGGATTATCGAGGTTCTAGTGTAGCCTCTCTTTTCGGGCTCGGCAACTACTGAATTTGCTTAAAGTATACTTCGTCAACTTTGGTGTAACTTATTCCAGTGCCATTGTCCTCAATATTAGCCCCTGTATCCCGTTAAAAATAAGATTATTTCTAGTAGCTCAGCCATGAACTAGTTGCCTTGGTTGATTTCTAGAAAGTAGCTGAGACAATAAAAAAAAACCTCGTATAAAAAGTGAAAGACGTCCTGGAATCATATAAACACATCCTCATAGAAGGAAGTCATCCATCATTCAAGATAACTTCCAAGCCGTTAAATGATTATTTTTTTCTGATCCGTGAATATAAGGCACAATATCTACTAGTTTAACCCTAAACAATCCTAATGGTTAAAGTGAAATCTGTACTTCGATTTCATATATTACGATTTTTTATTATATTATGAAAATCACGCTTAAACTTTACGATGCTTTTAAATATGTATGTGAGCTATTAACTTCCTTGAATGATGAAAACCTAGAGGTTTGCTACTTGGATTTGAAGTTCTTTGAGTCTTTTTAATTGAGCTAGGAGGAAGTAGATAGACTTCATGCCTTTCAAGTTGTCCAGAAGATTACAACTTAGCAGTGGGGTGGTGGATTGAGTGGCTAATTGTGAGACAACTGCTGTAACTATAAATGAAGGTTTTCTCAATTTATTTTATTTTCTGATTATAAATTAGGAGAAGATGAGTGGAGCAGCAGGATTTTCATCCTGCATGTTCCTCAAAGAATAAAGCAACTTATGGTGTATATTAAAAACACGTAATGAAGTCTAATTTTAAATTTGTGCAAGATGATGTGCTCATTATGGAAGCTTTTCAGACTGATTGTCATCGGCTAATGAACATATTTTGTTTCTTATGACAGTATTTGATAAACAAAACCATCCATCATGGGTTGAAAAGTGTCACATTAGGAAGCAGTGATGTTGACATCATTATGTTAGAGATGGTGGCAGGGTCCTAAATCATTTGAGTCAGGTTAGTTTATCTAACGATAACACGAGGTAAGCTGATTTGTTTGGTCTTCGTGTTGTTAATCGTTACTTGTTGTGTGTCATCGTTTATCTATTGCACAACATATCAACATATTTTTTATGTTAACATATAGAATTTTTATTTCAAATAATTAATAATTCATAAAAGTGTGGTTAGTTTCGTCAAAATCATAAACCTTATGCTTTCACCTATGTGTGTGTCTTGTTTTCTGCTGTGCCACTCCTTCGTCCGAGAGACAGAAATGTATTCGTAGAGGTCCTATTTGAACCATTACGTAAGAGATTATTTTTAATTATATTACCATTTCCATAAAACAAGAAGTGTTATTAATTAATTTATTGTTGATAAAAATTAATATATTACATTGAATGATTTCGACATTCATATTAATAATATGCTATATATGTTGGGACTTAAGAGAACCTAGCTAATCAGAGACCTAATTAGATTTAATGACTAATTGAAAAAGTCATTAAACCGTTTTGTAACTTTTTCTATGTAATGAAACAATTCAAAGTTGGTTTGAATTTTTCACCATGAAATCTGATTTCAAATTCATGATTTTAAGAATTACTTGATCCATCATTTATATAATGCTAAGAATATTATAATCCTAATATTATATATAAGGCTAAAAGCCCCTTCTAGTGTATACCTGCCTCGTGACTTCATGGAAGTCACTGGCGTTTCTTGTTATTTTTTAAGTAAACGACCGCATCTCTCCCAATTCCTGAAACAACCCTTCTCATATTCACATATGTCTCAGCTTTAGTTCCAGTCCCCACTTGTTTACAGTTGTTTCCCAGACACTCGTCCATAAACACCCGACCCAGCAGTATGTAGTAATATAACTCTTAATATTTGTGTATACCAGTGTTTTGCTTGTACTTCATAATAAAGCTTTTCTTTCATTTCTTTTAAAATACTTTGCTGATACGATACTGAACGATACTGAACGATACTGATAAATAGGATGATTTATTATAGGAAAAAAGTTCGCTATCATTTCTTTTAAAATACTTTCCTCTACAAAGATTATTTAACTCATCGATTCAATTCCGTGCTGTGGTACTGTTCGTGAATAACTATTTTCCCCGAGCTTTTGTGCATTACTCTATTTAGATTTTTCTCCGTGAATAATGTTTCAAAATTATTTTCCTGTTTAATACTAGCAACCCGAACTATCCTCCGTTACGAAATAACTCCTCCAACATAAAACTAGCCAGGCAAAAAGTCGATATAGAGATCTCTATAGAGATTGCACCTGTGCATTCCTACATACCAGGCTTTTTTTTTCCTTTCCTCCTGTCATTTCTGTTAAGGCTATTGCCCTCACTTCCATGCCTGTAACTAACTATAACTATTTTCGCACCTCTACTTGATAAAAGTTCAGGGACTGCTTTATTCCTAATTCTCATACTTAGAACAGTGAGTGGTCTCCAGAGCTGGGTGGATAAGACATAGATTCATATCCATGCATTAAATACGCGTGCGACATGGCAGCCGTTCGATTCACGAGGAACTGATTTTTACAGGGTTTATCGACTATTAGAGGAGTTATAGGGGTTAGTCAGCAGGGTTTGATTTGCTTATTGAAAGCTTACCTGCACGTTCTCGAACAGTTGTTCTTGGATTTTATTCAACCTACTTTCGTAGAGGGACCTAGACTTCCTTTGTCTTCTAGACGGGTTGGCCCCCCTCACACTGCATTCGCCCAGACTTCATCAATGTTTGAGGACCCGTTCCGACCAAATTTGAACTCATATAAGGAAATCAAAAAAAAATTAATGACTTTGAAATAAAGGCTGAATTATTGGCATCTAACAAAAAGTTAACAAACTGTTATATTTTAAAGGATTAATTAGTGTTGGCACTTGTATATTAGGATGATTTATTATAGGAAAAAAGTTCGCTAAATCGAAATCTTTTTATATATGAATAAACACTTCATAACACAGAAGATTTTATGTAGAAAACCTTGCATTATTTTCCATGCTAATCAATAAAATCTAGTCTGTTGCGACGATTTTCTAATTTTTAAGTCAGTTCGTCTCATCTGGTCAACTTATTTATTAAAATGTCGTTTCATTTGCCGCCACTACGTACCCCTACCTAGGTCTCCCTAAGTAGCAATATGTTATAATTTTCCTCATTGTTCACCCAAAGTAACAATAAGGTACAGTATAAACAATGCGCCATATTATCAATCTCCTCCACATGGATGATCATCATTTTAATTGCTGCTGGCACCTTAACCATTACTGGTTAACCTTAATTAATTACCGGATGATGAAGGCAATGATACCGACAAAGGGATTCAATCATCATCGGTTACAATTCCATTAATAGCTAGACTCCCAAATCCAAGAGAAATTGCTGGCTTGTAAATGCAAAAGATTTTGTGCTATTATCTACTACTTTGCCCTTCAAAATATTAATAAAAAAATCCTGTTTATTATGCTTGTCAACGGTGACTGTGCTCGGGGATTTCCTTGGATTGAATTTCTTTAAACTTAAATTTGCATTAACGAATCCTATTGTTTAATATAGGCTAAAAGAACGTTAAAGCTCACCTATGTTATAGCTAAAAATTGTTCTACATTGACATATAGCTCTACCAATACATTGATTACATATATTTGGCCCAAATTTTTTCTTGTTTAGTCAAATATCGATTCATAATTTGTAATTTGAACACAAAATCTGAATTTTTAATTTTCTAGGTGTTACTTCTAATCAAGGGAGAACTTGTATAGTACACTTTGTCTGCTGAAACATTAATATTCTCTGTTATTCACTTGCCTACAGTCCACCATTTGGTGGTGACCCTTGTTATAGAGTTTGGGTGATGATGATAATGTCTATATCCTTTGTAGGTTAAAATGCAATGAATGTGAAGAGATCGTGTTTTTTTTTTTAGGTCTAAGTTTAGCTAATTGATGTGGGTTTAGTGTCTGTAGTATACTAGGCTTATTAAACCAAAAAAAATCGCTGCCCATTTTTGGCGTAGATTTTAATGATCTATGGCACCTGCCAGTTCGTGAACTCTATGAAGTTTTGTAATTGTTCGTAGCAGTGTACTTGCTTGTAATGTTCACGTTTCGCCGAAAGTTGGAATAGTTCTCCAATCGTAAGTATAAACGAATACACCTGATTAATGATAGCAAGTCGCTACCCGGCATAAGAAATACACCATTTGCAGGTTAGACAAAATATATTGATGGAAATGGTAGAGATAAGGCTTACCTGTCGACAGTAGGCCGTTATATTCGATATCAGCTGAGCGCAGAGGCCCACAACACGAAATAAATATTCATGGCCTATGGATTCCTAGCTGAACTACCGTAGTTCGGCCCTCCATTGTTCTCTTGTGTCGTAGCTGTGCTGGCTGTAGCGCCCGTCTCCTGCCACTGTTTCCTCTTATCGTTATCCACGTAATATTTGACCTTCTCCTATCGCCAGAAAAAAATATCTTTTCTGTAATATTACAGAAGAATTGGTATACTTGCCGAAACTGAATGTCGAGGCCCTAATTTCATTCGTATAAGAGTCCTTCGCATGGCTGCATGTATGCATGTATGATATACGATAGCGATTGTAAATACTATTCCATCTCTATGAATAAGAAACTGACCTACGCGGTCATCTTTTATATCGTTCCTTAACTTGTCATTTTTTTTCTTTCAAAACCTCTTTATTAATAATATATATACAATGACAAAAATAAATAAATAAATTTGGAATTACAGCTGTCTCCTCGTGCTGCATTCGCAGATGCATATTAAGGAGTGCATAAAATATAATACTTTCAGATTGTTGTTAATAAGTCCAATACATACACTCACTAGGTGATGAGGCTCACCTTCAGCTTGCTCACTTGTCTTTTTTTTTTTTTTAATTTCAAAACCTCAAAATATTACAATGAACAAAAAATTATATAGAGATACAAGTTGCTCCTCGTACCGCGATGCACTGATGCATTCGGAGGAGGGCATAATATAAATAGTAAATAATAATCTGTAGTAAAAAAGTCATAACAATATACGCAACACTAGGTGATGAGGCTCACCTTCGACTTGTCACCGAAACCAAACACTAAACACTAAAAAAACAAAACTAAACAAAACAAAACCTATACCTAGAACCTAGGACTAAAGCGTTCCAGCCGCGACAGCGTCCTGCCATCGACGGGGGAACGGAGCGGGGGTTATAGTGTTAAACACCCGGTTTGTTAAATATTGTAATGAGTCGAAAAATTTGATATGTCTACGCTGGATGAATTGCTCACTTGTCACTTCCCTACTTTGTTTTATATACCTATTATATCTGATTCCGCATCAGGGTGGTATCAGAGACACCCGGATCGGGATCCACAGTAAAAAACACAATGTTTAGATAACTATTTAATGAATTGTACAACAGTACAGTACGCCAGAAAAGAAGGGGACTTCCTCAACATTTGGCCTACACTTTACCAGTCACCTCAACGGAACCTGGATGCCCCCTTCCAATTGACAGTTTTTGGGTGCCCCGCTAGAAGGCGCTTTTGGGCGTGGTCCTTGCATCCGTACTTGCTGGTTGGTTATATCTGCCGCCCTCATATAGGGTCGGGTCTTTCATTAAGCGCTTTCTATCTTTAAATTTAAATAAAACAAAGAGTGTGTGAGATATCATCGATATTTTTTATTCGTTTGAAAGGCCTATCGATTATGTATGGAATATAACTATTCCTTGTGCCGTGCTAATGTCTGCCGCGGCTTCGCTGGGCGGCGCAAATCCGAAATGTCCAATTTTCCATGACTCTGGCGCATAAATCAGGCTGAATTTGAACGATGGCATGGGTTATGTTGGCTTTGAGGACCGCTGTGATTTGTGGCTTATTCGCATAGACCTTAAGAAAACCACAAGAAAAAGTCTGACGGGGTTAAATCGCATGATCTCGGTGGCCAGTTCACATCACCTCCACGTGAAATGACCATGCGCTCAAATCGCTCATGCAGAATGTCCAATGATCTGTGTGGCACATAGCGCCGTCCTGTTGAAACCACATGTCGTTGGTTTCCATATCATCCAATTATAGGCCTATAGCGCTCGCCGTTGACGGTGATGGCCTGGCCAACGTCGTTCTCAAAGAAATATGAACCGATGACGCCGCCAGCATAAAACCCACACCAAACAGTGACTTTTTCGTGATGCATTGGACGCTCTTGGATCTCATGTGGATCGGTATCGTCCCAAATTTGACAATTTTGTTTACTGATGTACCCATTCATCCAGAAATGGGCCTCACCGCTGAAGATGATTTTTCGATGAAAGTTAGGGCCAGTTTCCAACTGCTCCAGGGCACATTCAGCGAACACACGTCATTGTCTATGGAACGTTTACCTTCAGCTCCTGGGTCAGTTGAATTTTGTAAGGGTGCAGGCCCAAGTCACGACGCAAAATTCGCCAAGTTGTGGTCTGCGAACGAGTTCTTATGAGCGACGTGAAATCGACTGCCTCGGATTCTCCTGCACACTCTCACGGATAGCGGCGATGTTTTTGGCAGATCTTGCGTTTCGTCGACTTACAGTTGTTGTTTGATTGTTTACTGAATCAGTGGACTCAAATTTATTCACCACACTTCGAATAGTCCTCTCGGTAGGACGGTTATGGCGACCGTAAAATGGGCGAAGTGCGCGGAACGTTGCCCAAACAGAACACCCATATTGATAAAACAATTTTATCATTAGCACGTGTTGTTGAACGCTATATCCGGCAATGGTGATTTGGCAAAATAGACTAAATGAATGACAGCCAATTCGACCGATGCAGCTTTAACAACATGGCCGCTATCAACTGTCAAAGTTCGTAAGTCCCTATTGGAAGACGCTTTATATATATATATATATATATAAAATTTATTTTTTCAAAAAGGGATTGTCTTTAATATACAGTTAATGTAAGAAAAAGGGTCATTATTTCTACGAAACTATGCTGTTATACGTTAAGCTTAAAATATTGCTATACATTTTGATGTTGCAAGGTACTGTGCAGTAATGAAATTTCTACGAACCTATGTAGTTATACCTTAAGCTTAAAATATTGCTATAAATGTTGTTGGCCTAGCAAGCTACTGTGCAGTAATGAATATACACATAACCCCTTAGATACACATGTACCTTTATTAAATCCCAGGTGCTTCTTCTTCTGCTACGATTACAGCAACGGAGGTTATCTTTCAATTGTGAAAATCCAAAAATAAAAATATGTATATTTCCTTAGCAGTCTTATTTTTGCATACATAGCCCCTATGTACTAAGACTTAAAGCAGTTTAAACGGTATAGCAGCAAGCTGCACCTGCTACATAAAGTGTCACGTTAATGGCACTTCGTCTTAGGTTCGGTTGGCACCTGCTTCTCAAGCACTATTCTATGGATCCAGCTTTAGTTCTGTTAAAATGTTTAATTTATCAACTCGTCGTTGGTATTCTATTGGCTCGTTTAATGTAGTATTTTCTATTTCATCCTGAACTAAAATCTTACATGTGTTAGCGAATATGGTATTGGAAAATAGGTTCATACATAGCCTTAAATCGAAAATTTGAATTTCTAAGTTCAGTTATTTGAAAATATCTGTCAGAACTAAAAAAGCTTATCGCCAAGACCACATATGATTGATGTATGGTTAGTGTTTAGCTTAGCAAGTGATGTCGACTATACCTAATTTCTCTAATATATGTGATCTTTAATACATGATATGGTATTCATTGTACTTTATTTATTATTAATAACACGTTTGTACATAGTTGACCTATTTTTTTTAGCTTTGTCTAATTAATTTACATTGACATTTCATAGTCGTTATAAGGGATTATTACCGTGTAACTACATAATGAGGTAATCCATTATGTTAATAACAGAAACATAATTTTTTTCTAAAGTGTGCATACAAGCGCTAAACATGATTGGGGTCAGTCAGGCATTGACCTAACCCACATAGGATATTTGTTGTGGAAGCGTTTGTTTTGTTATTTTCCATCAAGTTATCGTGCAACACGGAGAAGTCAACAACTTGCATGACATAGAGCGATTCCTAATATTATCAGTTATGAATATCTATTTCTATTTACATTCACAACGGTCATTGTCTTGAAATATTTTATGTTTTTGTTTTATAAAATAAGGATTTTCTCTAAAAATCTGCCATGTTGAAGTGAATCTTTGAAAGATAATACGCTTGCATTTGTCAAGAAGTATTTTTTTTTTTTTTTTGCAAAATCGCCAGTTTGTTTTTAAAACCAATAGCCCATTTATTTGTAACGCAGGATCATACCAACACGGAATGTTATACATCTTACTGCAAGGTAGTCATTTAATTATTTTTCTACTGGTCATTTGGTTGTGGTATGTTATTGATGTAATTAAATTTAAAGTACAGTGCAGTGCCGATTATCCAGGGGTGAATTAACTGTGGGTAGATTATTTGGTGGTTTCGAGATATTTAGTGTTTGTTCTTATTTATTTCTGTTCATTTTCCGATTTACAAAACACTTATCTGCAATGAAGGGAACATTGACTAAAGAAAACAATGTTGATTTTTCAAAATCTATATCAACAATGCGAAATTTACAAGGATACGGTATTGTTTCAAGACTGGATGGAAATGAATTCCGAGGTACCGGTCTATCAAATTTCTTCTAATAACGAAACAATTAGCAGGATGGTATACCCTGCCCTTGCCACAAGCACACAGTCTGTAATGACAAACGTCTTGAACCAAAAATGAAAAAAAAAAATTAATCACATATTTAATACAAAGAAATTTTGTATATTTCTAAACAGATATTCTTGATATAAAAGTCAGTTTTAGGTTACGAGCTTACACCAAATTAATTTAAATAATTGATATTATAACATATTTATAGCTGGAGGGGTGGGTTAAATAATATACACTAAGCACATACACCTGTCTAAAGTTAAATGATTTATTTATTAGATAAAATGTATGTTAATAAAAGAATACACACAATAGCTTCACTACAGTGTACATTAATAGATAAATCTTAGATTACCCCAACGTTGTATGAATCATTGAAGTGGAATGTTGACTGAAGACAAATGATGAATAAACTGATTGTTGATAGACCACCTGATATGTTTATCTGGTTCCTGACAGAAAGTGACCCTTGGATGACTATCCCAGAGACCGGGTCCCTGGGGAGCTGTGCGAGTCCCTGATCGCTGGATTGAGAACTGGTGAAACTTGCTAGAGGCCAGAGGCTCTATTTCGATATATTTGATTGAAGGTGGCTGTAAAATGCTGCTTGGACTTCGGGTGGTAACCAGCTGTACAGCTTTAAGCCAAACTGGTTTATTACCCTTTTCTTGTCTCGTTCAAAAAACATGATAAATCCTTTTTTTTTACAAGGTACAGAAATTGCCCCGCAGGCAAAGCCTTAATAAAAAGTTCATGTTTGTCCGCCTCTTTTAAGCATGGAGTCCACATTACTTTTCTTTATTATTTCCATATCGCGAGATGAAGGGTTGAACGCTCTATACAGATGTATACTATAGAGATAATAGACCTCTGCGTTTATCTTTGCCTGGAACATGAACAGAACCTATCCGCTATATTACGTCATAGTATGTCCTACATTTCCCAAATTTTAACTTTATTACAAATATTGTGTCCTGTTGAGGTAATTTAGTCCAGTGAGTGTATTTAGTTTAGAAGTAATGAAGCTACGAAGTACCGTTGAATTTCCTAGTGATTCGATACGTGGTGGCGTTGTATGGTATGTTTAGAATGGTATCTGTATGTCTGGCTATTCCTAATCGCTCAATGTCGGCGCCATTTGATCGAAGATTACGTATCATTGGCCCGCGAGAGTAAGGCAATCATTGTTCAGCAATTAGTGGAATAAAAATATCAGGTCACATGCATGGTTTTTTTTTTGCAGAGGATAAGCTTCTTATCGCTGGTGTTGAAAGGAATAACATCTTACCTAATAGCCGTATAGAGTGTAGCATCTTGGTACAAAATTTTGCTACAATCTATTTTCAATGAACAATAAAACGGTCTACGCGAGGAAGTTTTTCCTACAACCTGATGTAACTTTGCTTTCCACTGAACAAGTTTTTTTTATTGTGTATATCACTTTGCAGTTGCATAAAACTTGTTTTCTACTAAGGTTTACCTCGTTCTACCCTGATAACCATTATTGAGTCGAATTAAAACTTTGCCAATTTAAATAGGATAGGTAAAAAAATGTAATTTTTATGTGATTGAAAATAATTTTAATATGACGTGTTTTTGTCTCCCAAACTACAAAATGAAATTATTTCACTCTCTTATCCATAGGATGATTACAACCCTGTTAGACGATCATAACTAAAAACATAATAAGAAATGCAAAGACCATTTGGCAGCGATCAATGTATACTCAATTAATAATTAACGAAGAAAAAATCGTAAAGAAAAGGGAAATTAGAAAGCACAAAATATAACGAAACAGACCAACATCAAAAGGCTCGCTCACCCTTCGATGAACAGGTCAGGATAGAAAAATAAATGTCTGGAATAATGTGATGTCATGTCATTCTAGTGTCATAGAAAAATGTTTTTTTTATGTTCCTCACAAAAAAGTCACATTAACATCATATTCCCAACATTAGCTCAACCAAGCTTTTTTTTCTAGTGGCATGATGTTTTGTAGATACATAGTTAATACCCTTAATTGTGTGATACACCACATTTGTTTCGTTTTTTTAACATTTAATTCATAAGGAAGTTATATTATATAAGCAAAACGTTTATTTAATTTGAATTATTTTATCAAATATTGTTTTTACCGTTTTCCACTTTTCTACGTGGATTTTATCTATTTGATATTGATTATCATTTAAGTATTAACTACCAGTTTTTAGATATGAAAGGAACTATACAAGCCTCCATTTGCTCAACCAGCACAAAAATAAAATTGTCTATTCCGTAATTCTGTTGACCGAACAACAGTTCGAAAATGTGATTTTTGTAGTTACGATAACACTAACTTTCCCATGTTCAAGTATTACAATTACAATAAAATATAATAAGAAGATACCATTGACACAAATTTCTTATAACTGTTAAGTGAACAATATATTAAAATCGTAGCTTGTTCGAAGCCTGATCTAAATGCAGTGGCGGCTGTCAGAGGAAGCAGCATATGTTCCTTTATCAGCTGACCACGTGCCCAATGGTATATATACTTGCCTTGTGTGGGGCCCGCCTCTTTATTTCTGTCACCATATAGTAACTCGTATATCTCGCCTCAAGTATAAATTGGCTTAATGAGAACATATTTTTATGGGGCTGTTATGTATAATGATATAATGAAAAACTTCATTCCCAGCAATATGGTTAGTATAAATAAGTATAATTGCTGAGCCCGAAGGGAGCTCACCTGTCAATCATGTGCGGGTGATCGTCTATGTACACGTTGACAGACCGGGTATACGGGTCGCAAAAATGATTCAATCCATTTAAAGGTATTCTTCAGGATATCATGAAACAGGCTGATTATGTGTTATTTGACATACAATTACGAGTTACGGAAGAAAAAATGAAAATAAAGGGTGACGCATCGCGGTGTTTTATATAAATATAATCACTTTTGTGTAATTATTGCCCCGCACACGTTGCAAATTATTAATCAGGGAGTCCCCATATTTAATTTGACTCAGCGTGGTAGGAAAATAATAATTCATCGTGTCGTCAATTGGAACTGTCATGGCGAAAAAATCCACGGTTGAGTTAAAGTTACGAACTCAATGTTAATGTTAATTAGACATTGAATTCATTAATTGCTCCATTAATGGAAAAGGCCGACTTTTAATGGTCAGTTCAATGAAGGTTAATCCCACTGAGTACACATTCGTAGGCAGTTGTGTGTTTTATAACTTTTCGATATATATGAATGATATAGACATGTAAGTATTGCCCACTGAAGGAGGGGATCTAATTTCATGCAAGTGGCTAAATTTTTCATGTCATCCCATTATTAAATGTAACTACAGTGTAAAATGTGAATCTCTAGCTTGATCATCAAAAGGCCAGAATAGACAGACAAATAAAATTATCTGTAGAAATAGCGATCAAATATAAATTTATATTTATGTTGTAAATAAACCCTGGTGGATACGGGAAAATGATCAACACATTTCACTGAATGGGTTTGTTAAAAGTTGAATGAGTATATAAATAAGGGACGGCAAGATGAGAGGCACGAGGCCATAGCTCTTGTTAGAGACAGCTTTAGCCAACGAATATGATCGATATTATCCATCTGAATGAACAAGGGCCAGGCCAGCAGCTACTACACACTACAGGAGGCAGAACCCATTATGAGTCACTGTTATTTGCAGGCACCGCGACACCTCCCTACGTCATTCAACGTACCTGCTATCTCCATGCTTCATTCACCTTCGCTGCGTATTTACTCTATGGATTTGCGAGAAACCTAGCGTCATTCGGGATTGCCCAACAATACCCAATGGCTATTAGTGACAGATCTCCCCGAAACTGAATGAAAGTAGATAAAAACGCCCAATCCAATCCAATAACAAAAATAATTTTGGTCAACTGATTAAGGAGTTATTTGTTATTTAATAGGGTATCTATTAAAATGTGTTAAAATGTTTTCATTAATAATGCGGTATGGGTTTGATGGTATTTCTCTTGAATGACTGTTTTCCTATTTTGGCCTAGAGTTGTTGACAGGAGTGGATACATATTTGTTGATTATCAAATTCCATGCAATTATGCATATACATCAATGGTGGCCATGTGTTGGTAAAACGTGTAGATAAGATGCTTTAACTAGAGTAAGACAATAAAGTCAAGTCGTTATAATTTTAATCTTTAACTTTTTTTCATTATAACATACAATGATAACTGCTACAAATTTGTTTTTAATCACAAAATTTTGTAGTCACCTCAGTCGTTGGTTAACTTTTATTTCTAAAGTAGCCTGTTACTATTTATTTGTATATGTATGTAATGTATTGTTTCTTTATTCATTAAAGCTCACTTACATTAAATTTAGGGCTGAAAGGGCTTTCCCTATTGGATCATAATGAAATGAATTCACTTTACATTTAGAGATTTGAACCCAGGAATTTATGTTTGTCAAGAAGTTGCGCTTATTAGAACTGTTTCCTTTATTGGATTTTAACAATTTAGTTTTTGTAATAATTTTTAATGTACTTCCATTCCAACGATTTGATCGCTTTGTTGAACACGAAGCCACACAACTGTAATCCTATAACGTAGTGAAACAGTTGTATAGAAGTTAAAGTTATGCACGAATATTATAGTTGTCTGGCAACACAATTTAGTGTTTTTTCTTGCCTCTCTGTATGCTAACTTATATATTTGGCTATTCCCTTGCTTATTTCTCTGCGATGATGTTAGTAGTAGTAGCTAGTTTAGCACCTTACGATGGGGAAACCCATACGGGTTGGTTTTTTTTTTCAAATTTGTTTTTGTAGATTTGTTTACTAAGATAGGGAGGAAGCATTTATATTTTAATTTATTATATATGTACCATAACTATTTAAGAAAATATAGTAAATATTATGCCTATCTGCAAAGATTTTTTTTTTGTGCATTTGATTGAAACGAAAACTAAATTACGTAATTAAATCGCGTTATGCCTATCTCTAAGCAATTATTGTTTTCAGAGTATTTTTCGGAGCTTTGTTATGTACCGTATAAATATAACCAAACAGTCATGATTATGTACCATGTTAAGTACATTCTAAATTATTATTTTTCTTAAGTTTAAACTAGATGTTTATAATAATAAGTTACCAGACCAGTTAAGGTCACTTCTAGGGAATAACTGACACTTCACGAGGTTTAAAATCATTAATCGATTCGCGATTAGGAAACTGCATTTTTGTACCCTGTAAAAGCCAAGAGGTACAAGTAACAATTCAATAATTCTGTGAAAAAGCAGTTTAAAGTTGAATCATTTCGCTAAATTCCCTGAAAATCTTGTATGTATAATGCTTATATTACGGCTTTAGTGTATATCCCTTCAATATTGAATTAATTATTGGAATGTATTAACTATCCATAACCGCACTTAACTCTATTTTGTTAAAATTCAAGTTGTTCCTCACTTGTACTCCCATATACTCACACCCTCATTTAACGTTTGAGGTCTTTTGCTATTCAAAAACGCTAAAATCTCTAACATTTTACCGCTTCAAATTTGTGAAGATTGGCATAAAAAAATTTGAAGGTTTTTTGCGGCTATCTGCCTATCATACCAGTGTGATTTTCACAGAAAGTCATAAAATTCAAATAGAACGTTCTATTCCAACGAAGTAATAATTTCTGACACTTACTAACAACTTGCTTCTTTAATTACGTTTTTTCATGTTTATCATAAATAAATTATCAGAAATAGGAGATTTTTAATTAATTGTGATTTAAATTTTCTAAAAATGTTGTTCCCACGGAAAAATAGCCCATTAAAGCAATTACTTTCTTACATAAATAAATATCCTTTGTTATTTAAAGTTAACTATATATGTTCGCCTCAATTAATTTAATGTAATTTATTAGTACGCGTGATTGAATGGCGATAGTACAGTGTCATTATCACTTTGTCATTGCTTAAGTTATTGATTGCTATTCAGTAGTTGGCAGGCAATTTATCAATAAGCACATGTGAAATATCCCTTGCTTACTGCATCTGATCTAATTAAATACGTTCACATAACTGTGTAGCAATGTTTGATGGCTAATGATAGGGATATTTATTTCGATTTGTGCATAATTGTTTCTGCGATAAGATACTTAGTTAGCCTTGTTTATCCATCAGAGTTTTCAAAAACAGCCTCGCCTGCTGATAACCTCATCTCTCTCTGACCTGCGTTTTTCGATATCGTGAATATTTAATCAAACTATACCTCCTCAGTTCATTTTTTATTTATTTTGCCACTTGTTAAGATTTTACCTACTACTACTACTAGGATACAATGATTATTGACTTCTTCTATCTCCATAAATATTCAATAAAACGTTGACCTAAAAACATTGAAATAGAGGAGGTGATTCATTTTTTTTTTGTGCATTTGATTGAAACGAAAACGAAATTACGTAATTAAATCGCGTTATGCCTATCTCTAAGCAATTATTGTTTTCAGAGTATTTTTCGTTGTTTTTTATTTGGTCGTTTTGAACTGACCTCTTTCAGGATTTTATTCTATCTTGATACTAAATAATTAGTACTTGATACTAAATTTTAATTATTTTAGTGCCAACGAACTCTCCCCTCCCCTCGTCGATTCTGAAACATTCCTATACAATTGTGTAATAAAAGTAAATTTATGCATAATTTAAAAGATTAGAAAAATTATCAGCACAATGGCCGTATAGTCGGTTATAACGAATTTGTCTGATTCAGTCCAAAGGCAATGTGATTAATACGCCTTAATATAATTTTGTCCAATAAGTAGTCACCATAAATAACAAAATTGAAAAGAGTAAAAGTTTGACAGTTATGATTTTTAAAATTCACAAACTTTACCAAAAAAAAAATTATAATATAAAAAATTACCAATAAAAACTTTATTAACGTTTTTCTTGCATATTCTTCGACATTAAATTTGTATGTACATCTTTTGATGTTATTTTTTGTGTAGCACTTAAAAAATATTCATATATAATATATTATTATTAAAGCAAATAAATAAAAATTACTCTGAGAAGCTTAGGTATTTGTCAGGGATCAAACCAAGATATTATACTGATTTTGACTGTATATACTGAGGAATATGTGCTGAATTAGTGAAAAAGAGTCGATTTAGTTGCTGCCTGCAAATTGGGAAAACTAAGGCATTTGATTTGTTTGTGTTTCCTGTTATGAGAATTCTTGTTTATTTATTTTTGTGGAAATGCAATAAGTTTCCAAAAAAGTACGTAAATTTTATCTTTTTATCAAATGTTGGCTTATATAGGCTAATGTTACAAATTTATATGAATCAAGGTATCTGTGGGAGTTGAGAAGGGATTGCTTAGAAACTAAGTTTAGCTTATCTGAGTATGGTTACGAACTGTTTGTATCACACTAGTGGTTAAAACTTGGTAAATAAATAGAAGTACACAAGTTGAAAACAGATCTTTAAAACAGATTTTTTAAAATAATAAATATAAAATGTTTTTGGTATGCTTCCCTATGCACAATTAGGTTTTTTTATCATTAGGATGCTTATTTCTATTTTAGAAGAATGAAGAACTAAAGATGACCGCTCAGATAAGGCGACAGGGCTTTTAGAAAAATAAATAACAGTTGTGGAAAGACAAAAAAGCTGTAACCTTCTACAATCCGGCATTAACCATTTAATAACATTTTTCTATTATAGGCTATATATTTACTATACGATATTTTGACGTTTATGTTGATCCATTAAGATATTAATTTCTAGATCTCTGAATCAACTAGTTTGTGAACCAAAAAAGGGAGAGGCCTTACTTTTATTCAGTTCTTTGGCTTCAGAGCCGAGCCCACTCATTTACTCCCTTCGTGATTCATTTTTTTTTATACATATTAAATAATGTAATATAAAATATTACATCCCTACTGAGTCAGCACAATGATCTACAAGATATAATGACCTGAGATAAAAGAGTGCCCTGGTTCACTAAATAGGCGCAATAATCTTTACCATGTCCTGAGCGTCTGTGGCTCTCGCGCTCTTGGTCAGCCTCCGTTGGCTCTTATCCAGTGACGCGGCTGACGGAGGA
Organism: Acanthosoma haemorrhoidale; assembly: GCA_930367205.1. Lineage (NCBI taxonomy): Eukaryota > Metazoa > Arthropoda > Insecta > Hemiptera > Acanthosomatidae > Acanthosoma > Acanthosoma haemorrhoidale. The sequence goes on along the minus strand of OV884012.1, from coordinate 111,345,587 downwards.
GCAGGGGGACTTCCCAAGACTCCGCTTCATCTTTTGCATGCGAGGGAGGTAACAACCATGTGGACATGGGAGGTCTCAGGGCTGTTTGTAAATACTGTATTAATGACTGAATGAAAGAAAACTGTAAATATGGTATGAATGAGATCATTTGTCACAATTACTTATAGCCCAATGAGGCAGATTGTAACTTTAGCATCATAAAAATAATCTTTACTCTGATGCAAGATGTTGTATTTGCATATCTGTGATCAAATAGACGTTAATATTTTTTGAAAATCATTAGAATTAACGAATGCAAAATGGACTTACCTACGTACCTCCACTTAGCCAGAGCTCCTTTTCCAATGTCCTTCATGCCGTAATTACTGCACCGCGATTTAAAAACTGGATTATGCATCGGGCCTTAAGGTATCTAGTTTTGATAAAATCCAGTTTTAGAAACGCGAAATTTGGAGATACCACAGATCTCCGAATGAACCAGTGTGTTTATGTTTACAATTAATGGATAAATAGCCTTAACTCCATGAGCGCTGTTGTGTTTATACCTGAGTGGTGGGGGGTGGGTTGAGGAGGCGCGGTGGAGGGGGCAGGTGGGCCGGCCAGTGAGTGAGTGATGCCCTGTAGGTGAGGATGCCGCCGCCTCCTGCTCCGCCGCCAACGAGGCGTTCCCTCTCGGAGCACTTCAAACTCCCTTCCCAGGGCTGGTTCGCCTCCCTGTCGAGGCCCATCAAGAAGAAGTTCTCCACCAGCCACCCGTCGTCGCTGCCTAGGAGGGCAAAGTCCGCATGGGACATCACGCCCAGCATGGTACATGTCCTCTTATCTGTGTATTGTGTTATACCCGCATCTCCTTATCAGTGTTCAACATGTCACTTCAATACCACGGAGCTTATAGGATCTAGCTCTTTACTCTGCTAAAGATGTGAAAACATTAATGTTATAGTGATAGTGTTTCCTCGTGGAAAGGTCCGAAGATAAGTCGCCTCGCAACTAGATCAAAGATTTTAACTTATTTTCCGACCTTAAATTATTCTGATCAATTACAAACTATTTTTGGTAAATAGAAACGAAATAGAAGGGCAGTAACAATATAGAAAGATGTATCTGTTTTAGTCTCTTAAATAAATCGATTTGGTATTGCTTACGAAAAATATTCCATTTTATTTGTTAATCCATATTGGTCACTGAAAATATCTTTTCAACAAAAAAAATAGCAAAATCGTAACTAGGCGAGTTTTATATTTGTCTCTCAAAACATGTTTTTTTTTTTATTTTCTTCGAAATTCTTTATGCTTGACTGTTTTTAATGTAACCTTGTAGAGGAAAATAAAATTAGTACTTGAATCGAATAGCTTCTGCCTGGTGGGACTTGGGAAATCTTAAAATACAGCGAAACGGAAAAAAAATCATGTCCCTAATTAAATAAACCAAAGCATCATATTTCGAGGTGAAATCAGGAATATACTTGCACGCGAAAAACGATCGCCCCATAAAAGCAGATCCTCCTTTTCATCTATGTGAAAATATTATGTCTAAAGATATAAATCTACTAGGCCAGGCCTTCGTGCTGGGTCATCACATTTCGTATTTCTTTGTTTCCTACCTCTTACCTTTTGTTTCAACTCAAAACCGCAAATTCTTCATATGCAAAGTTCCTGTACCATAACACTCCAATGTAGCTGATAATGATGTACTGTTTCTCGAACAACCGTTAAACGGAAGAGCCCAAGTGGTCAGTTTCTCGCCAGATTTTCTCTAACCCACTGCAGGGAACCAAACGTACAGTTAAAGACACTCGCTTTTGGATGGGGCATTTGAAATATTGATAGCATTACTCCTCAACCAAACTACACTAATAAGCTGTTTGGTTGTTTTCGAGGAGTTACGGTAATAAAAATAAATTTATTCAGTGCTGTTAAGACGACACTATGACAGGAAAAACAACTTGTATTCAAATACAAGATAACACGAGGCTACATAAAAAATATGTTTACAGCTTGTGAGAAATCGACCCACACTGCATTTGTGAGTCATGTATCACGTTTAAGAATGCTTTGAAATATATTAGGAAATCAGCAGCGCTGAGCAGTGTTAAGGCTGATCCGGGCTGGCTAAATTGTTTTGTAGGCGGTCATCTATTTAACCTTGTAGTAAATGATGATGATAGGTCTTTAATTGTCCTCCCTTGCTGCTACTAATCATCTGCTGATTCGGTATATTTTATTTAATCATCCTCAGTTTCCGTCATAGTTATTCCAGTTCGTTATTTTAAGCTCTTTAGAATTACAGCTCGGCGGTCAGGCCACTTATTGGAAGTCACTCTTTGAAATTTTCAAAATAAAGTATATTTTTTATCTACATTGGCCTCTCATATTGCGCACTTAAAAACAACTATACGAATTTTTCTTACACTATGTGTAACATTGTTTTTTTAGGGTTTCGTTGCATGTTTTCAAAACCAGAAATTTTCACACCTTGTGTTTTAATTCTCCCTTTTTCGGCCGACTGATATGCAGGCTAGAAATGATGACATGAAAAATAATGCTAACTTTATGAAACATGATTAAGAGGCATTAATTAATTAATCCCATACTCTACCTTATTGGGACCTACTAAAATTAAAAATGTTAATGTCATGATTAATAATATGTTTTGTCTTATTAAACTTTAATTATATAAAGTCATTAAAACCTTGTTCACAACTACTGCTCTTATTTGAATCCTCAGTGCCTGGTGGAGAGATACACGTGCATTGCAGTCTTAATTATGTGATGCATTGCACTTGACTTGATTTCTTTCTTTTATAAAATGCACCTTTCAACATAGAAACATTTCTTTTCAAAAGTGTGACGATGGCATAGATCTCCAGCGTTATAAAAAAACTTGAGTTGGTATAACACTTCACGCTCACACACTCGTTCTGAATGACAGGGGGCGTAATTAGAAAATCGTGTTTATTTTCGTTTAATGAAGCACCGTAGGGATTGAAAACATAATTTTAAACCAAGGATCTCGCAAATTACCCCGATTTAGTGTATCCGTAACATTTTTCACTAAACTTTAGATGAAATTGTTCCTAATTAAACGTTTGAAATATTAAATATAATTATGGAGGCAATCAGATAAAAAGTGCTTTAAAACAGCTATTAAGATTAATAGGATAATAAAAGTGAACCAAGTCATTACCTATTAATTTAATTTTAAAAATCTCCAACGTATTCTGGTTTTGCGTTAGGGACCTTGAGATGAGTGAGTTGTTTCTATTTTCAAAGGTTCATATTTACATAATTATGGTTATTACTGATCACGTGAAACTACATTCCAAAATAGTGAATGTAAGCTCAAGATACCAAATATATATTTCTCATTTTAGTTTTAAAACATTTACCTAATTACTATACTATTTATATTAACTGTCATGTCGTAGTTAGACAAGAAATTATTTATCAAAGAATGTAATTATCTATATCTCGTTTCCATTATTAGAGAATCTTACATAAAGACCTGATGTATACATAAATGACGTGTCAAAACGTCCATTAATAAAATGAAGTAGAATGTAACAGTTTTTTAACGACCCTAAGCTTATTCCCGGCTCTTTTTCTCTGTATATTTGTGTTTAAATACTCATTGGAATTATTAATGTAATGGCTAGCAATATGAAGTTTGCCTTTTGGTTTATCATTGGGACAGGTGATTGGTGGGGTGGGGATGTTATAGGGTTTCTTTTGAAAAGAACAAATTACCATTTCGTGTATACCGTATCCCTTCTTTGGACTCTCGTCCTATCGTTTTCCTGGATTAAAAAAGTACTTAGCATTTGAAAATAATTCATTTCAATCCCCTCTAACTTATGGTGGTGGTGAAGTAACAACTCGTAGCGTGATGAAACATTTTTTGTTTGAAAAGAGCTGTTTACAAATTTTTTATTGTCAGGTTGTTAACAATGTACGTTTCTAGTGTGCTAAAAAGAACGAATAGGCCCAAAAAGAATAAAAAGCCTTGAAGAAACATTCTGTTTATTACGTGCCTTATGTACCCTGGCAATGTTGACACACCTATGTGATATCCTTGAAGGTAATTGTTCTCAGTATAAGCGCTGCTGTTTCTTGGTAAGTAGAAAATAGGTGTTTTCTTATGATCAATTATCATTATTTCTCTTCTTTTTTTTCATGAAAGGAATTTACATTTATTTTCCCACGCCTAAGTGTAATTGTTAGTACACCTACATAAAAAAATTATTTAATTTGGCCTAGTTTTTAAAGATATTTTATTCCACAGTAACTTATCCAACCACTGTAATCCCCTAGCATAGTCATTGCACTGCCCCACTCATCCCTATAATCCTCCTTGGAGACTAAAGCGGCAGTGGCATCGTGACCTGTTATAAATACTTGACAGTGGGAGCAATGGCCAGTTTCTTCAATCATTTCCTGAGCGAGATTTTAAAGTTTATTTACAAAAAATTATTATTTTGGTTTATTCAGGATAAAATCTACGAATTAACAACATTTTTGTGTTAAAAAAGAAAAGTGTCAAAATGATATATGCTATTAAATTATGTTTTAATCTGAACAATAAAACTAGAAGATAAAAATAGGCTCTTAGACATTGATTCATTCTTTTTTATAGAACTCATAATCGATTCCATTCATCCCCAAGTATTAGATTACTTCAAATTTAATTTTCATTTGTGGCACTTGTTTTAAGTAATTTTTTTTTCAATGTGTTATAACTTGTAGTTAGCATATTCTCTGAAACCCCAGTAGAATACTTACTAGAGTAAATAATATTTCTGATCACGGGTATTTCATAAGAAACAATGTTTCTACCTGGAACAGATAACCAGTTCATATAATAAATAAAAAAATATGCTACGCGAAGACCTGAGAGCAGAATGGGTTGTACACAAATAGTATATTGTGCAGTTCGTCTATTCCTTTTCTTGCTAGTTGTCATTTTATATAATTATTAAATGATTGGTTTATTTTTTCCATGTCCATATTATTCCCGTTCCGTAACTATTGACTATGCAGCTACAACCCGTGTACCTTTAGAGCTCTAATTGATTCTAACTATTACTCGAGTCGACCTATCACTAAGTGTTGTTCATCAAGCTTTAGCTCAAAAATATCATTTTATTGACAAGATATCATTTAACAGTCAACGTTTCGCATGTTGAGGTATTATTAGGACTCCACTTTGGTCTAGAAACAATGTATGCACAAATTTTGTGTGTTAAGAAGTAACATAATACAAATAATAGATTTAAACAACTTAATACTAAACTTTTTAATGTTATATCATATAACTCATTAAAATATATTATTGGTATTATATTATTGACGTTTCTTTTAAACGCGCCAAATTTGTTTATATTTTGTTTCTTTATTGTAATGATGTATATCTTATACATATTATCTTGTAACGTTGACTGTTAATTTTGATGATATATTGTCAAATGAATTTGATGAATGATGTATTGTCAATAAAAGAATATTTTGGAGAGACCAAAGATTGATAAAGTACCCATAGTGCTAATATCTTTTAAAAGTAATAATAATTCTATAATAGAACTTTATTGTGCAATAATTACAATCTGCCTTTTATAAGGCAATAATAATACTTTTAAAAGTAGAAAAGATACATTTACATAAGTAATATTTCAGTACATTGAAAAATAATATTAAAGAATATATATTTAGTCAAGTCGGTATGTTCCAAAGTTAATACGATTCATATCGTGAGTTTTGATCGGAATATGCACTCTTATTTCATTTTATTTCCATTTGCATGGAAACCACAACATTTGAAGTATTCAAGTGTTCGGTTAGCGTGTTGTGTTGAGTTCAGCAATATTCTCATATGAGAGAGGCGAACTATAGGTTTTTGCGGTAAGTCCATGCTATTAACTTTGACATACTGCATTACGGTGGAAAAGAAAAAAAATTAAGATATATGAAACGATATCGACAAAGGAAATAAATTGTATTTATTTTGGTAGATATAAGGAATTTATTTATAAATGTTTATGATGATAATTTAACTGACATAATGAAAATATCATGTTTCGTAACATTAAACAGCTGGCTTAGCATCTTTGTTTTACTCTAGATCGAATATTTGAGAAATAAAGTGGTGTTCTATTATTTAAATCGGAAAGATCGCTATACAATTGGTTTTGATTGGCCGCCCGCCCCTTAATTTGAAAGTCACAATGGAGACATTATTATGTTTATAAACTATTTTTAATGAATATACTAATTTTATACTAATATTTTCTAATTATTATATTATTAATGATTATAGCATTGATAATTATTAGTTGTGGTTAATCTAATGCATGTGTTACATTTAATTAACAAAAGAGGTCTCGGAAAAACTATTGACCACTATTGTAGTTTTTGTTTGCCAGAATTAAATTTATTTATTTGTACGGTATTATTTATTATTCGTGAGGGACATACCCCCAGAATGACGATTTGTATTCTATTATAGACTGACATGTTTTCTGAAAATAAACCCCCCAATATCGTTATATAATCAGCTAGCGAGATTAAATATTGGCACGTCTGTCGTTCGACATGGAATAGCATAGTTTAAAGACTACGCGCCCTAATCGGATGGAGATCGGGAGGTCTCCCTCTCAGGCATAAGGGAGAGCAAGATTTGTCGCTCAATATATTTTTCCTTTATCAAACTAATTATAGCGAATCCTCAATCCGAAATTGAAATTTTTTTGCTTCAGGTTTTTTTTTTTAAATAATTTTAATGTTGAGATCCCCGAGTACAAGTATGATCAACCAACATCATCTAAGTAAAGAATATTCTATAGTACACAGTAGTATCCATCTTCACCTATAACGTGATAAAACGCTATATTTCTCACTCAACTAAGTCGAAATTTAGTTCTGACGTGTCCCTTTCATTTTTTGAACTAGTCGGAAAAACAGATGTTGTCATTTTCGATCGATGATTTCTCTAACTAAATTCATCGTGCTTCGTTTTCTCTCAGTTGAGACGTGATGTTGGTCGATTGGTGCAGATGAATTTATCCTTTTCGTGCCCTTTGTACCAACTGCCGACAGAAATAGAGACGATGCCGTATGCACTCAGACATGAGAAAAGGCCAGTGGAATTGTCAAGTAGCATATAAAGCGAATAAAGAGCAGGGGCGTGAGTGGCTATTAGGACCCATCTGCATTTCCTGTTCACTATTTGCATCGACTCTGGCCCTTCTTTGTACTGCCAACCAACGGAGAATTTCCGCTTAGGTTACAATAGCAAACAGCACCCATTTACAAATAACAATCAAGCTTCGTCACCAATACCAATTGCTCCTTTTTCTCAGTTGATTGGATTTTGTTCATTTCTAAAGAATCTACGATCTAATCAAATAGCTAAACATAATTTCTATAAATAAGAATTATTTTTTTTTTATAACTCTTTTATTTTTTTCAGGTAAGTGACTATTGCAGTATCCCCTCCCCACTGGTTATTGTCTGACTCATGGTATGTACATAGCTTATTTTATTAAATCGTCGTTAATTTTTTAGTAAAGCAACCGTAAAAGTAATCCAATCTGAATTTGGGGTTTCTATGTGGTGTATTTTTTGTTTAATATACAACGACGAAATTATGTTAAGCTAAACTTATAAAAAGTCCTCCCCCTACCCTTATATACTAAGTGACGTTTATGCCTTTTCAAGAGAGTGATCAGAATTTATTTAAGAATTAAAGAACGGATTATTTTCAGTGCTTGAGGGCGTTATAGACAATAACGCTGAAAGAGCTTTTTAGTTACTTAAGCAAAATAACTTATTCGATCTCGTTTCTGTCAATATTTTCTATGTTAACATTTGTATTGCTTGTGATAGTATTAGATGTTTATGAAATGATATTTAAGGTAGCATATTCTGCACTGTCGTCGTATAGTTTTCTGTTTTGCGAGAGGTTATTAGCCCAGAAACTTGTTTTTCCCCCCTATTCCTTTGTCCCGCCTAGCAGGTGTATTCCCATAGCACTTAGCCTAGTAGTTTCCCCTCGATTCCTACCAGGTTCCTCTCTTGGCAGTCCCTATTTCTTCAATGATGTTAGGGACCATTCCCGTCAAGGGATGAGGCCATGCCGTCTTCTTTCTGATTGTGCTTGATAGGTCCACTTCACTTATCGGGTAGTGAACATGTCCGACCACTTCAACTCAAATTACTCAGAACAGTCCTTGTGCCTTCCTTAGTAATTTGATTAAGGCGAGATTTCTTCTAGGTTTGATCATTGTTCCCCTTGTATTAATTGTCTACATTACCTTATTTAGACGTTACAAGAAAAACAAACAAACTATTATCCTGTGATTAGACTAGGTATCCTATAAGGAGATCCTTACCAATGTCCTTTCCGATGTATACTGATAAGATTTAAATATGGTGGCCTTGGACTATCACTTTCTAATCCATTCTTTAATCTTTGTTGAACGTTTTTCTTTTCATCCATTTTTAAAAATAAAAAAATAATCTTCCGGCCACTTTTTCCTCTCTATCTGATCATAGGAGTTCACACTCTTGTAATCTTATAAACAAATAATCAATTTCGTTGCCTGAAATTCTTTCATTTCCTCTTTTTTGCAGACAGGAATGTTGAGTTTTCAAACATTACTTTTTGACTGATTTTAAGGAAAATTTCTAAAAGCTTTGATGCTAAAACAGTTAAGAGTAAGTCGTTAAAGGAAGGGTTTAAGACTAGTAAAAGGTCCTATTCGTAAATAATGATTTCATTAGATATACTGTTTCATGATGTGAAATCTTTGGGATCATATCCCTAGACAAGAAGTGATTTTTAGGGTTTCATTGCTTTATATCAAAACTAGAATCCATTATATTTTCAGTCCTGTCTGCCTGTCCGTTCTGATAATTTTCAGTCCCATAGTCGAGCTAGTGATATGAAACTTTTTGCAAAAATATGAAACGTTCTTGATTAAGCGACAATAGTTAATTACTTGTTCATAAAAACAAACGTATCTCGTAGGATCATGGGGATTGGAAGTATTTACTTTCATTATTCTAGAGTAGGATATCAAATATACGATATTGACGTTTTGATCAATAATATATAATTTTTTATTTGCCTTTTAGAGTTTTTTATATTTCAAATAGCTTAGCTATGTTGTCATCTAATATATGCCCAAAGGAAATGGTTGGTTGTCTGTGTAAGTATGTAAGTATGTTGAATTATTCTACCTGTGTAGTTCAGAAGAAAATATGTATTATTCCGTACCACTGACCTCGTTCGTTTTATATCGCAAGCTGGGGATTTGGCAAGATAGTTCTGGCGTCAGTGTTGTGATGACGTCACACGTTGAAGACAAGTGGCTCCATTGACTAGAGCCCAGCAGGCTGCGGTGACGTCACTGAGGTCGCTTGAAGGTCTGTCTGTCTAAGAAGATTGTCTTCCTCAAGACGTTGCTTCTCGGTATTTCTTCATTAATCACGGTCAATTGTGTTAGCTGGCCGGTAGACGTTTCTGAGAACTATTTTGATACGCGGATGAACTTTTTTATTTGTAGATTGTCACAACTTCAGGTAATGAAGATTGTATATTGGCTATATATACATATATATAGTGCCGTATTTTTAACTAGCAACGATAAAACGTGTTAGTTGCATAAAGTTTTAAATTTAAAATCAAATTTCATATAATACTGATCTATTAATGATATTTTATAAAAAAAAGAAAGTTGGGATGAGATTTTATTAAGTTTAATATCGGGACGTATTATACAAATAAATGATTAAACCAATATCTTAGAGCAGTTAAGTACTCAAGATGCTGATGAAACTACATTTACTTGAAGTAGACCATGATACCTAGATTGGTGTCTCCTTTATGAACCCTTCAACGAGCTTACCATTGAACCTAGTCAAATAACTAAAGAGCAAGGGTATCAATCTGGTGTCGTTGGAGGTCGTACAGTAATTGGTTCTGAAGGGAATTCTAAGGACACCGACATAAACTGAATCGCTGTCTCTCCCTTAACAGTACCAGTCACTGCCTGGAATAATATATTTTATTAAATTATGATAAAAGCTCATATGTTCATTCGAAGTGGTTCAGAAAATATAAAATTTATAATTACAACTCATAGAAATGCAGTAGGCATCGAATACTGTATTATCTACATCCAGTGGCAATCGAAATCTATTTCGATGCTTAATTTTCCCGAACATTCGATTATACAGATTGAAACTCAGTGGTTTTATTTTAGAAGGAATTTTGCACTTCCCTGTTCATATTTATTTATTTTCATTTCTCCAGTAACCTCCATTTTCCTAACCGTCGATTAGTCTACAGCATTGAATAAACCAATACAAAATTGGTTTGATTTTCTTCAAGATGAAAGATGAATTTGAAACCAATCAGAATTTCATTACATATGTGTTTTCATATATCTTGAATTTAATGAATATGGGGGTTAAAATTGCTCTTTTGTAGCCTCGATACGCCCCCTGAAATGCGGTCGAGTATCCCCCTGAAATGCGGTCGAGTATCACCCTGACCACTTTTCTTAAACTTGCAAAGAATATTTATAAGAATGTATAAATAATTATTTATTAAAGAGAGACAGAAGTTACAGCCGGGATTTGAACCAGGGACCTGTTGATAAACTATCAGACGTACATCCAGCATCATAGACGACTGCCTGTTGTTATATAGTCTACTTAGATTTGATTCTATTTCAGATGTGTTATAGAATTGAATCTACTTTTATACTGCTACTACTTGTTATAGCCTGTTGACGTCGACTATTGGCATCTCTTAGTGGAGTGAGAGTGTAACGGAGGTGGAAAATTGAACGCTCCGCTGTCACCTCTGCTGTAGTTGGGGGCGGTTGTGTCCGTCACAGCGACACTTTCAGATGGAACATCCAACAGTTTTCTCCTATTTTTCTTTGTCAGACACACTTGGAATAATGTTATGTTAGATGATGTCGGGTCGTCACGAGGGGGTGCCTAGTTACCCTAGCCCTAGTGACGAACCCTCACGTTGATTAGGCTATGACCTGGACAATTGCTTCATGACGGGTCTTACTACTTGTACTATCTGACTGCATATCTGATAGGTATGTGCCCCGACAGTGCACTATGTTCAGGAGAAGAGGTATAGGGTAGGTATTGTAGGTAGTTTATGTGGTCTTGAAATGGCCACGAATTCACTCTCGGTACTGAGGGTAGGCGAAAACCGTCCACACTCCCAAAGGAGAGTGTGACCCGGAGAGAGAGCCAGTCTGGATCACTGGGGGAGACACTACTAGGTAAAGTTCGTAAGGCCCCAGGTGACCGTCGTCCGCAAGGAAGAAATCGCTAGTTTTAGCGAGACGAAGGCAGAGAATCCCACTAGGAAAGTGGGGTTTGATAAGGCCGGACTAAAACATAGCTAGGTTAGGAAAGAGAGATGCAGAGGTTTTCATAAATGAGAAGGCCAAAATCTAGAAACATCAGTGCAGCTGCAAGTACCAGTCCAGAAAGCCGTAGTTAGAATTAATTATCGGCTAAAACTAGGGGGTATATATAGCCCCAAGTAGCCAATGGGCTGGGGTTTTATTCTGGCCAATCGCGTTCAGCCAATAAAGTGAGGTTTTATTCTGACCAACCAAATTGGAGGGTTGGGTGACGTTTGACTGTTCTAGACCAGGACCCTCCCAACCCCAGGCCTCTGACTAGTTTTTTGCAGCTGCATCTTTTATTGTTACAATATTAACACGGATATGACTTATGGTTTGGTAATATTATTTACATTAATTTACAACATATTATCAACAATTTACAATATATATACAATAGAGTATAGTGATTTATCTTATGTAGCTAGATATAGTCCGCTACAGATGATATTTCGTCTTTCTTCAAATAACCCGTTATCGTTTCGTTTTTCGTTCGATTAGCACACTATCGCTACCAATTTTTTTTATTAAAGGTATGAATGAAAATATATGACAAGATTCAGTCAGAAAAGCAGCAACTTGCAAATGGGACAAAATACTAGTAGATGTTTACTTAGTTCTAAGGTTGTCTAACGTGATACAAACAAACAACCCACTTAAATTTAAATAAACCTATATTGTTACTCCTTCTTTTCTCTGGTTGATTACTACTGGTCCTTTTTTTTACGTTTCATTCATAAAACTTCACAAAACTTCAACTCCATTCAATCGTGTGATTCCGGTATAAAATATGATCAATGAATTAGTATGAACCAGCTGATCAAAACGTTAATCTTATGTTAATGCGATTTTTTCTTTGCTGAGTCTATTGGGGATATTGGTTTAGGCAACATAGGTGTAGACAGCAATGCATAATAATAGCGTTACTATTTTGCTTTCTTATTCAGCACGGCAACCCCTTACTGAGTTTGGTCCTCTTCCAAAATCCTCCGCCAGTTGGCACATTGCAGTTCTGGTGGTGCTGGGCAGTTCCTGGGTCCGATATCAAGAAGTCTCGCCCTTTCTCTTCCTGTGCTCTACAGCGCCTCCGACATCATTGTTTTGAGGATCTCGCTGTCGGTAATTCTTACAACATGACTCTCGTCCATGTCGTTGTAGAGGTTATTCAGGTCCTGGTTGTTTCGTCTTGTCCATCTGATTTATCCTCTTTGACAGAGCCCTGCATTCTTCGCAGAATTGTTTTTGTGGCAGCAGATATTCTTCTCCCTATTTCTTGCGATGTGTCGTTCTTCGCTTTCTTCCCTACAGGTGGTCATCGCTCTTTTATAACAATGAGAATATTACATTGCTATAAGAAAATACTGTATTAAAACATTCACATGCATAACCGATTTTCTGCATTATTTAGACTTGATAATTTAAGATAATTGAAGCATAAGGAACTGTATTATTTCGAATGAGCCGTTGCATACTTACAGTATTTTTTTAATTCCACAGCATGAATAGGAATGAGGTATTTCTATTATTTACGGCATCTAGGTCGAATGAGATCACATTACGATTTAAAATGCGCAGCGACGGTGACTAGCATAAAGTGGCAATGGGGTTAAAAAAAAAAAACACAGAGACAAAAAGACGCGACTATTTCCTTATCTCATTAAGCAAATGTTTGTCTCGTTTTGAATAAATTATAAGGAATAAGTTATAATGTTTGTCTATTTTGCGTGTCTCTCTCTCTCTCATTAGCATAGCAAACGTGTTTAAGTTTGATTAGCTTTGCTTTATCTTTAACAACGTTTCACCGATGAAAAATAAATTAAAAAGTATTAAAATACAGTGATTTAGAGAATGTCTTGTAAGCACAAAGATTAGAAGTTGTAGAATAGATTTTAAGTTAATAGTGAGTGTGATTTTATAACTTATAAAAAGTAAACAACTTAATAGTAGCTCTAAATAGTATTCTAGCTAGCGTTGTTGAAAAGGAAACAAAGGTTTTAAAGATGATTCTATCAGTAAAACCTCAGTACACCTGACCAACTGCAGTGTCAACCTCGGTAGGGTATGTCCCTTACAGAAAATTCATGACTCTGATTTTTTTATCGCCTGATCGTATAATTGTGCTTAAAAATAGATTTATTTATCGTTGGGGAAATTCTAATATCTTTTAGTAAGTATTTACTTAACTCACCCTCCGAAAATTATGATCATATATACTGTCGAGCACGCCCGCTGGAGAAGGTCTCGTGACTTAGCCACTGCCAGGTGGGTGTCAGAAAGAGATAAATCTGTGGTATTTGACCTTTGGTGGTGGCCTAGTCAGGGAGTTCTTTGATTTGTATTAGTTGATTGATCTGACATCATAAGATCTTAAAAGGCGTGCCCCAACTGTGCACTATGTTCAGGAGCAGAGGTACAGGTTAGGTATTGTATATAGTTTACGTGGCCTTGGAATGACCACGAGTTCACACTCGGTTTTTGAGGGTAGGCCAAAAAAACGTCCGGATCCCATTGAGGAGTATGAACCGGAAAGAGCCTGACTACTATATACGCTACTAGGTACACTTTGTTTTCATGGAAGGGGTCACTTCCAAGGATATGCCAGTATAGTAGACAGAAGCCAGGAATCTCCACTGGGAAGGTGTTGGAGACTAGCAGCCCCGAGATTAAATCTAGTGGGTGAGGATTATAGAGGTAATTAAATAAGAAAGCCAATGTTCAAGTAAAGCAGCAAGTACCAGCGCAGAGAGAAAGAGCAGTGTTCACTTCAAGTGTCTGATTCCGGCTGAATAAATAACTAGAAATTTCCGTTCTATACAGGCAGGCAGATTTCTGCGTAACATGCCATTCTCGATGCCACTTCAAGCATAATATTGGAAGTCCCTCCTTTTTTAGTTTCCTCCTCAGTGGAATAGTTATCCCGTAAGGAATTTTCCACGTTCTCAGTAATGATAACAAGTCATGAAGTTTCGCCACTAACTATGGCATTTTAGCAAAACGTTCTATAAATATAAAATTAAAGTACATTTAGACATTGAACATTTAAGTACAAAATGTCGTGTACTTTTATTGAGTATATAAATTACCTTTTCTAGTATGCTGTATTTCCTTAACTATCGACACAACATAAAAAATGTATATGGCCAGTTTTATTAGGAAATTTCGTGTACTTAAATTTTTAATATAGTATACGTTTTGGTAAAATTACTAGTTTGTGAAGGGTCATTCAACCATGACCAATCATCAAACCAATGGTTTTGAACTTGTAGTCTCAGAAATCAATGATATTTGTATATTGGTAATATACAATATTAGTTAAGATAAAGCAAAATTTCAGATTTTTCCCATTTTTAGTTTTTGAGTTTAAATTTAATAAAACAAACAAAAGTTGATTAATTGACACGTTGAATGTTTCAAAGCTTATAGCTCCATAACAATTTTTGCCCTATAAATCTCAAAATACTGCCATTCTTTCCAGACTTTAAGGGCTTTAAAGTGATAAGTTACTTAGCTTTACCAAACCTATCTTTATATGTTTCAAAATTTGCAAATAGTTATTTTTTTAAAAACACAAAAACAAAATTTTGAATTTTTTTCAAAAAATATGTTACATGAAAATGTTAATAGAACATATGTGCCAAATTTCAGAATGGTATTCCTAGGGGTTCTATTATAAAATAATATAGTAATAAGTTGAATGCCATAAATTCAGTGTATATAATTTACAACGTTTGTGGTGCTATGACGCTCTTAAGTGATTATACTCGTAATTAACTAGTTATGGCTGCTTCATAAAGATAAAATACGTTGTTTTCTATTTAAATAAGGTTTCTGTACTTAGGCACTTTGGAAAATAATTGTATTTCAACTGCGCTTACTAACTACATTGCGTCGTAATTTTATCATACAAGTGCATTAAATTAGTTATTCATTATTATGCACATTAAACTTTTCTGTTCTTTTATATTCAAACTTTTTTTTTTAAATTATTCAAGTATACGAGTATATTAGTGATATGTCAATTTGAAACCGTTCTGAAGAGAATGGTGCAAGTTTTAGCTTTGTAGCACAAATAGTATTTTAGTTACCACAGACTTTAGAAGATTTAAAAATAAAGGGAAATGCTGATGCTTATTTGTGTTATTACAAAAAACAAAAGTGAAAAAAAAAATTGAAACTTCCTATTTTTGACCAAATTTATGCATAGAACATAATTTATTTATGTGTAAAACATAAAGTTTCGCTCATTTTGAAAAGCCTTGAGCCTTAAAATTATTTTTATTGAATTACCCTGAGGTATTTGAGAAAACCCACAAAAAATACCTTTTCACTGCCCCTCTCCACCTCGACTTAAAGTTTGTGGTATAGGGCTCCCCCCCCCCCCAACAACTGTACCAAAAATCATAACTACACGATTTTATTTTTTTCTGATCGTCATATTTTGGTCTTCGTTGCCAGTACTACTAACCTTCATCTTCCTAGTGTCACCGTTTATAGTACATTTTTATCTAGTTCCTGTTAATATTGCTTCCATTTGTACAGTCATTTGTTTTTTTGTAACATGTTATAAGAGGGGGCGGGGTTGAATCTTGTGTTATATCCACATAAATTCAGGCATGACCTGTATGACATGTTTGGTATTAGTCTCAGTATTAAATGTAAAGGCTTAGAAGAAGAGGTCAAAAAATTCCGTAAGATGAGTTCTCCCAAGGCAATATAACCGGTCGGCTGCGGTTATCGGAACTTGGCGAGCTATTCAGCAAGGATTTGCGCCAAGTCCTTCCTACTTCTTATGTCCTCTCTAAGCATTTCCTTATTTTTCGGACATACAAATCGGTTTTTTCTCTCTCATTTTTAACATTTCTAAAGGTTACATTTCTACAATGTATCGATACCATTATAACTACACTTGATGATGTTTTATGTCTGTTTGAAGGCCAATCAATCCATTAAAAACTACTAAACCGATTGTAGCTAAACCATCACCAAAATATTTTTGGAATCCCTTAAATGCCATAGGCTACTTTATATACGGTATTTATATATTGATGTAAATGGTTTATTTACGTTATTTAGGAAAGTCTCAATTGTTAATGAATGGTCTAAGTTAAGATAGTAACGTTCTTAATTTGTAATTGAGAAAATTGTATTATTTTTGAGAAACAACTATTTACATTCATTGCTCGATACTTCACTTCAGGTGTTTTACATATATCATACCTTGAATTTTATATTGTAATTAATATTAAAAAAGTAATGTTGTCGTAAATAATCATTAAAATGTTTATTTTATTATATATTATTTAGTATTAGGTTTATTTTTATGATTTTATCGCGGATATCTAAAATATTTAACACAACGATTTTCGAAGGAAATTTAAAAGCTTTTTAACTGCCAGAGGGTAACTACAGCTCAAAGCCAGAGATAGTGTGGTGAAAATCGGGTTTCTCTCTCAGTAGACATTTCTTGAAAAAAAAAAAGGAATCATTTATAAACGATAAACATTGGTTACTGCAGCATATTTTTCGCAGTTTTTACGAAAAAACTCATGTTTTTTTTATTGATCAAATTTATCAAATGGCGGTTTCCCTGCTAGCGAAGCCACGAACATCTAAGGCATTGTAAATCCATACTACGCTATTGATACCCTGGAAGCTTTAGGATTAATGCACGAACTGTTCAAATGTCTGCTTTATCTTCATTAATAACGCAGTGACATCGCCTGGTGCTGTGAAATAAAAGCACTTTTGAAAAACAAGTGAAAAGACCCTCAAGCACAGAGTTGCTAACCACACATCAAACATATCTGCCCCATTGACGTCATTAATATACAAATGTAATTCCTACAATAAATACCTAAAGCACGAGAAGGATTATAAAATACATTAACAATAATAAGATAAAATACCCTCATCACCTGTTAATTAAAAATAAAATACAACAAGATGATCTTTGTAACTTTTGTAGTCTTAGTTTGTGAAAAAAAAGGAGAATGCTTATGTGTGCTTATTAGTCACCTGAATAGGCTGAGCAAGGTAATCGGTCAGTTCTGCTCTAATCGTAGGCACTTTCTGCCTAGGATTGACCGCATTAGCTTGATAACTAATTAATGGAACTCGGTCGGAACAATAGTGACTGCTTTCACTATTGATTTGTTTTGCAATCCTCTCAACTCTTTAAAGATTGAAAATCTCTCTTCCAGCCTCTCCCCAATCCTGTTTTTCCTCCATTGATTGGGGGGGGGGGTTGATATAAACTACTACCATGACGTGTATTGCTTTTATTCTTCACATAATTCGTGGCCATCCGGAATTTATCATCATAAGTACAGCCTTTAATTTTTCTAGGTTAAAACTGTTAGATTTCTGATAAATATTGTCTAGGTTTCTAAAAAATTCCAAAGTATAATAATGATAAGTTATTTATCTCAAGCTTCTAAAATCGTGCATATCCAGATATCCATTGGTAATGGAGTTACCGAAATTTTAATATTTTAAAACGTTTCGAGTTGAAGAGAGAGGAAATGTTCAAATCCGCGTGGATACTTATATAACTTTTTGTTAGATTACTTTACTGATGTGGCGTTTTATCTTCTAACATCATTCTTGTTGTAGTGAATAGATTTGACCATCAGCATATTTCTTGATGAGGTCAAAGCCTTCTTTCTTTTCTGGAGAGGCTAAGTTAAAACTGCGATTAGTGAGGAATTGATGAGCCTCATGGGTTGGGTACATGTTTGGAACCCAATCAGTTTTTGAGTGGACTCCCGATAGTGATTATTTATAAACTTCTTTTCGTAAGTGTTGCTTTTGAAATTTGTGTATTGAAGAACGCAGTCTGTGAAAAACTGTCCTTATACGTGAGGCGATATTGAAAATAATTATTTATTCATCCGTACTGTTATCCATGCATTCTGTATAAACATATGTTCTATACACCCTATATTATTATTATCTATTTATCTTGTATTTGTAAAAGTGTAGGTTTTCTTTTTAATTTAATTTTGTGTAATACTTGTAATAGTATATTTGTTTTATAGTCCTTTTTTTTTTTAACGGTTCATGGATTAATTTACTATAATTTTTTTTGGGCGGGGGTTTACCGTGGTTTACACTTAATTTTATTAAAATTTTTTGTAAGCCAAAATGTTATTTATTTATCTTTATCTTATCATAAGCCAATAAACTAATACTGTAGCAAAAAAAAGCAAGTTTGTATTGAATATTTAAATATTTACAAAGAAAAATAATAACACCCACAAAAAATTTTAATTATTCTTATTCAATGATTATAATAACCACCTAGCCGAAACTTGATTGCGTCAACTCAGAATAAAGTACATAATGGTGCACTGTGAATGTTTAAATGAAATTAAATCCTTCTTCCGATTGGAGTTTTCAGTCGATTGAAAAACAACATTTCCCGAAAAACAAATCAATCAAATATAATAAAACGAAAAAAAAAAGAAAGTAACAAGCCAATTGCACTAAAACGTTGTTTGCGCCACTTAAATTAGTGTAAAAGTTGTTGACAGTTGGAAGGAGGCTCAAGGTTTTAATCTATCCGGGTTGCCCCATTACGTGCTTTGTTTTTGGTGTCCGTTTGGCAGGGGTTAGTTTTTCACTTTCTGTGTTCCCACAGTGATTCCCCTTTTTAACTAATGTGTTTCCCTTATACCCTTATATGGAACCGGTTCCTCCTTTTCTCTTGCCCGCCACAGATCTCTTTCATGGGAAACTAATTTTGTGGGATCCTTTCTGCAATTGACCTTGAACAATATTTGTCTTTCTCATTGATTAGTTTATTTTTATAGCTACATTTATGCGTTTTTTACATGCTTTCATGCTTCAGGTTTACAATGTAGTATAAATATTTACAAAATTATAAATGAAATGATTTATTTAAATATGTAAAATGAAATATTATATAAGTAATTGATATAAGATGATAACTTTCTTTGTTTAGTAGTACATTGGAATTCAATACTTATTTAGAACAAATAGATGAAACATTATTAATGCAATAAAATAATGGTTACGTTAATTACTTTTTTAATTATAGTTAACCTTTAGTTTCTTAGCATGGTCTATATGGATAATGTTTATGAATTTGACTGTTGTGACAATGATATTTACAAATAGGTGAGATTTACAAATCAGTTAAAGGAGTTTGAAACATGTCTATGGTCTTATCAACTTATCAAGTTTATGTGTTTGGTCAATGTTAATTTTAAATTTGAATGTACCTTAAACTAAGATCTTTAACTTTTTATTGTCTTTAGTTTATTTTTTCTTTAACCAATATGGTTAAAATCGAATAGTTTGCCATATAATTCCTATTTAATGAATAGCTATTAATTTAACATAAGTACATATGAGAAATGTATCGATTATAATATCCACATCACCTAATTTTCCTTCACAAGGAAAGACTTTTATTAATAATATATAATATATGGAAGTAAATATATAAATTTTGTGTTATTGAGAATGAAATGTGATACAGTGGTTACACGCCTGACTGAACAGCATGTGTGCGTGTAGTGTAGTGCTCGCTCTAACAGTGGACAAATGGCACTTAAGTGATGAAGAAAATACTTGATAAGGGTGCCAATGTAACCAGATGGAGATCGCATGTACCGGTCCTACAAAAGGGCGGAACTGTTAGTTAGATAAGGTGGATGGAGGAGCACTGTATAGTAATGACCCAACTAACAGCAATCCGTTGTAACAAACTCCTGAGGGATCTGCTTCTGTAACCGGCTCCCTCGACGGACAGTCACTTTCTGTCCGCTTTCTTCCATTTTTCTTTTCAGGAAGAACTCCTTTTTCACTTGATATAAATGTTCTTAGAATTTCTAGCGGTTACTTAAAATTTTAATTTATAGTGTTGACGTTGCTAAGCATTTTTGATATGCTCTTATTAATTATTATTTATATGTCTTATTTCACAAGGTTCTTTTGTCACAATGAAATTAACGCACAATATTTAACTCGGAAGTTATACTACTACTCTATACAGGGGTTTTTCCCCTCTTAAACCGGAAACGCTCATGTTTTTACCCTGGAATTATTCGTCAATATATAATGTTTATCATTAAAATCGTGTTCGCAACTATTTAGAGTCCGTAATTTAATTTAAATCGTTAAATCGGGTATAAGATGATTTTTTTTAAATATTTATGATGCGATTTTAAACAGTGCTATTTGGACTAACTGATGTGGAAAATACAATTTTAATTTTAGTCACGGAAGGTTTAAAGTTCAATAAAAGATATTTAACTTGAAATGCTCTTAGGAAGGCTTTGATGTTTAATGGCCTTGGTAAACCTTGGCCTAGTTTTTCTAAAATTGCATCAAGATTCTTTGAATTTTTCACAATCTGAAACAGCTGATTTACCTAAAAACCTGAAATTTTATTTAGAGATTCCATTTAATCACCCGACGACATAAAACATATTAAAATACTACTTTAAACTTAATTAAGGATTATTATTGAATTAATTGCTTGGTAATGTAACTATTAACCCCGTGGTAACTTACAACATGTTTTAATTAATTAATGGAAAAAATCTCCTTTCCCCATAATCCGTATTCGTTGTTTTGAACTGTAGTTCTACAAAGGCATTAAAATCGTGTTCGTACCGTTAACGTATTTAGTGTTTTACGAAGAGAGATAATATTTTACATGTTAGTTTCATTTAATCCCCTAATGGTTTTAAAATAAAGTTGGGTGCCTATGGAAAAGTATCAATTGTCACATTCGATGATTCGCAATCAACAGTGGTTACTACCGTATGTTAGTTTTATTTAATGGCCTAATGGTGCTAAAATAAAATTGGGTACCTCTGGGAATGTATCGATTATCATATTCGATGTTTCAAAAACAACATTGGTTACTGCCATAGACTGCACAATTAAATTAATCAAGTTACACAATATCCCATGGATAGACAAGGCCTCCCCTTCAGAGGTTGCTGTATTGTTGCTAGATTTAGATGGTTTCCCTAGGAGCCTAATCCACGGTACTATCTAATTTCGGCTTTCAACTCCAGTTACGCAACTTCATTGCTTATAAGTGGATACTCTCATCCTTCACGAAAGAGAGGTACTTCGCTACGGAGGCGAGTGCTGTAACCCATTACTATCCTATCTATATTATGATCTAATTATTAACTATATGACTAGACCCTATTAAATTATGTAATGTGGGGCCTATCTTGTTAATTTATATCACATTACTCGCACGACATTTTTTTTAAGCGAATAGCGGGTTATTCCCCCCTTTTTGTTCATTCTGGTCAATTGTCTCATCCTGTTTCTCACAGTTACTCGCATCATGTTTCTTTCCTTTTCCCATTAACAGTTACATTACCTATTCAAAAAGCTGCAAATATTCCATAGTTAACAAGCCTTATCCTCATTACCGCTGTCAAAGCAAGTGTAATCCCATGTTTTCTAACTCGGCCCGATAATACAGGAGAGTTCCGAACAGAAAAAAATTTTCTAGTTATTTCTTAAAACTTGCATAAGGTGTGCATTGGATAAATGGATATAAATAAACATCTTTTCAATTTTAAATAAATGTTATTTTTTTTATGTGCATCTTACAATTCCTTTCATCGAATTCCACTGGATAAAATACTATTTCTTATCATAAATTCTTAAACAAGTATATAATGCCCCCCGTGTATTTTTAACCATCAGCTTATTTCGAGATGTTGTGGAGTATGTAAAATCAATCATTCCTTCAGCCGCTATCTTAAAAGACACATACATATGTATCGCGATTGCTACGTCCCAATTTCAACGTAGAGCCTCTTTGTTTGGACTCGGCAACTAAGTTGAATGTTAACGTAGTCTCTATGACGTTACAAATGACTCAGAATAAATATTTTGCTATTCGCGATTGTTCTATCTTAATGATGGGCATTGTTTGTTATAATCGGTGTATTTCTCTGTCCTTGTCTCCTCAAATTCATGTTACTACTACCCGATGTCTCACTAATCAAGCTTGATTTTGATTTTGAGTGCTCTAATACATTTACATAACTTGTGATGGTCTGTCTCGAATTTATGAAGATTTTACATAGTGTAGATTTTATGTAACATTCCAACAATAATGTAACATAGATTACCTTTCTTAGCAGAGAGGCTACCTGCGTTTGAAGTGCATTCTAATTTAATATCGAAGGCTGAATGTGGGGGGTTACGGAGACAGCCCAAGGCCGGATTCCTCGCTGTAATTACTGTAATAACCGAAGAGATTGCTGATGAGACCGTCAGCCACTTTCCCTTCACTGCAAACAGGACGAGGAAAAACTCATTTCTTAGATGTATTTATTACCTACTAACTGTTTGCCTCTTGGTATTCTTGGCGTCAAGGTAACGGTGTGTACGAGCCCAAATTTTAGGTATGCTAATTGGAATAAACTGGCTAATTATTCTTTATTAGACTTTTAATTTTTCATACCTATA
Source organism: Acanthosoma haemorrhoidale (assembly GCA_930367205.1). Classification (NCBI taxonomy): domain Eukaryota; kingdom Metazoa; phylum Arthropoda; class Insecta; order Hemiptera; family Acanthosomatidae; genus Acanthosoma; species Acanthosoma haemorrhoidale. The sequence continues at coordinate 111,322,678 of OV884012.1, read as the reverse complement.
ACCTCAATAAAAAGCTATCTAGAAGGAATGTATGATTAATTATTGATAAAACTGTCAGGTAAACCTGACATTTATTGACGCCCTGATCTTTAAGCGAGTACGATAGATTGGCCATAATTTCCTTTGAATAACTCCACTTAGAATTTGTAATGAGATTGCAATGTTTGTTTATATATATGGTGTGAATTGCTCATTCTAAGGTTGAGGGGGGGGGTTAAATAACAGATTTTACATCAATTACTCTAAATATATTAAAAAATAATATCCAGGTGTAAGCTTTTGTCTAAAAACATTTATTCAGCTTGAATATTAGTAATTCAAGAAAAGCTACGCTGAATTTCAACTTGATTAATTTATATGTTTAATGTTTCCATGAATTGATAATTTACCAACGGAAAACGGCTACCTAAACGACTTAACGGTGCCTGTCTTAACAATTAAAATGCACGCACATGTTTCACTTAACCTTCTGTTTGTTCAGTACTAATTAAAACAACTTGCAACCAACAAAATTAACAGTAATCACAGTATCAATATGACTGATAAAGACCACAAGAACGAAAACCTCTTCCCAATTTTTCAATGCATTTTTGAACCGTATGTCTTCTGGTTGTAAGAGAGCAACACAACCGCTTCAAAGAAGGTTTGTAGAGGAACCACAAAAGTGGAAGACCCACCTTGGTACCTAATTGGACTCTTGAAGGAAGGAAGTCTAGAGGGACCAGTCGAAAGGGAGTACCCTCCACAAGTACTTGCACTAAGTCAAGGACACGTTAGGTTCAAAGTGGGTCTACTCCCTCGAATATATTGTCACTCTCAGATCCCGTGCACAGCCTGAACTGAGGAAGTCGAGGGGCGAGCGGCCCCCATTGCCTAGAGGTAGTGTAGTGTACGCCTCACTCGTTACTGTTACAGGCCATGACACTTAAGGAGAATTATGGACTATTTCTTCTCTTTGCCGGGGAGTAGAAGTAGATAAAAATTTATTTTGGAGTCGCATTACCAGAATTGAGGTCTGTCTGTGTGCTTTTGGCTTGAATAAACCTACATTCTTTGCAAACTTTGCACTCTGATTGATGAGTCTCTATTCCCTTTCAAGTAACGAACAATCTAATCGTCTATCGTCGGTTCGTCTTCTACTTAACATAACTATTCCGCAAGACCTCGCGACTATATCGCAAGACCGATGAATTCCGCAAGACCTCGAAGTATGCTGATTAGGTTTTGGTTCAAATAGAATCCGAAAACAAATACCAATAGCCCCCCCCCCCAACACATGATTAAGGATTCATTAACTGCCAAAAGGTTGGATTAACCGGAGATGGAAGAAATACGGGGTTAACATTTTTTTTTATTACAAGTCTTCTTCTTTACAAGGTAATAAACAATTGAATTAAACAAAATAATATTAAGCCCGGGTTCCGTGAATATATTGAGAAGAAATTCTCGCCCGAAATTTCAAGCAGTTTTTCCATAACTTTTTAAAAAACTAACTTATGTATATCCAAAAATACAGTTTCGTTATATTTCATCTTATATGCAAAAAATGGTAACTGAGGATAAACAGATTACTTTTATTTTTATAATTATAAATCCGTGGTGCTGGGGTAAAAGGGGATAAGTAGCTGTTTTTACTACTTTTGGAAAATACACACATAATATTTATTGTCAAAATAAATCTGATTTGTGGAAATATTTAGAAATTTGTTTTTTTGTGTATTCCAAAAGTAGTAAAAAAAGTACTTATCCCCTTCTACCTTAGCAACACAGAAATATTAATAAACGGGTTGGGGTAAGCTTATTAAAGTTTCTGTAAAATTGATGTATAAAACTTATATATGTACTACCAATTAGTTTTCATTACTCTATCTATATTAATGTTTGAAATTGTTGAAAGCCTAACTAAATTATTATTGGGTTAAGAGCTGTGGAAATAATTCTCTATTTAATTACTTTGGTTGATGGTTACAATCCGATGACGATATGGAGTCTGTTCGTCTTAGCATTGTGACTAATGTTATCTCGATTTCTAAAACTGGCGATAAGTGAACTTTCACATAGAAAGGAATGGAAAACCCTTGATGCGATAGACAGTGAATGATGTGTTACTTTTAGATGCACTAGTGATATTGATACGCCATTATATTCCTCTATATACGTATATGTCTCATCCCTGCCCACTCATTGTCGTATTTTGAATTAATTACGGATAAAACACGTTGGGACGTTCCGCTTAACGCTCCATGGGTTTGCTAGAGTCGTTTATGCTTCCGGCAATCGCTTTTATCTACCTCGCCCGGGCCCATGGCATTTATACACTCTAAACTTCATGTCAGTTGGTATTCATTAACAAATAAATTAAAATACCCCGGCATATTCATGGTACAGGCAGCATGATTCTTGGTAGTATAAAAGTTAATTGGAAATTAGCTGATCCAAAGAAGTTTTAGAAATTGAAATCGGCATAATGGTCAGCTTCTGTATAAATTATATTCCTAAGCTACCAGTGCATGTAGCAAATGGACCGTTTAAAATAAATGGAGGACATTTGGATGATTATGCTATAAGTATTGCTAGAAATTCGTAAATATTGAAGGCATGAGATCTAGGTCGTAAGGTTATTAAGATGTACCAAACAAAGTTCCCATGACTTTAGTTTTATTTAAAAAAATTGCGATGCTACTAAGAGGTCTGAAAAGTTTCTGACCTAACAAAGCTTTTATTTCACTAGCTTTTATTATCATCTTCATGTTGAGGTCGGAAACTTTTCAGACCACCTGTGTAACCCATGAATCAGTAAGCAAAATATGTTTTGATTTTGGAATGACTTGATTGGAAGGATTAGAATATTCATTTGGAGAGCTGTTACGATATACAGCCGATATATATTGGTTTACTACAAGTGAAACCCATTCTAGCCCAGTAGTTTGTACAGGTGAAACACCTGAGGATAAAATAAGCATGAAGGAGCCAAGACTGGTCCATGGTTAGCAAAAAACGCCAGTGGTATAACTTGATTTGACAACATTATGTTTGTGCTGTTGTATTATACGAGGTTTGATCAAAATGTAACGAGAATTTTTGTTTATCTTAGATTGTTTTTATTTATTCATCAATAGCAATGTTGTCCCCTTCAAAGTAATGTCCCTCAGATATAATACACTTGGCCGAGCGCTTTTTCCAATCTTCGAAGGAATTTTCGAAGCTCACTGTTCGATATAGCTCTTAGCTCCTTCAGCGATTCTTCTTTTGTCTCATCAAAGGTGTCAAAACGTCGTCCTTTTAAGGTTTTCGGGGACCAAAAGAAGTCGCAGAGAGCCATGTCCGGCGATTACGGTGGCTGAGGTAACACAGCAGTGTTGTTTTTTGTTAAACAATTACGAACAACCAGTGAGGTGTGAGTGGGAGCGTTATCGTGATGCAATTTCCATGAATTGTTTTGCCACAATTCCGTCTATCGTGGTCTTATTCGTCGGATCGCTTCACGTTAACGGTGCATTACTTCCAAGTAATATACTTTATTGATCGTACGACCTTCTGGCAGCTCATGATGATGAACTACCACATTGCAATTGAAAAAACGAGTGGTTATAAAATCCTCTTTTTTTGATCAAACCTCGTAGATGCCCGTGGTGGTGTACAAGTGTACCAGTGTCTACCTTAGTTGAATAAACGTGAATGGGGCCGTAACAAGTCGTTTTTGTTTTTAATTATCCTCAAATATAATTTGATTTCTTTAAAATACAGATTTAGTAAAACAAGTACCAAAGAAGTTTAAGGAAAAAATCTTCAATAAGCGTTTTCTCAAAATCTTGTTTTGACTTAATGTGTTTCAGTTGCAACCTTACGATATCAGCTGCATAGTGTGTTTCAGTTGCAAACTTACGATATCAGCTGCAAGCGGCTCCTAAAAATAATTTTTTTTTTCGTGTTCTGAATGTATTAACTTTTCTACAAATAACCTCGTTATCCTCTTAATGGGAAAACGTAAGGGTGTTCAACTCGAACGGCTAACCTAACCAATTTGCCAAACATAACCTATCCTAGCATCAAACAATGGAGTGACAATGAGTGCCCCTTTGACGGTGAGACGGAAGCGTGAAGGGTTCCCATACCAGGCTGACAGTTCAACAAAACCGGTTATTGTAGGAACATAGATGTTGAATGGTGTGAGGGCTGGAATGGAGTGGCAATTGAGGACCAGCTGTCTCCAGGTGTCCAGTGTCTATGTTCCGGTAGATATATGCTTCATGTTTGATTATCATTTAATCTGCTTACAATTTTTATAGCTTCAAGCCAACACGAATCTTTTTATTACTTGGACCGGTAGAGTTACCATTTTTATTTGCCGATTAAAAAAAAAAATATTCCATATTTTTGATCAAATTTTATTTTTTAAAACATCTCGGTCACTTAAAATCGCCTTTTATATAAAAAAATATAAATAATTCTAAACCTATTGAAACCATCTGAAACTTTATAAATTCTTGACTTGATAAATAGGGTACTTGTCAGGAGATATTTCATAAAGGATGTAAAAAGTTGTAAGAATTGTTGGATGTCCTAGTGCTCTATGGTCCATGATTCTCTTAAAACTCATTAAATTAATGTGAAAACTAGAATAATGTGTTTGACTAAAAATACTTTTATTTGACAAATCTTCTGGGTCACAAAAAATACCCTTGAAAAAGTCATAAATAGCTAAAATAATTGGGAAAATATAATTTTGAAGTCGCTTAGAATTGTGATTTTCTATTGTTGCATCCCAAAAATTGATTTTCGGATGTCTTTGAAGAACATTTTTCGCCAGTCTTTAATGTGTCCTCAACCATGGGCGAAAATCCGGGCAAAAAGGGGACCGAATTTTTTTTTTAGGTTTTGCTGAATAGACTGATAATTTCAGATTGATTGTTACTTATATAGAAGAAGAGCATCTCCTATGGAATTGTCAAAGATGGAACATTTAAGTTGTAGGCAGCCTAGATAAATTATCTATTAAAAATATGGTTAGGCAGTATGAGGAATACTAATAAAATGTGTGGGGGAACTAAATCAGGAGCTGTACGTACTAAATGCCAAATTAAGGTATTTGAGGGAAAAAATCATAGGGTTTCAATGAAATCTTAGTAATGCTCATACTAAGTATTTGTTAAGTTTTTTTACCTGCGTGGAAATTTTAACGCAAAAAGACTATTTGTATTATACAAGAAGTATTATTATAATAAGACTATTCATTGCTTCCATATTCAAAGTTATGTGAACTATCCAACTACTAAAATAACGTGAATATACATTACCTATATATTAAAGGATATATTAAGAAACAAATTGCGACCTACAGTTTATAAGTTTATCTCGTGTAAACAAACAAACTTTCCTTGCTCTGGTATTTAATCATCCCGATAATCTTTATTAGATTTAATTTTAAATACTGGTAATGAATATTAACTGTGTTAATTTATCTTAAAATGAATAAACAATGTTAGTTTCATGTCCAGTGAGCAACAAATAGTAGCCCATGGTAGAAACATAGCGATCTCAAATCCATTCCCCAGTATTTATTAGACATCTCCTTCGGAGGCCAGCTATAACGCCCCCGCAATTTTTTGTTCCCCCTTTTTTTCCCCCCAGTAGCCCCTTAAAGATTACAAAATGATTATCCATTATAAATTCTCATTCGAATCTATTTACATATCAGTTTTATATCCTCTGTAGCGTCGCTACATTATATACAAGGTTTAAATTTGGATAAATTTATATAATTCAATACAGGTACAATGATACACTTGTTTGAAAAGACTCTATAAGGTGATGGGGCTCACCTTTTTGATCAAATCAACACAAGTCTGAGGGAGAGCAGGCTATATGAGAGCTAAATCGATTGGCTGAGGATAAAGAATCAGGAAGTGTCTGTAGGTCCCAAACCGTACCATTTAAGATTCCTAGGGATTGCTAAAGAAGAAGATATATGCCTGATAGCAAATCTATTGTTGCAGAGACAAAGGTCGCACTACTGCGATTTATCTGAAATGAGATTGAACTGTATAGCTAGAGCAGGGCTTGCCGTCACGGAATGTGCTGTGCTTTGTATAAATTATCATAAGGACTATCGGCCAGAATTAGCTGATATATGGCGTGTTGGCTCGTGCCGGCCTCGTGTGGGCATTGCTTTATAACCAGACAGTGTGCTATCTTTTTATACCGTTGACCAAAAATAAAATACTATACAATAGGTATGGGCCAACTACCTGCTCGACTCGGTCTTAAATTTAAGGTACCAGTTTAATCGTCTTGTTTATTACGTCAAATTTTTTACAATATGGAGCTGAATTATGGGTTGTTTAATTGCCCAATTTTAATTGGATGGACAAAAACTTGCAAATGACCGGCCATATCTAGGGCAACGTATCCCACTTAAACGTGTACCCTATTGACCACACTACCTTTTCCTTGAAACTTTAGGCCTAAACTGCGTGAGGCGTAAAAACCAATCTACAAAATACTGTGCGTTTACCTTTCTGAATATCTGTTTCATCTTAAAAGCATGGCGGTGGACTGAAAATGAATATTTTAATTTTTGGACTTGTATTTACTTCGAAACAGGCCTCTCGAAAGTGTGTACAGTAAAAACGTATATTACAACATATATTCTGCAACATCTTGGACTTCACTGATTAACATGGTTATGATACAATCAAAAACATCCATTCATAATATATTGAACTGAAAATAAATATACATATTTGTCAACAATCCAGTCATTTGCTGACCTTAATTTTTTTACGTTTTTTTCAATCCTAGGAGAATTTTCGTTCAAAATTATTCATCAATAGTTGATTAGTTGAACAGTGTATTGTTAAATACAAATAATTTAAACACTATTTAAATAAATCTTGTAGTGATCTAATCTGACCATCGTATGGAATTAGCTAGTTATGGTCCTGGTTACCAAGTTACACTAAATGATTTACGATGTTTAAAAAAAAATTGTTAACTAAATAATCTCTCATTTCTTTGAGTTATTAATAAGGTTAAATGGAAATCTATAGATACCTATATACGTGCCAGGGATATGTGTGAGCCTGGGATAGATATGCCTGTCAGATAAACCGGTGGCAAAGGGTAGGTGACCCCCAGGACAAGGTCCTAGCCATATTGTAAGTAAATGAGGTCAGAATGACCTCGCTTCCTAAGTGTTTTTGTAATAACTGCAATTCAATTCTTTGCCTAGTCAACTGACGAGTATTTTTTTTACTTGCCGCAAACTAACATTCAATAGTTGGTACCATTCATTCAATGGCATATGCTAAACGAACATGTTAAGAAAGTCCACTTTAAACCCTGAGTATGATTTCAGTTACTCTGTGTCTGAATAGAGTGTCAACTTTATAAAGAATAGTTGCTATTTCGGATCTAGACCTGACTCTAATAATGTGTTTGTTCTCGCCAGTATGTTAGTTAATTGTTGTCACAAACAATGAGTTTTAGAAGAATAACTCGTTTGCTAACAGTTAAACCTTAAACATTAAACCCCAATACATTTCAGTTGCATAAGGGTAAATTATAGAATCAAAAGTATAAATTTAAAATTGAATAACGGATATAATGGAATAAAGCTCAAGTCACAATTTTCAATTAAGCAAGCAAAGTAAATGCTTGTTATAAAAACCTGGATGATCAAGGGGACGGATAATCGAGGTTGTACTCTAAATGATTCTTTTAGCAGATACTTTGGCTTACTCACTCATAACGCGTACATTGCGTATTTGAGTTGTGGATCAATTTGCTCCGAATTTCTTTATGGCTTTTGAAATGTGTTTTTGTCGATTAAATGTATGGTTCATTTGAGAACGTAAGTACAGTTATTTTTAGATAAAAAAAAATGCTTAGTCCAACAGTAGATTTATATCAGATGTTAATTTTGTTTTAAAAATATGCTTATAAGTATAGTACAATAAATTATTTTTATTTCTAAAAAATCATATACCTTTTTATAGGTAAAGTACAAAACCTAATTAATAATATAACAATATACTTAGTACCATTTTTCAATTGACAATACAGTTTTGTTGGACATTTGATGATAAATAAACCACCACCGTTTCTCGCATAAACTGGATAAAGTTGATTTAACTACCTTTTTAGGTCACCTTGCATTATTCAAAATGAATCCTATTGTATATTTAATATTCTTGCCATAATTGTCGGTTAAGATATCTTAATTTTATCTGTTTGTAGAATTGGTTCCAATGTTACATCTACACCATGGAACAAATGTATGTTCTTCCGTTACAAAGTGTCTATATTGCAACATGCGAGCATGCCAACAAACAGAATTGGTTCACGTACTGACACGACTGTGACACATGATGGTAGTGAGAATTTATTTCTGTCCACACCGTACTTGCCTGCCAATGGCCACGAAGCTTTTTCGTGTCCTAAAATGTTTTTGAATCCAATTTGTCTGTAGCCTTTCTTAACTTGTGAGTACTAAATAAGGTGCAAATACTTTATTTGAATATTAAGCTAACTTTATGTAGGTGGTCTTTTTTTGCTGAAATATTTAATGTAATTCCCATTGTTAATGGAAAACGAATGAGAATCCTAAGGTATAAGATCAACTCAAACGTGTAGAATAAAACTGTGAAGAGTTTGACTAAAGGAGTATTATCCGGTTGGATATGGAAATGGGCAAGAAGCAGTATTTCCTGAATGCTCACTGACCTTTACTTTCTTCTCTCTCTGGTGTTTCCTGTTGAATTGCCTCATGACATTCAAATTCTATTTTGATCGTCCATGGCTTTTTACGCCGGTTACCCCCTTCTTCGCCTATATGAGTACTCAAATAGATTTCGAATTGAATGTCAGCCATATTCTTTGGAAAGGACGAATGGTTTGGACACTGTTTATAAAAGCAAAGTAAATAATATTATTAAAGTTGAGATATATTACATCCAAAGAAGGTTTAGAGGTGTTAGGACTGAGTAGATTAGCGCCGAGACTCATTAGCGCTTAAGATGTTTTTTCCACAGCCCTGACCTTGCTTCACCGGTTAGGTTTCAACCGTTCCCATGGCTTCGGTTAACCCCTGTTGACTAAAAACTGCTGCAACATGTCTTTGACTGTCTCTATTTGCTGTTTGTCTTTTTACAAGCTAGCAGAGTACACGATTGATCGCCTGTCTCCGTAAAAATATCTTAAAGGAGTAAGAATCGTATACGTCTTGGATAACCTATTATTCATTTTTCAGGGACTAAATCGTTGAATTTATGGTACATAATTCACACTCATACCAACATTCATTCAATATGTACTCGCAAAATCTGGCTAGGAGAACACATACCCAAGAGGATTTCCCCAGTGAAGTCGGGGGCTACAAAGCTTTCCCCACCTCACTCCCCGGCCAATTTATTATGTGGGGAAAACTAGAAACAAGGCAAAAGAGTAACAGACGCTCAGAACATAAATGGGGACGGTGAATTAATATAACAGGTTTTCCCTTGTTGTTGCTGCTGCTGCTGACGGATACATTTAACAATTAAAAAGAAAGAGCTTTTAGCAAAACAATAAATAATACATCATGCAAGATATTAGATGCTGTTTTATATTCTCAATATGTTGCCAAATAGCTGCAAAGAGAATTAAAGGATTAAAGTATCGAATACTTTTTTGATATGGCCGTTGGATTAGATTACATCATCCGTGAGAAGGTAGTGTTGTTATTGTTTGTTTTGTCTTTATAGGTTACAAAACTGTATCAGCCTCTTCATATTTCGAATTATAATAGATTTAAACGGAATAAAAACCTATTTGAAATCCACCTTTGAGAAAATCGTCTATTAGTTGTAACTTGCACGTTGGTGTGCGTTAAAAATATACAGATGTGGTATAAAAATACTGCCGTAGAGAACCATTAAAAAAATAAAATAAAAAGTCCATTAGCGGTTCTATGGGGCATGTAGTTCTTTACACAGGTCGAATAAGGGTAATTTATTTCGGTACAAGAGCCCGCATTCGTAAAGTCGAATGGGTATCCTAAGGTCCTTTACCAAACGTCACTGTTGTGGTGTCTAATTGGACCTTGGAGTAGATTTTTATCAACAATAGAAAAATACCATTCATTCGTTACTCTCTTTTTCCATAGTTAATGGGTTCACTGCCTTGATGTACCACATGGGCCACAATGCTAATTCACAAGTTTGTAATTAACTCATTAAAAAAACAAGTGCTGAGAAAACATCAAAACTCGTCCGAAGGTCGATGCGCTGAGATCACTCCATATGTTGTACACATGACAAATATGTTTTTTCTGTTAAATTCCCGCCAACCAGAGCATACGCTCGCGGAAAATCCCCCCGGTGTTTTTTATCGTTATGTCAATTGAAAGTGATCCTCCTAATTTATACTTAACGTTTTTCTTGAAAACAAAACGCCACTGTTACTTTTTCTAAATTTCATATTTTTAAAGAGAATGTAAGTAATTTTATTTGTTTTAATTTTGTGAACCAAACAGTATTGCACTGCTGCCTTTCTCGATATAGCTCAAGCTTTTGACAGGGTTTGGCACGCAGGTCTGCTCTACAAGCTCAAAAGACATTTACCACAGACCCTTTTCCTAATCCTACAGTCCTACCTTTCAAACCGCTTCTTCCAAGTCCGCTGTGGCTTAGAATACTCTTACTACTATCCCATAAATGCAGGAGTTCCACAGGGCAGTGTCCTAGGCCCCATCCTCTATAACCTATACACCGCTGATGTCCCCTCTACTTCCAACACCTTCTTGGCCACATTTGCAGATGACACTGCAGTCTTGTCATCCCACCCAGACCCCGACATAGCATCCCATAACCTTCAAAAACACCTTAACGAGATCGAGTATTGGTGCAATCAATGGCGGATCAAAGTTAATGAAGCAAAATGCTCCCACATTACCTTCACCCTTTGTCGCAAGACTTGTCCATTAGTTTATTTTAATTCTATTCCTCTCCCAGTAACCGAGACAGTACGGTACTTAGGCTTCCATCTCGACAAACTACTGACCTGGAACCCACATACGAGACTAAAAAGACAAGAACTAAACAGACGCTTTGGACAACTGTACAGACTACTTCAAAGGACATCCCATCTCTCAATAGAAAATAAACTACTAATCTACAAAGTTATACTTAAACCAATCTGGATATACGGAATAGAGCTATGGGGGACAGCAAAAAAGTCGAACATCAAGCGTATCCAATCCTTTCAATCCAAAGTCCTGAGAACAATAGTAAATGCCCCTTATTATGTCAGCAACAAAACCCTTCATAACGACCTTAATATACCCTACATTCTAGAACTCATCCCTTCCAAGTTTATGAAATTCCACAGTAGCCTTTCCAACCACCCTAATCCTGTAGCACAGTCTTTGCACTGCGCCACTCATCCCTATAATCCTCCTCGGAGACTGAAACGGCAGTGGCCTCGTGACCTGCTATAATCGCGTGACAGTGGGAGTCCTGGCAATGGCCAGTTTCTCCAATCATGTCCTATTGTATAAATGAGTGAGTGAATGATGACTGTAAATATGGTATGAATGAGATCATTTATCTGTATTATTATTGCCTTATAAAAGGCAGATTGTAATTATTGCACAATAAAGTTATAAAACAATTTTGTGATGATTATTTTATATTTCTTTATTTTTTAGAGCAGTCTGGGGGTTGTTAAGGATATTATATATTATGAACGTTATGAAATGTTTGTGAAAGCATAGTTAGGTTATCTTGGATTTAGAGTTTGTGTTGACGACTAGCTTTCTTGACCTTCTAAAATTAGTTGGTTTCGACATGCAGGTTGTATGTTACAGGTATATAGTTGGAGTAACTGAATGCTTAATGAAATAACCATTTACAATATTCGTGCCAGCCGTTGTATTTAAGTTAGGAACTGTAAATGATTGCCGGAGTGAGGCTCCATTGAGTTGAGTTGTGCTTAGACAAAGTAATGAAGTGGGATATATAGGGGAGAGACGACTTCCCTGTTGTTACACCAAAAATGAAGAGTAAGCGGGGGTCATCATTGATCCCTCTTTCATTAAGTTAATTGTTCCTATCTACTGCTCAAAACGCAAAACTTAACCCGTTGCCTTACTTTACACAGAACTTTATTTGTAGTTATTATTGTAGATGTTTCTATGTTTTATTGTGTCAAAGAAAAGGTTCTGTGTATTTGATAGTGTATTGCAGCATAAGTATTTTCTGTTTAGTTTGGTTTGATTTAGTAGGCTTACTTCTTCTCTATTATTGATTGTTTGATATGATTACTTAGATTATAAAATGATTCTTCAAAAATATTTATTTTAATTTTTTGGGTTAATTTCTCACGGCGAATTAGTTGATTTACATTTATTTAATTAATTAATTAATATAATACATGAGTATACTAAAAGCTATAATTATATATATATATATTCCCATTACTATATATTACAGTTATATTATGTTAGCAATTAGCTTGTAAGGGTTATAATATAGTAGTATTTTGCCGAACAGAAGTGTGCGCAAATACATATACACACTCGCAGACTATCACTTCACGTGTACACACATGCACAAAAATCATGAGACCAATAATGACCAAAATGTCTACTGGTCCTAAAAAATTAAATGAATTAAAGATATAGAATCTGATTCCTGGTTGAAACACTATGCAGAACATCTTTTACTACATTATAGTTGCTGCACTTACTATTTACAACGCTATAAACAAATTCAATGTCAGTTGTATCATGTTGTCGGGTAGATGGTAGAAGGTGAATCTATTACCTATAAATTTATTCTGTTATTATAAAAATAATCAAAATTTATTCTGTATTCTCTGGAGTTTGAGGAAGTTACTAGTCCTATACTCCCGTATGGCGATGCATAAATAGGTTAATAGAGGTCTGACTAGCACTTTGTAAGTTATTGCTTTATATTTTATCGGAAAAATTATTGTGAAGGAATAGCTGCTTTGCCTTTTGCTCTAATAGTAAATAATGTAAGGAGTAAACTTGCTCTTAGTTGTTAAGGTTAAGCTTTTTTAGGAGCATACTCTTTTTTAATTGTGGAATGTTATGCTGTCTAAATGTTCATATTTTTAGCTTTATCTTATAATTTATCGAAATCTCAAAACCTTTTCTTATTTTATTACTGCTGAATCATTTTTTTTATTGTAATTTTAAACTATGGTTACAAAAAATCAACGTGACTTTTCGCCGCCTCAACGTGTAGCTTGACAATTTTGGATGGTATTTACAGTTGACTTAAATTATTTCCTTGCTAATAAAAATCAATATCTTTTCATTACACTAAGAGAATACCAAACCAAAGCTATAGACTTCTGGCCTAATAATATGAATCATGTGTTGGGGTCTCAATGGACTATAATTACAAAAGTATCTTAGAGGTCTGACTAGCATTTTGTAAATTATTGCTTTATATTTTATTGGCAGATTTATTGTGAATAAATAGCTGCTTAGCCTTTTGCTCTAATAATAAAGTTTCATTAAAATAGTTTTCGTTTTGTTTTGGTGCGGTTGAAAGAGACACCCTGTAGTGGTGAGAGACGAACTTAGATGTCATTCAGAGGTGTGCCTGAGGGTTGATGGACGGCCAGCCGATCGGATTTAATATTTTCTACTGAGGCACGTGCATGCTTGTCACGTGTCTCCGAACGTGAACGCTCTATTGTTCTCGCATCTCAGCTTCTATTTTATTTTTATTTTTCCTACAATTTACAAGTCTTAACGGAGAAACGCGACTACAGAGCTACAGAGAGGTGTATATAACCTCAGTTTTACCTCGAGAGGTCGGCCATAATGGGATATGTGTCCTGGCGGGGCCCCTCTTTGTCAACATCATTAGTCAACTGCTTCCTTCAAGTGCTATACCACTCCAAGTACGACAATCAACTACTATTATTAACATTATTATTGCGCTCTGTTTGTGTTTAAATTATTATTATTCGTTTACCGTGATTTTTATATATTTATTTTTTTAATATGCTCTCCGTCACTCTATTTTTACCACCCATAGCTCTAAATATACCTTGAGTTCCAAATTTTCTTTGCCGACGACAAAGCATGTCATAGATCCTATCTAAATCAAATTGATATCTTCCGGATCATTCAAGAACCACCTACCTCTACTAGAACTCGAAAAATGGCAAATTAAAGAGATAAGAGTGGGCCCCTAGTTGTTAACCCCGTTTGATTTGATACAAAACTGTGAACTATCTCGACTTATACAAAACACTTAAGAAAAAATTATACTGCCGGACGACGGAGTAACGATACACCTAACCCACCCATTATTATCAAATCATTATCATTAAACAAACCATGAAAACTAGAATTGTGTGGGTGCGTTAAACACTCCAACACTCTAAAATCCTTTCATAAATTATCAATGGTCCTTTCTACGTATCCATTCATTCTAACCTACGCGTCTCTTTTCTCAATTTATTCAGCTATTATTCCTTCCTCGTATACCACAACCTAACCTACCCGCAGCCTAAAAAGATCTTGGTCGGTCATCTTCTTCCTCCCAATTTATCACTTGCTTACTATCTGTCCCTTTTTTTTTAACTTTTCTGACACACTTTCTTCCTTCTTCCGGAAGTGGTAGCCTTGGTAAAGTTACTACAACAAATCGAATTCCCAAGGTGATTTTTCCACCGCCAAGTTCTCAATAAAATTGAAAGAATGACTCCAAAAATAATACTGTATTAAGTATTTAGTGTGTTTGAAAGGATTCCTCCCCACTGACATTTACATTGAAAGAAAAACGGTTTTATAAGTGTTCTATTACCCTTTATTGATGTATCTGTGCAAAGTTATCTAAGCAAATAATGCTATCCTTGAGCAGTTGGCAGCTGACACTTTGGCACCGATAACCTTTGGCAAAAGTATGTGTGTTTTGCTGAGTCTGAGTATAAATACTTTCACAGAGGGAGTCCTCTGGTTAGTTCTCGTCGCCGACCGTCCTCCGCTAGGATCTTTCTGCTTTAGCGAGGGCATCCTCTTCATATATTTATCCACGTGGTTATTCATTCCCCTTGTTGTTCGATTTCTTGTGCCTCACTGGAGCGCTGTCGCCTCACGATGGGAAAGCGATACGGATACGTCATACTCCTCCCATCTAGCCTAGCACAAATGGTAAGTGAAAAAAACCTAAATTAATTAACCAACCTTCCGCCTCTCCACAATATTGTTTATTCAAGCAAAAACGTTTCCGATAGCTCTAGGCTGTCACTGGGTTAAATGTTTGAGTGCCCTAAGTCAGAAATGTTCTATCCATTTTATGTGTTATATTATAAAAACATTCGGTACATAATTTTTTTTTTTTATTATTAACAACTATATTATGATAAAATTACATTCTGCCTCATTGGGCTATAAGTAATTATGATAAATGATCTCATTCATACCAATTTACTATTTTCATTCACTCGCTCATTCATACTGTATATACAAAAACCCCAGAGATCCCCAAGTCCACATAGTTGTCACTTCCCTCCCGTGCGAAGGAGGAAGCGGAGTCTTGGGAAGTCTCCGTCGTCAGCTGTGTCACTGAATAAGAGCCAGCGGAGGCTGACCAAGAGCGCGAGAGCACATAAATTCGCATGGTGCAATCAAGTGGTGCAACCTGATTCCCTTCCTCCTGTAAATGGTCGTAGAACAGGGTAGTTTCTTGTTTAAAATGTTCTTTGCATCTAATAAATAATTTTCTATTGGTTCTTCCATCATAGGATTTATTACATTCCCCAAACTCTATTCTATATACACCCCCCGATCTACCTTTTCACTGACTCGACTTTTTATTGTCGGAAGTAGGGGCTCCTACAATGTCATTTGCTGGATTAAAATAACTTTTGAGATCATTTTTGTTCTGAAAGTTTTATATGAGAAGCATTATTTCGTTTAGTAATTTTTCCTTACTAATTATAATGGATATTTTTATTGGCCGTTTGTAAAAAAAGTTTATGATATAAGTGAGGGTATCTCATGCATCATGAAAAGTTGAATAGGTTGGTTCATTTAGGTGTCAGGTTTCTATTAGATCAGTAATATGATGTAATTTTATATTATATTCTGATGTGCCTTTTAGATTATTTATTAATCAGTATTAGTTTGTTTTTATTTACTGTTTCTAAGATAATTCAGATGAGTTCGTTAATGGAATAAAGTTAGTTAAATTATGGTTTCAGAGACATAATGAAGCCCACAGGAGAACCACCTTGCAGGAGGTCCGACATAGTGAGGCCCTTTGAACAAACTTGAGTGAATCAAGGACTTGGTTTCTGACCAAAGGAATGTGGATGGCAAAACTCGTTGAAAAGAGGATTCATTTCTAAAACTGTGTACAACCTTCACGATGTTCACTTATTTTCTTTGGAGCGTTTACCGGTGGGGGCTGAACCTTGATAATTGACCTGTTGGCTGGCAAAAGTTGTTTTAATCAGTTATATTCACTGTTAGTTGCTCGAACTGCTTGTAGCTGCCTGATAACAGTCTATCAATGAGGGTGTATGGATATTCATCGAAAACTAATTCAGTGCTGTTTACTGTAAGCCAGTCAATGAAACACCCATAGTTCTTATATATATATAATTTTTGTTTTGCTCCGCTCGAATCACGAGACCCAGTTTTTAAGAGGATTTGTGAAAATCTTTCAAAATATGTGCATTTTCGTTATGTTGGGTCTCACGTCGTTGAAAGTAGGTTGAATTTCTACATATTTAAAACATATGATGTTTCAACATGCTACGTATGTCTACGTCAGGTCCTCATGCCGAGTCGCTCATGTGAATAAATAATATAATATGAAAATTGATTTATAATAGTGATAACCTATTTGTTTAGATATACGCTAAATATATTTTGATCATTTCAACTCTGAGAAAGGAATGTCAGTCAACCACTAGGTTGAGTTGAAGGTAAACCCGCACTCCTCCCCCCCCCCTGCCTGTATGATCACTCATGCAAAGCACTCTTGTTTTCTTCTCGTGGGAACTTCCTCTCTACTTTTGGCTGTGTATTTTCAATTGTTGTTTGATATTCATTTCTTTCAATAATTATAAACTATTGTTTTGTAAAACTATTCATTGTACTCTTCTTTGAGCAGACTCGCTTTCGGCGTCATGTCTTTGTTTACTATTATAATATATTTATTTCAGCTCATAGCTAGTTTGTTAATTCGAACTGTTGTAAAAAACTGCTAACTAGAATATTCAGCAGCTTTCAATGTTGTCTGCTGGTATGGAGGAAGTATGGCGTACATTTAGCGAGAAGACACTAAAATATTATCCTCCCCTCCAAAATTTATTTGTCACTTGTCACGCAACAGAAGTCTTACTTCCTCCGCTTATATGTTATGAAGACTTATTCACAACCTCTGTATTATCTTAACAGTTGTAAGTTATTTTGCCCGAATGTTTCACCCAACCCTATGATGATGAAAAATAACGGTAGTTAAACATTTTTTACAGTCATATTGAGTAGAAATTAAAGATCATTATCGCTAAATTCACTATGTGTTGGGACGAAAGTTGAATGTCCTTAAAATACACAATTTTTTTCTTTGGAAATATTTTTTAAGACAAATATCGTATCAATGTTGGAGTGTGTACTGTGCTTATTGAGTGAGTTAAACTGTGTATAAGTTATTAATGAGCTCTTCATTTAAAATTATTAGCGGTGGATAAGTGAATTGTAATTTTACAAATAAAGAACTTTCTAAAATCTTTTGTACTCCAATTTTTGCTGGAATGGTATATTTCGTATGTAAGAAACATCGACTGTCAGTCTAGGGATTTGAACTGGTGTCCTGGTGTTGTAGACTGGCAAAGGAAAGGCGTGGTCCTAAAGAATTCGCGGATCTATTTCAGGAAGTCGCGACTGTATCCACGGTAGACGCCTGCAGTTGTTGGCGTCTTGACTATTTCCGAAGAGGCCATGTCCTTCGGTAGTGCTTGTTTTCTTAGCTCATATGCGTCATTAACCTCTTCTCCTGTCACTTAACATGATAATTTGTCGTTCTTGACAAAAAACGAATATCTTCTAATAACATAAAGTTGTGCCTGCTTCCTTCAGAATGTAAATGTTTATGATAAAATAAATTAATTTTTTCTGGGCTTGCTTATGATTTGAGAGCTAGGGGGGGGGGGGATTGCTTATGTAACGTAACGAATTATAAACTAGTATTAAGCTGCAGAATTTTTGGAGACACGTATATAACCTTCTATTTGATATTCTTAGAGACCTTTTTACTTCCTTCCTCCTTTAAAACCTATTCCCGGCAGTTCTTCCCTTCATCTTTTTGGAAAATTTTAACACTGAAGTTTGAGGCAGTGAAATGAACTCAAAAACTTTTGCCAATACTAAAACAAAAACGGTGAGGAAACAATGCCTAAAAGAAGCGTTGAAGAACTATCCTAGTGCCCTGCAGAAAAAGGTTAAATAAAAATTACTATTGCTTCTATTGTGTTTTTTATAACGAGCTGACAGGTGTATTCCCAATGCTTTGCTGGCTTTAAAGTCTTCCATAGATTGCTATTTCAACAGAAAAGTTTTATTTTCACGTGATCATAAATACTATTTTTAAATTCGATTTAATGGATTTGTCAAAAAAATAGTTTTCCAAGAGCTCGGTACAATAAACTTCTGCCGGTGAAGTGAATGTTACTTTTGATGTAAACCTTAATTTTTGACTAGTATCTATACATTTACGGTTTGCTATACTCGTATTACGGAGAGTGGATTTGTTCAGAATGCCCTACGATAATGTCAGAGGATAATGTGAAATCAACGCAAGTCATCCATTTTCATGAACCGCTTGCCTCCCCCTACCCCCTATACTCCACTCAGTCGTCGCTAGAACAGGATAGCAGAGTTAACCAATCTACCGAATTGTTAAGCTATCCTCAGTAAAAAACTAAACGTCTCTTGAAAATTGAGATATGCGAATTGGCCTGGCTACCCCACTGTATACTGCTTGAACTATAAAAGCATCAGCAATAATATTTTCTGAATCACTGCCTCGGTATTATTGACAATCCGGTGCTACAGGCACCTATTTTGCATTTCAGTTGCACAGTCAGTAATATCGCCTCAAAAATTCCAACCGAATCGGTGGATCCTTATCATATCCTGGACGGCTGGGGGCTTAGTGGCCTCCGACACAAATCAATAAGATCCTTGTTTGTCCTGCCGCTAATGTTCCCAGCGCCTATATTTAGAACATCCCTTCAATTGTTCCTATCTCATTTTCTGTAATTTACGCTCTTCATAAATATTCAGCAGCCTGTGTTTATTGAGGGGTTCGGCAACAATTCCATAATTCGATATTTACATGTAAATGCGACGGTTCATTTGCGTAAGTGTTGGTACTCCCTAATTATGGTATTAGTTATAATACGAAGAAAGACCTGCATTCCAATCCACATTTATTGTTTTATGTAATATTGGTTACAAACGTTGTAGCAGACATTTTAATATTAATAAATAACGGAATGGTGTAGTGAATTATGCACTATACTGTAGAGTTATGATGGACCAAGGCTCGCGTCTGGTTACTTGTGCAGCTTGTCAACTCCGAAATCTGGTCTGTAAGCGCCCTTAGAGAAGCGGAAATGAAAGGGAGGGCAGTTGACTTGTACTTTATACGTAAAGCATGGGGCAAAACTTCAAGAAAATCAGTAACATGTCAACAGAAAACTATGTTAAAAGTTATTAGCTCAAAGCAAGCAAGTTCTGTAGATGATTCTACAGTTAATATATAATACAACAATACAAATTTTAATGATTGTTGGTTAAAAATAAAATAAATTAGTGATATTTGGGATGTTATCCCGAAACCTCATCAGAGACTACCTGCACTCAGATGTGTCTCTAATTATGCGAAAACAGCTAATTAGATTTTTTAAGCAATTACCACATTTTAATCATTTTACAAATTATGTTATGTATATATTTTTTAAACGGTATTATTAATAGAAGTAAGAAGAATGTGAGATTTTGAACTCCTCCCCTTTCCCCTGGAACAATATTTAATAAAACCCCACGAAAAATTCGGATTTTAATGGTTTTTATAAAATATATTTTTTCCTGTTAATAGTTTTGTAATATTAGTTTCTTTTCAATTTAAAAGAAATCAAAATTTGCAATAGCGTTTGTTTGGAATATTTTTTCTTGAATACTACATTAAGTGAGATAAAGCTTTTTAAGTTGCACAGCATTTTCCATAATATACTTTTCCGGGTATATGTCGGATATGGTAGCATTTAAATCTGTTAAGGTGTTTCAAAAACCAAGCTTATGTTACCCCTTAATGGTATAGCATACTTATTGTGTATTATCCAGTAAATAGGTGAATAAAGAAGAATCCTACTATTATGCGATTATTCATAATTATTCGGACAGCACAACGTTTTTATACAGAGGTTATTCATTTATGCCGAAATTTCAATCCGAAGAGATTGTTGTAATTTTACTTGCGGATTAATATTCATCAGCAGTGCTAAATGAATGACAATTTCGGCTAATGAAAATTCCATCATGCTCCATGAGCTGTCATCGCTTACTCAACGGTAATTCTTAGAAAACAATTCCTCTATTGTGCAACAAGTGATATATCCCCATTGCATTTCAATCCAAGCCACAAACCACTGTATTGCAGAAGCTAATCTATAACAATAGTTACGCTGGAATGTATGAATACATGCACATCATATATACATGTATGTAAGAATATTCCAGCGTAACTTTGTTTTACATGAATCAATGTACACCAACATTTGTTCATAAATGAATTATGGTCAATTTAGAGGAGAGTCTTTTAAAAGAAAAGAAAGAAAAGCTTTATTATGAAGTACAAGCAAAACACTGGTATATACAAATATTAAGAGTTATGTTACTACATTCTAGTTGGGATGTGTGGGATCAATGGATGTGTGTGGGATGTGTGTGGGGCTAAAGCCGAGGGTAGTTCTTGTAATAGGGAGGGAGGTCTTGAAGGGATGCGGTTGCTTACTTAAAAATATCAGTGACTTCCATGAAGTCACAAGGAAGGTATGCACTAGAAGGGGCTTGCTTCTACTTTTAGCATTATATATAACATTAGCATTACAATATTCTTAGCATTATATAACTGTCCAAAAAAAAAAAAAAAAGTGGAAGTAAAACACCTCTAGGAAGGGAGTGTGAAGAAAAATAATCGAAAATGACAATTACTATTGCTTGCGATTACTACAATTACATGTTAAATCCCTAGTCTTCGGAATCACTGAGATGAATAGTGATACTCCTTATGACGATTATCTCCTAGTTCAGTCCCATCAGAACGGACCACCAGCATGTAGAGAAGTGGTGACAAATAACTTCCTCTTACTTTGCAACGACACAGGGCTGATTTTAAAGATGTGCCAGGTGTAACTGACGAACGGCAGAATATTTTTTGATAGCTAATATGTTCCTTGGACTGTTCGTTAACATTAACAGGTATCTTCGCGCTATTTCTGTTGTTTGTCTAGAGTATTTAAACTTGGAAGATGGGCTGAATGAAAATAGTCTTATTACGGTAAGATTTCCACGCGGGCGAAGCCGTGGATAAAAACTAGCTTACTATGTATAACATAATAACTGCTTGGATTTGGCTCCATCTAATCTCACCCCCGAACTTACATCCATTTAGATTCAAACTTTGTACTCGATGGGAGAGGTTGTACAGGTACGGAGTGATTGTCTTGCGTCTGTATTTATATTTATGTTGTCCTATGATCATGGTCATAAAAATGATTCAATTAATTCGAAATTTAGAAAGTATAGCCTCTCCCTTCATGTTTTAGTTAGCCCATTTCATAGTAAGTTAGACAATGCGCATTTATCGCCGTTTTCCTTTCGAAAGTTCTATGTTGAATGATAAGTTGTGCAAATGCTTAATATTCTTAATGAAATTGTATTAAAAAAAAAATTAATTCCGCGGTTACCTATAAGATTCATATGATTTTTTCGAAATTTGTAACCCTTATTTTTTCCCCTGGATTCTTTCTCTCAGCGATTGTATCTCCTGTTTAACATATAACCATGGCATTTTATATCTAGATTCAATTTGATTGGCGACGACATCAAAAATATTTTCAACTCTATAAAATACAATTAAGGGTTATTTCCTAACATATGGATTAGGGTTTTTAACTTAAAGATCCTCTTAGCCCTGATTAATACATGGAAGTTATGTTAAAATTTAAATCGTGTTCATATCTATAACTCTCTATATTAATTGTTAGTCAATTAGATACTCTCTAATGAAAAAAAAATTGTTGTTTTCCTAGCCTATGATGTATCAAATTAAATATATCGACGTGCTGTTTAACAATATGTATATGTTAGGAGTTCAATAGAGGACTGTATGTAAATACAAAATAACAAAAATCTGATTAATGTTATTTTTCTTTGAAATATTTATATAAAACAGCTGTAGTATTGGTTACGAATTCCCATGTACTGAATCAATCAATGAGTCTTGTTATAGAAACAGCTCATGAATGTGTATCCTTATAAAAACAATTCGATAAAACTTAGGAAATGAAACATGATGAAATAATTATTAAGACAATCGAAACCCTTAATTGCATGATACTTTAACTTAACTTTTTTTATATATAATTCTACATACGAGTAGATTAGCCATAAAAAGTGCAATATATGTTCTTGATCACTGGAATCGCCATCATACTCTCATAAAAAGCGTGTTTATCTCCCTTCGTGCGGGTGGTAAATGCCAAAGGAAAGGTTAAACTTTGTTGCTAGTTGCGTCAGTCTAAAGTAAAGCTTCTGGCGGGCAAGAATAGACTTCAAATAGAATTGAGATAGCTAATGTTCAGTGGCACATTTTATTGACGGTTGTTAAGCTGCCCTATCAAACCTCTATATTTATCCTCTCCGCTCCACTTGCCGACCCTGAACCACGCTGGAGAATTGCGAGCGTATTGTTTAGGAGTGGATTACTCCGTAAAGATATTAACAACGTATTATATAACCTGTTATTTGATCTATAAGTTGTTTACCATTTACTTTTAGTTCCCACCTTGCCAAATATTCCTTGAGTCGTGACTGTGGTTTATAAGATGAAAGGAAGTAGCGACGACACAGCCGTGAATCACCTTATTGATAAGTAAGTCCCACAACTTCCGTGATCTCGACCGTGGGTGGGCCTTTGGCATTTAAACATGTCTTCCTTGACACTATACGGAAACTATATTGTAGGATGAGTGTTCGGCTTGAAAATGTGTATTTTCGGTGCAATTACAGAAGTCCGTATGCTTTGATGATGTAATTTTATCAATTAGGTTTCTTGGTTAAGAAGTTTACTTCAGTGAAAGTTGTCGTGGAAATTCCTAAGCGTCCTGAAGTAAACAAGAGGCACACATACCTAGTTGCTTACCTGTTTTGTTTTTTTCTGTTGTCACTTATGAAACGAAGTAGCGACATGCATTAAGTTTTTTTTTTGGACGATCTTTCGTAATTACGTTAGATCTATGAGTATTGTGTCTCATTGCTTGCTTTCATTTCACAGCACTTTATGTGTGTTTAAATATCACTGTTCTCTCTGCTAGATTTTTTAAACCCTAGTTAGCTCTAGCTACGAGCTTTTAAAAAGTAACCTCACAGTTTTTTATTGAGGTTTATTTTTTTATAGTCAGAGCGGAATATTATCTGTATCTTACTTTTTCCCCGTAATACAATTTTTTTTTTTACTTTTACCATTATATTCTTATAAAACTACTGAACTCATACCTCAGACTCTGGACACGTTGCTGCGCATCAAATCGATCTGACCTCGGTCACTTTGATGCTCGAATTAGATACGGTGTATATCGCTAATAACGTCTGACGTTGAAATTAATGAACCTCATCATCCCGTACACTATCTCTAAGGATCATGTCTCGGTAATTAGATGTAAGAGACAGATATTGATAATCTAGAATTATTAACAGATAATTAACCCGAATACAAAAAAACAAATCAATATAATAGCTCTTCTGTACTTAATTCGGTCTAATAATAATAATTACTAGTAATCAGGCACCAAGCAGAGTCCCATTACCAACGTAGATGTGGAAATGAACAATGTTTCTTATTTCGCTTGCTTATTTTATAATTATTATTTTCAAAAATCGACAAATAATCTGAAGAAATTGTAAAAAATGCAATACGGTTTGTCTTAATGGATTTATTTGGGAACCGGTCAGAGCTAAGCGCTGCACCGTTATTTATTAACTATTAGATTTTCTATAATTTTGGACATGTTAATGATTTTAAAATTTATTTTGTTTGTCATTTCGTTAGTCCACTGCAACTTCACTTCAAGTTGGCTGAATCTAATAATGCGTATAGTTTCCTGTAACATTGCCGAGTTGACGTCATCAGAACTAAATTATACGTCGAAATATATTACTTTTTTTTAACTTTATCCGAAATTGATTACATGGCTAGAGAGTTGGGTCATTGATAAATGCGGTATCAACATTTAAACTGGCCGGGTAGAAAGTGACTTGCCATATATTTTATCTCTGGGCGAGTTGTAGAATCATACAAATGGGTTGTGACACATCCATGGGCTTCCCTGAGCATCTTTTCGGATGCAACAAAGCAAGGCCAGTGCAACTGCCTAGATGCTCGCCGTAGATGCCAACAGATTCGATGATTAATTCTGTGAGTTTGGTGACTGTACGCCTATTCTTAGCAGTACCTAACCGCATTCCAATCAACGTACTATGTCTCCATTCCTCCATGTTTTTTACATTTCTCTCACCTGAATCAGACAGATTCATTTGTTCAGATGATCGATATCAATCTTCTGTTTGCCAAGAGAATGGTAATATTCATGTTAGTTTCATATAATGCCCCGTTAGTGCTTAAGCTAACTTAACTATTTAAGTTAGCAACCTATGAAAAATAATGCATCTAAAAAAACAATTTTTTTTTGTTACTGCGTTATTGTTAATTTAAAAATTATTCATTTTGCTCAATCAATGAGTTATTTTCTTATTTTGTTTTCAACACTATATAATAAGATAGTGAATGGGTTGGGTGTGTTAATGCGCTTGGGCAGTGCACACTCGGTCCAGTAGCGTACAACCTTGCTGCTACCCAAGGCAGGCCGGTCAGCAGCTGAGGGCCTGGTGCAGGTGCACAGGTGCCAGGCGATTGAGAAGCTATTCCGACGTTCGGTGTCATTTGCGCAAGGGAGCTAGTTATATCACAGAAGTTACCTAACGTCTAGAAATCGGTGTTGATCTATCACATGAGTACTTCCCTATCTTGTCTCTGATAACCCCTTTTTTGTTTGGTATAATTATCTGTTATTGCTCCAGAGCATACATAGAAAAATACCTTTAAATTTAACTTAGAGTATAAATAAAATACAATCGAAATTTCGCCCACAGATGAATCGAGTATAGACTTATCCAAATTAAGTCGACAGTTATGAAACTACTTGTGACGTAAAGTACATAAAATTATACTTTAAGGCGATGCTTTGCTTGGCCTGCTTAAAACATCCTTGCGTAATTAATAAAATTTACTCATCTGACAAGGGCATTATAAAGCAGACATTATTTTGAAAACAAGGCCAAAGAGAAATAATCTTAGGATTATTGTCATATACCAGTGAAGGATCAATTATGGCATTTCTGTAAAACACTCATTAAGGCTGTTTCAACAGATAAAAACATTATAAATATTTGGCTAAAATATTGAATAAAATTCAATCCGCCTTGGGACGTAATAAACTCGTGACGTCGTTGAAAATGTATTTCTTTGAAATATAATTGAAATTAGTTGTACTTTACTGTTTAGAATGAATCTTAATTTCTGTAAGTGAAAGCATGTCTTTTATTTTTTCCTCAGTTCCCCGATATTGCTTAAAATGATGATGAGCATATTGGGAGGTGTTATGGAATATTCTTTATAATCATGACCGCCATCGTACAAGCAGGAGACAATCAGACCTTACCTGATTGAAAAAGGAGTTTCACTCTAAAGATAAAACGTTTCCCATAACAAACTGTCATTTGTTGATAGCTGTTAAGATTATAATATATGATTAAATAAGTTCAGGAATAATTTTTTCCAAGTAAGATTATCCGTGTAAACAAAGAGGGGACAACCCTTAGCGTTATAAATACTCAGCAGAGATAGGCGATCATTTCTTTCTTATTATTCATATATAAAGCGTTCTGAACATATTATGTTTCTCAGGTAGCATCGGGATTACTAACGAAAAACATTTTGAAAAAAAGTTAAGCAAGTGTATATCACGTAACATTGCTATGAAAACTTAAAAATGGGATTTTAATTACTTTTCCTAATTTTATTCCACTAATGTCGCATCACATATTTCATATTATTAATCAAAACTACGAGATCTTAACATGATACCTTACTTAATATTATAGAAAAGTATTTATTTTTTTAATTATTGATTAATTACTAATCTTTCATTTTTATATTGTAGTCAACAAATGGAGGATCCACGTAAAATTTCATGTCTAGGTCAAACTAGGGGGCTCACAATCAGCAGAACAGACAGGCACATTGGCGAAAACGGGGTTGATGGATTTAAAAATCAACAACAATATATGAAGGGTTACAACTGTTGTGTCACAGATAAAAATTAAGCATCGCGATAAGGAACGCCATAATGAAGAGACGAGTTGATATAAACTGCTCTCCTGCAAAGAATCTATGAAAAAAATCTATCCATTGAAGGATTCCTCATCCGACCGATAGAAATGTGGGTTGTATTGAAAAAACAGTCTAAATACTCTATATATGCACATCCTGTTTCTCATACTTAGCTCTAGCGTTCCAGATATTTCACTACTAGTTTCAGCATGAATTGTAATGTGTAATGCTGATTGAAATCTAAACTTATTATCAGTAATTAGTGATACGATCTACAATATTGCAAAAATATTAATATCATTGATTTTAGAATGCAGTCGCTATGAAAAGAAAGCAATGTTAAGAAGCTCTTGGAATGCCGAACATAAATAAAATATGCACTGCAACCAGGTAACCACAGGTTGTGGTTAACACCCCTGTGAAAGTGTCCTAATATAACAACAGTTATTGCAATCTCCTTCCTTCATTGAATAAGGGCACCTCTGGAACCGATATGTATTGTATGTCAAGTTCTAAAGAACCATTTTGTCGGAAAGAACATATTTTTTATCTTTCTGTGGTAGTCTTATCCCTTTTTATCTTTACAAGACGGTGATGATACATTTTATATTGAAGTCAGAAGATTTGAAGGAGTTAGTGTTTGAAGCAAAATTATCGATAGGGGATGGCGTGGCGTGGCCACGGGACCTTCCTTGTGCCCTGTTATTAATAGCTTCCATCGACTGGTATTAAATGTCTGGCCGGATCAATTGTGTTTTTATCTTCTACTTGACATAAATAGCTGACTAGTCCGCTCGAACAATTTATTCTCCGAAGAACACATCCATAGAAACATAAGCATACCGCCATAGTCATAAGAAAACCTTGTAACTCCGTAAGAGTTTTAGTGATGTATGAAACAGTGTGCCTACCCATAAATTATTGACATATTTTTTATTGTGCTGTGCACTTTCAACATATAAATGTCATTCTCAAAGGCTAAAAAAGAAAATCGAGCGCAGATATTTTCTACAATATCAACGTAAATAACATACCGTACTCGCATAACAATTGAAATCACTTCATGATCATGTAATAGTCTCCGTAGCACAATAATATATAATCAGAAATCAGTTATTATTATATACTAATTACAGGTTAAAACATCATAACCATAAATAGTTAAAAACTTGGTTAGTTTTTTTATGTAAAACATTGATTAACATTGCGTAAAAATTAAATAGCATTTTATGTAAAATAGATGATAAAATATTTAAATATTTGTTTCTACAGATTGATTGCGTATCATTCAACTTTGTTATCATTCTATTGACCAATTAAGTGTATCGATGATTATACAAATTATTCCTTCTTCATTCAAGTTGTATTGAATCGTTTTTATCATCACAAAAATGTAAAAGAAGTTATCAAACTTGCCCCATTGATACTTTACATGGAAATTTGTAACCACGACCACAGTTGTTTTTTAAAAACATTTAAAATAAAATTGTTGTCAACCTGGTTTTATGTTAGTTTGTATTTATAGCCCACTATCCTCTTAACAGATACATATTCTTTTTCTGTAATTTAACACTATCCACAATTAACTTGGAAAAATATTTTTTCATCAACTGGTTAATGTTAATGTTATTATTTTTCTTGGTTTACTATGATTTTCAGCTCCATTGTGACTTGATGTATGAATAATATAATCTCTATTTGGAAAACACGGAATGAATTTTAAGTTGTGTAGCTGCTGTTCAAAAATAAAACAAAAGCAGCTATCACACATTATTGAAATAGGAAGTTCCATTCCATTGATTGACCATTAATACTCAATGTAATAACAAAATATTCTGTTTGATTACCAAGTAATTTATTTATTTTTTCTGAATATATAAGCAACCCCGTTTAAAAATGAAGGAATGGGGAAGGTCAATAATTTTAATTGTTTAAAATAATAATATTTTTCTATATTATTGACTTGTGTTTCAAATTATCGCCCTTTATGTGCTGAGCAATAATATATTTTGTTTTATTGCTGTATAATATAACGTATTTTTACGTTTCGAAATTAGGTGTTATTAATTAATTATTTAAAAAAAAAAAAGGTTCTACGTCGCCATACGGGAAATAAATGGTCTAAAACATTATGCAGATAGTGACCTTAAAAATAGACCCTGTATTATTTATTTGAATGAGTTTTTTTTAAAAAGAGGTCCTTTTGTTTTAAATATGTTCGTCTATCACTATATTAAGCATTGTCACTTACATGTGGGGATCGCAATTAGACGGTAGGTTAAAGCACTAATTACGAAATATAAACTAAATTAATGAATAAACAAAACTACAATGGAAACTTATTGATCAACAGATCATTAGTCTCGCCATTTTTATTTTCCTATTTAATTTTTTTTAAATAATTATCTACTATTGTTTTCACATTAATAAAGAAGTAAATTGTGTTTTTTTTATGGCTAAACAGCGGAGCACTGTTTAATCCCGATAACTGTGTATGAGATCGGTTAACCGACAACAGCGGATAATGAATTTTTATATTTAAAATAAGGAGGATACAAAAAGTCAACATATTTATCAGGGATGTATTAATTATTAGCTAATCGTTTGCAGATTTGCGGAAAAAAACGGGGAGGAAATTCAGTTAAGTGTACAACTTACCACACAAATAATTACTAATTACTACCTCTAGATTGATTTTTTACGTTTTATTGACTATTTTATTTTTACTTTTCTATAAACTCGGTGTTTTTGAAAGGAACTATTTTATTATATTTGATAAAACACCTAGGTGACTAAATATCACCTTTTTGCTAAATTCACACACAAAAATAAAATTTAACTGGTAAGTGAGTCAGTGGATTGGATCTGTGAGCCATCCTCCGTCCAGGTAACACCACGCCTTAGCTTTTGAGAAAGTCATTTAAATTTTGAAATCGCTAAGTATTTAAAATATTATGTATACAATATTGTATGAATGAGCGAGTGAATGATGAATTGTAAATATGGTATGAATGATAACATTTATCTCAATTACTTATTGCCTAATAAAAGGCAGATTGTAATTTTATCTTAATAAAAATTGTTACAATATTTGTGTGCAGACAAATCATTTCATCTATCAATAAAACTAAACCAGCAACCGGCATACCATAGATACATTTGTAGTTGTGGAATAAACCTTTAACATTTCAGAAGATCTTACGACACATTTTGCATTACATGAAAACAGACAAAGCGTACATTTAAAAGTGTAGCCTCTCTCTTTACATTAAACAAGACCCACTCACTTTGGTTTAATGTAGTTATCTTATAATTATGTTTTTTACAACTTCATTATGATTGATATCTCCTCTCTTACCGGGGCTAGTCCAATGACAAGTTGAAACGGAAAAGTATAACAGTATAACAAGTGATTAAGCACTGTGAAAACGTCTGCGAAATTACAAAAGGATTTGAGAATTGAATACATCGATTAATAAAACTCATAATAAACTACCATTGATCACCAGGTAAGTATATATTTTCATAGGGTAGCGGTAGCATTTAACAAGGTCATCAGACTCATGCAAAGGTGACTGGCCTTTCCATGCGATATTTATTGCAGAAACACTCAGAGCAGTCCCATGAATCAACGACGTGAAATAATCAAGAACTGTGTAATATTTGTTGCTAATATTTAATTGCTTTATTAATGGCTGGCTACATGAAACAATTCTACTACTTCCTCTCTTCAGGTTGTACTTGCATATTGTTATTATATTATAATATAATGATTTGGTCAAAATTTGTACTATAATATAAGTATTTATTATAGTTTATTATTATAGTATAGCAAACATTTGAATGAATTTTTGTGTAAAAAACTCCCCTGTATGTGCATGTTTACTGCGGCCATATTGTGTAGTAAGTTAGGCGCAGCAGTGGGGCTGTGGGTAGGGCTCAACTACCGGTCATTATATATTCATAAGCTGACTAAAGACAATCCATTGCCATTTCATATGCTCCATTATATTAGCTGCAAAAGGCTTGCGACTCGCAGACAGTCCGCACATATTGTCCCTGTCAATATTACCCCGAACCTAGCCACTGGTTATCCTGGTTTCAGATTTATTGTCTTAACATTGATTTGATGTTACCTGACAAAAAATATATTATTTTCCCCATCCTACTAAATGACTATTAAGTATAAGAATTACATCAGTATTCAGCTCCTAAAATAGTCTATTTTATTAAATATTTGTATGTTATTATTAACACTATAAAACATTTATATTTTAAATACAAAAACTCAGAAAACAAAAAATAATAATCCACCACATGGGAAAACAGGAAAAATACGATTATGTTTTTTAGTTTATGGGTTTAAAAAAAAATTATATTTTAATAATTTCGAAAGTTGCAAATGAACATTGTGATGAACTATTGTTATTTTTCATTCGAGGTCCAGAATATGCCTGAATAAGGGAAACGTGTTGACTTTTGCACTGTGGAAATTTATTTTCTTAATGTTAATAATACTATTTATAGATTATTATCAATAAATCTGCATGTCGTCCTATTTTTTTTTAAAAACTCATGATGTAGGAATCCGTTTTAATCTGATATCTCAATTAAGTACCGTTAGTCTGAAGTTGATGCAGTTTCAGAGGGAGTTGGCAATTTCCCGTTATGGTGAACTTCATCCTCTTGTTAAAAGTTGTTGCATCATTGAAGAAAAATGTTTTATGTTTGTCTTTGTAGAAAAATATTCAAGAAACTATATTCGTGGAGAAGCGCAAATTTGATTTCCGGAAAAGGATGATTCGAACTAGGATAGGCTCGGACCGGTTCCACTCGGTCTCTTGGGGGAAATATGCTCAGTTCAACTGTCTCTTTCCAACTATGTTAGCCACCTAGGTAGGCATGTTTAATTATAAATTGAAAATATTTTAACGAGCCTCATGTATAAGTTGAGTCTAATTTGTATAGTATGAAATTCCGGACCATTGGTTGATTTAACATAAATAATAATAAATAAACGTATGCGGTTAAGTTTAACTATCAATAAAATTAAAAACATTGAAACTAGCATGTACTATATATTATCCAAACACTAGATTAATTTATTATTACAATGATGTTTGTACTAAACCATCACGTATTTAGAAAATGATTTATGATGAAAAACTTAATTAATTATTATATTTTATTTTTCAGGTAAGTAGGAGAAATACTAATCCTAACATTGAGTACATTTCGTAAGTATATAATTGACACCATTTAGTTTTTTGATTAAGATTCATCTTTTTTAGAACAAATTTAAATTATATTTTAAATGTAATGACTTTAAAACCTACGAATGAATTTATTATAGGCAGCATATTATAACAAATATTTGTTTACCGGATTCATAGAATCATTTTAATAATCGAGTTCTAGGATTTTTTTTAGAAAAGAAACCCATTGGCTATTAAATTTGGAATAAGTTAACTATCATGCCATAAAATGGTTATTTCAATAATTGATTATTGCAATTTGATCACGTTTATTTTGTTTAAATATTGATATTTGTTATAATTTGAATTTAGGGGGAGGTAATTAACATTTATTTCCATTTTGGTAACATTAATTCTAGCTAATAATGATATAATAGAATATTTAATTAACGTTATTAAAATGACGTTAAATTTTTATTAAAATGTATTAATTGCGTTTATCTTAGAACTCGATAATATGCATTCTAGTAACTCCCTGAAAGGTTGCGTTGTTTAAAGGGACTGTTTGTTAGCACTTCACATACTTTATCTACCCAATACACTATATAGTAAAACAGAGGTAGTACAATCTTTAGTCTAACCGGTTCCCGTAATTTTTTCTTAGATAAATTAAAAAAATAAATAACCAAAACAGGTTCGTTTGCTTCATTGACTTTCAAGGTAACTCATAATATTTTCTTCCCCTTCGACTTACTTCATTTAGAAATAAATTTGAATTCCTACTCATCGTAATTTTATGATTATCCCTTTGTTATGAACTATGAATTTATATTTATGGTTTAACACATGTTTACCAATAATAAACCTTTTGAAAATAAGGAAGATGTATAATTCAAGATGATTCCTTGACTGCGGGAGTGTGATGGTTTCCTGTTAGGAGTTGAATGTAATACTATATTATTGTTTACGTATTTGTAAAATATGCTAAAAAATTGATGTAGTAGCTAACTGTTTCGAACTGTATATTGATAAAAGAAAAAAACATAAGATAATAAAATCAAACTCTTCACGGCTTCACTGAGTTTAATATGTTTAACTCTTGATCCGGTCTTAATTTTGTCACGCCAGGATCTGAAGACACCGACATCATATGAAAAATCTTCGTGATTGACATTGCAAAATATTTTTCTGTTATGTGGCGGTTATAATCTTTGTTTCAGCTTCCTTGAACTTCTTCTGACAGAGTAACAATCGACAAAACAGCATTTTCTAATATCAATTTATTATGCAGCAGGATTTTGTGTACAGTTGGCTGAGAGGTTATACTATTTGTATTAAGAAGTACCTAATTCCACCATTACCCGGTCATATATGTCTAATTAGACAGGGTCGATTGCCGAGTAGCAGCAAATTACCAACACACCTAAACTTTTCACTAAATTCTAGTCAATTCCAGTAATTTCAGCAGACACCGATGAATTAAAAAAAAAAAAGTCATGACACCCAGGTGCGAAAGAAAGCTAATAGAATAGGAATGACCAGGCAATGGTTTGGTTACTAGAACGCCTTTTATTTAATTTTAATTTTATAACAACTAATCGTGTTGGGATCTGCAATTGAAATTTTGGAACGAATAAAGGCAATACCCCATTCTTAGGACATAGTAGCTTAAAAAAAACTTGAAAGATTGTAAAAAGACAGAAACATAAAAATTCAACAACCTTAAAAAATAAGGTTAGGCGCAGCCTTCGCACTGAAAAAATACTCATAAAGGACTCACTTATGGGTAAGGTAAGGTCAGTGAGGATAGGGGGTATACTAAAAAAATAATTTTTTAATTTGTGTATGAACTGCAATTTTCAATGAAGCTACAAAAGGTCATTTTTCAACATATACTACTAAAACATTTAGCGAAAAAATACAGTATAGAAAAGCATTCTATGGTTAATATAATACCATAGAAATAATAGATTTAGGGTTTTTTCCACCGCGGCACCGTTGTGCGCCGCCGGTTCGTTGCAGTCTTTACAATCGTGAGATGTTCGTCGTGAAGAGCGATATTGAATATTTAACAACTACTGGATTCACAAGCTAGTTACTGAGTACATAGATTAACAGGTCAACTTATGTGGATCCGTGGGAAGAAGTAACCAAGATTCATGTACAGAACCACTTATAATAATAATAATAATAATAAATAACCTAAATGAGTGCAGTTAAAAAAAAATGAGCAAAAACTACAGCTATGGTAGTAACATATGTGGTAATTATTTGTTTTTAACGAGACAAAAGTTAGATCAGCTCTTAAATTATAATTAGTAAGCCTACATCTATCTTTCTTCTATATTTTAACCGTTACACACGGCAATTTTTACTTTATTATAGAAAACGCTAATACTACTAATAATTATCAATGACGAATGTAAATAACTTTACGAGATCAACTTTTTGGCAAATAGAGAAGAACTTTGTTGATATAATTAATAAGATACAAATATCTAATGGTTATATATAGGTTATAGCAATTTAATTTGTTGATTGTCAAATTGCCTACAAGAGCCTGAAATTTAAATTTGGGATCGCTTAATACAATCGACACCGAGCTACTGCTCACCAACCTACTTTCAATGGAGGAAAATAAACATTTATATTCGATTTTTTCTAACGTATTTTGGTGCACTAAATCGAATGAGATCAAAATTAGGAAGATATGACAAACGGCTCGGTAGATACTGTTTTCCATTTTTCGGGGATTTGACACCACTGTACGAAGCAGGCACAAGTTATGCTCTGAAAGTTCTATATAATCCTGGTAAGTGACGAGGGGGTCATTATATTTAGTGCCAAGCGCCGCAGGCATTTGAATGCCAGATCGACAATGTTGCGAGTAAAAATGACTTCAGGCATGTGCACTGATGCATTGCAGACAGATGTTATTGCAAATGTTGGACCGGACGCAGTCTCTCGGTAGATTTAAATTATATGTCATCTCTTTGCTCGGTAAAATTGCAAAGCAAATAACTTTTTTCTATTGCATTTTAGCTCTAAGGATCATGCGCAATGAAGTACGGTTTAAAGGGGGAAAACTGAAACAAATGCAAAAAGTACTAGAAAAGAATAAAAAAATTGTTGAAGAACGACCACGATTTCGATGTTAAAAGGCCAAGGATAAGTTCAATGGACGTAATAGAGAGGGAAAAATGAGAGAGCGTTCTTGCCTGGGTTTTTGTGATATGCCATCCAGCATTTTACCTCATCGTGGCTACCGATTTAGGTGAAATCATCCCAGCTTAAGTATTCATGGAAACCAACACTTTCACTGCATATCTTAAAAAAACACATCCAGTCTGGTGCATGAGTGATTTGATTTGATGATTTGTATGAGATTTGTTTTGACATAATTCATTAAAAATGTTCGCTGGAAAATAGGTTGATTTGTTTTAACTGAGTTTTTAGTCACCCAGTAAGCATTACTGTTGGTTTTTGTCAGGAATCGACTTTTCAGAGCTAGAATATTTTCAACAACCTAAGCTGATTCTCCTCGGGGGGCTGGAGGGACGGCAAAAACCATTTATTTTTACATCTTATTTTTAGCAATATTCTTAATTCGCCTGAGAATCTATAATTATTTGTAAATTTAAAGGTGCTATGAAAGAAAAAAAAAGCAATATTCTTTGTAGAGCTTGCATCAAATTTTATTATAACCCGGATTTCAGTTAGTCAGATGATTCCTCGTAAGATCAACTTTCTTTGTCATATTTCGTAGCAAGTTTTGTCCTGTAGGAGAGAACAATTACTGGTAAGCGATATGAAACCATCGGATCTAATGAAATATGACGGCTTGTTAGGCACACGCACATTTGCACTGATTGATGATGAATTGACCAGCCACTAATGCAATTTCTTGGATACACGGGGTGCGGGCGATGATGGTAAACACAGGAGGGGTGGTTACCCTCCAGGAGGTCCAATCGATAGCTGCCTTCGTCCTCCGCGCCGAGTCTGTCTGTCTGTATCCACCGAATCCAAACTTTCCCTACAGAGCTTTTATACATGAACTGACTTGTTAGAGTCACATTGTGTTAATTAAAATTTAATACGTAATTAATTTTGGGAATTTCATATTGTATAGCGGGCGTATCCGTCTCAGCGTAAAAGGTCTAGGTTCGAATCTATTGGAAGACAATGGGTTTTTTATTCACTTGGAGTGTCGTAAACTAGAGATCGAGTTTAAATAACTTAAAAGACTTGACAAGGGGACACGATTTAACTTTTAATTTTACAATACCTTTTAACCAAAAATAAACCAGGGGAATAAACTAGTTCCCTCTCATATTTAGATAACATTTTTATAGCCTAACATCTGTTAAATTGGAGATATTTGACACTCCGTCCAACCTAGTCAACATAGGAGTATAGATGACATTTTTATGGGTCTCAAGGTAAACAGACAAGGAGATAAACTGCATAAGTGTATGTTGGTCCTCCCAACTGTCAGTCTTAGAGTAAAGCCAGAAGAGTTTCCAAACCTATTTTAAAGTCTGAATTAGTATAAATTATTTCAAATTCAATACCACATCATCACCATTTGAAGATTTTGACACCATCAATTGGCAATTGAAGATGACAGCTTAGACCAGTCTAAAAACGATATTGGTGAATATAACACTCTGCTGGAAAGACGGAAGATTTGTTTGTTAATATTTTATTTAGCTCTCGCGCTCTTGGTCAGCCTCCACTGGCTAGTATCCGGTGACGCGGCTGACGGAGGAGCGGTGGGGGACTTCCCAAGACTCCGCTTTCTTTTTCGCATGTGGATTAGGGAGGCCTCTGGGCTGTCTGTAAATATTGTATGAATGAGCGAGTGAATGATGAATTGTAAATATGGTATGAATGAGAGCATTTATCTTAATTACTATTGCCTTATAAAAAAAGGCAGATTGTAATTTTAGCACAATAAAGGAAATAATAACTCAATATTTTATTTTATTTAATAGCATGACAGCAAATTATCAAATTTATCAGTTCTCGATGTGAAATATGAAATGAAGCAATGGGCCTCATCATTAAAGAGTAACATTAGTGGAGAAATTTCGCTAACTAGACTAAGTATAAGTATACCCAATGCTAATACAGTATACTTGCATTGGGTATACCGCTTTTTGTTTTGCATTTATTTACACATCCCCGATCAATACTCTTAGACCTCCCAATAATTTGGCTGAAATCGGACTGACAAAAGCACCCATTGTACACTAATATCTTTATTTTATAAATTACAATTTATTGTCTCTGTAATATTAATTGAGTTATAACAATTTATTAATACTTATGTACTATTTACATTCTACTACCTAGGCACTTCTCGCGGGCAACAATTTGTGTGTCTTTAAGATTGTTCTTGTTGAGGAGTTGACAAGATGATTCGGATAAGCTAATAGGTTTTTGTGGATTTGTGATAGTTTTGAAGGTACAAGGGCAAGAACAGTAGATTCCTGGAGATCACTGGGAAGGGATAAGTTCATTATGTAGACGGATGTGGAGGCGAATTTCTAAATACAGGTTCAATCAACGGGGGGCGTTTTAGAAACTGCTTTTGAATTTATATGTTAATAAGAATAAATCAATAAAACTTCAACGTAATCAACCAAGAGGGACTAATGGGGAATAATATCATTTCTATGAGAAATACAACTGCATCGTTTATTCAAGAGTAATTATCTTAAATATTAAACAAAAACCACCTTATATATTTATCTAATTCATCAAAACCTACTATTACAATAGTACAACTCAAGCTGTTATCATATTGTGATATGAAATATTTTTTCCAGTACATATCATCTATTAGATATTGCGATCGTCCGGGATGATTCATATCCTGTTTATTTACACAATAAGTATAAATTTGTTTATTAATATAAATTTTTTTTTTGTATTTTGTTTGGAGTGCTCTTTTGGTCTAAACCTTAAGGCATGTGTTATGTCCCGCAAATTTTTACATTTTTTTTTTATTACTCCATTAAGTTATCTATGTAGTTAATAACCTATAAATTCGAGCCCCAATCATGACAGTTTTTTTTAGGATAGTAATTATTAATGATTAAGTTATTTGTTGTTCTGTTGTTTTATATTTGTTGCAGGCTGTATTGTTACATTTGTTGAAACATCTGTTACAGTACAAGAAGCCTTGGTCTTTCATTGAACTAAGGATCTATTGTGATGAGATGGTTCGCCTGAATGTAATTTTTATATTTTGAGTTCTTCCAAGCCGTGTATTTAATTTTTTTACGAGCCATCAATAGATAAGGGATAATTTTATGAGGTTCAAACTAACGAAGGATTTAGTATAAATTTCGTGATTTCACACCCTTCACACAGTAACCAACATACCAGTTGATCACTTTCATAGATAGCATTTGTCCGGTTTTCCCCGCAGCTGATCACTTCTTGGAAATCCCAAGCATAGAATCATGAAATATTTAATCCAGCCGAGGCTGCAACCCAAATAATCCCAGTTGGGGAATCATTCTTTTGATCTATAATTTAAATTTTAAATGAATCCCACTGGAAATGTTGAATGGAAATAGCATTCATTGTGAATAAGCAGATTTAATTATCACGATCGCCGGAGAAGGAAAGAGCTTGTGCAGAGGTTTATTAGCTGAAGAGATATTTTTTTCGCACAGAGAGCAGGTTCAGCTCGGTTGATAGGAATAGTTGACAAAAATAGGTTCTGTTCTATCTTTGCTTAATCATATCCATTTGCTTGGTAAATATCGAGTTTATAATGCGTTTTGGGGATTACTTTGGTGTTTTCTAAACCAGGCCCCGCAATCCATGTCCAATAATATTATAAACAAATTACTTTTATTCCTAGTATATGTATTAAGTATCACATTAAAGATTTAACCGTTCTGCTTATTATCATGTTGGGACTTAACTGGAATTATAATAAGTAAATAAACCTTCATTAAAAGTAAATGTATTTACCTAGCAATAACGTACCTTAATTTTGCTATAAGTATCGTTTGTCTTGAATTTGTTGGTATCGTACTGTTTTTTATAGTTTATTGAAACCACTTCATATGAAGGTTCTTAATTCAGATCTCCAGACGGATAGTTCATTTCACTCTATATTAATTCTCCTCAACGAAAAGTGAATGACAGCTGGTATCTCTTCTCAATTTCGTACAAATTAGAAGCGGATCTATCTCTAAATACGTTATGTTTGTTATATTTTAATCTAAGGATATTTGGCGTGACAGGGGCTCATGGCACTATTTCTTGAAGGGCTTTTTCGACCTGAAATGTATTGTTTTATCCTAAAGATTGCTCAGTCAGAGACAGAATGAGCAATGTAACACATCGAGAACCGTACTGTCAGTATGTGCCCACGACTATCGTATTACAGAGACTAGCTGACTCTGTAACCTAGATGAAGTGAAACTGTCAGTGGGCCGTGAACGCTCTCATTGTTAAAACCAGCCACTCACTAGATCCTACCACTCAAACCCAGTTAGTCCCTTACACACTCCTACTTGTATGAAAATAACCTACTGCTTTAGTTTTAATATATATTTCTTCAAATTTATTAAACTCGCCCTTATTTTAGAATAAATCCATGTCGCAACTCTTCATGAAGGGGTGGATTAAGACCGACCTAGGTTGGCACGACACATTATTTATTCCCTATTCTCTTCACCACAATATTTTTTTCGAGGATTCTATAACCTTCTATTTCAACTTGGAATGCTGAAATACTTGAGACGTGGATCTTTTTCAGTATTTTGTATCTCATTATTTTTGAAAAAAGTCGCCATGTTTTTTCTTTTTACTATTACCATATTGTTCATACTTATTTGCTATGAACTTGTTGAAGCATGTGGACTGTAATTACTAATTCGGCAGTCGAAAAAACCTGACAATCGGTCTTTTGGCCTGTCCAACCAACAAACGAAAAATGGTTCGCTCATTTTTTTTTTTTTTTTTTTTTTTCCTACTTTTTTTCCAATGGTTAGGCTACTTGCGGGATTAATAAGAGTGGGAATAGGAACGAACGGGAAGGACAAGGACGAACCTTTCGAACAGTTCCGAAAATTCCAAAATTGGCATCCAATTCTCCCGTCTCGGCAACTCTCCATCAGAGAGAGCCGTAGGCGGATACAGAATTATAAATGAAACTCGCGGCGGGGAAGTCTAGCAGTCCTATTTTCCGCTAGAGCGCAGCATCTTGGAACCATTTTTCTCGAATATTTATAATCTATCTTAAAGCGACAATATTACCGTGCAAACAGAGCTTATAAAATAGCATACGCAAAATCGTAAGCTATTATTGCTGAGTCGTCTGTATAGAGTAATTTATGCAGTGATATATTTACATCACTATCTTCTGGGCTTACCTATATCTTCAAATTGTACAGTTTCCTGTTTAATTGTGTCAATTAAAAGTAGATCGAAAATAGTTCTTATTATTTTTGGCACTAAGTGGTCGCTATATAAATGTTAGCAATAGAAAAAAATGCTTTGCCGACTCTTTTGTCATATTAAGAAAACGGCAAGAAAAAACTGTTCTCCGTTAGAGATAAGGGGAGACTGGGGACACTCACCCGTCCTCGGACGGCCTAGAGGAAGAATGTGAACGGGGAGTCCTTGGCTGCAGTGGAATGCAGAAACTGCAGCCTAGCTCTAAAGCTACCTTTACCAGTAAATGTCGGCACTATTGGTACCGACTCACATCTAGCATTGTTTCTATCTCTGCAGTTAACACACGGTAGTTATCTTCTCGTTGACTCATCTTTTCATAAGCCTTGGCCGGTATAGAAATCAGCTTGCATGAGGTCCCTAAAATTGTCCCTCTCTTATCGAATATCTTTTTTTTTTCTTTTTTTAGAGAGAAATTTTGTTCTGCAAAAAATTGCAAAAAAAATCCAGTCCATAATTTTTGAATTTTCTGTTTTATATGGAATTGGATAGGTTTTGACATCATTTATGTATTGCAAAAAGGGTCCAAGTAGTATGGACAGATAAATCTGTCCAAAATATAGATGTTTTGTCGTCTTTACTAAAGACAAAATGTGATTCAGAAGATTTACTTTTATCAAAACAAATCCAACAAGTGTTTATGGGTAGGGATCTTTTTTGCGTAACTATGGCCAATTAAGCTCGCTTAACTGACCCTAATTGTCACCTTGCACATATGTCATTGATTCCCTAGATGATATGTAATCAGCGCAAATGTGTGATAAATATCAACAGATAAGCTTTTACACATGTCCTTCTGAGAACTCCTCTCATGACGAAGTTGAATTATTCAACAATATAAAATACTTTGCGAAAGGTGCTGAAAAACAACAAAAAACTTTAAAACATATAGCCTTACCTACCTTCGTTCGGTGAACTGAACAGGTTTTTTTCCTATTCTTCGCGCCTTCGATGCGATCTGTGCAAGGCCTTTAACATTTCAATAGAACCCTGTGACATATCCAATGTTTCATTATCTTAAACCATAGATGGTTACAGCGAACTACCCAGTTAAAAATTCACATGAAGATTTAGCAAAACCGTCCTAAGTTGGACAACTTTGTGGCACATAGGTAACCACACGAAGCAAATATATTGTGAAAAACCTGACTATACACTGAAAGTGTGATTTCACAGCGGAACCACCAGTTTGACCTGAAACAGTTAAATCTCTTTGCTTTACCAAGGACAAAGTTATTGTATTCGTTTTAATTTAGGTTTCATTCCCTTATGTACTCTCATTTTATCCATCCCTCTACAGGGAATGAAGGAAAATCATTATCTCTATGTCTTGTAATCATTCATATCACAGAGAGGTTAACCCACGCTATGAACCAACAACCATATGAGAGCAAAGAATATCGATTACTGATTTCTTCAATAGATTATTTTTATAGTTTCGCAACTTGCTCGCTCTTTTCAATGAACGGTATTAAAAAAAGGAAAAAAATAATATCGGAAATAACCAAAATGACGGATGAATCGGACAGAATGAAGCTCAAATAATATAACAGGATAGAGAGAAACACGCTCAAACAACAGAAGAAGATAGAATGGAGACTTACATACCACGAAATCCTTTTTTTTTACCCCTGAGTCTGTCTGATTAGAATTTTACACGAAGGAATTTGATGTTGCAACGACATTAAAACACTGGCGTCTTCATAATGTATAACATATTAATATGGATTGACGAACGAATGGATTAATTGATAGATAATATTTAAAAAAAAACAATTTCTATTAGATCTAGTAGGAGATCGAAATAATTAATCGAGATCTCGATGGTCAGATTACTATTCTGTGATATATATGTTTGGTCTATAGTGGACTATAAATACAAAATTTTAAAACTGTCATTAAAATCGTTTTCGCAGTCGTAACATAGCTTCAACTTTGCATACGTTGCATTGAAAATTTTAAAAATTCTCCTTGTGAAGGAGGGCTTCACATCTAGAGACGCCACAGTAGTCATGCTTACTTGACTCATCCC
Organism: Acanthosoma haemorrhoidale; assembly: GCA_930367205.1. Taxonomy (NCBI): domain Eukaryota; kingdom Metazoa; phylum Arthropoda; class Insecta; order Hemiptera; family Acanthosomatidae; genus Acanthosoma; species Acanthosoma haemorrhoidale. The sequence goes on along the minus strand of OV884012.1, from coordinate 111,280,259 downwards.
ATCCATAAACATTTGTATGTAATTCTAAACGTATTCAACTCTACCAAGAGAAGCATAATATTGTCTCTTGGCTGGACTATGCTATGTATGTAGCTACGTTATAAAAATCCAATAAATTGATCTAAGCTGCTATATTACTTGACCACACAACAAGAACATTGAGTTACGACCCAGAATTCACATGTTCACCTGATGTATAGCATATGCCACGGTGGATATGTAGGATTGGCTATAGCAGTGAGCCATCTTTGAGCAAGGCTGTGGCCAGGGACTGCCGATAAAGTGCCTTCGGAGAAAATTGCCCCGGCTCTTTACTACCGGTTCTTTCAGTCGCTCATTACTACCCTACCGCCTTTTCTTCTTCCTCTCTCGTCTGCCATTTAATTCTCTAACGCCTCGCCTTCCACCTATATTTCACCACTTACATGGCATGTTGTAGAAAATCCAATTACAAAAAGGAATAACTCGGTAAACATATGTTAGATATCGTATGTATAAATGCAAGGCTCATCCAGAACATTTTTAGTTGACCGGTCATTTTGAAGGTAGGTGCTTAGACCTCGTAGAACTTGATCCGAGGGGTCATTTGCCTCGCCATTTTTGCATATTAGATCAAAGTAAATAGCAACCTAATTTTTTTATTATATCAATTATTACCCAAATTATAATTTTGGAATTATTTATATCGGAAGTAAGGAACTCTTCCGACTTCGGAACTATTATTTAGGCCAGTGATTTTCGACCTGGTTTGGCTCTTCGCCAACTTCCTGGCACTCCGCGAAGTTGTAGTCTCCTCCCACTTACCAATTTCGTCCAGCTACCCCCCCCCTACTCCAATTGGTACGATATGATTTTCAAGATTGTTAGGTAACGCAGAAAAAATCGTCAGCATACTTGTCATACAATAGAAGTTATTCCTATTAGCTAAATGTTAAAACAGACCGAAACCTAGGTAAGAAGGCAGTTTCAAATAATTCTGCAAAATGCCTATGATCGGAACCAGAATGCCTTTTGGCATTTCACTTTCTTTTCTTTGGCTGGTAGTTATCAAGTGAAATAGTAGACAGTGTCATTCTCAGAACACCTGTTCGTATGATATTCAGTTTGTTCCTGGCTGGTACCTATCTACATTTTATTATACTTTTTATTTTATGTTTATTCCCATTGTCCACCTGAAAAATCAAACCGGTTCCGTTGAGAACCAATGATTTAGACTCCCAAATATCATCTCTCGATAGAAATAATTTTTGTACGCAAAACTATCTGGACTTACAGTCCACTTACTTTAGAATTGTAAGGGACAGCAAAGCACAGGAACAGCGGGTTTACCTTTGAACGTAATGTCTTTAGGATATACTTTAGTACCTACTCAATACACTTTTTTATGTTACCAATAGAACCCAAAAAAATATATCCAATATCCTGGATAAGCTTTCCTCATAATTTATAATAATCTCCATCCGAAAAAAATTATTCGGTCACTCAAATCCTCCAAAGAGATTAAAACAGAAGTAGCAATCATGATCTATTTTAATTAATTTGTCATTGGGATCGTGTGTGGCTCTCGTGGTCTCATTATTAAGGTGAAAGCTTTGTCGGGAAGGTGACAATTATATTCGAGAATTGTTACTTATAATAATAGTAATTAGTTTGTCTCCATATGAGCAAGTAAAAGTTTTTTATCATTTGACTTATTTTATTGTAGAGATAACTGAAGATGACAGCTTTGAGCTGTCGAAAACGCTATTACACTGTGGAATAAGTAACAAGTAGTGGAATAACAATAAAACTGTTTTATAAGTATTAAGATTAAATAAAAAATACTCTGAATCCCCGTAAATTAAAATCCTGATGAGGTTTATTTTGTATTTGATTTGATTGGGACCTGGTGTCTGAAATACAATATTAATGACTGATTGTCGATAATTGCGACGATTTCTCTCTTATGGTCGTCTCCTAGCATCCAGGGAACTAGGTTTCCCGGCCTCGCTGCCCGCCTAGAATGGCAGCTAGAAAGCTTTCGGTGCGGGAATAGCAAGATCGAGGATGTATATGGGATATCTTACAGGCTGGAAAAACTATATGTGTCAGTATGGCAGGCTACTAGTCTGTCTGGTAAGGTCTTCTTCGGTTTCTAAATCTCCTAAACCGCGGTTCCAATGTGTCGTTGCTTTCTTACGATGTTCTTCGTGTGTTTATGCCAAGTTTTTATTGCCTCTGTGTGTGCTGTGTGTCGCTTTTGTCACTGGGTACTGTTAATGTGACCAGACAACGAGTCTCAGGTAACATATTATTGTGAACAATATATACTGTAAATTACCTTCTGTTTTCAATTGCTCATCAGTAATGTTAACATTGTCGGGGCAAATGTCGTCATTCCATTTTTTGGACTTGTTCCTATCTTTTCTCAACAACAAAATTTATTTTTCTCTTGCCTAACTATGACTATCCCTTGAAGTTTATTTTATTTTTCATATACCTAAGTATATGTGGTTTTTTTTTCAGAATTCAGTTTAACACAAATAACTTTTGATTAACAATTATATGGAAATAAGAACGATAATTATAGATAACTCAACTTTCAAAATATTAGTTTCATATACGGGTGTAAAGTTCACAAATTCATTTCAAATGGTACATCTCCCAAAACTGAAGATATAATTGGCAAATTTTGTACGGTCAGTAAAATCTTTGTTGTCTCCTGCAAAATTTTTCACGTTTTAATCCTGTCATAATTCATAACTATAATGTTTGTGCTTGTGTGTTATAGTACTAGTTTTGATAACCCCTGTTCGATTTAAGGGAATGAGATTTTACGCAGAGGTTTCAATTCATATTATTTGATGTTTCCAATTCTATAAAATATAACTAGTATCAATTAATTAATTACTTAGTGATTAAATAGTTGTCTATCCTATTGGGTATTTAATATCTCTATACCCTGATTAATAATAAAATGCGTGAGGTATGCATTGGGCTATAATAACAAAAAAAAAAACTTTCAAACAGTTGTAACCAAAACCTCAATAGTGTGATTATTTTTGAAGAGCGCTTAGTTATATAAATTTCAACCTATTTATCACCCATGAGTGTATAATCCATAAAAACAATGCTGAAGCTTGGATTAATCGAACCACATGCCTACATGATCCACCCCTGCCTCTTCTATTGCTCTTTGACCAACATTGTTCGTGCCAAACCACCCTTTCACTGACCTATTGCTATTCACCAGTGGTCACCGCCCGCTTCTATTTTCACTTGCCGAGAAAGAGCATCGTCATTTTGTCACCGTTTATACCCCAGTCATGCATAGACAGTTTGTGTTCATTCATCATAAATCTTATCAGGAAGATAATGAAACCTTCTTGTGATATCCCACTATTGCTCATATTCCAGTCAATATTATGTTTCTTAAACCCTAATTGGATTTCGAGTTGACCTGAGTTTCTACCTTAGGTTATTGATTACCTGACCGAGGTCTATTATTCCGACTCGACTTGCTCAAGCATACTTAGCGTCACGGGGATCGGTTTCACCCACAGAGGTAACTTCCTATCGCAAACGACAATAACAAAATTTTTTTATGAAAAGGAAGGAAACAAATAATATTGAATGTAAACAGACAATAGGTGCTTTACATCTTTCTTTTTTTTATGGAGAAGAAAATAACTTTATTAAAATGTTAACATGAAATTAATAAACGAAGTAAATGTTTTACTTAGAAATAGATCGGGATGGTCATAATCTAGCTGAACTTACAAAAAATCTTGCTCAATACATTGATATCACGTTAATTATTTGTTGGTTAAAATTTTTTGAGTGTTTCGTTAAATTTTAAAAGGTATGAGATAATTAACAAAAAAAAATTCTCTCAAGATCCGAATGGAATAATGGAATCAAGAGCTCAATTGCATCTATGCACCCCTCCGCGATGTTCATGGAGCCGGCAGATGTTACGACTACTCTGTTGCAAATGTGACACCAAATTATGTGCTTGGCGAGTGTTGGCACAACATGCTCCTCGCAACATGCCGACGTCACAATATAAATAAGGCTATCAATTATACAGATGTTCCAAGGGATAGGATTTTCGTTCCGTGTAACATAGACCTTGCTACTAGGCCCAACTATCAGATTTGGAACTGATAATCCCTAACAAGATGACAAAGTCGATGCTAAAAAGTCTATAACAATTGTGTGGATTTTGACCAAGAAAATTTCCAAACCACAAACAGGAACGAGCAGGAATGAAGCAGTACGCGTGGTATTTTCCTTATCCATATACTGAGTATATTATTGTTGACTCTATCCGGGTTCATCTCCTTCATATATATGACTAATAATGCGCAGCATATGTATAATTAAAGCACCTCAATTTTGTTTTATGTGCCTGATTTGTTTATCAAAATTTAGTATTTTTGTTTATTGATATTTGATTTGTTTTTCTTAAATGTTTTTTTTCATTTGATTGATCTGTTAGCTGTCAATTAAAAATTGCCTGCTTCACATTATTTTAAGAGGTTTTTTTGTCTTTTACACCGAGGATAAACGCGCCCTCTTCAACCGATACTCTGAAAAACTTTCCATGGGACCTAGGTCATTGTTTATTTTCTGCCATCAGTTTCGCGAGCCACACCGTGTAATACGTCTCCTCAGTATGCCAATTGCTTAGTTCATAAGTTGCTCAATCGATTATTCTCGCTTTTCCTTTTCATCTGACCGTAGAACTGTTATGGAAAAAGACGGTTCAATTGACCATAGCGGAGAACTGCTTAACCGTTAAGCGGCAGTAACAGATAGCCGGGAGCATTATCTTGAGTTGGCACACTATTAGCATAAACTTCTGGTTTTGCACCAGTCGTTGCCGCTCAATGCTTCATCAGGCACGCTCAACATTTATAAGTATTCATTTCTCACTTTTCGAAGATCGTTAATTTCTAGTTATTGACAGTATGTTCTTTTTCTCTTGTGTTTCCTAATTCCGTCATGTGAAAATCACCCTTATAAAATGTTTACCATCAAGAAAACAACTAATATAAATAGTGCGATAATGGAAAAGATTCTATTCATATACGAGGGTGGTCTGAAAATTTTCCGACCTAACAAAGCTTTTATTTATTTTATTATCATCTTCATGTTGAGGTCGGAAACTTTTCAGACCACCTGTGTAGCTGTGAGAAGCCTTTATCTAAAAAAAAAATTAACTGCTACAGAGATTGACTTTTGGAGATCTGCCCACAAATCTAGGAGGTTAAAGAGTGGGTGTTAAAAAAAACAGTTCGTAGTGAAGGGGTCAGTAAAAATGGCAGTCAAAGAGGGAAGGTCCGGCCTATCCTGGAGAAAAATCATACTGGAAGATATTTGATGAGAAATGAAGATGCCTACAACAGGGGGCCTAATGGATGAAGAAGGATAAGAAGTAGTGATTGGGCAATGTAAACATTGTTGCTGGAAAATTCCTAATAAATAAATAAAAGTTAACGTGTTGAAGCACCTGTGAGAAATTAAATATAATTATAATATAATATCGGCTTAGGTTGATTAAAGAAAGTTGTTAGATTTTCTTTAAATTAATTATAGACGACGTTTTGGTATACCACCTATGTCTGCATCAGAGCCTAAAGTGAGGCGGTTGTAAGAAGTCTTTCGAGAGCGAACTGCCAGTTTAATAAAATTTTCCTTTTCGGTATTTATTTGAAGCCGTGTAGCTAAATCTTATAAATTTGAAATTTAAAAGAGATAAGCTATGTTCACCACTATTTCACAAAAACTTTTTGGTGATAGGTCGACAATTATTTGACACATGTCCTTACCCTTCTTGCCCAGAGACGTTTTTGAATGCCCTCGGATGCTTGGCTACAACCAGTAAGGGAATTGTGTGTGTGTGCCAGTGGAATTTACACAAGGCATGAATGTCAGTATGTTTTTTTTTTAATTTTTCTGCCTGGGGTGGCATCCTCTGAACAGTACACTTAAGTATTATGTGGCAACACCCTCCAGAATAATATGCTTTCATCCGCGTTGTACACTTGCTCTGGGAGAAAGGTTAAGTTTAAGTATTCGATTTTTAAAAAGAGTCCACAGCCGAAACATCACTACATAATTTTCTCCTGTGATGGTGACCGTCGGATTACCGAACGTGCTGGAGTAACCGACCGCCGGATAATGAACATTTTACTGTAATTAAATTTAAGAACAAGATATAGTATACAAATTTTGTGTGCTTAAAAGCTTATGTTTTTTTTTAATATATTCTTTGCACTATGTTACTTTTAAACACACAATCTTTGTATAATCTGGCTTTTAAATGTACTTATATATAATACGTTTACAAATTGTAGTCCTAATAATGCCTGAACAGGCGAAAAGTTGACTGTTAAATGATATATTGTCAATAAAAGAATATATTGGACAGGCCAAACTTGCACCCCCCCCCAAAAAAAAAATTGCAAATATACATAATGATGTCTCTTTTTAAGCAAGCAACATCTTGGGGGAAAATATTATAATTTTCGTGGTTTTCAAACATATAAAGAAGGAATATGATTAGGATGAAAATATAAAATGAATGACGAGATAAAAAAAAATATTTGAAAGGTGGTCATCATGGTGATTACATATACATGATATGGTTTTATTATTTATTGAGAAACAAGAAAGTTCTGGCACGTGTCAAATAATTTTTGACCTGGCATCATTGAAACCCTTTTGAAAATATGTGACCCCACGGCTGTAGCCTTCCCTTGTTTACAATTCTTACTAAACCCTAACGACGATATACCTACCTCAATACAGCTTCATATAGTACATCTATGAAGTAACCTGTTATTATAATTTAATACGAAAACAGACCGTGACAAAGTTGTTAAAAATGTAGAGTACTTGTGCAGCTGCCTTACCTACTTGTCTACCGGTGGGTTTCCAATGACCTATTTACTTTTGCAACAGTCTTAAATATTATTAATATGGGTTTAATACCACGGTGGGTTAATTATTCATAATAACCTGCTTCATGAAAAAAAATTTCTTGGCGCAAATCCCATGGCAGAAGATTAATTTCTGCCCACTTAAATATAGAAAAGGCAGATAGAAAAGAATTTGTGAAATAATATTTAAACAACATTTGTAAAAACAATTATCGTTCTTTATTATTTATATTTAACATTCCGCCTGCTCTGATTTCAGCAACTCAAAGATGAGCTCGGAGAAGTTGTTGCTGAGATGGAAAATATGGACGCGGCCGACGACAGGTATGTAGTCTCCTTTTCACTGTTTTCAATGTTTATTTAAAGAATTACGCATTAGTGAATACAAATTTGGCACCTTCACAAGTAATAGATTGAAAGCTGCTAGTTCTAAGATCTCACAGATGCAGTAAAGTTTACTGTTTGTTGTAAATTATAGCTCGCAACGTAACTAAAAAATACCATTGAAACCATATATTCTTCGTTTATGAAGCTTATCGCAGTAATTATAGATTAATTTAAAAGACGAATGATGTATTCTGAATTCTATGTGTTGAGTATTGATGGTTTTGGTACAGCGAGGATAACTGTTAACAATTCACAACCTTAGATTTTGTTATTCTAATTTTGTTATAGTTTCTTTTACAGTGGTAAATACTAGGTTCTCTCTAGCTACTGTTACTGTTCCTTTTCGATAAAGAATTTTTCCAGTCTGAAAGTGAAACGCTGCGTTTCCAGTCGACTAGTTACTTGATAACACTTGAAGGTTAAGAAATCTTCTGTACATGCATCCTGTTGTTGTCCAAAGATAGCAGCTGTTCCCGGTAATGATAAGGGTATGGCCCCCTCCTCCACCAACACACTCCAGAAAATAAAGATATCATGAGATAGTTCTGTTGGTTGTTTGATCGTGGGGATCAGCTGTCAGAACTAACGGTATACCGTTCAACGGATCCGCCAATCTCTGTACAAGCCTGAAACGAGTCAAGGCACAAGTCAATAAAACATGTTAATGAGCTGGCCTATTATGAGGCCAAAGCAGCCGATTATGGGAGTAAAGTTGTTAAATGAGGAGTCAAGATTAATAGTATCGAGATCATTATCAAACGTGTATATTAATGTACTCAGGTATAGCTAAATCTGAATTAATTGGGTTTCATATTCATAATTGGAATATTTGAGTGTTCCGGGTATTATTAATTGTGGGAACATATGTAGGAACTTTTGCCACCAGCCGGAAATTCGTAGAATTGGAAACTTTGTTATCTTTTTTAAAGATAATGGAAATGAACCAACCAGAATAAACAGAAAACCGCCTTGAATGACCATTAGAAATATACAAATATAAACATAGTGACCCTGACTGTTTATCTAAAAGGACTGGCCTCAATCTTATTTATAATAGAAGCAAAGGAAAATCCTAGCAAGCCATTGCTCCTATCTTTAAGAAAGGATATGACAGAATCCCCTGTGGAAATCTTGGAAAAATGTCACTGCTTAGTGTCTGGAGTAACCTCTATTTCATAATCCTGGAAAGAAGGCCAGGGGAGCTTAGGAGAAGGACAATAAGGATTCCTCAAAAACGAATTCTGCACAGTCAAGGCTAAAACTAGGATAAGTTATGGGTCAGGCTTTAGGAAAATGCTTCCTTCACACTTGCCTTGCTTACACTTGTCTTAGTTCTTGTGTTATTTGGAAAAGAATTTTACTAACTCTCCAAGAGGACTTTAAAAAAATAAATGTGGATAAGACATAAGTGTTCAGAGTTGGAAATGTGGGGGGAAAGAATGCCTCAGTAGTATGACTAAATGGTAGCATAATTAGAGCAAGGATAAGGTTTTCAACGCCTTGGTCCCAGCTTCACCCGAAACGAACTCATCGATAGAGGTATCAGAGAACAACAGGCAGTGTCTGGACTCTATAACTGTATAAGGCAAGTACTTAGACAAGAGGGAAGTGTCAAAAGATGTACAAAAGTACATGTCATCTCATCCTTACCTACTCCAGCAAATATTTGTGTTCCCTCTCCAAGCCCAAAAGTCGTCAAATTGGAGATTCCAGTGGAGAGTAGAGGGTGAGGAATATGATCATCTATGATTGTCTGAACAAGCCTCAAGTTCACCTGATATTGGAATGACGATTCTAATATCTTCCTATTTAAATGAAATCTCCTTAATATAAATTCATCGCTACATTCACTATATCAATTTTCAACTATTAAATTTAACAAAAATTCACTTATACACTATTAATTTAGAAACTCACAATTTAACAATAATACATATTATTTTAACCAGATTATTTGCTTTTTTTTTCTAACCAAGGAAATAAAATATTTTCTACAATTGACCCAACCTGAGAATTAACTTATAAATACAATTAAATTGTACCTTCTTTAGATAGAACAAAACTCATCAAACAATATTTTAAAATGAAAATTTCCATTACATAATAAGAGATAAATTTAAACAAGTTAAATGTATAAATTAAACTTGGTACTTAGCCTAATTTATTTTACAAACACTGAATTTATAATATAGAAATATTAAAAGTTTAACAACAAAAAATAAATATAGTTCAGGTGTTACAAAACATATAGAACAAAAAATAAATATAGTTCAGGTGTTACAAAACATATAGAACAAAAACAAAGACCCGACATTGGGCAAGAGAGCAACAGACACTCCTTACATGAGCAAATATCATAGCTAGTGGCAGGACCCTGTTTTTCCATTTACTATAGATCACGCAACCACTGGTGTTTTAGGTGACAAAGAAGATTGTAAGAATGAGTTTTAATGAAACTCTTACAGAAGGCGTTTTCATAGAATTCTTTCGAAAACTTTTCTGAGATCAAAAGTAAGCTGATAGGAAGGTAAAGACAAGTTAAATTAATAATAAAAACAAGATCAACAAGGAAATTCCTCTAGTTTCATTTGTCTTAAATGTTCAAAAATTACTTCTCATATGTCTTGAGAGATACTACTTGACAGATTTATCTAAATTTATTTTTAGCAATTCAAACAATATTCAAAACTATTCATTTTTAATAATACATTTAACAATAAAAAGTGGTATTACTCGACGGATCGAAACATCACTAATTTTTATATTGCACTTCCGGGTGCAGACAAATATTTAAACTTATCTTGGTTTTATATAGAAATTCTTCAGAAATTAGAATTTTGGTACTATAACTGTTATGATAAAAGAAATAGTAAATTACTTAATCCTTAACATGACACCTCTTAAAGATGTAATAAGGGCTGACCAAAGATAGTTGGAGTTGTAAGTAGCTGATGCTAAGGTCCACTGTGGTCAGCACTATGCATTATTTACCTCTCATCCTTAAATTTGGTTTTCTTAACTGGATTTGCTACTTTTATATCCACGCAGCACCTCATTTATCCTCGCGGGGCTGAATCCAAAGTGAAGACGAGAACATTACCCGAATCTCCCTGTGGCCAACCAGGGTGGCCACATCAACTTTAGTTTTATAAAGTTTGATAGTAAGGACTCATGCTCATAAATTATTGCCCTTTTTTATTTTACAGTAAGAACACGACGAGGGCAAAGCAGATGTCGATCGGCCGTAAAAAGTTCAATATGGATCCTAAGAAAGGTATAGAGTACCTAACTGAGCATGGACTGCTTGAACGCACTGAGGAGGACGTAGCTGCTTTCCTGTACAAGGGAGAAGGCTTGAACAAAACTGCCATAGGAGACTACCTAGGAGAGCGCAACGAGTTCAATGAAAGGGTGCTCAAAGCATTTGTAGACCTCCACGACTTCACCGATCTCATCCTTGTCCAGGCGCTTAGGTGAGTTGCTTTAAACATAACTAAGTTCGGCAATGCTTACAATTAGCAAATTTAATTAATAGTCATTAAGTGAAGATTAAATATGAATGTAATCATGTTTTGGGCTAGTTATATATGTTATTGTATTGTCCAGTGAGAGAGTAAGTACCAGAGAGAGGAGAGGGTGGGGTGAAGAGTATTAAGTTATTATTTTTAATTTTGAGATTCTAAAATTATTTTTCTAGAAAGATAGTTATTTATATGTTTTTAGCAATACAGCAAGACTTTTTCGGGGTAAAGTATAGCAAATAAACACTTTATCTAATAAAAATGATCTTCAATGCTAGAGGAAGTATTTGATGTAATGTAATCTAATAAAAGCTCTTAAAACCTAATGAACTTATTCAATAATATTTATATAATTAATTAACATATTTTATTATGTTATCGTTCTATATAAATATTATTGTTATAAATTTCACATAATTATTTCATGGCTAATAAACTTCATTTTTAATCATAGGCAATTTTTGTGGAGTTTCCGGCTTCCTGGAGAAGCGCAAAAAATTGATAGGATGATGGAATGCTTTGCTCAAAGGTATTGCCAGCTCAACCCTAACATCTTCACTAATACAGGTTAGAAAATGTTACAGCAATTATTATCCAGTCTTATATATATATATTTTTATTTAGATGATTAATTAATAAATAATTTAAAATGTGCTGTTTGTCAGCTAAGGTGCTTAAGATCAATTGTGTAGTTGAGTATTGGTATGGTAATAAAACTGAAATTTTGATATTAATGACATAATTTCACTCATCATGAATCTTATAACTTTCTTTTCCATCCCTTGCCTGTTTATAAAAAAATTCTACTTGACAGCTAGCCATAATATCGTCATCACATATTGAAATAATTTGTGAACAAATAAATGACCGATGAAGCAAACGCAAATTTTGGAGAAACAAAATTCCAAAAATTAAATTTTTTTGATCAAAATTTTCACTTCACTCTCTTGAAAACCAACAAAACGGCAATAATTCCAGAACTTCACTGATTCAAACCAAACCTTATTGGGATGTAGAAGCCTCTTAACTTATTAACTAAACGTGATGACACTAACCTGATCTCCACAAATAAATTAGAAACAGACATACAAAATAATATGTTTTAGTGTTTCCTGTTAATTTCACCATTATTTTTTTACTTATATATCATTCAAGAGGTTTTGGTGGAATGGGAGGGATGGAGATGGGTTGATAGTATTTTTTAGTGCTGGCACAGTATACTTTATTTGTAGGGTGGATTTGACTTTTTTTTCAGGAGGTGTGGAAGATAGAATTCTTCAGAGAAAAGATGTAAATGTAAAGTAGGGAAGGAGATATAGCAGGGTCATTTAGCATTATTATAAGCTTAGCTAGGTTACCATTCGAACCTATGGAATTTCATGATAGAGGAAATTAGACCAGTAGATAGTATGTTGGAGAAAAAGAAATTGTTAGGAGGTCAATATTATGGGTTTTAATAAGCTTTAAGAAAGAAATTGGTGCTTGTTGGGATGATGAACAAGTGAAATGATAGTTGAGTTTATCAGGGGGAAATTTGACATTCGAATTTGGGCTAGGTGATTTTCATTGAGAGAGCTTACAGAGAAGATTCCATTTGGAGCAAGGATCAGGAGAAGATGAGAGCAATTGGTGAAAATACTGATTTAGTGTGTGATAATGGACTGGGTTGGGTCTGGATCCATTGAAATGAAGATTGAGTGGGTGTTATTGTTGGGACTTATCTTGGATTGATGAAAATCTATCTTTCTTTCAGTAACCTAAGCCAATTTCAAACAGTTGTTGCACCTCAGCTTAATATGGTAAAAAATTAATTGTTTCATCAGTATCAGATGGATTAAAATAATTTTTTTTAAATATCCTAAAATACATTTGTATTGCTTGCCATATAGCTGTGGCTCCAAGGAATAAGTTGGGTAAGGCAATTTAAAATTAAAATTAAATAAGTTTACAAACATGATTAGGCATGCTTTGTTTGTCCTGTGAAGAAATGGGTATTTTTTATTTTGAGTTCATCTGGTGCTTTTAATGCTACAAAAAGAAATGATTTTTACAAATACTTAGTCTTGCAAATTTAAAAATCAACTTGGCCCAATCCAAGTTAAAAAAATTGCTCTAAAAATATTTGTTTTTAGACTTGCATACTTATCTCCCAGAGCCACAAGTATTTCGTGATAGTAGTTACTTTTTGACCTTGTAAGTATTGTGTTCATTGCTGGACAATGAATTTAATTCTTTGAAAATAAACTATGTTAGAAGTATCCATCTTTCTTTCTCTTTTCATATATTAAGTAAAATTTCCATTTCAGATACATGCTACGTACTATCTTTTGCCATAATTATGCTGAATACAAGCCTTCACAATCCATCTGTGAAAGAGAAACCCGCCGTTGAGCAATTCATCAACATGAATAGGGGTATCAACAATGGTGGGGATCTCCCACGAGAATTATTAGTAGTAAGTATTTTTTAAAAAATTGTATTTAACCTTTAAATATGTATTCAAACACTGTAAATTGACAGAATAAATTTCTTGAATTACTAATTAGTTACAGAGATTAAGAAAATTCCTGAAAAGGTCCTTGACTAAAGTTCATAAACTCCCCTTCTACATGAATGCCCCCCCCCCCCGGTCAACAATGATCCTGGTGGTTGGCATGCCCTAAAACACAAACAAAACTTTTTTTAGAAAAATTTCAATATTCCAAAAGAAATTAGGAATATTCCATTTTAATGACTTTTCAAATTCTACAATTTGACAATTCTAAAATAAATAAAAACATTACATATTATTAATCAGGCCCTTTATTTAAGAAAGTGAAGTATAACTCATTGTACACATTGTGATATTTGCCTATGGCCTTAAAACAAATGTGAAAATCCCCTTCGTTGGTGGCCAGCCATTTTGTAATATTTTATATAATTTATTATATCTCAGGGGGCACCTTAAGAACCACACATTTACATGAAATACTGTTTTTGAGTTCTTCACAAATTCTGTCGAATGCTTGCTTGCTCCATCCAAGTATTGCGTTTTGTGATTCTGGCTCCAAATACAATATTGCCTCAATGGCCTCCTGTGGACTCCGCCAATATGCAGATATGATGTATGAGGAGATATGATGGCATGGGTTGATAAGAGGTAATACAAAGAAATAAGAGGTATCAGGGCATATGTAAAAATAAAAGATATGAGAGCCATCACATCAAAAATGTTTGACCATCCGCAAACTGCACAAAATCGTCACACCTCTCCTCTCTAGCAATTATAAACCACTTGCTACATCTCCTTTCAAACATCTATCAACAACTGTTCCACTCTAATAACTATAAACAGCTGAAGTCTCAACATTCCTCTCAGCTGTGCCAATTACTGAAATAATTCCTGCTGTTTCATTCACTTGCTTGAATTTAAACTTTATATAATTTATTTAATATATTATACAATAAAATAATACTCTCAATTTACTCCTTAAAAATAACATTACAATAAAGAACCCATAGCATCTGTATTATGTACCAGTTATGCTACTGCACCAAATAAGAGTATGAATGTATTCCCACTAGCACACAGTGGAGAGTCACCACATTGTTGCTATTGGTCTCCCTTAGCAATCTGACATCTTACCGCTCCCCAAGTCGGGCCAGTCCAATTCACCTCATCCATCACTCACTTACCTTTTCCGTATAACCCTTTGTCAGGATAGTAGGGGGGTGCCTGCCGTGGGCTAGGGTGTCTTCGATCTGGCCGATGTCTGAAGGGTGTCAGGAAAGAGATAAAATGGGTAAACCTGTCATCTTTGATCTTTGCTGGCCTGGCGGCCTAGTCAGCGGGCCGCTTTATTCATGTTCGAGAAATCGCTTAGTTTTCTATTAGTATGTAAAAAAGTAATGTTGGTAAATTTATCAAATTAGTTTTAATTTGATAAGTTGTAGGAAAGTTTATATTGTGGAGTGATAACTTTATCGGCTATCTGTTGCAAAATGATGACCTCATGCATTAAATATAAATATATTCGTGAAATATGACACTCTGAACTTAGCTCATATGAGTGCTCCTGTTATTTATCAAAATGTTTTCTTCCACTATGTTCTGTCTTCCAAAAATTCAGGTTAGTTTGAACTTTCAATTTTAAGAGTTTATGAGTTAATATTAAGTTATTGATTGATAGATCGATTGGGCTTATTTCAGTGTAACCTCTCAGGTTATCAGCACCAACTAGTTACTGATAATGACATTCTTTCTTCTTTTTAGATCTTCATTTTTACTTTGCATTTTACTCTTATATTATTTTTGTTATATGAAAATTTCATGATACATGCAAATTTTTGCTGAAACCCAAATAATTATTTGTAAAAAGATAATTTAGTGTAATCAATTCAATTAATGAACTGTAGAATAAAAATATTTTAAATAATGTTGAAAGGGTATGATGAAGAAGGAGTCTTGATATAGTTAATATGCGGTTGAGCCACATTGATGGTTCCTGTTTATGACTATGCCTTATGATTGTAGCACTTTGATCTCTGACCCTAAAGTATAATATATATCCACTGCAAGTTAAGAAGAATTGTATTTTATTTTATAAATATATTGATTAATTATTCATTGCACTATTTTCAGAGCTTGTATGAAAGTATAAAAACAGAACCTTTCAAAATCCCAGAAGATGATGGAAATGATCTAATGCATACCTTTTTTAATCCTGATAAAGAGGGTTGGTTATGGAAGCAAGGTACGCATTATATATTTTATTTACTTCTTTGACATGATTTCTCTTAGTTGTGGTTTGATTTTTAGAAAATGAAACAGTTGTTTTGTTTGATCTACATATTTAGAAATATTGTTACCTTTACCTCAGTCAGGTTTTTATCTGATATTACTTTTAAATGATTTTCATTTACAGTAAGTACTCTTTGTTTACAAAACAAAAAAGTTGTTTATTTATCTATATAGAAAATTAACATCTTTCTGTAACATGCAAATAGTCTGAGAACTTTTGAACTATTGAGGATATATCATTTTTATCCATTTCCTTGATTACTCACATCACATTAATTTGTTAAAAACTGGATAGATTCGGAATTTTTTCATTTTTTGTGCTTCGGAATTCTCTTTGAATGTTATGAATATAATAGAAAACAAACAGCTGTTTTTCTTGTGGTTTGTATCAAGTTGCCAGAAGTTTTTTTACCGGCTGAAAAGCTCTTTTTAAGGTAATCGATCATACCTTTCATTCTAGATCTTAAAAGCAGTGAGTGAGGATCGAAAAATCACTGTACACACACACTAAATATGATTCCCAGAATATTGAATTTGCAAATCACTGGTGAATAATGAATCAAATTCATGTAACCATCCGCCATATCGGCCCCCAAATATCCGAGAACAGTTTCAGTTCGAACATTTTGCTTTAAGCTTCTCTTATATTTATTTTATAACATATGATTTGCAAATTTAACTATATTCCATGTAATATTTTTTGTGTAATAATAAATTGTATTTTATAATTTTAGGTGGTCGTTACAAGAGTTGGAAGAGAAGATGGTTCATCCTAAATGACAATTGCCTATACTACTTTGAGTATACAACCGATAAAGAGCCAAGGGGTATTATACCATTAGAAAATATTCAAGTGAGGGAAGTACAAGATCGGCACAAACCACATTGCTTTGAGCTGTATGCAGCTGGATCAGACTTTATTAAAGCTTGCAAGACTGACTCTGAAGGAAAGGTTGTAGAAGGTACGTGATTTCAAATTTTTTTTTTTTTTTCTTTTCCACTTGACTATGAAATCAGTTTATCCTTGTAGTATTCAATTATGTTTTTTTTATCTAAAAAATGTTTATTAACTAAGTATTCTTTTCCTTAAAGTGATGTATTGAACATGTTATTGATGTCATTCTGCTGTTTTTTTTTTTAGGTAAACATACGGTTTACAGAATGTCTGCTGCTACAAGTGAGGAAAAAGACGATTGGATTAAATGTCTCAGGTTAGTCATATTGTAAACATATAATATACTGTATTCAGTAATAATGCCACTAATACAGTGATACTATCGGGGATGGGGGGGGGGGGGGGTAAAAAGAGAGAGAAACTATCTGTAATAAGGCTTATAGTCGTTCTTGAATTTTTTTTTATATTATTAACTGAAAGATAACATATTTTTTTATTAGCAAAACATGTGTAATATTAAATAGAAAATACACCAACCTTTGAATGATTTGACTGTTAGCACTCTTTAAACTTTAATTAATTTTTTTATTAATTTAACAACCTCATCTGCAATAAATAACAGACAATTTTCTACTTATCAACCAAACACACAACTTTTAAACACAAAGCGATTTATTCAATCAATGATATAATTGCCGTTTTTTTCCAGTATCTTCTGCCATCTCATGGGCAGATTCATAATTCCATGCTCAAAGAATTTCCTGTCTTTACTGGCAAAAATATTTTCCAAGTGGATTTTTACATTTTCTTCAGAGTTGAAGGTCTGTCCATTCAATGAATTTTGAAGAGACCGAAACAGGTGGAAATCTGAAGGTGCAAGGTCAGGCGAATATGGAGGGTGCGGTAAAACTTCCCAGCCAAACTCCAGTAACTTCTGTCGCGTCTGCAATGAAGTGTGCGGTCTGGCATTGTCGTGATGGAAGACAATCCCCTTATGGTTGGCTAGTTCTGGACACTTCTGGTGGATCGCTGCATTTAATTTGTCCATCTGGTCACAGTACACATCCGAATTGATGGTCCTGTTCATGGGAAGAAGTTTGAAAAAGACAACACCCCTCCAATCCCACCAAATCGAGAGCATAACCTTCTTTTGGTGAAGTCCTGCTTTGGTGGTTGTTTGTGGTAATTCGCCGCGCCTCCCTATGAGCGTTTGCCCTCCACATTGTTATATACGATCCATTTTTCGTTCCCTGTCATCATTCTCTTCAAAAAAGGAACGTTTCCGCAACAAATCGCAGATGGAAATCCTTTGGGTGAGGTTAGCCTCACTATAAGTTGATGGGGAACCCAAACATTGGGCCTGCTCACGTAGTACAGTGCACATCTTTCTGCGAGTTTCCACTGCTTTCTTGCCTTTTTTAAAATAAAAAAGCATGAGGTGTCGATAATGATCATTTTGGTTTTCCATTTTCAGGATGATCCTAAACACACCAAATATAATCAGTCTTGTCGGAATTTTGTGTCAAACTACATTGAAGTGTCTATTATCTGACGAGAGCGCACTCGCAAGGGACGGATTGAAGTTAGCTACATATTAGACTGCTTGAAGTTTCGTGACGACAAAAACCGAACGGACTTTTTGGCCAACCTGATATGATCTTTCTTATGATTTACAGTGATGTCCAAATATTCCGCTATTTCCATTGCTATTAGTTTTATTTTTAATGTATTCATTTCTTAGTGCACTACTTACACTTAAAAATCAAAATTATATATTTTTTTTTTAAATTAAGAAAGACTATAAGCTTGCTTCTTTAAGTTCATAACTTAAATTAAAATTAGGAGTTGTGTTTGAAATCTACAACTTCATTTTTTAAACATTGTGAAACTTGTTACATACTTTAACCATCTGTAAAAAAAATACAATCTAAGTCAATATATTCATGAACAAATAAGTATATGGAATTTAACAATCTTATGTATACTTAGTTCCCTAAATATATTGCTGTTACTGTTACTGTTTTTAAGTTATGAACTTTGTACAATTCCAAAGAGAGAATCGCTTATATTTATTGTAATGAATTGAAATCTTACTCAAATTAAAACCAAAAATATTTCTAAAATAGGGTTTACTCTTTAATGTAATCTATTTGCTTGTCAATTTTATCTTCATTATTCACAACTTTATCAAAATAGAACATATTATAAAATTCTATTATTAATATGATATATGATTCCGTGACTAGCTTTCATTTTTTCCTGTAATAATTAATTTATCTGTTTAGCCTGTGATAAGTTCAGAATTATTATTTAAGGTCTGGTTTTGTTACAATTTGAATGGGGCTTTATCTCTCTAATATTTATAAAATCAAAGTTTTTTGTTTTAATTTAAAAACTGTAAATAAATAATTTGTTAAACAGGCAGAGCATCAGTCATAACCCATTTTATGATATGCTTGCTGCTAGAAAGAAGAAAGCTCAGAAAACGAATTCACATCATCACCACCACCACCACCATGGCAACAAAAGCTAAGGTGAATCGCTTTCGTTCAAGATGACCAGTGCCTTATCCCATGAAAGTTCCCTTCTGCCAACAACACCATACGTCTTCCATGCTGGTCTGCCCGGGGAACTACCTTGTATATCTGCTCGAGCACATTGGGGCCTCATCAGAAGAAGAATATATGGATTGTTCTATGTCTTTCGTTGTGATGGGTAATGTAGTCTTTTTATTTTATATGTGTTGAACTTACGAGCTCTCAGGCGGAGAAAGTGTGTGATACAAAAAGTGATATATATTTTTTTCTCCTGCAGGCTTTTTGTTTTCTGACTCGTCTTAGACACCTTTGAAGTCAGTATTTTGCCTAGGTCTCTGAAATGAGTTGGAAAATACAAAACCAAAGATTGCCCTCTAAAAGCTGCATTGTAGTTGCAGTTGCTAAATGGTTGAGTCTTGTCTCTATTTAAACAAACACAAATAATCTTATAATCTTAATGAATAAATACATTTTGCTAAGGCATATACTTTGTATTGCTTTCCATGCAGAATCATATTTTTTGTTTGTTGATTCATTTCATAATTTCTATTTTAAATATTTTATGTTTTGTAACATACTTCTGTCAATTTTTAACTTATTCCTTAGTAAATTCCTATCATAAAGGAATATTTCGAATTTCCATCACATCTTTGTGGTGGGTGGCATTCATTATAACAAACTTTTTTTTCTTCGTAATAAATATATTTCTATAATAATTATCACATAACTACATGAGCCGTATAAAGTTAATTGTGTAAGTTAACTAATCTTCTCACAGATTTGAGTAAGTGTTCATAATAGTTTATGGTTGATTCTTCCAATGTTTCATAATTATTAAATTCAAAAAGAAATTTTAAGTATAGTTTTGTTTGAGATTCCTGCATTTTTGAATTGCAACTAATGTGTTTTAACATCTTTGTTGTAGATAAATAAAAAAACAAACAATATGCTTTTAAATTGTTTTGCACCAAATATGTAGTCATGCTATTGTACTTAAAATCAAAATAAGTTGATCTTTGTATGGATTATGTTTTGTTTATTTTGAGATAAGTAAATAAATGTTTTTAATGTGTACCTGATTATAAAGGTAATGTCATTAAATTTTGTACAGAAAGTTACTAGGACCAAAAATCTGTTTGTTTTATGTGAGGACTGGATTACTTGCATTTTTATTGTATAGCTATAGATTTTTTAAGATTTGTTGTAAAAGAATTTATATAGTAATAATGCCAGTAGGAAGTGCTTATTGGTATTTTTTGTTAATTTGTTATTGTCTGTTATTCTTTTTTTTTGTTTTATTAAAGCAGCATATATATTTATTTTACTCACATTGTAAACAAACGATAAAAACATATTTGTCTTGGACAATATGCACATTTTTGTATATAAAGTCTTTATTATGTTTGTGTATTGTTTCTGTAAATACATTTAAGAAATTTTCAGTCATATAGTGTAATTATAAAATTATTGTATTTGTTTTGTATATAAATGAAAATACTTAAGAGATATATGTAACATTTTGAAATCAGTTACAATTATTGTGATAGTGACAAAGAGTTGTATACTACTATTATTTCTGTTAAAATGATTAATATGTGTGCAAGGATACCAAAGTATGAACTTTATTTATTAATGTGTACAAAATTATCCACTATAAGTAATAATTTGATTACTGTTGTAATAAATATAATTTTCATGAATTAATTTTATTGCTTTCCCATTATTGGCCTTTTTAGTTAGATAGCTACCTAATTTAACAACCATGTTGTCTTGACTATTTTTGCATCAAATTCAAATTTACAGTCTTCAAATTTAAATTGCTTGATCAATATAACTGTGCACAGATTTGGCAAACATTGGTCCAAGAGATGTGCTCTTTCCGATTCCAAACTCATAATGAAATACTAAGGCACGTGATCCTTCCCATGACATGATTTACAATGTTATTTAACAATTTTTCATTAGTACCTAATCCAGCTGCTTTTAAATCTTTGTCTGTCTGAAAAAGTCAATTACAATCTGCTCCTCAACTTATAGCAGTATAAATAATTTCAAATTGTTATATATTACAATTATAATTCAGAAAATATTAAA
The DNA here is from genome assembly GCA_930367205.1 of Acanthosoma haemorrhoidale. Classification (NCBI taxonomy): domain Eukaryota; kingdom Metazoa; phylum Arthropoda; class Insecta; order Hemiptera; family Acanthosomatidae; genus Acanthosoma; species Acanthosoma haemorrhoidale. The sequence continues at coordinate 111,259,119 of OV884012.1, read as the reverse complement.
TTGAAGACAAAAAAATGTAAATACTTCTTATGTTAGTTACCTGCTAAAAGTGAACTGTTAACTTTTACTCAGTTTGTATTTTGCTTGAAAAATATTCCTTAGTTTTATAATAAATATAGCCAGTCTTTTAATTCTTAATAGAAAAACTACTTTTATTGTTATTTATCTATTAGTAGATCTCTTACTCTATTAGTAAGTAATATTTTTTTTGTCAATAATTTGATCAACATTTTTGATGAGAAATAAATAGCACATTTCTGTTCTGTGACAAACCAAGTGAAATTAGAGTCAACTGTTTAATATGGTTTAGTTTCAAGGGTAGACTGAGGGACCAGTGAAGAACTAATTTCATTTGCTAGTATAGCTCTCTAATAATATCACTGAGTTAGATCAAGAACACCTCACTGTGGGTTAAATAAAATTATATTTCATATGAATTGAAAATATCTCATTTTAAACGTACACAAATATGTATATTTATTGAAAGGTGTACAATTTAATACAAACAGTATTATATAAAATAACACAATGTAAAATACAAAATAGTATTAAATAAGCTCTGTTTATGCCTTTGCATTATGGTTTTGTTGCTTTTGAGGGGAAAGCGCTAGCCTCATGGAAAGGAGTAAATGAAAGTGATCCATGTTGGTTAGAGATGTCTACCCTTAATAGAGAAATTTATTAGTATTACAAATATTAAATATGAGTGGTTGTAATTTTTTGGATATCAGATTCGATTGATGAAAGAAGATGTATAATTTTGATCAACTTTATTAATTGAGATTAGTTCATTAAGATTGTTAATAGGTATTCCAACAAAAAGATCTATTCATATTTAATTTCATGAACTAACAGTAAATTAATAAATAAAATTTATGTTGTGAGAGTGTAGAATAACAAAAACTTCAATTTTCTTAAATTGACCTATAGCTGTTGGTTTGACTCAAATGCGCGGGGAAATTTTTGACCAATTATATCTTCAAAAATTTTACAAATTCGATGAAAATAATTTGAAAATTGCTCTACCTTCCAACAATTTCATACCTGGGAAAAATTGTTAACATCGGACTAAAAAAAGGGAAAACATCCAGGAGATGAAGAAGAATAAGTTATCGCTTATTATTTGCAATGTTGTGGTACCAACAATTTTTTGTACATCGTCAAAATGTTCATATAGGATCGTTATTTCACTTTTTAGTATTTTGGGAAACTTCTCATCACAAAGTTCAACAAGACCTTTTGTCGATGGATTACAGAATAAACTTACTAACTTAAAATTAATTAACACGTTAGCTATTGTAACTAAAACCACATAGGGAGTTAAGAGAAATATGCTGCATTATTTGTATGAAGGGGCTGTATTAGTGGTTTTGATGTAGTTAGTCTAAAGAAGGTCCAAAGTAAAAAAAAACATAATTAGGGTAATTCGCAAAGAGTATAGAGGTTAAATGTCAAAAATAATACGAGGATACAGAACAATAAATATAGGAAGCAGCCTGTATCCCAACTAAATGTATGGGTATTTCAATGTTAGCTCAGCAGTACACTTAACTATGTATATATCTTACTAAAAACAACTAATGATTTTCACATATTCTCATCAGACAATATAGAAGAACTACTTCATTATACGCAATGAACTTACTCTGCTAAAGACCTCAAAATTTTACTTCATAAGACTAAAGTAGCAAACTACTTCATATACTTACAAGGAAACAATAAAGGACAAAACATAGGTTCTGCAATAATGACTTGCAACAAATACATATTTATATCATACATTAAATAACAAACTATTAAAATTGTTAGCTATAAGGAAGCGTATATAAACCAAAATGCTGTATGAGTATATAATACTATTGTATATAAAAGTATTGTAATACTTTTGTGTTATTTGTTTGGTGTATTGTTTTTGTTCTGGCATCAGAGTAATTAGAACATTGCACATGATGTGGTATGTTTTACTTTAAGTGTATGTGTTGCAAAATGGTGATTCCAGGTTACATCAGGTATCTATCCATGGGTGCAAGCTGCATGGCCTAGAGTCTTAATAAGATGGTCTCTTCAATCCTCATGATTCTATATGAAGTCCTCTTAGCAGCCACATCTTTCTTCACTTCTCCTAGCAGAGTAATCTCGTCTTTCATTCCTGTAGTTTTTCGACTCTTGCAATAGCTGAGTCTGACAAGTTTTTTTTTTTCCAATTGTTATTAATTGATTTGCCCTTCTTTAGCCTTGCCAGAGTTTCTCAAGAGTCAATCACCTTAGTGGTGCTGAAGTAGCTTACACAAGCCTAACTCTTATATTATGAACCTCGTTCAGTTTCCAAAGCACCTACATATACGGATTGTTTTAAATTGCTATTTATTTGCAGTTTTACTAGATTTAAGAGCTGGTAACAAACCAAATGAATTTGCTGCTACAAGGAAATGTCCACCATTCAGGTCTTTGATTACATACTAGCTGTGCAATATAGCAAATGTCTTGTCATTAAATAGGCTGTTCATAGGAGGGAGATGTAGAGGATATATGCTTGTGATATTCTCTAGCTAATTTTTTTAACAGGGCTGTTTATATTATATATTAAATTTCACAAGGTTCTGGCAAGTTCAGTTTCCAAACATTCGTCTATTTATTTGGTTCGGCATTATGGTTTTAATGGCAATATTTAAATAGTTGATTAGGTTACTAGATCTTAAGTTTATATCTAGTATTCTTCTAATCTGATTAATTGAGATGCTAGTTAAAAGTTAGTTTGCCAAATACAATTATGACAATGTCAGCTATTTTTTTCTTAGTGATAGAGAAGGCTCACCATTCTCTATGTAAAGGTCTATATAAACAGAAGATGTCCTAAACACACTAGGAACGCAGTTATGTACACTCAATTGCCTTTAAAGACCTATTCGAAGTAGAGATGTAAGCGATGCTGCAGAGTCAAGTTTGCTCTACCTGATTTTAAACCTGCCAATACTTTTAAAAGATTTAAAGGGTTTTAGGCATTCATTTAGCAAATTTTTCATGTGACTGGTCCATGTAAGCCTATCCATACACCCTCATAGAGAGTGAACTGTCTACAAAAGGTGTTAGTTCTCTGCTGTTGAGGTGTAATTCAAGCTTGTCTCAGCATTACCTTTTCTTACAGAAATGAACACAGCAAGTTTTGAGGCTAGAGAAATTGAAGCCGGTTTTATCTGACTAATCTTGTAGTAGCTTGTTCAGTGTGTTCTGAGTTCTCCCTCTGTTTATTTATACCATCGTTTTCTTAGTTTTTATGTCGAAACAGCTGCGTTTTTTATTTTTTAACCTTTATTATTTTACAGTGCTTGGAAAGAGCTTTGTGAACTTGTTTTTATAATAAGCATATAATATGTATATATAAGCCTCGTATAGATCCACATAAGCACGATAGCTAGACAAAGCCCCACATGTCTGGTAGGTGGGATATTATTCTCATCAATCCCATCATATCAATCATAGTCCTCATGTCCTGATCAGTGGATTGGGGTAAAAACCTGATTGGCAACCAATATTTCATACATCAGCAGAGTCAACTAATGTTTATGTAGTAGTTGTATACAGTCTTGGAAAATCATAAGTCCTTGGAGCCAAAGGTTCTCTGTTAGACCTGAAGTGTCACACAAGGCCCCAAGAAAATTGTCATTGCTCCTCCTCACTGTCAGGACATTTGGCCAAAATATGCTTGACTGTAAGTTCTGGTCCACAGGGGGGGGGGTAATAAACTATTAAGTAGCCATGGATCGTTTTGGTATGGCCAACCTTATATGCGCTACCATGACATCCAGTTGGACCTGTAGGGTGTATCCCAACCTGCAACCCAAGGTTACTCTGAGCTTATTATTGGTAACTAAGTTCCACTCGTTTTACCAGAAACTTCTTACTACCGATTTGAAATCATGGATAGCATCTAGTCTATGGACCATCTCAAAAGGTTCATTCACCTTCAGAAACGGCTATTTTGGCAAAAACGACAAATTCTTCATCTTCATTCTTTCCTATACCCAACATACAATTTCCTGGTAGCCTAAAGAATGTTAGAATGAATCTCGATTATGTTGGATGTTTTCTGAATTGAAACTATTCGGTCGCATTGATTTCTTTTTTCAATTTCTTTGAGTGTGGACAAAGATGCAGTACAAATTACTACAATAATAATAATTTATTACTACAATAACTGGACCGAAATGCACCAGTGGCTATCCTTAATCCTCCTTTGTTGATAGTATCTAGGGTCTTTAGGACAGGTTAATTAGCAGAGTTAATAATTAACCTGGAAAATCGTTTCATGTCGACTTTACTATCTGACTCCATTTTTTGATAGGTATGTGACCCGACAGTGCACTATGTTCAGGAGAAGAGGTACAGGGTAGGTTTATAGGTAGTTTATGTGGTCTTGGAATGACCACGAATTCACACTCGGTATCTGAGGGTAGGCGAAAACCGTCCGGATCCCAAAGGGCGAGTGTGAACCGGAGAGAGGCAGACTGGATTGCCGCAGGAGTGCTGCGAGGAAAATTTGCAGGGCCACGACAATCGTTGTCCGCAAGGGAGAGGTCTCTCCCAAGGAAGTGCTAGTTTTAGCGAGACGAAGGCAGAGGTTCCCACTAGGAAGGTGTGGGGTCTGACGACGCCGAACTAAAACACAGCGAGGTTAGGAGAGAAGAGATGCAGAGGTTTTTCATAAAGAAGCAGTCAGGTATTCAGAGTTCAAGCGGGGTAGCCATGTAGTTTCCAGGAGAGAATGATTTACAGGGGCTAGACCCCGGCTTAAATACCCAGCTAGCCTTGCCCTTAGTCAATCATCATTAAGATTGTTGTGGACAATGATGTGGGGTTTCTTTGTTCTCTGGCAGAGGCTGGCAGGGTTTTGCCGAGGGTCTGGGGCCTTATACCTGACTGCAGCTGGTATCGCAGCTCATATAACTAATTGGCACCTAGTCTATTTTTTATTGCTTAACACATTTACAATGATTTATATTTTGTTCATGTTATTTACATTTGTCTACAATATATTTTGTTCATGTTATTTACATTTGTTTACAATATATATACAATAGAGTATAGGGTAATTTATCTTATGTAGTTAGCGGTCGCTACATAAATATTAAACTTAGATCATGATCGATTTAATGAAATTTTAGTCGACGAAAAAATATATCTTTAATATAACAAAAAACAGAATGATAAGGTCTGATCCATGGCATAACGTACCCTGGAACTCACGAGATAGGAAGGCTTTAAATCCCTTAGAGTAAATAATAGTCTAAACTGCTCTCAAATTGAAGTGGACCACTCCAAAAATTTTAGGTTTTATAATTTTCTTTTACCAGGATAATTTTAAATATTTCCAGTTTAAAATAAACCATTTTTACAAACTATCCACAATCTTTATCTTAATCTTAATCTCTATGAGGATTAATGAAAAATAAACAAAAACAAATTCATTTTGTTTACGCTATTGGGATTTAATCATCTAAAGACTTCGATATCCGTCTTACACCATCAATCAGTACCCATTTAGTCAGTGCACTAGACAGCTTTTTAAAATGCCTTTATGAAGAACTAGAGAGGGCTTTGGCTCTTTTAGAGTTAAGGCCTTCTCAGCAGTGTTGGCTGTAGACTCATACAGTTATCGGAAGAGCCTGGTCATGATACCAGGGAACAGGTACTCATGGGACAGTGCATTCATGGAGGAGGCCGAGATCGTAAAACTTCCCTTCAACAGGACCGATATTTGAAAATCCGGACGACTAGTGTACAAGGTTTGACAGCTCGAGAACTGCAAAGCGCTTTTGAGGACGCAATAGGGGTCTATATTTCAACTCAAATAGTTAGAAACCACCTCAATAGTTTGAGGGCAAGAAGACCAGCGAGAAGGTTTTTTTTTTAACAAGAGTAACAGAAAGCAGCTGTATCCTGTGGTCTCTGTCCTTTGTTGACTGGACTGATGAGGACTGGGACCGTTGTTGTTTACTTGCCGTCGAATCGAAATTTGTTCTTCATCATCATTGACGTTTTAAAGTGTGGAAACAGCAAACCCCGTGATTTAATGCAGGCATTTCTTTTTTTTTTTTTCTTTTTTCCTAAGCTCTCTAGTTAGAATTTTAGGATGAGGGAGAAATATAAAATATTTAGGGTGATCGGATCCTTTTACTAGGAGGACCTGCTTGAAGGTGGTGTGAGAGAAGTAAGGAGTGTGGGAATCCTCGGCGGAGGTTGATTGTTACGGTACAGTGGTGAGAGTCCACTGGTGGCTGGGCCTAGAGTCTTCTCTAGGCATGTAGTGCAGTCGTAGTTAGTCTGATATCAGTGAGGGTGCCCCTTAGAGGCTTGTTGTTGGTGGGCCAAGCGCCGTGATGTCAACCATTTCTTCTGCTTTACTCGATCTTGTGAGTTGCCATCGTGCCGGTAGCGGTGGTGGTGTCATGTCTCGGAAGAGAGGGTTTAGACTGTGCCATGACTGAGCCAGTACGGTCTTATGGAGATTGTTCAATAATGCTCTGGGCAGGGATATCGAGTAATCGAAACATTCAACTGATATTGTTCAGGAATGAGCACATGAGTGCACAAACATACCTGAACAATGTCATAAGGCCTGTTATTTTCCCTTTATCACAAAAAATCGGGGAAACTTCATTCTTGTTGATGATAGTTTCCCCTCATAGAGTCGTGGTCGAACGTTATTTAGAAGAACAAGAAATCACGCGTTTGAACTAGCCCGGTTGTTCACTTGACACGAATCCGATTGAGCATGTTTGGGATAAACTCCAACGCCAGTTTCACATGCGTTCGCCTTGCCCAGAACTTGGATGCATTAATTGGAACCTTGCAGATGCATCGATTGAGGAATGAATGGGCTTCTTTGCCCCAACATTACGTTTTGAGCCTTACAAGGAGTAAGAAAGAACTATGCGAATCTTTAATTCAACAGGATGCCCAACACCCTACTAAAGATGTTGAAAAATGAATAAAAAACAATGCCTTTTTTTTTTTAAATCCAATTAGATTTTTTATTAATTATCAATGAATAAATCGTTTCTTTCAACATTCGTTCAGGTGTCGTTTTAAACACAATAACTAATCTATTAAATAAATATGTGCTTCACTTCAATTTGTGAGCAGTTTATCTAAATTTTTGTAAGTGGTCCATTTCAATTTGTGAGCAGTTTACGTCAAAAGCTCTTAAGCTTTAAGATCTTAATCTGTCTTCGAAGTCATGAAATACATACAACTAATAGACTAGAGAAATATTGGCAAAGTTTGTTCTTCCTTCCCGGTTCATGAATACTTGGTGTAAGTGTTGCCGCTAAAACCGTGTGTTTAATGAGACCCTGTTTGTATAAGCGTGTGGGCGCGCTACACTCAAAGTGTGAAGGCAACTGTGTCGGCCAATATTTCCAGACCGCTTCACTCTGCCGCCACCTCTCCTCCATGCTCATGGTGAGTTATCAACCGTACCCGTGTAGTCGTTTATAGTTAGTATTTACTTAGCGTCTAGGGGACATTTGATTTCATGGATCAGAACACAGAACATAACGGTAAACCCATTTTTATTAAAATTGACTCATCTTTGACACCACCCTAAATTATGGAATATGTATTTTTTTTAAAAACCCTTGTTTTTTATTCTCAACGTTCAAGCCTATGTGCACAGTAGAATACAAAAGCTGATATATTCTCCTGACAAGTATTAGGTTTTGTATTCGATAGTTAACAGTGGTGTCTACACAACTAGTTTCTCCAAAATTAGTAGCGTAGCCATGTATTTTCGTTGAGCAATTTTTTAATATGACTATTTCATTTACATCAACTATTATTGACTCGCCCATTTGAAATTTATGTAAGGGAAATGATGGACGTAGATGTATTATAATACATGCCAGAGAAGTTTTAAACGACTGTTTTCGTTGGTCTAGTTTGTTTGTTATTTCTTATTTTTTAAGAGACTTATACGCTTTGCTCATTACCTTCCTTAATATTTCAGCGGTTGTTGACTTAGAAATATGTATGTACTTTGTTGACATACGTTAAGGCTCTATTATTTGATAGTCTGACGACTGAGAAAAGATATTTCCAACAATCAAAAAAATGGTATTGTTAATTTATTTGTATATAATTTTTGAGCTACAATAATTGTCACCGTTTAAGTATTGAAGTTCCGTTTTGTCTTTTCTTTTTTCTGTTTTATGCACGGTCCATGTGAGTATTTTGTTTCCAAAGATATCGGACAGATTATGCCAATGGTGTTATGTCTCCATTAATTATAGAAGTGCAATTGTTTAGTAGCAAATACGCTCTTAACTTTCCATCTTTCAGAACTACCTTCTATATGGTCTAAGTATTTTGGGAGTAAATCTAGAGATAAGTAGGCGTCATCATCGTTCGACGCAATGGCCTCCGTGTCATCAGCAAGTGATGCAATTATGCAATTAGTGTATTAGGATGCTTGTTTGGCAAAAGGAAGGTTATTTAGACAATCACTGTTAATAATCCTCTGTTATCATTGATTAGTTATTTTAAATGGTCTTTAAAATAACAATTGTTCAGAATTGGAGATATAAGGGCGTCATCATTTCACTTTTCTTCCAGCAATAAATCCTTTTTATTCTATTTTTTTTTTGTCTAGATCTGTAAATTCTATTCTTTCTCTATAAAGTCATTTTATTTTCGCTCGACTGATCCGAATCCTTCGTAATCAACAAGGTATAATATACTTTCATCTTATATTACAGTTTTATAGAGGATAAAAAATGGTCTCATAAATAATGAACTAATCATTTAAAATATTGATTAAATGGTTAAGCGTATGATTATTTTTGAGATATCGCTACGATTTCTAATATTAACTCTACTATTCAGGACTGAAAGGTTACGTTTGCAGCTTGAGATAATTTTGTGCTAACCCGTGAGGCGGCCTTCACCTTAAAAACTTTTGTTTGTCTAACAAACGTTTTAGCACTTGGGAAGAACAATAGAGGGCTAAAATTTCATCTCTGAGCAAAATTAATAAAGAAATGCAAAACAAATGGACAAGACCTGGAGAATACACATACCTTTTTAATATGAAGGCTAATTTTTCTTTTCGGGTTTTAAGATTAATTAAATTTAACCCTTGTGGTAATCCTGCTTTAATTGCTGAATAAATTGGAACCTTTGGTCACCACAAATCTCCATCCCTAGGGTATGATTTTATGACTTAATAATAATGCATTGATGGAAGAAGAATTTTTAATTTTGCAGTAAAGATGTTTTGTGATCCCTTTGTGTTGTTTGTGATAACACATCCCCCTATACGAAGCTATATTCTTCATCTCCTCCCGCTGACAGATGGAAATTCGTTGTGAAATTCTATGCCTATAGCTTGAACAGGAGACTATCAAATACCAACAAACTAAGTGTTCCTGATTTTGAAAAAGCTGGTAAGGGGCAGTGACCATCGAATCTGGCAACGTTATTCTGTTGATACAAGTATTAAAGATGTGCCAGATTGCTGGCATAGGATTTTACCGAGAGTAAATCTGAGGCAGTGTGGTTATTGTCATATCTTTACTGCCAAAGAATTTTACTAGGCTAATTAATCAATAAATTACAATATAGGAATGGATCCACATATCATTAATATATTCAGTTGTAATAAGCACATTCTAATCTTCGATTTCCCTATTTAATCGGATATAATCCGAGATCGTCAAATAGTATAGTGAAAAATTGATGTTAAAGTAGTGGATTAGTAGTTTTTATTGAAATAATTAGTTTAACGATTTTCATCATAATTGATGTACGAAATTGAAGGGAAAAAAATAATAATTTCATGAAAAATTTTCAAATGTTGAGAAAAGATAAGTGCAGAGAAAAGCTGATAACACAGCTAGGACAATATGTTCAAGGAATCATGAAAACTGAAATGGGTGTCCATTTAAAATATCTTGCCCGTGGTAATGTTTAAACGATCACCACCATTAATTTTGTATTTCAACATTCTAACAAATTTTAGAATGATTTTTTTAAATTTGATGACGTATGCCTTTGAGTTTATCGATAATAAATATTTATTTGAAGAAAATCACAATCTGCCTTAGAAGGAAAATATAAAATTAATATAAAATACTGCATTCATACCATATATTTTCACTTTTACACTTACGTATTTACAATATAGGTACATATAGGCATCCCCGGGATCCGCCGATTCACCCGCAGTATCGTGTTTGTTCAGAAGTGGACTAACGTAATTGTTAGACGTTACCTTCCCCCTATACGAAGTATTGTTTCTTTTTTGTTGGTCAGAGTTGTGTTTATTTAATTTTGCATTGTAATTATCCAAAGAGAATAAGATTTTTTCTATTCCATTTTATACATAATGTCATAGACACATTTACTGTTTTATTGCTAATTTGTTTATTAATGACTTCCTTATTTTTCATGCGACATGATTTATTTGTAACATCATCGAAGCATCAAATGGATCAATCAAAAACACATTTTTTGCTGCGATGTTGTTACGGCGTTAATGATAGCTATAGTGAAATTTTGCAATTACGTTAGTCCCCTTCTGAACAAACAGAATACAAGTTACGTACTCTTAATGGTAATCAGGACATAAGTTCATCAATTTGATACATTTCTCAAAATGAATTATTATTGTTACGCGTATTTTCTTAATACATCTAATTAATCTTGTTTTATATAGATGGACATATTTTCAGTATCAATTGCGACCTCCATGTAATATTTTATGTCCCTAGCTTGATCTGAAGACTCCAAACATCCAGCAGAAAACCCAGACAGACCAGCAGCCAGGTAAAAATATAAGGGTTTCTGTTTTGAAGATATCATCGAAACCCTGAAAATGACGTGGCCTGCTATTGATATTGGATCAACTAGTATGTGTAATACCACCGCCACTTTCAACTCCACCAAGCTTTAGTATATTATTTATCTTGAGTGTTTAAAGTGTATTTGTTGTATAAGACGCCGGAGACGTGGTGACGAAAGAAGTTGGAACAACTACTCGTCGCAGGAACTCCTTCATCAAATGCGCCAGGGAATTTGAACAGAAGAAGGTAAGTTTAACGCAATTATCTAAATATAAAGCTGAAGTTGTGCCTGGTTTTTGCTTTGTTTCGATACCCAAACTTAGTTTTTGAAAAAGCAATATACTCAGGCATGTACTAATGAGCTGGCAACTGTCTCTTGATTGAGTGATGTTAAAAAGGACTCTAACATTTGAAACTGTGATGATTCACCCTTGGGTTTCCAATAGTGAGGAAACCTTCCCTATGGTAAGGAGTGGAGGAGACGTGATGTTGATCATCGGGTTTGTCAGTAGGGTAACGGAAAGGAAGAACATGTCATATTTCTGGCGTACTAAGTCTATCACCGTAGACACCTCGAGTAGCTCAATGGTGTTTTTTTTTCAGCAACGATGTATGCTCAAGAACTCCATTTTGGAATGTTTGTAGCTTTTGATAATGTGGCTGAAATGTAGTCCGGTGTTATACGTTTTCCAAATTCCTTGCTTCATATGAAATGGGTAGATACTTAACCTAAAAATATACCTCGTACATACTCATCTACATCTCAACGACATTGAAAAGAGGCAGTTAATATTAAATTGGTAGAATTTATACAATGGCATTACAATCCGCAGGTGATGAGCCACTCCTTGTGATTTTAAATTGTGCTTTTTGGGTATCCATAAATATTTATTTTGATTTAGATGATTTATTGAAGAGATTTAAAAGAAAATCCAGTTTGGATTTAAGTATTCCACTCTGGAAATATAATTACTGATCACAATGTCATGTCGTAAGTTACGCGGAGTTTTAAAGAGTAAAGAGGTTGTGGGCTATTTTTTTTTGAATAAACAAATATATGTTCATATTGCCTATCCACTTTTTTTTTCATGACCCCTTTATTACAAATTTACAATTTAATCAGAATATAGATTCTAGTAATCCGAATCTATTTACAAAAATGTACACCATGCTTATTGTATTTACTGAAGTGTACCTACATTTTAGATATTCCCAGAGCAGATAAACATGATAATAATGCCATGAACATGATATATGTGTTGATACAATAGAAAAAGTGATGGGGCTCACCTTATGGAACATTGGAACTAAAACTAACTTAATCTAATTTTCCCGGATTGCCCGTTTTCCACCAATGCGGGAAGGGTGGTGAGATCATAGTGTTAAACACAGGGTCTGTGAGGTGCTGCAATGACTCAAAGATCTTGATGTATCCCCGGTAGATAAACTCACCCACTAACGACACGATAAGCAACGGGTGCTGGTCGGCGTTCTTTAACCTATTGAGAGAGGTATGTATGTCTGATCATTTACTGTCAAAACCGTTCTGAAATTGTTGGAGACTTTTGGAAGTATTGTCTATCAATTGATTATATAGCGGGCACCGTACAGCAGAGATGGCCGGAGGGTACATCAGTTTGAGATGTAGTGACAAGTTGGGTGAAGTGCGAAAGCCTATAAGACTTTCATAATATAAGATATTCATATTTTGTTCTTGAAATGGGCAGAGAAATGGAGATGCCTATTCATTTTTCCCCAGATTGTACATTGAGAAAGACGGCGAGTTCTCTTGTCTTCCTATATTATAGGATTTTGGCAAGGCTTTTTCCCCCTTTTGGAGGGAGAAGATTACGCAGACGGTCTTTCCTACGTTCACACTGATCTTTAACTTACCCAGTTTGTCCCCGATTACGTTACATACTGACTCAGCCTTTGTAAGAGCTCTTTTTCTACTGCTGCTGTAAACAGCAACGTCGTCGAAAGGCGATTTCCGCTCCTTCAGGAACTCCACAAGTGGAGGAATGGGTTTGAGAGGCAGTCATCCACCCGTACCCTCACCGCACAACTTCAGGAAGGAAACCCACAAGATACATAACTGTTCTGGCATTCCTAGTGACAAAGCTGCCGGCACAGTATCCCGTGGGACCATGAGTCGAAAGCCTACGTCCAGTCCAACGTCAGTTATATAATATTCATTTTTAGCTGAAACATGTACTTCAGTTGAGACATATGGTCTCCCCTTCCTTTTGTTTTTTAACCCAATCCTAACCCTTTGCTATCTGCTAGGGCCTTCAACAGGACACTTGTCCTTTAGCCTTAGCCAAAGGATGTAATTCATTAATATTTGTTTATATACCAGTGTTTTGATCGTTATTCATAATAAAGTTTTTTAAAATACTATCCTCGAACAAGATTATTTAACTGTCGATACCAAAGGTGGCTTCCGTCTATACCTTCACAAGTGGATAAACTTTTACAGAATCTTCCCCATGTGAGGAAGGAGATCGATCGATCAGTTGTGGGCTCTATTTGTCGGCTTCCGCAGGGGGAACAAGATAGCTTATTTCCATGCTATCGGGAAGTATCACAGCCTGATACATGAATACTGTTACAGGTTTATGTTGGGCGGTACCTCTCCTAATGCCCTGCTGGTCGGTTTTCCTGAAACCGGGGAAGAATCGCCTGGAGCCGCTTCGGGAAGACAAAGGTTATAAAACTTTATCCTGTTTCGAGCTGCTAAGATGGTATTTACCTGCCCTAATGGCTTGTCTTAGATGTAGTAGTAGGCCAGTATTTTCGCCTGTTGTTCCGCTGTGAAAAGGGTGTCACCGTTATGAAGGCGGACGCCTGAGTCTTTCGTGGTACTGGTCTTGAAGAGCACCCCACACTTGCGGTGATCACCGTCACTATCCACAAGCATTTTTAATTAATATTATGTACTGGTTCCAGTTTTTTGCGAAATATATATTTCTATCTTCGATGTTACTAATTAACGGTTTTATAAAAAAAGTACCATTTTTAATGTCATTAAACTCAACTCTTATCAACATTAAAAAAAATATATTTCAATAATGTAATAATCATTCTTAACACAAAAAATTATTCACAAACAAAACAAAATGTACAGTGAGATTAACTGTACCTTAGCTGATTTACGAATGAGGAAAAGAAATAGAGAGCGAGAAAGCGAATGAGGTGGGTTGACAAGACTTCGGCAGGTGGCGGCGGTGTTTACTTTGATAAAGTAGATCCCACTAAATCCATGTTGGAGCTTTATGTACCTCGTTTTCAAAATTAGCTGCCGTCCCTCCTGCCGTAAGTCTCTCCTTATCCGGCGGTTGTCACTCCTCTTTGTTGGTTTCTATTCTATTCACCATCCCGAAACAGATTGATCTCTCTCAGGCCCTCCATTTTCTCTGTCTTCTACTTCTTTAGCTAATACCAACTTTATTGGTTCAGAAATTAGCAAAAAAAAAAAAAGACCATTACAGAGTCCTAATGTTTTGACCTTTTTTGGGTACATTTTCGTGTTACGAGGTTTTCAACCTGTGTCAGGGTTTACAATTAAGAACCGCTACAACCTTGTGTGTGAACCAGCTAACGGTGATGCGATAAATTATGCGAGCACCCCTTTACTTGAATCCTTTCATCATTTATGTACTCATTGTTTATATTTCTCGCTTTCCCTCTAAGGATGTCAATTGTTTCAGTAATATTTCGCTCCCCATTGTACTGATCAACTTGCAACACTTCAGGTATAGCAATAAAATTTACCTATAACGTATTATTTTTTTCTAGATCAGTTCAGCTATAAAAGTTCGATTTTTTTTTTAGTTGCGCTACTCTCAAAATAGAGGAGGCGGTCAGTCATTAATGAACTACGAAATAAAAAATATCAATAATAAAACCTATTATTAATTTAATATTTAAAGTTACTTCATAGATTCTTAAATGAGGTGAACCCAAATAAACAAATGACTAAGTCTAGCCAAAAAGTCACTACTATGATAGAGGTCTTTACTAGATGTTTTATAGGATAAGTTTGAGTATAACAAGAGACAGAGAAAATAATTGCCTTTAAGTTGATGAATTTTACTTCAGTCATTACATCGGTTTGAAAGTGATTTCTGATCCACATCTCGGAAGTTAACATATTACATCAGCTTCCAGTCAGGGCCTAATCGTACCACACCTCTTAATTTCCAACAGCCGTTAGTCACCAATTAACCAATGTGTCAACCATCCGATTCGGTCTTCATCGATTCTTCCAGCAAATGTTTCTTCTCCGCGTGATCCACTATGAGCCTACATAGTTACTGAACACTGCCCACAGACGGCCGGTGATGCTCAACGGGTCAAGCAGTGACCCTCAAGAAAGGCCCATGAGTCTGAACACTGATCGATAAACAGCATTTTCGCTCGAGTTTCTTATTTAGTTCAGCCCATTCTCTCTTTTCCAACATCTGGGGCGAATATACCACGGTTCGCGGTCCTTATTATAGAAATTATTATATAGTTTGTCAGCTGGGACGGTCTGATAACAATGGCATGTCTTATTTTTACAATTGAAGAGTCAACAGTAGAAACAATACCAGTGAATTTATATCTTTTTGAAAAATAAATGCGAGAGTTTTAGCAGTTTGTAGGCACCGTCAGTAAACTGTTTTAAACCATATGTATTTGTTGGGAATCGGCATGGGTTGACGGAAAAAAAGATGTTAGATTTTCATCAAATTAATTTGTGGACACCGTTTCGGGTATACCATGTTTTTTTTCTTTTATACTAAATTTTATATTTATTAGTTATAATTATATATATATATTTATTTATACTTATATATTTTTTATACTTTTTTTTTTCCCCAATCCCCTTAAAAAAGAAAAAAACTTTTATTGACTATAGGTTCTTAGGCGAATCTATTTACATACTACATTTTATATGTCCTGTACCATCGGTACACTCTATATAAGGTCTGAATCGGTATAGAAGTTATATAATCAATACAAGTACAATGATACACAATGTACTTGGCTTCATTGACAAGACTCTACAAGGTGATGGGGCTCACCTTTTTGATCACAACAAAGAAAACCTAAAAACTAATTCTTAACCTATTTAGTCGATCGGGAGGGGTGGTGGGGTCTTTGACCAATACTTTTATACCTTTTATTAAAGGGTGTACTATGTATTTCTGTATCAGGTTATTATACTTAGCGAGATGGAAACAGTTTCACACATCTTTGAAGACTGAGCTCAAGCACATAAGAGAGAGTAAATAGATTACCACGCACCTCTTTGAAATGAAGCTTCTTAAAATGGGGCCTGGCAATAAGCTAAAATAAAACTGCATATTCATTATCAATTTTCAAGAGTAGGAAAGTTATTTTTAAAGTTCTAAAATCACTAAACAAGTCTAGAGTTTCTTTCACAAATTAAATTATTTTACAATTATGCGATTCGTTATGTTAGTTTTGATTGGACCGACTTTTTGTAATTATAGTCCACTAAAGTCTCAACACAAATAAAATATTATTAATCAGGGCGTCGAGATCTTTAATTTGATACTGCACTTAATGTGTTGGAAAATTTATTAAGTTTATTTTTATATTAAAACTGATCGATTAATTTTTAAGGGGGTGGTTTTATTTTAAACATCCCGGAGTGATAAATTGAAACTTCTATGCAATATATAATCCCCCCTAAATGATGATAGGCTTGCAAAAACAATTGTTATGTCTCTTTTAAGAATAATCTAGTGAAGTGAATCTAGTTTCCATGGCCTTTAATTTGATTTGGATTGAATTTTGAATTTAATAATGAAATATTTAATGAATCAAGAAGTATGTGAACTTCTTGAATATTTTGTCTTTACAACAACAACAATTTATTAAGATAAAATTACAATCTGCCTTCTTTATTTGGCAATAAGTAATTGAGATAAATGTTATCATTCATACCATATTTACAACATCATTCACTCGCTCATTCATACAATATTTACAAACAGCCCAGAGGCCCCCCAAGTCCACGTGATTGTCACCTCCCTCGCATGCGAAGGAGGCAGCGGAGTCTCTGGAAGTCCCCCACGCTCCTAAGTCAGCCGCTAATTCTTGAATATTAAATGTGAAAAGCGGCACAGTATATATTAACTAACAGGATTGAAGCGGAAGTGACCCCAAGATAATATTGCGTGGGAGCTTGGGACTGGTCAGTTTTCTACCCTCATGTCCTGGCTGCTTGCAGCTCTCACGAAATCTCCCATTACCACTGTTACTAGTTAGCCGTGATGTGGTAGTAGCAGGAGCAGCGTGGGTGGTCTCCTTTATCCCTGATTTTGTCACCTTAGATGAGGAGGACAATCCTGCAGGTATCAGTTGGCTGACACTATAATGTAAATACAAATAAAAATTATTTATAGTAACTGCTCATTGCTCCATTGTGTCAGATTGATTGCTCCATATTGTCAGTTCGTCTATATTTAACAAATATTTAGTTTATGATTTATTAAAAAATGGCGAGTTAACTAAGTAAAGGATCAGCTAGTAAAAATATATTGTCGGAATAGTGTTTATGTTGGTCCGTGCAAGTACAGAACTGCTGAAGTGTATCTGTTCCCTGCCTGTGATGGTACGTACTCTATTTCAGTGTATCGGAACTACACCTAATCTGGTGGCCTCAGGTCACTCAAGTCTCCATTTTCCATTCTGCCCAAGGGATGTGAGAGGGATTACAACGCAACAGCGACTTTTTATGTTGATTAACGATCGTCCTAAATATCTGTCCTTCCTTGATTTCTGCGTCACGACGACGAAAAAATAGATTGGACGATCTTTTAATATTGCTTACTTATGATTACTTACTTTATTTTGCCTTTTCCATAAAAAAATCCAGTACACTAGTTGATACAGGGACCAATCTAGCCATTAGCTTTATGCTCATTGCATCAAAAACAATTCTTAAACCCAATAACTTTACGCAAACAAAAAACTAAATCTTTTGAAATAAAATGGTCTTAGAAAGTGATGGGTCCACATCAAAAGGTGGTCATGGAGGGGGCCCAATGAGTTTAATTTAAATTACTGCTAAAAAACTACTTGTTATTTTTTGGCCTAAAGATATTTTACATTAATTTTTAAACCATCTAAGTCACTACGTATCCCCTTTTAAACTAATAAAAAAATGTTTTAATGATAAGTCCCATTAAATTGAACATTAGTTGCAGATGAAACCCTTAGAGTCAACTTGGTTTTCAGCCAGGGTTACGGGGCCATGACCTTCAATATTCACTCTTCGTCCTTAAAAACTAGTTTGCTCTAAACTATGTGCAGGCCATTTTTTTTTGTTTAAATTGACATTTGAAGACTCAAAAATGATCAAACTCAAGAAACATTGCTGACCAAGTGATGTGGACATGCTTTGACCTTGTGTTGAAGAATCCCAACTATTGGAAAAATCCAAATAAATTTTTTATATGTGGCCTTCTTTGGCCTTCTTTGGCTTCAATTGTAATTAATAAAATTGTCCAAAGTCTATATAAAACTCATTCATTGTCCCTGAAAACTCATTTTGTCTTACCTTCTGAATCTGTACAATGCATTTTGATGTTTGGTGTTTTTACATCTTAAAAGCTTGAAAATCTACTCTATACTGTATCTATGTTAACTTGTACTTTGTAGTCATAAAAATTATATTATATTTATATATAATTTATATTTGTTATTTATGTTAGTTTATATTAAATCTAATTCAAAACATATTAGTTTTTGTTATTTAGTACTGTGTATTTTACACGGTTAAACTGTGTGTCTTTAAATGTTTAAATGTAATTTGGATTAGGACCTGGTAAATAATTTATGAATGTTTCGGATCAGTATACATGCGTAAGACAATCAATCCCCCCTTACCCGTTTGAAAGTAGGTCGTCTCCATATGGGCTCAGCAATCTATGCAAATACTTTGCAACATTTACAATTGTGCACAATTAGTTTGTACAATGTACAATCGCAAAGAACCGTATTGAGCGGGAAGACCTTCGTGGGCAGCTTTGGCTAGGCTTCCCCGTTCTAGCTGGTTAGTAGCTGCACAGACACTCTTGGCGATTGTCCCTTCTTCCTTTAGTTGGACTGTAAGTGAGCTACATTTATTTGGAGGTTGTTTAGAACTTTTATAAATCGTAAGGATGTTTGGTTGTTTACACCCCATGAGCGTTGCTTAGGTCGTTGGTGCGTAGAGGTTTCTGACATGTAATTCGTAGCTCGATCACTCGAGCCGCAATTCATGTGTTGCTTAGTTACTTGAACTATGTATATGATCTTTCAATGTCTTGTTTGGTGTTTATGGTTCAGGTGTATGATGTGTTGTGAAACAATTTAAAGTTTTTGTTTCTCCAAAACTGTGGGAATATAATAACTTAAATTTATTACAGTTGCTTTGTACCAAATGGGGAAAGATAATTCATGTTTTAAAGACTCATATAGAGTGGTGAATTTCAGAGTTTTAAGATAAAATACGGGAATAATATACTTGCATATATTGTTATTAACCGAGACAATTTCTTTTTTGCCACAATAGTGATCATTTCTGGTATTAAAGTGAGAAATTGTTCTCTACAGAAGCAAGGTAGGTAGTATTTCTTATGCATAATATAAACGAGGAAATTTGATCAGACGAATCATTTTAAAATTTCAAATCGAGAGAATGTGAAAACGCTACGTCATAGAATGTTTTGAACATGTCCTTATATTTATTGTACTTCCCCCACTAACATTAGAAACAAATGTATTTTTAATCTCATGAAACGATCACAGGATGAAGGATATGCCACAACATACATAACTGAGTCTCCACTGCGCCACACGGTGTTCTGCACACTAATGAAGTGAGGCTCTTCAAAGAAAGAAAATTCATGTATTAAAGACTCAAATAGAGTGGTGAATTTCAGAGTTTTAAGATAAAATACGGGGATATACGGGAATAATATATTTGCATATATTATGTTATTAACATTATTATATATTATGTTATTAACCGAGACAATTTCTTTTTTTGCCACAATAGTGAACACTTCTGGTATTACAGTGAAAAATTGATCTCTACGGCTAGCTAAGCCGAGAACATGGGCTGTGACTTCAAAATTTACCAACGCCAAGCATTCAAACTGGGGACATGACTGTGAGACTCGACCTAAGGGTTAAAATTTGAATATCCGTCACAAAATCCCTTAGTTGTAAAAGATTATCAAGCATGTTTCCCTATACTTTAAACACCGTACTTACTGACAAAGAAATCATGAATTGATGAGGTAGGTTCCATTGTGTAAAAGATTCACTAATATTTTTAAAGACGAGGTTTAAGGTAAGCCATGGCAGTGAGCCGTTGCTTATTCATCCACCACTATGCAATCGTACACATTGCCGTTTGAAGCAGTTCGGCGGCCGTTGATAATGAATAAAAATCAGCCCAGCAATATACATACGATTCTTGGAAAATGCCCGGGACACAGTTTTTTGCCTTTTTCATAGACTTCACAATATGTGAGCACCGTACCAGTTGATTCTATTTGTTATATTATAACCCTATTTGATGGGCCCATTATCAGTATATCTAAATAACTATGAGAAAATTCGATAAAAAAAAAATGTCTCTAATTTTTTCAACTTATTTCTGTATTTTAGTGTTTCCAATATTTATTTGTGGAATCAGTAACATTATTTAATAATATATAATTTTCATCATAGAAAAAAAAAACAATGGTGTATTAAAATATATATATTACCTAAAAATATTGAGAAAGTAGGAAATCATCTCAATTTTTACTTCTGTTTTTTTTTTGTTTTTTCCGGATTTACTATTTATTTATTCCAGTAGCTGCTTGTTCTATTTCATTCCTATCAGACAAATATTTTAGGTCATCTGGGAGAACGATTCCATATTTCCATATGTAGTTAGTTCCAGGCCAGATTTTTAAAAAAGGGTAGACTGAGCACGTGCCAAGGGGGACAGGCGGTTTGAGAGAACAAAAGTAGCTGATAAAAGAAAAGTAAATGAAAATTCTACCTACAAAAAATTAATATTAATTCCTCAACAAATAAGGTAGATTTGCTATTAAATATATCTGTGATGCGGTGGTAGCCATTGAACTAGCCTAGTAATCTGATTTGATTTGAATACAAAATTTATTACAATTACGTACCATGGTGTTATTTATTTCGCGTATATACACAATAATCGGTTTTGAACATAAATTATTTACACTAAGTACCGTACTTTAAATCACGATATACAACATCGGTTCATAGTATAGGAGAGGGTAATTTCTAATTGTGTTTGTAGTGGTGAAGTCACCGCAACAAGAGAGAAACATGTTAGAAGCTTCTTTAAAATGGTCAATCAAGACAGAAAATAATTTAATCCTAAGGCCTTAGCATGCAATACTGTGAAGTGAGCAATTACGGAAAAGCAAAAAATATTGGGTCGATTGGTGTATCATTTTTAGACTCTCTTGAACAGATGGCAGTAGCTCCTCACTACATAATTGAGGAGGAACTGGTGGGTGGCATAGAGACCGACCAGCAAGATAAAGAGGAAGTCGCAGAAGCCATTGATAAGCTTAAGAATGACAAAGTCTAGATAACGTAAGAAAGAGGACTCTCTGGACAGTAACAACTACCTCAGTATTTTGCAGCTCTCGTGTGTATACATAATGCTCTTAGTAATTTTATGCTAAGAGTACGTAATAAAAATGTTATACATGCTTATTCTGTGAAAGGAGGAGAGTTGTATCAATGCGGCATGCTTTGTATTTAACTTCTCCCTAGAAAAAGGCAGTCGTTGATGGAGGGGGGGGGGGTTTGGCCCTGTCTTATGAATTGGCCGTGGCTTTGTTGACGTTAAAATCGGGTGTCTTGATGTCAGAACTTAGTAAAACATCTATGTAATAAATATATTCACAGTAGGAAGCCAAGGTGATTATTTTGAATTTAATCACAGATAATATTCTTAACAAACTCAGAAAGATCAAATTCAAAGATAAAAATAACCATTGTATGTAATTGTTCTGTTTTAATAGTCAAAAAACTTGTATCATAAAAGATAATTAATGTTTTATGCTGTGTTTAGAAAAATAGTGCTTTTTTTTTCGATTGGATTCTAGGCTTAATATAGGACCAGAAGAAGCAATTGGCTTAGCATCTTGAGGCTTCTTTACCATTCACAATCGGTATTCTGCGCAGCTTGTATAACATACTTAATACTTTTAATTTATAAAAAGTTATATATGCTTATTTCATGTTACTCGATTCGCTATATACTTTTTCTATAGTTAAATAATCTTTGTAGAGGCGAGTATTTTAAAAGAAAAGAAAGAAAAGCTTTATTATGAAGTACAAGCAAAATAGTGGTATATACAAATGTCGGGTTGTCATGAGGGGGGTACCTGGTTGCCCTAGCCCTGGTGACAAGTGAGGGTTGTTTAAGGTTATAACCTGGACAATCGTTACATGACGGCTTTACTATCTGACTCCATTTTTTGATAGGTATGTGCCCTGACAGTGCACTATGTTCAGGAGAAGAGGAACAAGGTAGGTTTATAGGTAGTTTATGTGGTCTTGGAATGACCACGAATTCACACTCGGTGTCTAAGGGTAGGCGAAAACCGTCCGGATCCCAAAGGTGAGTGTGAACCAGAGAGAGGCAGACTGGATTGCCATGGGAGACACTACTAGGTAAAGTTTGTAGGGCCACGGCAACCGTCGTACGCGAGGGAGAGGGCTCTCCCAAGGAGGTGCTAGTTTTACCGAGACCAAGGCAGAGATTCCCACTAGGAAGGTGTGGGGTCTGACAACGCCGGACTAAAACATAGCGAGGTTAGGAGTGAGAGATGCAGAGAGAGAGAGAGAGAGAGAGAGAGAGGGAGAGAGAGAGAGAGAGAGAGAAAGAGAGAGAGAGAGAGAGAGAGAGAGTGTGTGTTCTTGGTGCCGGTTTGGTAAGTTCTATTTTTCGCTCTTAGACGCGGGGTTTATATAGGCAGGCCAGCCGTGGCGGGGATGGCTCCCCACCTGCGGATGTTTCCCCCACTAGCTTCTCTCCCCTCTCCGCCTGACGTCATAAGCTTTATTAAACATATGGAAACATTAATAGATAGACATTTTCTGATCCAAAAAGGTGGCCACTACATAGCTCCCACAAGTTACACTCTTCTATTCACTGACTTATGGTTTGGTAATATAGTTTACATTTGTTTAAATTAATTTACAACATATTATAACCAATCTACAATATATATATATATATATATATATATATATATATATATATATATATATATATATATATATATATATATATATATATATATATATATATATATATATATATACAATAGAGGGTGATTTATCTTATGTAGTTAGCGGTCGCAACACTGTCTATGTCTTCTTCCGTTTCCATATCGTCAAGATAAGTCATGTGATGATTTTAATTGTAATCTGCTAAGTGTGTCAGCTACATAATTGGTTTTTCCTTCTATGTATTTAATGTCAAACTGAAATTCATGAAGATGAAAAATCCATCCATCAATTCTAGTGTTGTCATTTTTCATAGTAAAAATCCTGGTTTAATCATGGTATCACCTTTGAGTTGAGATGTGAGAGGTTTAGCTATAGAGGCATAGTTATGTATAAATTGGCGGTAGCATTCTGTTATTCCTAGAAATTGTTTAATTTTTTTTTTGTTGTTTTGGGAATAGGATAGGATGTTATTAATAACATCAATTTTATAAGGTTTGTATGAGCCGTTAAAATATGTCTAAGAAAAGATAGTTCTGTTTTAATGCATTCTGTCTTGTCTAATTGGATCGACACTGATTTTTGTAGTACGATTTCAATGTGTTTTAACTGGTCGTCAATGATAATGATAAATGATAATGTCAACCATATACATGAGAACATGTGGCGTATTAGATAACATTGCGTTCATTGCTCTCTGGTAGGTCGGTGGAGCATTGCACAAACCGAATGGCATGCGAAGAAATTCATAATGTCCAGAGTCTGTCGAGAAAGCAGTTTTTTCAATTGATTCTTGATTCATCTCAATTTGATGAATATCTGAGGTTAAGTCTATTGTTGTGAAGTATTTTGAACCATGCAATTAATTTAAAAGGTCCCCTATGTTCGGTAGAGGAAATTTATCGGAAATAGTTTCTGCGTTTAATTTACGATAATCAATAACCATTCTGATTTTTCTTTTCCCTGAAACATCTAGAAGAATGACTGAGCCATTGCCTTTTTCGCTACCAGCTGGTGTTACTACTATGAAATCTTCCGACTTAATTTTAGTTCCTACGGGTACGGAACATGGGTGTATGTAGTTAATTGCTGATCCCGTGTTTATTAACCAATTGTCTCCGAGTAAGTCAGTAAATGATGGAGTTTCCTTTACTAGTTTTAGTTGATGTTGGGGGGAGGTTGTGGTTTGCCTAGTCCTAAAAAAATGTTCATGTTTGTCCTCCAAGTCTTTAACTCTCTGTTTCAATGTTTTGTCCTCTTGTTCTAGTGGGCGAAGTGCATCTTCTAAGTGATGCACTTCGTTACTTCGAACAGTTCGCATTGACACGGTGTTTTGTGAATGTGGATTGAAGAGTTGTGATGGGAATGATGTTTGTTGAGGTATTTGAAAGATAAGTCGTTGTTGATAATTTCTAAAGTTTTTTCGGGGTTCTATAACGTTGCTGATAGTTATTGATATGTTGAAAATTATGTCTATAGTTATTTTGGTACTGTTGGGGTTGAAATTGTTGCCCATTATAGTCATTTCTCTTATCATTGTTTTGTCTGAAGTTTTGTCTAGGTCGGTATTCTTGTTGCCAGCTGTTAGTATTTCCTTGAGGATACATGTCTTCCATTATAATCCTGCAGCTATTATACAAAACGTTTTTCATTTGTATCAGGTCATTAATAATTAGATGGCTGAGCGCGTCCTTAAGTTTCGATGGTAAATTTCTGAGAACTTGGTCTACAATTAGTACCTTTTGTAATAATATTTCTTGTTCTTTATTATACGGTTCTGAATTAAAATTTGATGTGGTATAATTCTGTTAATAAAGTCAATTGGGTGTTCGTTTCTGTACATATGAATCTGAGAGATTTCATGTTGTAGGTGTGATGTTGGCCGACAGGAAAGTGATTTACTAAATGTAATTTTAAATCGTTTATTGATAGGAAGTCTTCATACATGCATAGTTGTTGCGCGTCACCAGTGAGTCTAGAAAGAGATATTTTTATGAGTGGTAGCCAAACAATCCCAGATCCTGTTATCTAAG
The DNA here is from genome assembly GCA_930367205.1 of Acanthosoma haemorrhoidale. Classification (NCBI taxonomy): domain Eukaryota; kingdom Metazoa; phylum Arthropoda; class Insecta; order Hemiptera; family Acanthosomatidae; genus Acanthosoma; species Acanthosoma haemorrhoidale. Next base: position 111,233,966 of record OV884012.1, on the reverse strand, counting down.
CAATCTTATAATTCAGGAATTAATCACAGATGTAGAGAATATTTCTTCGGATCTTCTTAGCTTGATGACGAACCGTCTTCTCTTCTGACTTGAAGTTCACAGGTCCCAAGTGAATGACGTCTTCAATGAAGTCCAGCTTTCTTTCTTTCATCAACTCCCTCAAATATGTAACATATTTCTTTAGGTGATTACCTAGTGCAAATCTATTGAAATAAATCAGTACCCAATATCGATTTTACTAAGTATACTGCCAGGTGCCTGTTCGGGGCACCAGTTAAATAATCTTTGTAGAGGAGAGTCTTTTAAAAGAAAAGAAGGACATTTATTTATTATGAAGTACAATCAAAACACTGGTATATACAAATATTAAAAGTTACGTTACTACATACTGGGTGGAATGTCAAGGGAGGAGTGTGGTATGGGGCTAAAGCTGAGACATATATGTATAAGAAAAGGGTAATGTTATGTTATGTTATGCTTATATAAAAAATAACGGGAACCATCAGTGACTTCCATTCAGTCACGAGGCAGGTATACAGTTCTGCTCAGGCCATTTCTACTTGTTCTTAGCAAGATTATAAATATTATATATAAAGCAAGCATTATAAAACTTCAGACACTACTGAGGATTTACATAAATTATTTTTCCCTCGCTAAAGGCCGTAACGCAAAAAGGATTTCAAAGATATATTCAAAAATAAAATTTTGGCAACAAACAGAATTTATTTCCTATTAAATTTTATATTTACAATCTATTTTATTTGACAAAAACATAAGTAATTGTTTCTGCAATCGTTTAATAATTCTTTAAGAAGCTAACAACTCTGAATATACTTCATTCATTTTATACTTCACGTTCTTAATTTCGTATATTCTTTTTTAAAAAATATAACTTAGCTCATTATTATTGTTAAAAAAATTTAGCTGGCAGCAAAATATTCTTATCCAAATGAGGATTGCCGTAAAAAAAAAATTACATGGGAGGTGACGCCTCATCACTCGGCCTAGTTTCATGAAAAAATGTTGTTGATTACTCACTATTTTGACATATATAAAGCAGAATTTATTGACAGTAAATTGTTCTTAATTTCACGTAGATTATAAATGTTTTTTCAAGGCTGAGCTTTGTAATTATAATATATTTTGTTGCCATGATATTTTAGATTAATATAACAAATAAGCTTTTCTGATGGGCTCTAGCAATTACAGTAATCTTTTTTGACTTTCGGATATATTTGTATATTTAGAAATTACTTGCTCGCCTGGAATACTAAGCACATCTCGTGGGGTAGAGGCTGAAGGGGAAGTAAGGTGTGCCGAAAATAGCCGCAACAGACACCTCGATACTAAATAAGGGGCAACCCACCCATATTCCCCTTTCTCTTCCAGAAACCGTGGGTTACAACAGAACGATAGAGAAACGTTTGCAAAAAAATTATTTATGGAACACTAATCATGGATGACTGGTTAGATGAGTCATTAACATTACCCGTACGTTGGGCAAAACACTGAATAAATGTATAAATGATTTATAATAATTCTATCAAAACCATGAACGCAAATATAATTTAATAATCTGAATAAAATTACCCTGGAATGCTACGGCAAAAATAGTACACTGGAATGCAGGAGTACCCCAAAAGAAAATGACACTGAATAAGTATTCAATTTAAATTAATACAAAAAACTTAGAGTACTTCGTTTTTTTAATACATAAGAATTGCATTGATTACCCACAGGACATTTTTTTTTTAGGCTGCAAATAGATGATTTTTTTACACATGGTGCTTTTAAGATTTTCTGTCCTTGAACTTAACACGGAGTGCAAAACTTCCTGTTGATGGTTCTGGTTTAGGAGATGTTAGAATTTCCTTTTTAATTTTATAATATGACACATGGTTCCACGATGGTGGCAAGGAAAAGTTGAATTGTTCAATCGGCTCATCGTTTGAGGTTTTACCAAGGCCATGGCAGCATTCTTAAAAAATGAGCAGCTATTGATCATTTGTTTCTCGAGTGGAATTGAACCTCTCACTTCATGCTTCCTTAGTTTTGTTTTTTACGTGCATTAGGTGAATACAATTTAATTTATAATTGATTTAGACGAATTCTAGACGATAAAAATGAAAAAATAACTGTGAAGCAATAGATCCGTTATTTATCTAAATATGTTTTAAAAATGTTCTTTCAAATAAGATGATATATTTTATATTCAGCCCATGAACCATTGTGTTTTAATTACGACTCATAAAACCATTGGACATAAGGAAAATAGGTCAATACCAAAAGGAAAGGATGTTACCGGGGAAGGAGGAAGGAAGAAGTGAAATAAACGGTACGAAGGACAACGGCCACGTATTCGCATGTGTAGGATATGTGTAGCATGTCCTGGTCGTTCTGATATAATGCACATGTGTACTCTCAACTTATAGCATGAAGGATGGTAACAAACAACTCACAAATATCTCATCATTTTTCATGGGGCACCAAAAATTAAAGGTGCTACCGTGCTTGAAATCCACAAAATCGACCCAGGGTCTCACAATTACACTGGGTGGTCCAGGCCAGACCACTAGGTCAGAAATGCTAATCACCAACGGCTACGGGGACGGGTTCAGTGAGGAAGATCGCTGGAAATATTCATGAAATAAATGTCTTCATTGATCTGAGTTGTTGGATAGTAAACTGAGGCGTCGTCTTTTTGGAGAAATTTTTTATTAATCTCATCCCTGCCAAGTTCATGAAATTCCATTGTAACCTATCCAACCACCCCTAATCCCCTAACACAGTCATTACACTGCACCACTCATCCCTATAATCCTCCTCGGAGACTAAAACGGCAATACCCTCGTGACTTGCTATAAATGCGTTACAGCGGGAGTCCTGGTAATGGCCAGTTTCTCCAATCATGTCCTGAGCGTATGTGGATCTCGCGCTCTTCGGCAGCCTCCACTAGGTCGTATCCGGTGACGCGGCTTGATGGACTTCCCATGACTCCGCTTCCTCTTTCGCATGCGAGGGAGGTGACAACCATGTGGATTTGGGAGGTCTATGCGCTGTTGGCAAATAATGAATAATGAATGAGCGAGTGAATGAAAATTGTAAATATGGCATGAATGAGAACATTTATCACAATTCACTGCCATACTTATTTATTATATATTAAAATTTATCACATACTTATTGCCTAATAAGGCAGATTGTAATTTTAGCACAGAAATAAAAGATTTATTAATAATTATCAGTAGGGTACATGTAACCCCAAAGGTACAAATTAGTTACTACATACATTTAACAAGGGTGTCTGAACTTGTTGAAAGGTCACGGGTTTGTCCCAGAACTGCTATCTAATTTCTTACTTTTCACCAAATGTAAAAAAATAATAATATACTCGTAATTTTTTAATGGTATAAAATAAATTGAAACTTTCTCCAAATATATAACTCCATTATTTTTTTTAAATATATAGAAAAAAAGCAAAAACCTCTCTCAGGTCTCGATTCCTGTCAGGAATGTTTCAAAATGAGCATGGAATACACGGATTGTCCACGGGCGACACCGTAGTCCCGTTGCACTTACGAGAATTGCGGTTTGCAGCTATATCCGCCGTGCCCATTTGGTTCTGTTTCACTTTTTTTTTTTTTTTTTTAGATCTTTGCTCTAATATTTTGCGTACTGTCTACTCAACTCCATTAGGTAGCCTAGATGATTATCGAAAAAAATAAACTGTTTCTCTCTCTTGGATGGTTAAAGAGGTTTTCATTGGTGTTAGGGGGAGGGACGATAGTTGACTGAATCCCTCACATCTCTGGTATGATTTTTTAAATTAACTATTTGACTAATCATTATTAAATAAACTTCAGAAATAGAGAATTCCTAGGTGTGCTCCGGGTTTACTATACAGGTTCCTTACTATTTTAGATAGTATGTTTAAATGTGGATGTGATGTGAAAAAAAAAATCTCTAACTGTATGTACGTATGTTGGTTAAGATATAATAACGGGAAATGTCAGAAAAATTATAAAACTTGAAAAAAGTCTGTCCTGGTTAGCTAACTTTAATTATTTCTCAAGTCATAGGCAACCCAAAAGTTATTCAAGATTTGAAGAACTAGTTTTCCTCATACAGCTAATGAGATGGTAACTCAAAATGAAATTCGAAGATATTACAAAAAAAATATAAGGTTTTTATTTGCAGCCGAAAATGATCTGAAAGTGCATTCAACAATATCCATGGTCACGCTGTATATGTCTTGGTTAATAAATTGTGTATAATCAGTATGTATGTGATACAAAATAAAGCTAAGTCAGCCCCTCAACTATTTTCAGACCAGGTTCATGTTGACTTTGGGGCTTTCTCTTAGTTACTGCTCAAAATTAGATTTTATTTTTTCCCTTCGGTCGATCCCACATTTATTCAATTCCAGAAAATAAACTTTTGAGAGCCTACTCATACAAAATTTGTTTAAAGGATGTTTTAGCTACTGGTTGGTTTTTATAACACTGCGACTGTTCTAGATATTTTCTGGCTTAAATAACCCTAAATCAATTAAGAAATATTATTTTAAAAGAAAATGAAGGGCCTAAAAAGTTAACAAAAAAGTATTTTGTAATATATTGTATATTATAAGTTAAAGTCAGAGGCAGCTCTGTATTGGAAACTAATGCGATCATGGGGCGTAAACATCCCACTATCCCATATATGTCGGATTACAGATAGAAATAAGGGCAGTCTATTTCGAGAACTGGAGTTAGTCTTTTGTTCCTGTTTTCCTTCCCTTTTCTTTATCACATCTTACCCGGTGGTGAATAACTTATATATAAATATATATATGAGGTGAATGTGTTTTGGCCGGGCTCTTCGCGCCAGTTTCTTAATAGGTTATTATAGGTGAAAAAGGTACTATGCATGTTTTATAAAATTACTTTTATATTTGTTTAAATATCTCGAAGAAATTAAAAACTAAAAAATATATATATTATCAAACTTAATTATTAAAACTTATTTCCTGAATGATTTTTTTTTAGGGTATGTCATCTACAAGGATCATTTCGTTTTGTTTTACCTTCTTTATTGTGTAATCGAATTAATAAATATTACATTGATTTAATTTCATGCTTTTCAACAAATGTAAAAAATAATAATATACCGGTACATTTTTAATGGTTTAAAATAAATTGAAACTGTCAGAATAAAAAATATACAACTACATTTTTTTTTGAAATATGTAGAAGAAATGCAAAAAACTTCTCCTGGTCAAAATTTTTGTAGACAAAGTATATTTATCCTTCATTAATTATATACCATAATCATTACGTGGTCGTGCTGTTTGATTCTACAACACAAGTGTCTCGAGACCTTTAGTGAGAAAAAATTATTAATTCTTAATATTTCTGACAGATTTCATAATTTTTTCGGCCACTACCGTGAAACAGACAGACAGATGAAAGTTCACCCCTTACCTGTTTAAAATTGTTGCCTCTCCCTTCAGTTTGTGCAAAACGTATTGGTCACAAATCCGTGGCTACAGTTCTAGGTATATGTTTATGGCTATTATATGTGTTTGTGTGTATTAGCCAAATATAATGCACTATGCACATATGTACAGAGTGGCCTGCCTACGCTCTGCCTGTGAGTGACAGGCAACCTTGAGCCGGCCCTGGAGGCACTCATGTGCTTTGGAATTGGTTCGCTACCGAACATATGGGCTGCGATACAAGGGTTACGCTCCCCCGATAATATTTGGTTAAGTACTGCCAGCCCTTGGTGAGTGTTGCTCGGGGTGACGCCCAACAACAAGCACCGTTGGCGGGCTCCCTCTGCGCAGACACTCTCCTGACGTAATCGTTATGACGCAAGATCCCAATGTGCGCAGGCCCGGGACGAGATGGACCCCAGTGTACTAGCCGCCATGGACAAGGACGCACTCAAGAAACAGATCGAGAATATGAAGTACCAAGCAACCATGGAGCGCTGGCCACTCTCCAAGAGCATAGCTGCGTGAGTACTCATTACACCTTTATATATATTGGTAGTATGTATAGTGTAGTAATATCCTATTAGCACAATGTCCTTTTATATCTGGATACAGCGCAAATTCATTTCCGTATAGTCTTATCTTTTAATTTTACTAAGTATTTCTTTCATTATACAGTCCAAATAAAATATAAAATTTCACCTTAATATTATCAAGAAAACATGTTCCTTTCCTTTGCAGTTATATTGGTCGCCCCTTCCCTATGCCATATTATATGACCCTAAACAATGTAGTTCAGTTTTAGCGAATCAATATGTTATCATGATACATCAGTCTATATCGTGCCCTGGAGCTGGCGTGGAGGTTCGATGTGTATGCCGATATACCTTTCGTATTCTAAAGATAAGATAACCAAAGCCTCGGATTTGTTATCTTGGTACAGGTATAATTTGCATCTGATCATTATGGTAGGCGACTGTCAGAACTAACCTGGCCGTCTGCTGCATAGTATAGCAATTACGTCCTTGTAAGTTGTGGATTCAGCTGATCTGCTAATTATCTTTTATTGGCCAGGCTCCGATCCGATAAATCTTGGCAAACTCTCGCAGTGAGATGCTGTAACATAACTTGATGGGCCATTCTCACTAAATTATTAAATAAAGTGATTATGATTGCTTCACCTAACTGAATAAACTATTTTTGGCTTGTATCGGTCAATGGACAGAGGAAAATATGAGCGGACAAAGCAGACGCCAGCAATGTGTTGTCAGACTGCTGCTAGTCGTGTCAGATACGCCCCCTTTTAGATTTCGCTATGGAGATTAACGTTGCCTTCACTGTTGAATAATGTAAATTAACTTTGCCATTCATTAACTCTGTAACTTCTTAGAATCAGTTACCTCGCCATTTCCCCAACCATATCAATACCAAATTTGGGTGATAGAAATTCAAGTCAAGTGTGATACATCACAGAATAATGGGTTTCTTTACGGTTACGAAAACGTTCTCGTTTGTTTTTAGGATCATCGGATCACAAAATCCGCCACCACCATGCAAAATATCATGCCTCAAAAGAAATGGCTCTCGAGTTATAGTTTCGAACTTGGTGTTGGTGAGCAATGTTATAATGACTGAATGACTATAGTCTGGAAAACAAAATAAGAAATTACATTTTGTAAATCAAGACGTGAGATCTTTAATTTGAGACCGTATGCAACTTTTTTTTTACAATATCAAGTAATTATTCAATGACAGTTACTCAGGTATTAACAATTTTATGTGTATTGGTGTAATTTTCTTTTCTTCTTTACATCAACTGAGACCTCCATTTAAAAATGTAAAGACCTCCATATTGCTTAGTTTTGGAGTCCACTAAGACCGGAATAGACAGACACACATATGGGTGAAAGCATAAGGTTTCTGAGTTGAATAAAATCAATGGAAACCTAAAAATTACACCGCATTGTTTATCCAAAATACCTCATTCTTTTTGTAAAACCATCTTGTTAAATGAAAATCGCATTTGCAGCTGATAAAATAGATCATAAACAACTAGTACTGTTTGAGACATATTAAATATTGTTTAATACCATTTGGGTGTTGCTAAATACACCTTTAAAATTTAAAAACGTACAAGCCGAAAGATGGTAATCAAATGTAATATAAGATCACCCCATACCAGTTCAAAAGTAGAGCTCTCCTTATACGCACGCAAATATGTAGTAAGATAGCTTTAGAGTTTTCTATTCTATTTCTTTCCAAAGTTATATCTACAGCATCAATGGCTGAATGATTTATAAATAAAAACAAAGCCATTATTATTATTATTATTATTTGTTCCGGCATTTGTGCACCGCGGCCTCACTGAGACCTATTGTGCGCCGTCCATGTCCCTGTCCTATATATGTGACAGGCCCACGGCCTTTGCAAATCTGAGGATACTGAATGGATCGATCAGTTCACATAGTTTGGGGTCTACAATGCGATCACTACCAAAGTGAAGGTATCGCCTTCTAGCTAAGTTATCACAGTCACATATTATATGACGTGCCGTTTCTCCCTCTTTCTTGCAGAATCTGCAGATTGGTGATCCCACTATCCCCAAATTAAAGAGGTGTTTATTTAACCGACAGTGACCTGTATAGAGTCCTGTCACACTTTTGAGTGTCCACCTGTCCATTGATAGAAGTGCTGAGCTTCTTCTCTTACAGGGTCCATTAAGAAACAGTTTCGAGTGTTCCTGTTTCTTAGTTTCTCTCCAAGAAAGTCTTGCCTTGTCCTCTAAAGCTAATTTTATACGCCTTTTAGCGTAGCTGAGGCTGATACCACATATGGGTTCAGGTGCAAGAGGTGTCTGTTCTGAGCCCACCCTTGCAAGGCCATCTGCCTTCTCATTGCCTGTGATGCCTGTGTGTCCTGGCACCCAGTCGATTCTAACCTTATTGGCTAGCGAGAGTGTGTTTAAGTTGTTTTTACACTCCTCAACCAAATAAGATCTGGTCGTATAGCTTCTCAGGGCGCCAATGGCTGCCTGGCTATCCGTGAAAATTGTGATCAGTCTGTTTCTTACACCCTCCCCAATTAAGGTTTGGGTACAGACATTGATCGCCATCACTTCGGCCTGAAAGACCGAGGTGTGTCTACCTAAAGGAATAGAAATCCCAGATTCTGGTTTATCTTTCCTCCATATGCCGGCCCCTGATCCGTTTTCTGTTAGTGAGCCGTCTGTGTAGCAATTAATCCCATTACACAGTTTATGTGGTTTGGTCTTTGTGTTTTCCGCACAGTACAAAACGTCTGTGTGTTTCTTAACTTGTAGGTCAGAGTGCATTGACAGCACCTCGTCCTCATCAATTCTTCTGAACAAGTTCCCATGCCCCATGCGAGTCATGACTTTGGATCTTGTTCCTGATTTCGCAAGTCTGTAAGCCACGTTCAAGGCTTGCGCTTCTACTTCTATGTGCAGTGGATTCAAGTTCAATAAGACTTCCATTGCAGCAGTAGGAGTTGTACTCATGGCACCAGTGATCATGAGACATGAAAGCCTCTGTAATTTGCCAAGAAAAGTTTTATTTTTACTAATACTACCTCTGTGCCACCACACCATAGAGGCATAGAGCACCATTGGTCTAACTGCTGCGGTATATAGCCAGAATAACATTCTGGGTTGTAGTCCCCAGGTCCTACCCACAGCCCTTTTACATGCATAGAGGCATCGAAGTGCCTTCATAGTAGTATTCCTGATGTGTTTAGACCAGTCCAATTTTCTATCCAGAGTAACCCCTAGATGCTTTACCTCACTACAAATGCTTACCTGTGTCCCCCCTATATAGGGTGGTCTAACTATAGCATTTCTTTTGTTAGTGAAGATACAGAGATTTATCTTCTGGGGATTGATTCCTAAACCATTCTTTTCACACCAATCCCTCAAAAGATCCATCGATGCGGAAAGCAACTCAGAAATGGTTTCTGAGAACTTGCCCCCTATGAGCACAGCAATGTCATCAGCATATCCCTGTGCGTAGAACCCTGCAGAGTTTAGGTTTGTTAACAATGAGTCAACGACCAAACACCACAGTAATGGAGATAACACCCCTCCCTGTGGACATCCTCCCACTGGCTTCATCCACAGTTTGGTTTGTCCCAATTGTGATTGTAAAATCCTATTCTCTAGCATGGTGTTTATCCAGCTAGAGGCTAAGGAACTAATCCCCTTTCTTTCTAAGGCTGATGCCATAGTGTTATAGGGTGTGCGATCAAAGGCACCTTCTATATCAACAAAGATGCCTGCCATTATTTCTTTATGAACTAGGGATCTCTCTATCCTGGAAACCAGGTGGTGGAGAGCAATTTCACAGGATTTTCCTGCCTGGTATGCGAATTGAGCGCTATGGAGCGGTCGTTCTACCAGTATTCCATCCCTAATATGTCTGTCTATGACCTTTTCCAAGGTCTTCATTAAAAATGAAGTCAGACATATTGGTCTGTAAGACTTGGGTTCGTCATAGGACTTTTTCCCGGGTTTTGGTATGTAACACACTTTTGCCATCCTCCAGCTTACTGGAATATAGCTCAGTGCCAAGCTTCCCCTTAACAAGGTAAGTATAAGGGGCCTAATTACTGGTAGGCCTTTTTGTAGCAAGGCTGGGAATATCCCATCAGTACCAGGTGATTTGAAAGGAGCAAAATAATTAATTGCCCACTCCACTCTTGCAGAATTGACAATTTTATTTGCTTCTGCCCAGTTACCCTTGCAACTAGTGTGTTCACAGTTGGTAGGGTCATTGTTAATCGTATCCATCAGTCCGCAGCCAGGAAAATGTGCGCGCGCCAGGGCACCGAGGGTTCCCTCCTCAGAATCTGTATAGCCCCCTCCCACCCTGACGGAGCCCAATACTCCCCTGTCAGACTGCTTGGATAAGATCCTATTTACTCTAAACATGGAAGTTGTATCGTTTATTTCGCTACAAAATTTCTTCCACGCCCTTCTTTTAGCCTTTCTGACTTCTTTGTGATAATCAGTGAGTGCACGTTTATAAGTGTCCCATCTGCCTGATCTTTTGGCCGCGTTAAAGAGTTTACGTGTAAGAGCTCTTAACTTGCCAAGTTCATTGTTCCACCAGGGACAGTTCCTGTTGGATCTAACATTACATACAGTGTTATTATCAGTGTATGACTTAATCATTGCCTCAGTCAATGTTGAGTTTAAATGTTCCAAATGCCAGTTGCTACTCACCACTCTAGGACAGCATTTGACCTCCTCCTCAAGCTGTGTATAGTAGGTTTCCCAGTTTGTAAGTTTGGGATTCCTATACACAGCTTCGGACGTGATGTTACCACTTAGATCAAATCTAATGTATCTATGATCTGAGCATGACTCTTCTTCAGAGACGTGCCAGCCTTTAACCCTTAGGCTTATAGCACGTGTGCTAAGGGTTATGTCAATGACCTCAGATCTGATTCTGTTGTTAAAAGTGGCAATATTGCCTCTGTTTAGAATGTCTAGGTCATTACTAGTTATGTACTCTACTAAACACTCACCTCTCTGGTTGTTGTTCTTGCTCCCCCAGAGCTGATGGTGAGCGTTCGCATCAAGCGATGCTATAAGCTCGCCCCTTAAGCCAGTCCCTTCCGTTAGCTTACTAAGTGCCTCGGTCGGGACTCTTTCTTCATATGGGAGGTAGACCGATGCAATCGTCAACCTCCCACCTTGATTTCCCTCGTTGAGGGCCATTTGAGCTGCTGCTAAATCTCTAGAACAATATTGCCATAGAGGCAGCATTTTAAGACTACTCTTATGCAGGATACAGGCTCTGGCACGCTCAGGTACAGAAATAATCTCATACCCACGCATCGCCAGCCCCCCCATCCTGCCCTTATACAGGTAAGGTTCTTGTATTAGAATAATATCAATATCCTTACCTCTCACATACTGCTGCAGAACACCACATGCTGCAATACAGTGGTGTAGATTAATTTGCAGCAGCCTCACCACCATGATCAGTGCCCGCCGGCCCCCGGAGGGCCACCCCGAGGCGGACGCCGGGAGACAGCGCCAAACCCAGGCCTCCCCATCACAGAGGGCCGAGACCCAGCGCGCCCCCCAGCCCCCGCCATGGGGCCAACCCCCGCAGCCGCCATAGTCATCGCCTTGGGGCCATCCTTAGGAGTTGGCAAATTCGTCGTAGCGATCCCCTTCGACTCCACCGCCTCAGGATCGCTCCTTGCCTCCTCCACCTTATCAGCCGGCTTCCTCTCCTGTACTACTTTCGGCGGCTTCTTCTTATCCAATACCCTGAGAGCGACCTTAGTGAACCCATAGTGAAGCCATTATTTGTTCCTTCAACTTTTTTACAATGGCGGGTTTTTAATGAGCTGGTGAATGAGTTCTGGTGTAATAATAACCCCTTTTTAATTTTGCAGCAAAACTTGTGTGGCAAACTAAACTTTGAAAACATTTCAGTCTTCTACTTTAAATTATGAAATGAGTTGGTGCTTTTGGTAGGATTTGGCTTGTTTGATGAAAAACAATGTAGAATGTTTATGAAATGTATTTATGTACGACATTTCGATATACTACAGAAATGCTAAATATGTATATAATTATTAAGATCAGGTAATATTGATACATATAAAAACAAAAGAAGTAGGAGTTGTTAAAAATAGTTTACAAATTTTTGTTGACATGAATAATAAGAAGCGAGTATAAATTAAACATTTAACACTTTGTAAAATGATGCATGTACAAAAACACAAGTAAAATATGGAATTTTATTTAAAATTGAGGAAGATTTCAGAAAAGCGTAGGTTACCAGCGTAATAAAAAATAAAAGTGGATATATTACATTAATCATTAATTTGAGTGTTTCAAGCTTTATAAAAATTAATATTAAATATTCACAGATGATTAATCACATCTTCTTCAGGTGATTAACACTGAGTAAAAAATATAACAGTGAAGTATACAAAGTTTTCAGTCTTCACCTGGGCGGTGTCTAGGGTAAGTATTTGTTGTTTAGGGTATCCCAGTGCATTGATGGCTGCCATTTGTTTTATGTTTAATTTTTAAACTTCTGGAATATTTATTCCTGGTACGTTTGAGGCCCAGATCAACACCTTTTTTTCAATAATAGTAATAATAATTATTATTATTGTGGATAATGCAAAATACGATTTTATTAACAACTGGTATTATCAAAAAAATTCAAGATCTCTTGGGCCAACACCATCGCCAATTGCAGGTAACTTAATGGAGGACATAACACCAAATGCAAGCACTCTAAAGAAACAGTTAACGAGTCTCCATTCTTCTCGCCAAACAGTTTTGAGGTATTGAAAAATACAGAAGTAGAGGCCTTGGAATAGTATATATTATATTGGAATAATAATGGGGGCTATCCAGACACCAAAGCAGCCTAAACTACCATCAATATTCGTCCGAAATATTAGAAATAGCTATGCTCACAAAAGATAACAAATATGCATACCTGAATTGATCACGAGACACTAAAATTTCACCAGATACTCTCTAACTATCATAAAATATTTGAAAAATACAATCAAGTAATCAATAAATACAAATAAAATCAGTTAAAACAAGAGGGACTGCTATGGGTGGTGATCAGAAACCTGCAGCCTACTATACCTGCTGATGATATGGGGGATCCTAGGCTCACAGCTCTAGGATACAAAGTTCGTCAAATAACCAACTTGCTGCGTGAGGATAAGCAACAAGACGAAGCGATTAAAACGCCGTTACCGCTATTCTTTGTAGATCTTGAGCGAATACCTGGGGTAGAGAAAATCTAAGAATTAATCCACCTGTCGAAAAAATGTACCCCAAGCGTTAGGTCGGCTTGGGAGGCATCGTCACCCCACCGTCATTCAAACATTTGCAATGAAAATCCTTTACCTCAGCATCTCAAAGACCTAATCCAATCCAAACTCCACTTGGGAACAGTGTAGCAAAGAACCCAACATCCTGCTGATCGTCGCTCGTACAGTCACTACTGCAGATTGGTAGAGTGACATTTACCTTCCGATCAAATTTCTCTAATTTACTCCTCTCCTCCTGTCTACAGGGAATAAATCCTAAATTATCATCCTGTTTTACACCCACTCCACCGTGATGACGGGTCCTGGGCAACTTCAGACGGGGGAAGTTCGGGATACTTCCACGCCTCACCTTAGTCATCAAAACCATACTCGTGACCCCGTATTTGACCCCTGTGAATTCAAATACCTTCTGAAAAACTTATTTTACCAAAAACCTCTGGGGTATGATCTCCTTACTCCTCAAATTCTCCGAAAACTTCCCCTTAAAGTCATGATCTTCCTTACCTAAATTTATAATTGCATTATCCGAGTGACGTTCATTCCTTTGGAAACATCCTATTATTGTCCTATTTGCTAAACCCGCAAACCACCCAATGAAACCTCATATCTCCAATTAGCCTACTCCCTATCCTCTCAAAAACCTTTGAAAAACTCCTATTAAAATGTCTTCTTTGAACTGTTGAATCCAAAAACCTTTTTCCTACTCACCAGTTTGGTTTTTGTCTATGACATCCCATTGATCAACAAGGCCTTCACGTTGTTGATGACATAGCCCTTGAAACCAAACAGTATTGCATTGGTGACTTTCTGGACATAGCACAAGCTTTTGAAAGGATTTGGCTCGCTAGTTTGCTTTACAAGCTCAAACTATATTAACCACTGAGCTTTTCCTAATCCTACAGTCCTACCTTTCAAACCGCTTCTTCCAAGTCCGCTGTGATGTGGAATATTCCAACTACTATTATATACAAGCAGGAGTTCCACAGGGCAGTGTCCTGGGACCCATCCTCTATAACCTATAAACAGCTGATATCCCCTCTACTCCTAATACATTTTCGGTATATTACAGATGCCACTGCAGTTCTGTCATCCCACCCAGACCCCGATACAGTATGCCATAACCTTCAAAGACTCCTTGAAGAGATCAGGTATTGGTGCACCCGTTGACAGATAAAAGTTAATGAAGCCAAATTTGCTCACATTACCTTTACCCTCTGCCACAAGTCCTGTCCACTAGTTTTTTTTTTTTTAATTCCACCCCTCTTCCTGTATCCAAGACTGTACGGTATTTTTTAGGCTTCCATCTTGACAGAAGGACATGAAATCCTTACGTGAGGCTAAAAAGACAAGAACTAACCAGACGCTTTGTACAACTGTAAAGACTACTTCGAAGGACATTTCATCACTCAATAGAAAATAAATTACTAATTTATAAAGTTATACCAAAGCCATTCTGGACTTACGGAATAGAGCTATGGGGTACAGCAAAAAAGTCTTCATCACGCGTACCTATCTGTGGCTCTTTCGCTCTTGGTCAGCCTACACTGGCTCGTATCGGGTAACTTTTTGTAATTGTAGACCTCTCTATTTTAGATGCTTTTAATCATACAATCTGGGGTGGGTACTCTGCTCAATATGATTGGAAAAAAAAATTTTACATTTACCAAATGACTGATAAACATAACATTTTTTTTTTTATCGGAGCATAAAATAGATGTCAAACACGACTTTATTATTAACTTTTCTAATAATAAGCTTTGACTTTAGTCAACAGTTGTAAACACGTATCAATAATGAGAGTTTATATTATTTTATGTAACTTTAGCTTTGAAATGCAAATTAAATATTAATAATCAGGAAGTCAACACTTTTAATATGATACCCAACTAAGTATTATAGAATACTATAAAATGTTTTGCCTTTTTCATAACAAATTAGTGGCCTTTACTACTAATGTACATGTAAAATTTCGGGTCCCTCGGTCGAACAGGGGACCCCCGAAGTCCAGAACAAACAGACAGATAAAAACAAAAGGGTTTCTGTTTTTGAAAAAAAACAAAAAACAATGGAACCCGAATTATATGACTTTCATATGTTTCAATTAGGTAAAAGTATGTTCTGGCTTTTTACATTGGTTATTTTTTATTTATTATTTACTGCTTGCAACCATGTAACTCATAGCATGTAAACTCATAGTTACTATTACTGAGGAAGTAAAAAAAATGAATATGTTTCTATCCTGTCGCAACGTTCTAGTCGAAATATATTATATGTTGACTTCAGAGGAGATTAATTGTTAATAATAACAGATTAAAATTATGTTCGCAACATTAACGTAACCTAAACTTTAACTTTACTTAGTGGTTTTATTACATTTTGTATAATATCTACATTTTATTATACACAATGGTGATAAAAATAAAAATATTCTAAGCTCGGTACAAAAATTAAAGATTTCGATGTCTTGATTAATAATATGTAATATTGTTGGGACTTGATTACGTTAAAATTAGGCCTAAGGTATCTACTGGGTTTTGAATGCATAATCATTGAATTGACTCAATTATTATTAAAATTATCATCACTAAATTGTCAACTATCTGTTAATTATTTATCATTGGTGGCCGTGAGTACATATTTATTTACTCATTTGAGTAAAAGAGTTTTTTGGGTGATCAGCTTAGAATGATGAAAGAGAATTTTTAGGTTTTCATAAAATTCATTAACGGACAGCGTTTTGACATATACAGTTATCACTTAAGAAGTTATCACTTAAAATACACAAACATCTTGTCCATTAGTAAATTTAATGACATCTCTTCCATTGACCTAAGCCGACCTCCCAAAAAACTCCTTTACTCATTTAAAAAAATCTTTGTATAATAAACAAAAACGAACTACACCAATAACAGAGACAAAAATAACCAATTACGTGACTCGCCTCTGGACTGGTACTTGCAGCTGCACTGATGTTTCAAGATTTTGGCCTTCTCATTTATGAAAACCTCTGCATCTCTCTTTCCTGACCTCGCTATGTTTTGGTGCGGCGTTGTCAGACCCCACACCTTCCTAGTGGAATTCTCTGAAACAAGATGGTAGTATTCGCCGAACAATCGTCATGAAGGTAAGATCAGTGTAAGGGACAAAGGGCTGCTGCGCTCTAGTCCCTTTGTCTTTGTTCTGTATTCAAATTTAGGCAGGATGTTCTGCGCACGCCCTTGCGACGTTCAGGCATATATGTGCCCTCCTTCAGGCTGCTTCCTCTTTATTGTATCCAGTGAGTCTATTTTCTGCACTGACCTGTTAACAGGCAAATGAAGTAAACTTCTTCCAAAATAAACTTCAGGGCTTCTTTCTGCCCACAGCTTATTGTGTCGTTACCTAGCAGGGAGCAAATCTTCAAAGCCGAGGTGCTTTTTCTGCCTAAGGCTGGTATACCATTGGTGAGGCTCTACTTCCAAACAACTACAAAGTTATCGCTATCGTCTGACTATATACCAGTGTGTCTACTGCAATAGTGACTGTAAAATTACTTAATCTCTGAAGTTTTTATGGATTATTAAAAGAACAAAACAGGCTACACGCTCCATTTGCTTTGGTTAACATACCATTACAGGAAGTATGTGGATATAAAATCAAGCATAGAAAAATTAGGTATTTATTAACTATACCGCTTCTGCTCAGAAATAATTTCCAACCAACTCATAATCTCGAGGAGTTGCGGTATATACCTTTTTTAAAAGTTCAGATCAATTATATCTTTTTCATGACAGCCTTCGTTGAACATATGGACAACAATTACATAGACAATATAGAGGAACATCTATAGACTAATGTTCCTAAATACAAAGCAAGGCCATCATTCAGTTGTTCAATGATTAGCTTTAAAATTGTTCCAGAATGATTCGATCGAGAGAATGAGGATCTTAAGATTGGAATGGATAATATAGATGCCCTGTAAATATGTATAAGAGCGTTTTTGTTGGTTTTCATTAATGTTTTCCAAACGAATTAATGATATGTTTATTGATTTTGTTTACAGAAAACTCCAAATTTATTATTAATTCATTTGTGTAACAAAGTGGATTATACATTTAAAAAAACACAACAGTTCGTACTATAGGGTTGAATTGTTGCAAATTATTTGTTTGATTGGTCTAGTATCGGTTATTTTGTATTTTTATTTAATTTTTTAATTACAATTTTCGATATTTCCAAGTACACATCACAAAATAATTCCAATTAAACTCTAAATGCCGAGTTACGCATCTCATTTCTTTCTTCGCTAATCAAAAACAGATATGACAGACTTCTATCTTTGGTCATAGTAACACTTTCGTCCTGTCTAAAATCTTTCCCCCTTGACTACTTAATTTTTTGCCACTAGGTTGCCACTGTTCCTTCCCAATGAACCATTGAACCATCAATCGCCAAGCCTTCCTCGCCACTTCTCGCTGACTACATGTTTCTCGTACTTTATAGTTGTCAACATCTTCATCTACAACCTTCTCTACCACCTAGACTTGAGGTGGGGTAGAGAACTTGAGGAATAGTGTAGTTGCGATATGATTTTCGGGTGTAGCTATAGACAAGAAGCCTATTTTACTAAAATTACTTACCGATAATCCAGTAAAACATATTAAACCAGTTTACCTTTTTTTTAATTTAAAGTAATATCTTGATTGATTACCTTAATTATTTATTGGAAAGTAGCTATTATTTTCCTAGCGTCAAGTGGAACCTAGATGTAAACTGTGGCTAGATCTAAGAGGAGACTCAATCGCTTAAACAGGCAGAAACATGATTGAAAACTTATGGCCTCTGGTTAAAAGAAATATAACTAACAAACATAAACATAGCATACATTTGTTTCAAGGAAACGTAATTAAAAATAAATTAGTTATTGTTAAATGGTTACCCTACACAACCTGCACTAGCTAATATCACTAGTGACATTCGTACCGCTATTGACGAACAAAAGCTAACAGTCTCTCAGATGATTCTCTTAGATTTCTGTAAAGCTTTTGATACCATAGACCACTAAATTCTTCTTTCTAAGTTATATCATTATCCTTCTACAACCCCTATCTATCTTATTTATTTCTCCCCTTCTTTTTAGTTGCTACGCTAATGATCTTCCAAAATCTATTCATCATTGTTCCCATCAGCTTTAAGCTGACTACTCCCAAATCTTTTTTTTTTTCTCCTTTAATGAGCATGAAATTAACTGAAAACTTCAAATTCATTATTAATTATATAGTAACAAAATGGAATGGTATACAGTTAAAAAACAACAGCTCGTATGTATATGGCTATATTGCATCAAATTATTCGTAAGATTGGTGGTCTAATATCGTTGATTTTGTACTTGTATTGCTCTTTAAGTTTCTACATAACATTTTCGATATTTCCAATTAAACATTATACAATGATTTCAATCACAATTCCTATGCTGACCTACACCCCCCATTTCTTTCTTCGCTAATCAACAACAGATATGACAGACTTTTCTTTGGGCATCATAATCCTTTCAATCTGTCTCAAATCTTTCCCCTTGGACCACTTAATTGGTAGCCACGAGATCTACTATTCCCTTTCAATTAACCTCCTACAGTATAAAACTCTATACAATAAGCCCTCCTCGGATTTATCAGCTCCGTTAGTCAAAATTCAGGGAAATATAGATCGGATCAGCTCTTGGTCAAAATTGTATAAACTAAGGTTAAACGAGGTGAATCTCAGGTAATTGCGATAGACTCCAGTTTCCTCCTCGGATCCTTTACCGATTTTCCAGTTTTAGGTGTTAATGAGTATCCTATCACTTTCTGCTCCACCGTTACAAACCTAAGGATAACTAGTGACCAAACACTCTCTATGAACCAACGTTTTCCCAAATTTACCATTGGCAATACCCTTATATAGCTCTCGTTATCGCTAAACGTCTACTCCTTGAGGACGTTATTTTACCTCACTTTCACTAAGACAGTGGTGTGCGGGGGTCTCTCGGTGGGAATCGGAGATAAGTTGAAGCGAATCATGAACTGCTTCGTTAGATTTGTCTATGGGACTTCGCGGCGCTCCTATGTCTCTAAGATTAATGTTAAATGTTAAGATGGCTCTCCCCATTCTTCCGGGGGACAATATTTCCTCGGTGCTTTTCTTTCCAAACCACCAATTCTCACCAACTCCTTATACACACAATATTCTACTGTTCAAATCCTCAGTCTACTCTCTGAACACAAAAGCCCTCTCTGATCTTATACTCCAGTATACGAGCTTTCCTTCCTTGCTCGTTCTACTACCCTATGCAATTCTCTACCTTCTAATATCCGCCATACATTATCCATACGGATTAGGGGAGTTCTCTATTCCAACAACTCCTCGACATACAGACAGACTCTCGTTATTCTGGGAACGATTCATTTATTATACAATATATACCTCGTTTCTAATTCTCTTTTTTCTGTTCGTTAGTATGTCCAACGATTCAATGATGCTTCTTCTTGAAGCGGCCTACTCTTCAATATTACCATTTTTTCAAAATTACCTTTGACTTAGAACTTATTCACAATTATTACACTTAAAACGGGAGCACGACCCACACTCGGCTGGGCTAGCGTAAACTAGACTTTTACTCTTCAACACCACCTGGCTCACTCTCATTGGCCAAAGGAGAGGTCAAGTATACGGAATTTTATTTTAATCGAATCAAGGCTACAGACAGTAATTTTTCATTTTTAGAAAATCCAGAGCACCTTAATATATTATATTTTCGTACTTTTATCCTTGCATTTCTATTTTTATTTAATTGTTATATATATATCCAACTATATATATATATATATGTGTGTGTTGGGTGGTACCTTCCTTGGTTTTCACTATAGTATACCTTGTATGATACTTTTTGGACTAATTTAATTGTTTTCATTTAATGTCGTATTGTATTGTAAAGACTTGTGCATATTGTTTGTTTTTTTGTTATGTGTTGATCCATCCATGGCTTTATTTGCTAACTGCAATTAAACAAGACTCTTGGCTCTTTAATCTTTGAAAGCATTCATTCCAAAATTGTAATCAAATTTAAATAAAATTGATACTTTTTTAGTGTATTTTACGATTGTCATGTCCTTTTTCGTACACCAAAGGTGTCTCGTTACGGATATATGAAAATTCAAGTAAGATATTTACTATATATTAAAATTACCTTTTCATATATGAGGAAATAGGTATGATACACAACCAATATATATATTGTATATATACATATATACAATAGTAAAAAACACACAATTTTAAGAATGAAATTTGTTTGTTTTTTCTACTTAGTTTTAAAAATAGAACTAGAATATATAGGTTCATATAGCAATAATTGAATTAATATGATTGTCTTTATAAAATTGACATTTTAAATGAACATAACAATAAACGTTTATTTATTTATTTCAGCCTGACAAAAGCTATATATCCCTTCGATACCTGTTTTTGATTCTACGTTTTCGAAATGCTACCAGATGCCAAATATCGGACGGGAAGTGGTGGGACTTGCCATATCTAGAAACAAAATTTACTTATCAAGGGATAATTACATACTATATTCACATAAAGCGGCAACAGTCTTTACAGGCCTTTTTTAAAATACTAATGAGTCGAGAACGAAAAAAGAATCAAGAATTGCGAATGGGAAAGAAAAGACGAGAGAAAGAGTTAGTGAGGGTGGGGGGAAGGGGGACGAAAAGAACCGCAATTCTATTTCAGGGATCGTTTGGAAAAGCGCTCTTTTTAATGCCCATCCAAAACATTTGATTCTCGAATCACCTGCCCACCTCTAATTTAACCTCTTTTCGTAACCAGCTAGAATTAGTCCACCGCTGTCAGTCTGCACAAATTTCCCAGTGGAATTCCCTGGCTTTAGCCCCGCTGGACTAGCTTGCCCTTGGACAACGGCTTCTGGGACACCATACCTTCCTAGTGGCACTCCAAGCAGTCATTGGCTTCCTTCCGTTTCGCATGCGCCTTAGGGGATGGCTTTCGCCTACCCTTAATTTCCGTGTGTGAGCTCGTGACATTCCAAGACCACGTAAATCAACTCGAACCTAACCTGTATACAGTTCTTACTTCTCCTGAACATAGTTCACTGTCGGGGCATACATACCTATTATAAATGATACTCAGAGTCAGATACATTAATAACGGTGCCCGTCGCCAAACAGTTGTCAAGGTCATAGGCTATCTAACTCTTCAACCCCTCTACCACCAGGGTCAGATCTCCTCAATCTCCTCGTGATCGCCCGACAACTGGTGATCACAACGTAATTTGAGAATAATTTTACGCACCATTGATGCCATGTCCGACGGCCGGGAACTCGGAGTCACAGCTAACGGCTGTATAAGCTTGTCGGAGGAATGTCAAGCCGACTTACCGGTCCCGTCCAACGAGGTTTGCTGTACAGCCGTACATCCTATGGTTCGAATTCAGAGGCAAGCGACTTTCACAGTTAACTCCTGGTCATGTACACAGCCGACAAATAGTTTCAACAACTGGGGGAGCATATTTCAACCACACCTCGAAGCACAACTGAAACCGAAAATCTCAAATAGAACCACTCCGGTTAACTCCATTAACTCATAGACCCCCTCGAGACGGCCCGAAAGGTCCCTTCTTTTTTTCATCTGTCTTATTTGAGCTGGATCCATTCACTCCGGGATACCAATCAGACAAAATGATACAAATGCCCCAGATTCCATTCATATTGGATTCACCATATAAACCAATTAAATAGATAAATAATACATTAATAACTCATCTTCAATTGATCATTTTCCAACAATTTCCTTAAGCACTACTGAAAATGATAAATATTTAGTGCTAATAAAACTGCGTTTTCTGAAAAACTCAAGTAGAAAAAAAAGAGTTTTAGATCTAAATTTAGCGTTGAAAATATTACAAGAACACTTATTAAAAACCTTTGTTGAGAGGTATAAAAAGGATTTAAATCGTGATGAGTCTCTCAACCTATAAGAACAATCACTGCTAGGAAATATAAACAAATGAATTCCTCATTAACAATAAATAAAATGTCTATCTTCAGTTGAGGAAGTATCTATATAGTGAATTGGTGATGAATATTTCAGGTTTAAAATGGAAATGACAGCCGTTATCGATTGTAGCTCCTACCTCTCTGGTTTGGGCTACGATTGATAAACAGCAGATTACAAGCGGTTACTCATCGGCTTATTAGCCCTATCAAATAACGATCAGAAAGGTACTTCCATTACATCGTGAAGTCTCCTGTGCCTTCTGTGATATCTTTGGACGACGAGCAGTTATTTCAGAGGATGAAGTGGGGTGTGCTGCCGACCAGTAAACCTGCGAAGAACAGAGCAATGCAACCTATGAAAAACTTTCTATTAGAGTTACTGTCCATGCTCTACATCTTGCTGGCGTGTATGTGTTTGTGTGTGTAACCATTGTTGTGTTTTCTATTATCATTTTTGAACGATTGAACGACCATGAGGCGAAGTAGTTGGGATCGTAGTAACGTTTGGGAACAACACAAAATGACTTCGTGATGGAATAAAACACTTTTAATTCTGAATTCAGCGTGTAAATTTGTGCAAGATCCAGCGATTCGAATTCCTGTTTACAAATGTTCTGTTGGCTAATGTTATTAGCCAAAGCAACACAACTTCCTGATACCTCTAAACTCGTAGTTGTAGCGACCGCTAACTACATAAGATAAATCACCCTATACTCTATTGTATATATTGCAAATTGGTTATAATATGTTGTAAATTAATTTAAACAAGTGTAAATAATATTACCAAACCACAAGTCCTATCAGTGTAAATATTGTAAACAATAAAAGACGCAGCTGCGAAACGAGCTCAGAGGCAGGGGTCAGTTAGTCCTGATCCCTTGTAGAGGGGCTGGGATCTGGTCTAAAACATTCGATCTTCATCCAGGCCTGCAATGCGGTTGGCCAGAATAAAACCTCACTTTATTGGCTGGACGCGATTGGCCAAATACCCCATAATTGGCTACCCATATACTGAATAATACCCCAGCTCATTGGCTACTTGGGGATATATATATACCCCCTAGTTTTAGCTGATATTTCATTCTAACTATGGCTCGCCTCTGGACTGGTACTTGCAGCTGCACTGATGTTTCAAGATTTTGGCCTTCTCATTTATGAAAACTCTGCATCTCTCTTTCCTGACCTCGCTAAGTTTTGGTGCGGCGTTGTCAGACCCCACACCTTCCTAGTGGAATTCTCTGCCTTCGTCTCGCTAAAACTAGCACCTCCTTGGAAGAGATCTCTTCCTTGCGGACGACGGTCACCTGGGCCCTAAGAACTTTACCTAGTAGTGTCTCCCCCAGTGATCCAGTCTGCCTCTCTCCGGTTCACAGTCGCCTTTGGGATCCGGACGGTTTTCGCCTACCCTTAGATGCCGGGCGCGAATTCGTGGTCATTCCAAGACCACATAAACTATCTATAATACCTACCCTATAACTCTTCTCCTGAACACAGTGCTTGGTCGGGGCGCACACACCTTCTTAAGATCTTATGGAGTCAGATCAAAGCGAATTAGGCTGCCCTGCCGACTAGGCCGGCGGCCAGGGTGAAAGACCATAGGTCCACCCGCCTTATCTCTTTCTGGGCGCTCGCCGGACGGGGCTAAGAGGTTGTAGTGATCCTATAGCCTGCGGCGGGCGTCTCCTCGCCACTTGGGGGATACCCAGGTATACTCAGCCCCCCTAGTGACGACCCTAGTAAAAACCCAAACTTGAAAGATATGGCTGCAAACGAGAGACCCGAATGACAAAACTACATGCCCTCTACAATTGTTGGGCTGGAATTAGACTAAGAAAGTGCAGACAGCAAATAGACCATGGAACCTGGTGATAGTGGAGAGAAACCAACTTTGGGACATGAATCTACAGTCCTATCAGTGACGCATATCAGGCAGAAAGCGACTCAGGACAAAGATAAGTGTGTACTCTTAGCGATCTTCTTATTCGATAAGCTTTCCCCTTAGAACAGAAATTATCAAAATCCTGAACTTTTGTTTCAAAAACCTCTGCTTGCTTTGCATATAATAATTTAAACCATAACTCCTCAAGCAATATCCAACAACAGTAAGTGGTTGGCAAACAAACAAGCTCCAGGAGAACCCTTCAAACCCAATGTTGTATTGAAAAACAACCAAGAAATCCCTTCTTATAAGTTCTTTAAGCTATGCTTGAGGCTGGGATATTCCAAAAAAAAAAAAGTCAAAGATTTTGTTTTTTATAAATCGAGGGAACCTAAGAAACCTAGGCCATCCTCATAACAATTGACCGACCGATCAGCTTACGTGGCACTGCCGCAAATTTGACTGAAAAATCGAACGAAACTCTCGATGGGAAGGGCAACTCAATGGTCATATTCCAACGCACCATTTTAGCTTTAAAAGTTGTGACTCAACCACCAACTTTATACACCGTGAGGCTGAATCTGTTTACAAGGGATTCAAAAATAGACAATATAACATCAAAGGGTCCCTAGGTATGATATCAGCATTCAACGTCGTTTGGCATGATGGCCATTATATAAGTTCACTGCCAAACCCCCAAATTTATATAGTAAGAATCTATTTTCAAAGGATTGGTAGACTTTTTCCTGTTTGATAATGGCGAGGTCACTAATGCTTGGAGCTAATAGTTAATTGTTATTTAACATAATTTTATTTTACTTTATCTATAATAGACAAACTTCTTTCAGTTTTGGACCTGTGGTTGTAAAAATAATTCCAGAGATCCATCGTCTGAAATATAGATCATGGAGATGTATACAAAAGCAATCCCGAATAAACTACATCAAAAAACTTTGTAACAAGAACTCTTTTTATTGAAAAGAAGAACTGATTATATTGGAAGAGATTCCTTGTTTCAATAAATCAAAAGTATGCTTTTCAAATGTTATTATTTTCAGATCCGGAAAATGAAAAATTAATGCTGACGTGCTCATTTCATGATGTTCCTACATCAATTTCATCGATTCATTTATTTCCAACTGTACTTGTTTTATATTATTCAATTTAACTAATCTCGTCTAAACAAGATAGATATATTTTCAGTTTTAGACCGTATGCTACTTAGCCAAGATATAAATAGAGTCATGAGCAGTAGTGATAATACTAAACCGGCCAGCATACCGCACACTTATCGGCCCGAATAATTCTACTCCACTGCCGAAGATTCTAGACGTGGATAGTTTCATTGGCCTCTACCTGTCTATTGCACTACTTTATGCTTTCAACGTGTCTTTAACTACAAACAAAGCAGCTTTTGTTATCCATGCGTTGACCGGGGCCTTCAGAAGTTCCATTTTTATTGGAAATCATCAACATTAGACGAGAAATTATCAGCGGTACTCAACTCGGCGCCTCTCCCCCCTCCCCCAGCACTGAGACACTAACCAGTATTCGTGGCAGATTTGGAGCGAATACTTTACTAAATATTTTTTTGACCTTGACCTAAATCATACCTAACAATATTTGTGTTAAATATTGTTATTTAACACCCCCCCCCCTCTCTCACTCACATACATTTTTGCTTTATATATTAAATTAGTGAGGGCAGAATTTTAAATTATGAGGGCAAGTTAGTGGAGTCTTATTTTATTTAAACAAAATTCTCAATACGCTTTACAGTTGTTAAATATTTTCAATTGAAATTTCGAAGATAGTACAAGTTTACTATATGGAATACTGAGTGCAACCATAAAAAGTTCCAATAGTGAGGCAGCAATTTACTAATGTGTCCTTCAATTCTATGAGCATAGGGTCTTATCCACACTGTTGAATGGTGACTGAATATTCACTCAATACATTCCACCTATACAGAGTAGCCCTGATGGATTAACTTATGTGAGCCTCAAACATCCGCTGTTTGATGTCCTGACTAGCAACATGTTGATCTGTTACACAGCTAGTAACAGTGAATGAGAGTAAAAGGACCATGAATATAATAACTAATGCCTTTCCTTATCCCTCTGGGTCATTCCATGTCAATGACCTGGAACTTGAAGTCTCAGAATTCAACGGTTTTTTGTACTTATGTAGTTACTATCAGTTAGGATAAAAAATAAAAAATTTCAGATTTTTCCCAATTTTAATTTTTGAGTTATAAATTAAAAAAAAACAACCAAAAATCTGCTGTGTTTTGAAACATTCAAAAGTTTATAGGTCCAAAACTATTTGCCCCAGAAAGCTCAACATAGTTCCATTCTTTTCAGAATTTGAGGGCTTTAATTTGATATGTTAATTGACTTTACCAAACAAATCTTTTTTTTTTTTAAATATATGTTACACATACATGTTATTACAATGTTTGGACGAAATTTCATGATTATATTCCTATGGGTTTTATTATAAATAAATAAAGTAATACCTTAAATGCCTGAACTTCAGTGTACATAACTTACCGCATTTGTGGTCCTATAACGCCCTTCAGTGATTGTAATTAGATAGTTATGGCTACTTGATAAAGATAAAATGGACTGTGTTCTATTTTAATAATTTCTCAGTACTTTGGCACTTTAAAAAATAATTGCATTTCACTTCAAATCAACTGCACAAAAACTACAATGCATCGTTGATTTACACTATATACCCAGAACTTAAAAGAAAGGCATCTCTCACTGTAACGACCGCTAACTACATAAGATAAATCACCCTATACTCTATTGTATATATATTGTAAATTAATTTAAACAAAATGTAAATAACATAAATAAGTCATTGTAAATGTGTAAACAATAAAGAGGTCACAGCTGCAAGCTGGGTAACCGCTACCCCACATTAGGTAGAAAACGATCCTGCCGGGTCAGCCCTTCGGCTGCCTACACAAAGCCCAACCGCATGCTTGGATCTTATTGGATACAATAATGAGGGAAATGATTGGGCCTAACGAGCCACCACTAACTATAAATAGGGGCAGATCTCGGGCTGTAATTCATTCTCCTCCTAGCGAAGCTACTTGACTTGCAGCTGCGACGGTATTTAAGAATTTGGTCTTCTTCCTTATGATAAACCTCTGCATCTCTTTCTCTCCTCGCCTCGCTACGTTTTAGTCCGGCGTTGTCAGACCCCACACCTTCCTAGTGGGAATCTCTGCCTTTGTCTCGCTAAATCTAGCACCTCCTTGGGAGAGACCTCTCCCTAGTGGACAACAGTTGTCGTGGCCCTGCAAACTTACCAAGCAGTGTCTCCCACGACTATTCAGTCTGCCTCTTTCCGGTTCACACTCGCCTTTGGGATCCGGACTGATTTCGCCTACACTCAGATACCGAGTGTGAATTCGTGGTCATTCCAAGACCACACAAACTTCCTACCTGCCTACCCTATACCTCTTCTCCTGAACATAGTGCACTGTTGGGGCACATACCTATCAAAATATGGAGTCAGATAGTAAAGCCGTCATGAAAAGATTGTCCAGGTTATAAACTCAAACAACCCTCACTTTGTCACCAGTGCTAGGGTAACTAGGCACCCCCCTCGTGACGACCCGACACTTGCTTTTAAGTAAATCCAGTTACAATTTAAAATGTGCCAGTAATAATCAAATTTGATAATAAAATGCACTCTAACTTTTTTAAAGTCTGAAGGTTTGTAAGTTAAGTTTATAATTACAAAGCAGATTTCTTCTTCAATAAAATTTAGGAAGCTTTAGCCACATCTACAGCAAATAATTTATAAGTCTTGCCAGTTTCAGTGATTGGGTTAATGTTAAAAAAATAATATTTTGTGACCCTGTCAAAGTTTCTGTTTTCTTGGGTAAGCAAAAAAAGGTGATAACATTATAAAATTTGCATTCTTATATTATGAACATTAAACATATAGTATTTTTTTCAAAGAAATTCAAAATTTCAATTTTATGTCTAAAAAAAATTTTTTTTTTTACAAATTTTAGAATTAATCTAGAATATGAGTGATACCTAAATTCCTTGTGATTCTGAAGAGAATGGCATACGTTTTAGCTAAGGACAAATAGTTGTTGACTTACAGGATTTTGAAAATTTAAAAACAAAAAGAGAAACTGTGTTTTTTGTATTTTTAAAAATGAGTAATTCAAAAACCAAAAGTGAAAAAAAAATTGAAACTTTGTATTTTTGACTATACTCAGGCATATTTTTCATACTTTGGCATTGAATTTCATTCATTTTGAAAAACTTTGAGTCTAAAATTATTTGTTTATTGGTTGAGAAAAAAAGTATATAAATAGAATAGCATCTTTTTTCAACCATTAAGAAAAGTTTAATTTCCAAGTGCTGAAAATTAGTTGTTTACCTAATTGACAAACACTATTATGCCTAAGTAAAATATCTTGCCCTCTAAGTCAGGCTCCTACCTCGACTTTGTAGCTATTTCAACTTTAGCCCAGGACAATTTCTAATCTCTTGTTACTTTCCTGACAATAGTCTTTCTTGAAATTATGAAAAACAAAAATACACATTACTAAACACACTGCAGAGTTTCTACCAGTCAAAAAAGAAAATTAATGTTGCTGTGGCTATTAAAAAGTGGATCATCTCACAAACATGTCAGGGGTCCTCTATTATATACTGTCTCTCTAAAGAAGACTGGGTTTATGCACTTCAATGGGGGAGGGGGGGTGTGGAAGGGTCCTGCCTGAAATTGTTTGACATTATATGCCCAAACAACTGACATTTTTGACCACTTGCTGTATGAATCAGGAAATATGTATTTTTTATTAAGTATGAAATAAAACTTTCACAACCCCGCTTCAGAATCTATGCATCTGCATCTGGACCAGCCTCCAGCTTCTATATGTTTAGGAAGTACATGTAGTACATACATATGAACAGACTAATAAAAATGATTTTCCTTGATTCAGAAAAAATATTATATCTTTGGGTTTTCCTATAATCATTAAAGTATTTTTATTAAATATTAAATATCACAAAATGTGCACAACATCCTTCTGTATCTATTTTTATTATAATTTCATATCGTAATTACTACGTTTTGGACTTATTCAGACTATCATCAAGCAATCCATGTCATGTTGTTCAAGTTAAATAATTAATATTAAAAATTAAAACGATCAATAAATATTGTCAATATATAAAAAATATATATTTAATATAAAATGTTAATAGTTAAAATATTTTATTTTTTTATATATTGCCAATATTTATTGATGGTTTTAATTTTTATTATTAATTATTTAAATTTGAACAACAGCGACATGCATTGGTTGATGATAGATGAAAAAAAAGTCCGAAACATCACAATTATCATATGAAATTATAATAAAAATAGATATAGAAAAATATTATACACATTTTGTGATATTTAATATGCATAGTCATCCTTCAAAATAATAAATTTCATCAAACTGATTTTCGCTTCTTTTTTTTTTCATTACAGAATGAGAGAATATGTTGAAGAAAATGAAAAGAATGATCCACTGATCCATGCTCCAGATAAGAAGAATAACCCATGGGCTGAAAAGGGGAAGTGCATAATAATGTAACAAGAAAGTGTATTATTAAATGGACTAAGAAACTGATGAACTTTGTATTATGTATTAACTACATTTTAAACTTTGTAACTTTAGGTAACAAAAAATTATAATAAAAAAAAAAAAATGCAATAAACATCAACGGGTTCAAAGACTTGACTCATTTTAGGGGCTTTAATTATTATTTTGTTATAAATTTTAAGGGGTTTTTGTATTACATAAGTCATACTAAAATAAGGCACCATTTAATTAATTAACTTCTCCCAAAAGGCTAGTAGTTAGCATTTGCTTTAATTAATGGCTGGGGTCTTGTAATATATAGATCTACAAAAATATAAAGAAATAGGACAACCAAATTTTATTAATAGTATACTTTGACTATTTATAGACATATAATCAAATGTAATATAATTAATTTATCATATGCAGTTAAACAAAAAGGAATTTTCTTCCCCTTTTTTTATTACATGATTACAAAAAGTTTATATATTTAAGTATTACTACACCAAATAAAAACCTTGTATTTTTTTCATTTATGTAATATAGCCTAGTATACAGAGTTGTACTTATTTTAATTATTTATTATTTTATAATTATATTATAATCTAGTCTTTTTTAATTTAGAAAATGAAATGTATTTGAATTTCATTAATTTTGGATCTTCCAATACCATGAAAAAGGGGAGATCCTAATTGATCTGTTGATCTGGCAAACTCAATATTATTACTGTGATTATAAATACTAAACATTGAAGTTATTAGATTCAATTGTGTTTCTGGTTCAGTCAATTTTATGTCACATGTACTGCCTATATTGTTAGTATTCATTCCATCAAAAAAATATTTATCTTATAATTATTATTAAAAAGTGATTACAACAGTTTTTAATAATTACATATTATTCTGCCTAGATTAATAATATAATTTACTTTAAATATTTATGTGATTGCATTACTAGTCTACTGAATTGGCACTTTATGGTAGAATTAAATTACTATACACCTATGAAATAATTCTGTTTTTATATTAAATAAAATACATCCTACACAAATTTTTCTCATTTCTTTGGATCATTCTTATGTTTTATTTCTTTTAAAATTGACCATTGTCTCTTTTAAAAATTTAAAACAAATATCAAGATAATTTCTGGACAAATTTTGTATATATGATAGCTTCATTTAGAAATTTGTTAAAGGACAATGTAATTTTAATTATTATCTTAATGAATTTAAGATCTTTTAATTAATTACTTCTTTAAATGGTATAATATACAGGAGGCCTCCATTTCGAATAAGCAAAATTTTTAGTTTGACTCAATCCTACGGTCAGAAAAAATATGCTCGCCTAATTTTAACATTTTAAAAAATAAGTAGATATTTTTTTCTTACACCACTTTGAGCTACTTTGTTCAGCTCACTTTGATAATGAGTGTATAAGAACATTGGTAGATGAGTCCTTATTTTCTTCTACTCAATAAAATCTGGAACAACCAAACCTAATTTTTTCGAGACTGCTAACGAGGACTGTGAAAAATGAAGACATAACTCCAAAAGGTGTGAAAGCAAATAATACCCTCTTCCGATCATTTGACATAAGCTGGTGCCTCTACATCACTATTATCATTTTTCGTATTAATTTTAAACAGTGTCAAAGATTTCTTGATAAAAATGAAAGTTCTTTAAATCCAAACACCACAAAAATGTTGACTATTTTCCATTCATTGCTCAAGTCATTACACTAGTTGTTTCTACTATCTCTTCACTAGAAATTAATACTCCATTGAATAATTTAATCTAAAAATTAAATCACTCACATTATTCCACATCTGGGTAGCTCAATAATATGCTTCATGTTTATTCAAGCTGTCAGATTTAAGCTAAACTAAACTAAAGGAGGCTGACATAGCAATGTTTCATGCTCCTTAGTACCCCTTGGTTCTATGGTTGTAATAAGATTGTGAAGGTAATTGGGTGATGATTGGAAGAGGTGACTTTTAGAATTTTATAGTTTAATGTAGGAATTACATTTCCCGTCATCTACAAAATGTCTTTTATTCAACGGGCGCTTTCTACAACTCTACTTATGTTATCTTCATGCTGAACAATCACCCTCTCATCTTCTCACTTCTATCGTTCGCTGTCATTGACAAGCCTGTGAACCACGGTAAGTGAGGTACACTCATTGCTGAGCCTGAAGATGACAAAGTAGAGTTGTTGAAAGCACTCGTCTCAGCCCTTAATTCTAAATTAATAAGAATCCAGCACTGTCTAATATATTCTATTTCAAGAGAATATTTGTTTGAAGAAATAAAGTTATGCTACAATTTCATGCAGAATTTTGCCACGATTTCATGCATCATTTATGTTACTTAATATAATCCCACACCCAGCAATCTTATAAAATGGTAGAAGTAATCAAAAGGATTTTAATAATCAAATTATAGATATTAAGGGAAATTTCCAATGTTGTAGACCCACAATACATAAAAAAACAGTGTGTCTGATACCCTGTTGGCATTGGGTTGAGTCAGTGGCCCTTGAATCTGAGTAGGCCCTTTAAGGGAGGTTATTATTAAACCTCTCCATTTCATGAAAGCTAATTTGGATGAATAGAGGGTACTGACAACTTTAATTAATTAATCTTATACCTAGGATCACGTCTTCTTAGTGTCACTGAGAAGTGATTTGTTTCTTAGTATCATCCCTACCAAAGCTAGATAGCCCAAAAGCGATTATCTTAGCTAATCAGTTTACAGACTATTAGTTATTCAAGAGGACAGTACAAATAGTAGGAATTGCGCTCTAATCTGTTCTAGGATTTTACTGAAGTTCAAAACATGTTCTTCTAATTAGTTCTTATTGCAATGAGAGCCTGTCTCAATTTGTTTTTATTAATTTGTCAAAATTCATCATGATCTGTGAGCACCACTAAACAGGAGATAAGCCTGGTTTGCCCTTAACTCACAGAGTGGTGTGTACCTTTACCTGAAGTATTGTGTACTGGACAATATTTAGGTTCAAAGGGGCCAATGGGTAATGGAAATGCTATTAGCTGCCCTTAAAGCTGACAGTGCTATAAAGGATTTTTTAAAAATGTATCCCTTCAGTTAATGAATAAGTCAAAAATGTAAGTAGTTCAACAAATTTACTTTTCGGTCCATTCTACAAAACAGTCATCTGTCATCAGTTCCATTCTACGAAACTTCTTTCTGCATTATTATTATTATTTTTTTTTATTGATTATATCTGTTGTAAGAAAACATTCTAAAAATCCATGCCCCTGAAATATAGCTAATTGAAATATTGTGTTGACGTATGCCATTAAAAACTATCAAGAATTTTTATTTTAATTAGCATCATTTAAAATTTTGGACCAGGTTGTTTTTGAAAATATATTTTCTTCTGCAATATATTTATATGTTAATGGCATTAAATCCTCTTATGTTCTGAAATAATAATAATTTAATTTTTAATTAATTTAAAATAAGAATTAGGATGCACATCCATTGTAATTGTAAGGTATGTACTACAATAATATGTTTTATTTTGTTTTCTTCTTTTTTTTATCATTATGAGACCTACTATACAAGTGATTGGCAAATTCTGAACTATGCTTCACTGTGTAATCACAAAATGTACAATAGTATAACCCTGATGGTGTTCTATACATTGCAATATCTTTAGAATTGTAATCAGAAGGTGGTGCCAGGTAATTAATAATACTTTGTTTAGTGCTTGACTTATGAATAAAAGGTTGAGCTAATGGTGGTTTTTTTCTATCATA
This sequence comes from Acanthosoma haemorrhoidale, assembly GCA_930367205.1. Classification (NCBI taxonomy): domain Eukaryota; kingdom Metazoa; phylum Arthropoda; class Insecta; order Hemiptera; family Acanthosomatidae; genus Acanthosoma; species Acanthosoma haemorrhoidale. The sequence goes on along the minus strand of OV884012.1, from coordinate 111,200,341 downwards.
ACTTTTATGACTTTCTTTTTCCTCTTGAGTTGTATGCCTGTGTCTCTTCTTTTCTTCCCTATCACCATCATCATCACTGTCACTGTGTCTTTGATAATCATCTTTTTGTTTTTTGTAGTCCCTATGTTTTCTGTGATAATCACGGCTTCTGTGGTGATCATGAGTGTTTATTTTATCTCTGTCTTTTTTGTGTTTTTTATCTTTACTGTATTTGGAATCTTCAGTTTTTTTATTTAAGTGTCTTTTTTTTTTCATATCTTTCCTTAATTCAAATATTTTTTCTTTTAGAGCATACTCACATTCTTTATTGGAAACAGTTTTATCCTTTACTATGTATTCTTCTATAGGTAAATTTTCATTTTTTTTGACAATTTTGTCTTCAATTATGCTAATTTGGCTTGGTTCTTGTTTAGTTTCTTTTATTAGCAGAGCATCCATGCATTTCTTTTCTTCTAAATTTTTTGAAGTATCTTTTTTTTTTTTTTTATTCAGTTCTTTTTTAAAAGCAAACAAAAAGTTCATGGAGTTCTTCTTCTTTTGATTATTTTCATTATTACTTTTAGTTTCTTGAGAAGTTTCCCAATGATCACTAATGAATTTCCCATTGTTCCCCCCATAATTTATTTTCTTTTCTGATTTATTAAATATTTTAGGCAAACTCTCTGATTTTGAAGACTGGCTATTTTCTCCATTTTCTTTTGATAAAACTGGAGATAATGGTCTTTTTACAGTTTGAATATCTATACTTGAAGAATCAGTTTTATTGCTTTGTAAACTACTATTTGTAATAGATCTCTTTAAATCTGAAATTTCATTATCTAGGACAGAATTTTCAATTGAATTGGGTATTGTTAACTGCGACATTGCAACACTTTTCGCATGAAAATTAATTTTTGGTGGCTCATTGCATATAATTGGAGCTGCTTGTTGAAGGGTTATTATTGACTCTGCAGCTTCTGTTTCACTAATAGGATTATCAACAATTGCATTTGTTATTAAAGTGATAGGTGGAATTGGTGGTGCTTGTAGTTGAGGCAGTACTGCAGCTACTGAAAACTGAGGAAGTTTAGCTATGTCTAAAGATGCTTCGTGTGTTCTTATAATGGAACTATCAAGCCTAAGTGGACTTAAATTAAATGGAGGTTTATAACCAATACTGGACTGTTCGGTCAGATTTTGATTAATTTCAGTAGTACAACTTTGACTAATTTGAGTGTGGGTGGTAGCAATGTGCTCATTCCCTATATTTCTGTTAAATGTTTCAACCCACATATCTTCAAGCGGTCTTGCTGGGGGAGCTTCTGTTTTGTCATTAAACCACTTAATGCATAGTGCACCAGATTGACCATTTTCTTCATCATTGTCAATCCCCAAGTTATCATTTTGTGCACTGTAGTTACAATATGAATTATTAAAATGTAAAGGCTCATCTGATAAGGGCAAATAATCAGTGACAATCGGTTCAGCTACAGGATAAGTTTGTTGATCAGCGCCCAAATTATCTGCAGAAATTCCTCCTAAGTAATAGCCAAATCCATCTGTACCACAATCACTTTGAGACTCCTTCAATTTTTTGACTTTCTTTTGGTGTTTAGATCCATTTTTATGTACAATTAGTTGATATTCAGTATTAGTAGTAATGTTACAGATTTCACAAACAAAATCCGACAGTACAGGTGGAGGTGGAGGAGGAGGTAAGTCTTTCAGAAGGTCAGGACCCAAACAATCTTCCTTAACAGGCTGCAATGGAACAGCAGACAGAGGATCATAATTAATCTTTCTTAAATTTTTCTTATGCACTTTTCCACTGTAATGTTGTTGGGCTTGTATAAGAGAGGAAAGATCACACTTGCAAACTTCACACTGATGTGGAGTAAATTCCAATTTGATTTTTTTCATGGAACCATAAATGTTGTATTGCTCTTTCATATAAGCATTTATATTTTTCATGTGAACTTTGCCTTCATAATGCGTATATGCTGTAACTTCAGAAGTGACAATAACTCCACATAATTCACATTCTAAAGGTTTAAACATTTTTGTTAATTCTTCAGGAAGAGGAACTGAACAACCAGATTCATCAAAAAAGTCTGCTTCACTTGCCGATCTTTTAGCATCATAAGTACTACTTTCACAATTATTGTTGGTGTAAAAAAAGTCCATCCTCAAAATTTTAACATATCATAGTTTCATTTAAAAATACCAATGAGTTCAACTTAACCTTTAAAAATTAATGTTAATGCCTTTATGATTAATTCTCTATATTTATATTTAAAAAAATAGACCCTAAATATATTATACATGTGTTTTATTACTTAATCATGTCAATATAGGCCTAATTTTTTTCTGTATATTTTATAAATTTTGTTTTTTTGTTTACCTGTCCATTGAACAACTCAGAGATCATGGGTGGTCAACCTTTTTATAGTGATCCCCATTTCTATATCCGCTAAGTTTATCTTTTTATTTGTACTTAGTGAATGTTTATAATACACAGAAAATTTAATTTGATACTGCATTTCTTTATCTGTATCGACAAAGCACATATTAGTGCAAAAGATTCTTAAATTAAAGAAAAATTAAATCAAATATAAAAAAAATAAATAAAGCCTTTTGAAATTATCTGTGATTAATTTTTAATGAAAGCCTTGAGGCCGATCCTGTGAAAATAAATATTTCATTTCTGGTTCAATGTTCATAAGCAGCAAATGAAGGTATCCACTTTCAGAAATATTAAGGTTTCTCTGTTGGGTGATAATATGATAAACACTAAAGGCTGATTCTAAAAGAAATGGAAGAGGGAAAGATATTAAAAAAATAAATATAATATTACTTATAATTAGAAATTAAGTAGGCATATTTTTATTTAGCCATAGGTTTTCATATCCATCTCTATCAAAACCACATTTAATCTCTTCATCTAATTTAATATCTATGTTCTAACAGATCTTCTCAGCGAGTTAAATTAGCATCCTCAATATTTGTAGTATAAGGATTTTTCATCCAGTCATACATTTCCACGTTCCAAATAGCTTCAAATCTTTTCATTATCTAATTTAGATTCGTTGAGGTGGCTATTCATTCATTCCCATCTGAAATTTCATAATCTTTTATAGATGATAGTTTGGGGAAAGTATAAAATTCCCTCTTCAATAAATTATAATGGAGAAGACCAAATTGACAATAAATAATGACACAATATTTTACCAATTGATGAAAATCTCTGCCAAATAAAAAGCACTATTCTTTACTGTTTTTAATTGTAGACAGAAACTGGTGCCATTACTTTATGTAAGACAGGTAATATTTCATTAATAAGACAAGTACCATTTGACTTCCATCGAACTTCTGCGTCTAAAGGTAGCCTAATAAAAAATTCTCATTTTCAGTTTTTATTTGTTTCTGTTTTCCTGTGTATAATGTTGTGATATTTTAATCTTATGATTTTTGATTGTGTTTTTAATATAAACTCGGAAAAAGCAAGCGTTGAAAAACGTACGAACGATCCGTGCTTCATGCCTATGAAAGGATGAACGTTTTTATTGCCGTTATATTAACTATTAATATTTTTAATAAAAATAATATCAATAATTTAATATAAATATTTCATTTTATAAACTTCAAAACAAGCAAAGTATAAATATCCGACACAACTGGCATTGAATAAACAGTTGAAAGATCAATAAGGCAGCAGAGAGATGCGAGATATATAGGAATACCGAGAAGCAAGAGGTCACTCTCTCTTCATCTTGGAACCGGCAGAGGACGAGGCAAGCCCAGGTAGCAACCCACGCTAAGGCCTCGTGGTGCATCAGATAGGCGGCCCCAGACTTGCATCCGGCCTCGAGACAAGATCCACGCACTCTTTCACTGACGATCAAGACAATAGAAGACGGTAATCCGAATCACGCAATAGAAGACGACAATCGAAGAATATCAACAAAGAAACACTGGCCAGTATAAATACGAAAATTTAGTTTTAACAGTATTATTTATTACGTACGTATTTTAGTTGTATATCAATGTGTGTAAATAAACCATTATTCCTTTTGCCAGAAGTTTCCTAATTTTTATTAACAGAACCTTGAGATAACGTAAAAGTTAAATATAAAGTTATAAATTATATAAAAAATATATAATTAAAATATATATAAATAATAAATAAGTGGATACTTTAATTTTACATGGTAATTCTATTTTAGTCTCAGTTTAGAGGCGCTCTGGTGTCTAGCAGCTACGAGTATAGAGTCCATGAGATGTAAAATAAGATAAATAAATTATCTTTCTCAATAAAAAGACCTTCATTATTGTCTTGTACAGCTGTTGAAACATTTTATAATGTTTGGCATTGGACAGTAATCATCCATTAGTAGCATTTACAGCAATATTATTCAAACATATATTATTTTTTGCCAAGAATGATGCCACATGGTTATCTATTGATAATTTGTAATGAGATTTATTGTGAAAAAAAATTTCTTCTCTTAATGTATATTTTCATAAACATAACATAAATCAATAAAACATCATTATCTATTAGTCTAGTCCAATTGTAAAAAAAATTAAGTTTATTTTTGACACTAACTGCCATTTCTTCGATTCATCGCTTTACTGTGGTATTCAAGGGGAGTTATTTTAAAAATTCAGGTATATTATCATGGTGTATTACTTTTATAGAAGGCGTTATTAAACTTTCTGGGCTCCTGGATTTGATGGTTTGTTGTCAATGCTTTTTAAGTATGGTGTAGACCAGCCCCACTGACACTGGATCATGACACTCCATCATAGACAATTCACACTTTTGAAAAAAAGTTTGTTTTTTTTTCAAAACTCATTTGAAAAAAGAGTAATGGGGAAAAAATAAAATGGAAATTATGGGAGTGAAAGGGATCCTTTTACTAAGAGGGGCTAAGTTGAAGGTTAGGTGAAGGAATTGAGGAGTGTGGGAGACCTTGGCTGAGGTGTAGATGAGGTGAGGGTCCACTGAAGGTTGTGCCTAGAGCCTATCTAGGCATATAGTACTAATTCAATTGGGGTTGGGTAGCTTTCAGTAGAGTGCCTGTCAGGGACTTGCTGATTGGCCAAGAGCCTTTATGTCGACCATCCTGTCTGCTCTCGCAGACCTACTGAGCTGCCATCTAGCTGGTTCTTGACTACAATCGTCAAGGAAGTCATGCATGACATCACCTTTAATATATGGGCTAAAGAAGTTATGTGCAGAGCTTGGTACAAATTTGTTATTTGTCCTACACATTAGAAGGGAAGAATTGGACATGCACCTCCATAGTGAATAAATAAATTAGTCAACTCTGTGTCAATCTACTAAGCACTTCAAGTTTAGTGGTTATTTCTGGTAGAATTTTGTCAGAGGTTTGTCATTGAGTGTTCATCAGGGAAAAATGTTTTTATATTGTTTGGACAGAAGATATTAAAATGGATACGCTTGTGAAGTACTCATGTTTGGACGAGGTGGGAATATACTGTATGTTGCCTAAGTGTAGTAGGGATGAACGTGTACTTATAAGACTATGTGCTTCTATTAATTTTATCAATTCTGTACCCAACCTGGACTACTAGTGTAAGGTTGAATGTACCACCTTGCTTTAATTAACCATTTACACAGTATTGTCAATACCAAATGGAGTTATTAGCCAATGAAATTAAGAAACTAAGCACCATAATGGATAAGTACTGGTTGCAGAAATGAAAATGGATGTGTCGAGTGAGACTAAAAGAAGCTATAACAAGAACAATTAAGCAGCTGTCAGAAATTAAAAACCTTAACCAGTAACCGACATTACAGCAAAGTTTGAGGTTATAATTTGAAAACCACTGATTTAAAAAAATATATACCATTCCCTCCATGAAGAATATAATGAATTCAAAACTAAAAGTAAAGAATTCAAAATTTAATTGAGACTGATTTACACAATGATACTACAAACTCACTAATCCTAGGGAATATAAGTGTGGGGGTGTGCTAATCCTTCCAATATTGTCACATTCCAATCTCTCTAAGAAGCCAAGAATCTTCCACTAGACAGCCAATTATCCCTTCTATATCAGCAACCTCCTGCTACCAGAACTTCTATTCCCAACATCCTGGGCATCCTAATCCGTATTATAATGCTATGTACTCCCATCTCATCCCCGTCTCACGTCCTCCTCCAAACCAACTAGTATGTTATTTAAAGTGAATTCGATAGAGTGGTGATTATTAAAGTGTTAAGTGTTTTTTTATAACCGAAGGCGAATTCCCGCTAACTTCCAGTCGGAACATAAACAAAGTGAGAAAAAGAATTTCTCATTCGGTCATCGAAAGGTTCCAACATCATTATGAAGTGGCTCAAGTCATGGAATGATTGGGATCCCGGAAATGTAATCAGATCGGCAGTTACAGGAGGGTCCTTTGGAAATTTAAGGAAACATTTGAAAAACAAACATCCTTGAGTGCCAATGGAAAGGACAAGAACCAATCTATTAGAGGGACATTCACATACTTCTTCAACAGGTGAATTTTTAATGTCACAGTCTCCTTCACTTTTGCTGTCAGCCCCAACATCATCCTTTAGCATTTTAACACCTTCATCGGCTTCATTAGTTAGTGATAGGCTTGCGCATCTCTTCCATCTACTTCACAATCGTCATTGCATCCATTTGCAGACATCATTAACCCACAAGGGGATTTAGTCTCAAAAATTCAAATTCAGATATGGAGATGGACCAAAACAAAAACAAACCCCAACTTCTAATTGCCTCTCTTCCGAGCTCGTTTAAGATTCATTCAAAATTTGATAAGTAAAGTGATACTGTAACGGTATAACAACACCCTAAATTCCCAGGTGTAGTGGAAATAGACAAGTATTTATATGAAAATTCAAATTCAATTTTTTAACTTTTTACTGAGGATTTCCGACCCTCTGCAGTGGTTGAATCACTGAAAATTAATTTACCCTCATTTTTTACAAGTTGGAAATCACAAGATTATTTATTCCTTATAGCGGACCATGTAATGATTGAATAAAGAAATAGATTGTAAACAAAGAAATTTTCACAAACACTTTGTGTACAGGTCAATGCTTAAACAATTTATACCATTAACAACAATTTATATAATTAATTTATCTTACTAATGTTTAGAGAACTACAACAAAAATTCTCTTAAAATATGCATTTATGAGAGAACTAAACACCTGTTGCTAAATTAAAATTTTCTGTTTGTATTTAGAGTAGGGATTCCACAACCCAAGCACAAAATAAGTTAAATATATTTGGTGTAGCCTAAAGAAACTTATGATGTGTAAATAAAAATCATGATTAAGATTACCTTAAAGATTATTTTTATTTAGTTTGTAAAAAAAATTATTATATTGCAAATAGTCTATTTAACTTGTTTTTTTTTATTAACCTAGTATTCATCTTTATTTAATTTTTAAATAATATTTTTTTCTTGATTAGATTTTAATTTTGTTTTTCCTACTATTTATTTTATTTTTTGTATATATAGATCATTATGTTATAGCTAATACAATAACATGGGAAGGATAACAGACAACTTAATAATAATTTAGTTACAAGTTGAACTGTAAATCAAATTATGAATAAAGTTTTCTTATATCTTAATTCTGTAATAAATTAATTGATATAGAATAAGTGTTTTATATTTTTTTCTTAATTTCATTTTTCTTGAAAATTTATTTTGTATACACTACGGATGCGGAATCACTAAATCTCAGACCCTCTAATCCATGGTAATTCAGTATGGAAAGCTAAGACAAATCCCTTATGTGGTTTCTTGCAGTTTCTCTTTTATAATTAATTAGAAATTTTATCAGTGAGAAATTAAAAGTTAAAAATTGAAAGTTATCAGAAGCTGCTAACAGGCGAGATGAACTCTCCATCAGAAATTTGCCCAGGCATAATGTATCTACTACCATGGGAAGAATTTCAGGAGCATGCCTCAATTATGTGTATATACAGGGCACATACTGTTAGCTGTTAGTTTTGTAGTCACTAACTCACTAAGTTGATTGAAGAACTTATGTACTTTAAATAATATGCAGATCCAGGGATAGAAACGTTAAGTTAATGAACCAAAATGTTCCCATGTTACCTTCACCCTCTACCGCAAGTCTTGCTCACTAGTTTCTTTAATTCCATTCCTCTCCCTGTATCCGAGTTAGTACGATACTTAGGCTTCTATCTCGACTATTGGTTGACCTGGAACCCACATACAAGGGTAAAAAGACAAGAACTAAACAGACGCTTTGGACAACTGTATAGACTACTTCAAAGGTCAACCGATCTCTCAATAGAAAATAAATTACTAATTTACAAAGTTATACTTAAGCCAATCTTGATATACGGAATAGAGCTATGGGGGACAGCAAAAAAGTCGAACACCAAGCGTATCCAATCCTACAATCAAAAGTACTGAGAACAATAGTAAATTCCCCTTATCTTCTCGAACTCATCCCTTCCAAGTTCATGAAATTCCATAGTAACCTATCCAACCACCCTAATTCCCTAGCACAGTCATTGCACTGCTCCACTCATCGCTATAATCCTCCTCGGAGACTGAAACGGCAGTAGCCTCATGACCTGCTATAAACGCATAACAGTGGGAGTCCTGGTAATGGCCAGTTTCTCCAATCATGTCCTGAGCGTCTGTGGTTCTCGCGCTCTTCGTCAGCCTCCACTGGCTCGTATCCAGTGACGCGGCTGATGGAGGAGCGTGGGGGAATTCCCAAGACTCCACTTCCTCTTTCGCATACGAGGGAGGTGACAACCATGTGGATATGGGAGGTCTCTGGGCTATTTGTAAATACTGTATGAAGGAGCGAGTGAATAAAAATTGTAAATATGGTATGAATGAGATCATTTATCACAATTACTTATTGCCCAATGAGGCAGATAGTAATTTTATCAAAATAATTTTATTTTGACCTGTTGGTCGTCATTCATTTTTTTTACTTTTATTAGATTTAAGACTAATTTAGTTCCGACCGGGTGGACACGCTTCCTTTCATTATTATTCATTTTCATTAGTAAATATATCATATTCTGGGTTACTGGCAGTTTGAAGTGTTCAATTTATGAATCGTCTGTATATAATCCACAGTCATTTTCCATTCACTCTGGCCCAACTTTGGTTACTTGTTTTTATTTACATCCACCTATAATCCTCTTTATTAATAACTATAAATAACATCTAAAATATAATTAACAAAACAGTACATCTTACTTGAATCATAGGTTAAGTTAAATCGCCTATATTATGACGGCTTTCCACGGAAACTATTATTATATAATATGAATTAAGGAAATTAATTTCTTTAACCCATCTTAAGTGTATCAATAACACCCACTTTCGTGATGAGGAATGTATTATTCCGATAATTACAGGTTAAGCAAATGTTGTAACTCCCACCAATCTTTATCAACCGTCTGTGATTTGTCTACTTTAGTTAGCAATGGTACTGCTGTTGTAATGGGTAGGGTAAACATCAGTGTGAACACCGGGAAGATCGACTGAGTAATCTTCTCCCTCCAAAAGGGGAAAAACCATTGCCAAAGTGCTATACTATAGGAGGGCAAGAGAACTCACTGGCTTTCTCTATGTATTATCTGGGTATAAAAATGGGTAGGCATCTCCATTTCTCTACACATTAGTAACAAAATAGAAAAAGTACGACACAGGTCTTACAGGCTTTCGCACTGGCTAACTTCACCCAACTTGTTGCGGCGTCTCAAACTGCGTTGTCCGGCCAGATCTGATATACGGTACCCAACTGTATACTAACTTGACTGACAATACAGCTAAAATCAATTTCAGAATGGGATCATGAGAAAAGTGCTCAGGCATACTTCTCTCGATAAATTAAAGACCTTGGTGTGCCGTCTGTGGATGAGTTCATTCAGCCGAGACACATCACGTTTTTAACGTGACTCGTTGCAACACCTAACAAACCCAGTGTTTAACACTATGACCTCACCACCCTTCCCGAATCGATGGCAACAGACTGTCGGGGAAAATTAGGTTAAGATTTTGTTGTTACGTGTAAGTTAGTTTTAAGTTTTATGGTTCATAAGATGAGTCCCATCACCTTTGTACCTTTGTGTAGTTCTAGAACATGTTCAATGAGCATTTCATTGCAAAATATTAATATTTTTTAACAGAAATTATACGAAGTGTAGGCAACTACAATACTTATAAGTATGCTGTATAATGGTGTAAATATGTTCGTTGTTTTGAATCTATATTTAAATAGTCTAATTAATTTTGTAAAAAAAAAAAATGATACCCTTGTTACAACTAGGGGTGTTATGGAACAGTAAAATATTGAATTAGCTCCAAACGTTCCAGCTCCCCCAGCGAACGTGCATGTGTGCCGGCCGATTCGAAAATCGTCTAGATTGTGTTGATAAAAATCATAGTGGGTTGAAATCAAAATTTTAAAATACTCTCCTACCAGCCCTAACACAATTTCCTTACTATCTTCGCATATTATGGTTCCCTTTCGAAATGGTATCAGACCATGCATCGATTTTCCAGAGTTTAGAATCACGATTGTATTGTAAAGCAAATGGTATTTTTGAAAATTTTATTACGGCAGGACACCTGGTGACCAACGACGCAGTGTATCGTAATGAGCAAACATCATTGTACGACAAAGTGCAAACTATTTTATTTCGATAATGAACTACTCCTTTGCCTGGTGGCAAATCTCCAGCTGCGTTATACCTACATCAAAAATTACTCATGTATTTGAACGAAATGTTCTCTACCACTCCAACCCCTTCATAACCTTTGTGTAGAGTATGCTCCTTTCAAGTTGGGAAGAAAGTCCTGGTCCGTGCATATGGTATATGGAAATTTGACATAAGAAAAAATATGGTCATGTCAATTACACTATTTTGTCATCCTAGACTCAGGGAAAACAGTGAAACCTCACTTAAACCAAACAAGGTCTACACTGGTATCCAAAAAACAAGCAGACACCATTAATTAATTATCAATTACCAATTAAATCCTACGAGGTTCCCCTTGTGACTGTCGATATACCAACACCGGAGGAGGTCGTTCAAGCAGGGATTCCAAAGGCACCCCCCTGCGGCACATCCTGCAACTCGACCGCTGAGATCAGAAACATCCACCTTAAAATTTTAGACTAACAAATGTTTTAAGAACTGGTTCTCAATTTTGTTTCCAACTTTAATTTAAATTTGTTTTGAAATAATTTCCAATTTCGGTTCCAACTGTAATTTAAATTTTTTTAAAAAGAATTGATAATTTTTGTTCCAAATGTAATTAAAATTGATTCTATTATTCTTCTATTTCTATTTTTGTTCGTTACATTTACTTTTAATTGGGTATTTTTTAGATAGAGGATTGTGAAAATATGTTAACTTTCGTTGAAGAATGAGTATCTCTGTGGGATCAGAAAAGTATTACTATCAATATCTCGACAGGTAACTGTGAAAGTAAATGGTGAAAAGACTGGACTCATCGGGTTAATGCACTTATTTAATTTCTAAAAAATGATATTTTTATTTAATCCAATTCAATTTAATGCAACAAAAATATCAATGATGGAACACTGCAACTATCATGTCTTTACAATAAACCAAGGACATGAAAAGACAAACGTTTCTTTCTAACTGCAAAATGTTACTATTGGATCTAAATATCCCCAATAGAAATAGGAGTAAGCATACTAAACTATTTATTATTTTGAAGTGTAAATTAATGGATTTAAATAAACAGTCATTTTTAATGCAGAGCAAGGGACGTCTTAACGAAGATTCTGTCGGAACCACTAATTAGGACTTAATTCTTTTTACTTAAATTTAATTGGGATTTGAATTATCTTCCCTGATCTTTCCTAGTAGTGTTGACTGGATTACTGTACGGAGATACCCAGTTTACTATGAGATTCTTCATGATAGTTTCAACGGTTACATCCAACTGTGGGTAAGAAGTCAATCAGTTAATACACGTCAAGCAATATGGAAAACATTGGAAGTTGGAAAAGGTCAATATGAAAACCGCTAAATTCTTTTGCTTGAATGAATTGTGCAAGAGAGGAGTGTATGCTAACTTATGGCACTGGCCACACATTCTCGATCCCAACTCATGGAACTCAACTTGATATTGAGCAAGAAAAAGCGCTGAAGAATTATCCGGCTAGGAGCTCCAACACCAAGATGTAGGTGGTTGTATATGGAGTTAAAAACAGCACGGTGGAAACCTGCCGGGATTATCGTTCAACAATTCCAGTTGAAATTGCGCACACAAATATAGAAAAAAATGGCAGTTTGACTGAACAGAAACCTAAACTGATAAATGGAAGAAACGTGTAAAAGACCCTTAAAACTGATTTCTTTAAATCGCGCTGTTTAACTTTCAAGATGAGTTAACTCGCGTTGAGCTAGCTTTTAACTGAAACCACCCTGGCCATAATGACGATCTATCTAGTCATTCACCCCCATGTTTACTCTTTGCTGCTTCTCCTCTTCTTTTGAAACTGATAGATAACCTCTTGTTTGCTTACGGTTCTGTTTGGCAGTTGAGTTTGGAGACTGTGCATGAAAGCCTTAATAATATGAAGTCATGAAGGATTTTGGAACAATGAATCTTAAAAGAAAAGGTATGGTTTATTTTTCAGATTTATTTTCTATTACACATTTATTTGTTAGTCTATTTTACATGGTATCAACTATAGAGGTCAATATTCTATAGGCAACTATAGACAATGACAATATTCATAAGCTACAAATAATAATAATTTGACAGCTTTTATAATTCTTAAGTTACGAAATTAGAAATTGTTCTTTTGCAAACTTTGTAATGTGATTAGTGTGTATACACTGATGATCACACTCCATTGTTTTGGTTTGGTTTTGTATTTGAATGTTTGGGTGAAGTAAGTTGCATGGCCATTTTTAAAAGCGAATTCTCATTCCCAAAAACCAAATTATGGAATCTGAATATCTGGAATACCAGATTTTTCCTAAATTTGGAAGAGAATGATAATTTTAGTTTTTGTCCAGTTTGTAATTTGAGACCTCTAATGATCTTAAAAATTTTAGATCAGAAGGAGTGTAATTTGAATGTATTTAAATTTTTGGTTATGTCCCCATTGTTTAAATCTGTAACTCATTTTTTTTTTTTTTTTTTTTTTTTTTTTGTTAGTAGTCTGGTGTATATACCTTAGCAATAAAGCACCTTTATGTCTATATGCTGCCAAGAAGTTGAAGAAGTAACTTGTAACACTTATTTAGTTCCTCCTTTTGTTTAGATGAGCGTTCCATGTACCTAAGTTGTTTGTACAAGGTAAGACCGGTATTCTTGTCTTTGTCATCGCAATTTCTTCAATGTTGATTTCTTAATTGTTGATTGAGTGTCAAAATTGTATGTGAACTGTTACTTTTGTTAATTTTTATTCTCCATTTCGTTAGAAAAGGCTCGAGAAGCATGTATTGCATCCAAACAGATGGCTGTCATTCACTAGCTGCCATAATTGCACTTAAGAATGTATAAAATGAGGGCCTAATCATTGTACTTATCATTTGAAATGGTTTGTAACCAATGACCGGGTGCAAGTAGTGCTAGCCAACGAGTAAAGAGGAATTTACAAAAGCTCCAAGACTTTATTGGAGACAGTTATTAGTGCTTGCTGAAACTTATTGTGGACTTCCTTGTTAATAATCTGCCATCCTTTTTTTTAATGTTTTATATCCTATCACTATTCACTAGTATTTTACTTTATTGATATTACAAATTTTATTGTTTGTTAATATATTATTGTATTATTACATATGTGTATTAATATTTGTAATGTCTATGGTACTAATAAATATGCTGTTGTTATACTAACTCATTGCATTTGATTAGCTGTGCACTTTTTGTTTGTGAAATTATTTTTAAAATAAAGTGTTTTTCTTTCTCGCTACTATTTTGTGATTTGGACATCCTTGAAGGAAGGTACTAGTTTCCTTATTCCTTCTTGATTTTATCTTCTTTATCTTTTATCTTTGGTGATATGATTGTTTTTAAACATTTTTTTCTTGATTTTATAGGTTTTCTGTGGTAAAGCTTACACCAAAAGTAATTAAAAACTAATGGCTATCATACAGCTAAATATATATTAGCCTTAAACGGCCCACATACACTACGATTAGTCGAAAGTTAACTTGAATTACCTTAGAGATAAATTCGTTCAGATATGTTGATCACTATTTTTCCTTTCAGAGGTGCTGTAGGCAGTCCAAACGATTTACTTCTAGAGTTTCTAAAAAAAATCCTTTAACAACCATCTAAGGAATTCTAGAAATCTTTAGGTAGGGAATTGCTCTGTTTGGAAACTGAGACAGTGGAGTGCTGTATATTTTAAACATTAGTCTAATTTTAATTTCCTCTCAAATGATGGAAGTCATTATCAGAGAAAAGATTGCTAGCATGTGCCGACAAGTTTCAAGGATTGAGAGCATCTGTGGTTTCCTTTTGATAAGAACTCAATTGTTGTGGTCAGAGATTCCCGTGCAAGGAAAATTCTAACTAGGCTGCTCTACGCTGCTCCAGTATTCAACCTATGAAGAGGAGTGCCTTAGAGCTAATCTACCTAGGGCAGTGTATGAGCTGCACGATAGCACCAGATTTTTCCACCTAAAGAATAGCAATTCCATTCTTCAGTTTTTATCATGTCAGACTAGAGTTGCTGTAGCTGTGTATATTTATATTGAAAAAGAGAAGAAACTAGGATAGGACTGAGCAATAGTTTGGATTAGTGTGTCTTTAGCCAGAATTATTGCTTAAGTTTATTGTTATTAAGTAACATAAATTTTAACGTACATTTCATGCCTTTCTCTACTTTTTCGCTATACTTAAGTTAGCATATCTACAGTGTACACCTACCTTTACAACATATGCTCAGACCCTAGTCTGCTTCCTTAGCAGTTTTTTTCTATTGTTTTGTGGTTATTTTTATTCTCAAAAAAAAAGTTATGTATGGAAATTTCAGTGTTTATTATTAAATGTAGTTTTATTTTAATTAATTTGCCAGTTGAAAATAATTGCCAAATGAATCTTTGATTCTTTAATTGTTTTGAGGAGTGTATATATTGCTTTATTATAATTATTTTTTGTTTATTTCTCCTCTAAACTTTGTTTAGGAGAAGCAACAACCTCATCAAGTGATAGTTTTAAATTCCCACCACCACCAACCCCACCCATTGTGGATCCAACTAAAGATGCTGACTCTTCAGATAATCATTCTGATACGAATTCTCTTGTGGGGGACTCAGATGACCAGACAACACATAAAAATTTTCAACGAGTTCATAAAAAACATCTTGACTACAATCTTGGATATCTCAGTGATGGGAGCCCCCCTCAGACGCTACCGCCCATTGGTGTTTTTTGGGACATAGAAAATTGTCAGGTGATTAAATATTCCTCTAAATACAAACCAGATAATATTATTGTTTTGATTTAGAAAAAATATACATATGTATTATTTCAGATCCCACGTGGAATATCAGCTATCCTTATTGTAAAAGCCGTAAGAGAACAATTTTTTAAACGATTTAGAGAAGCAGAATTTGTAGTTGTTTGTGATGTGAGAAAAGAAAATCCACTGATTATTCGAGAACTTAATGATGCTCAGGTATTTAAAATTTTTCTTTTCAATATATCTTTATTTTTATAGCTACCAAAGTTGGAAGCCTAATTAGAACTTGAAAATGCCAGCTTAATATGCCGCTCATGTATAGAAATACACTAATTGTGGGAATACAAATGATGTGCTTGCTTTTATTTCAACTGATCAAACCTGCAACTCATTCATTATATTTTTGATTTTAAAACCCTTAACCATTGAAAACACCTGATTTATTGTTTTCCTTTCTGATTGCTGTTATTTGTTCTTATTATATTAAAGCAGTTCATGGTTAGGATCACTATTTACCCAATAGGGTTGATTCAAACATTATAAACTCTATTAGATAATTAAATAAAAACACGAAATAAAATAATCCTATTATCAGGCAGGCAATCATAATTAAAAACAAAGAATTGATATCTGTATTAACTTCACACTGCATAACTTCTATTCTGAACATTTTTACCCCTAAGCTTTAAAAAAAAAAAATTGTATTTGCAAAATAATAACGAGTCAGAACGTACGCAACAGCATGAATCACTTACTCAAAAGCTGGCACTGTGGTTCTTGTAGGACCTTGGCCTCAAATACAATCCTCAACCAGTCACCTCGATCCACTGCACTTGTTCTCCATTTGCTACAAATCATCCTCCGAGTCCTCCCTCCATGAGACCAGTTTAGTCTTCACTGGGAAAACTTGCATATTCTACATCAGTACTATGATATCTAGTTCTTAGTACAATTCCAGAAGCTCTTGGTTTTTCCTATTTTGCCATTGACCTGTCTTACTAAACTACTACACTGAACCAAATATTACTTATAGGACCTTCCTTTACCATCACAGTGTATTTATTCATTTTCTTGGGTTAAGACCCATATCTCACTTCCATGTATGACAATTGGCCTAATAATAGTCTTATATTCTACTACCATACCGATTCTTAGAGCTCTCTATGCTTAGGTAACTTTTTCTTTGCCTTCCTAAATAGTGCCTCTCAGAGTAGACGAACCTCAATCCACTTAAGCCAGCTCTCTTAGTTCAACACAAGTGCTTTCATGCCAATATTATAAAGACGTGCTAAGCCTACATAGAAAATATAGGTCTCCTACAGTTGTGATAACTTGTGAGGTTCTCTAGTTTCTTGGATCCTATCAACCAACTCAATTTGTTTTCGGGATGTTATCACTAATACATCCATTCTGAACATAAGTCTCTCCTGGTCCAACCAAATACTTTTTGAAGAAACTTCATTGTTGCAGCTATAATCCTACTCATTGGTACCTAGAGATATGAGGTTTGATCAACAAGTAACAAGAATTTTTGTTTATCTTTATTTGTAATTTTTTGTTTATTTATTCATCGATAACAATTTTGTCCCCTTCAAAGTAATCTCCCTCAAATATAATACACTTGTGCCAGTGCTTTTTCCAATATTTGAAGCACTTTTCAAACTCACTTTGATATAGCTCTTAGATCCTTCAGCGATTCTTCTTTTATCTCATAAATGGTGCCAAAACGTCATACTTTCAAGGCTTTTTTAACTTTTAACTTTTAACTTTTTAACTAACGGGAACAGAAAAAAGTCGCAGGGAGCCATGTCCAGCAAATGCCGTGGCTGAGGTGACACAACAGTGTTGTGTTTTGCTAAAAAATTACAAACAATCAATGAGGTGTTAGGAGCGTTATCGTGATCCAATTTCCACGAATTGTTTTGCCACAATTCTGGTCGTTTTTGTCGGATCGCTTTACATAAACTGCGCATTACTTCCAAGTATTATACTTTATTGACTATAGGACCTTCTGGTAAGAACTCATGATGCACTACACCATTGAAATTGAGAAACTGATAAGAACTTTCACTTTTGATGGAAGTTCAGTCTTGGCTCTTCAGGCCGCTTCTATTGCAAAGATTGTGCCTTGGTTTCCACGTCATACCAATATACCCATGTTTCGCCACCTGTTATGATGCATTTAACAAACTCTGGACTGGTTTTTTTGGCCGAAATTCAATAATTTGAGAACAAACTTTGCTGACACATATTTAATGCCCATAACTTCGAAAAAAATCGCTTGGCATGATCCAAATGATGTATTAACTTCATCAGCATTCTCACTAATAGTAATTCTGTGATCATCCAGAATTATTTTCTTAACTTCTTCGATGTTGTCGTCGTTTATTGAAGTGTTAGGGCGCCCAGTGCAATCATCTTCAACGTCTTCATGGCCCTCTTTGAAATGTCAATATATCTCATGATCGACAGCTACCAAAAAAGTAAACATTGAAAACAGCTGCAAATTTCAACATACTTCAGAGACACGTGTACCAACATCTTCTCATTTATACTTGTTTATTTTTTGTTATTTATTTAGTTGATTTTGAATTATTTTATTGTGAATATCTTATGTACGTGCTTGGAACAAGTGTTGCACTTGCACGTTCAGGGAAAAACCCCTCTCTCTTACCTACTTTGTTCTCTCCCCAAATCCCCTCTCTCTAGTTTCATATAGCGCAAGTCTATGCTTGAATGTCCTAGAGAGAACATCTCAGCTCTGATGAGGTCCCATGGTTTGTAGGCCATTTGATAGGTCACCTTTATCTCTGGACATCAACAGTTGGATAGACCCATATCTAGCCCAATTAGGGAGATAATCAAACGGCTGGCCAAGTATTTCCAGTGGGAGACAAAGTTGAAGTTGAGGCGGGAAATGGATCAGTTGGTGATTTGGGAAATGTGGTCATTCCAGGATATCGTTTGGTCAAGGACCAAACCTATATTTTTGATTGATTTAAAGAGTTAGATAAGTCGAGTGTTAATGGTGAAGGTGGGAATTTAACTTAGGGTTTGAGGAGGGGGCATAAGCTAATCTAACGATCACCTTGCCTTCTATTTCTCTGCATTCAATTAAGATTGTTGAGAGATTCCAAGGCCCCAATTCAGACCAGGTCTTTCTGAATCCCGTAGGGAGGTAGGTTATAGCTCACTAGAAGTAAAGGATAGGTAAATTTTGGTTGTGTCGATATATAGGTGCTATGAACAGTGTTGTATAAGATGTATGGAGGTCGTTGATGTAGACAAAAAGTAATGGAGAAATTGTTGAACCCTAAGCTTTACCAGAAAACAATGGAGGGGGTTGGTATAGGGATTGATCTGGGATGAGTATTAACTAGGATTGAGCAGAGATGAATGATTTAAACCAGCTGACAACTGAGAGGTTTGATAAAGTTATTGTTATTAGTATTAATTTACATTTTATTTTTTAGGTTAACTTGATTCATGTTCCTGCCACAAGTAAAAATGCTGCAGATGACAAATTGAGACAGTCGATGCGAAGGTTCGCAGATATATATGGCTTTCCAGCTGCAATTATTCTTATTTCAGGAGATATTAATTTTGCCAGTGACCTCTGTGATTTTAGGCATAGGTATGTATTGCATAATAAATTTAAATTATATAAGTCTGTTGTTATTCTTATGTATTAAAACATAAAATAGTGATTTTATGAATAAAAATTGCATGTGTCTTGCTACTTTATTATATCAGGTTGGCCAACAGGTCCGTTCGGTTTTTGTCGTCACGAAACTTCAAGCAGTCTAATATGTAGCAAACTTCAGTCCGTCCCTTGCGAGAGCGCTCTCGTCAGGTACTAGACACTTTAACGTAGTTTGAGGCAAAATTCCGACGAGACTGATTGTATTTTGTGTGTTTAGGATCATCCTGAAAATGGAAAACCAAAACAAACATTATCGACACCTCATGCTTTTTTATTTAAAAAAAGGCAAGAAAGCAGTGGAAACTTGCAGGAAGATATGCGCTGTATACAGAGAGGATGTTGTTACAAAACGTGTATGCCTGAATGAAGTGGTTTTCAAGATTTCGATCGGGAAATTTTTCGGTTCAAGACGCACCTTGCTCTGGCCAGCCAACTGAGATTAACAGCGATAAAGTGAAGGAATTAGTCGACACCAATCCCCGTAATACAACTAGGAAGATTGCAGTTATCCTCAAAATATCCAAATCGAGTGTTGAAAGCCATCTGCATCAACTTGGGTACATGAGCAGGCTCGATGTTTGGGTTCCCCATCAACTTAGTGAGGCTAACCTCCCCCAAAGGATTTCCATCTCCGATTCCTTGCGGAAAAGTGAAGAAAACAACCCTTTTTTGAAGAGAATGATGACAGGGCACGAAAAGTGGATCGTCTATAACAATGTGGAGCGCAAACACTCATAGGGGAAGCGCGGAAAATTACCACAAACAACCCCCAAAGCAGGTTATGCTCTCGATTTGGTGGGATTGGAGGGGTGTTGTCTTTTACGAACTTCTTCCCATGAACAGCACCATCAATTCGGATGTATACTGTGACCAGCTGGACAAATTAAATGCAACGATCCACCAGAAGCGTCCAGAACTAGCCTACTGTAAGGGGATTGTCTTCTATCATGACAATGCCAGACCGCACACTTCTTTGAAGACGCGGCAGAAGTTACTGGAGTTTGGCTGGGAAGTTTTGCCGCACCCTCCATATTCGCCCGACCTTGCACCTTCAGATGTCCACCTGTTTCGGTCTCTTGAAAATTCATTGAATAGATAGACCTTCAACTCTGAAGAAGATGTAAAAATCCACTTGGAAAATTTTTTTGCCAGTAAAGACAGGAAATTCTTTGAGCATGGAATTATGAATCTGCCCATGAGATGGCAAAATATACTGGAACATAACGGCAATGATATCATTGATTGAATAAATCGCTTTGTGTTTAAAAGTTTTGTCTTATTTTCGCTTAAAAAACCGAACTTTAAAGTCCTTTAATTTCTGATTTCCATTTAAATCAGTTGCAAGAAATTCTTATCCTAAAATACATACTCTCCTTAGAGATCTATTTAACCTTACCCTAAAATTGTTTATAATATGAAGTAGTATTTAAGTATTTACATTCTGGTCCTCTGTATGTCATCTCTCTTTATTCAGTATTGCAACCACTGTTGCTGAAAATGGATCATGTTGAATCTAAGATTTGCACTGAGCTAAGTATACTGGACTTATGGGGTGTGTGTAAATTCACCAGTGTGTATTTGCTTCAAGTATACATAACTGTAACTACCCTTTTATGTAAGTCAATGATGCTAGAAGGTAAATCCAAAAGTTTTAAATAGGATGAAATGATTTCCTGTGGCCAGTGCAGTAAAAATAATTAATATCAATTCAAACTAGTATACATTCTTAGTAGTGCTACCTTAGTGCTAACAAAATCTTGTATATTTATTTTTCATTCTGTTTTACATAATTAGGCAGTGCATAAGATTAAAGAAGATAGCATTACAGATTATACTAATTTATCAATATGGAAAATCTAAGATATGATAAATATATTACTAATGATGTGATCTACTTTATGCACTTAATACACTAAAAACCTTGCACTGCATAACACTTTTTTTCTTCTTTTTTGTTTACGGAAATCTCTGAGGAACAAATCAAATCAAGGGTTTTTGGCGAGACAAAGATGTTGAAGTAATATTCCAGCTTGTCATACATATTACTTACTCAGTTATATTTCATGATAATTTCTAGAATATAATTATAGAAAGTCTGTATACATACAGTACAGCCTCGATTATCTGGGGTTAAAAAATACTTGTAATAAATATAATGTAATATATTTATACATATTGTCATTTTTATTGTTTTTTTTATTCCTCACTATTTCAAACATTTTCCATATTATATTATGGAAGAGCAATTCATTTTGTTCTGTATTGTCAATAATTAGAGTTAATGTTGCGATTTTAATTAGTGTTAATTTTCTCTTTGTTTTGTTTAAAATGTATTCTAAAGTTTTCTGTGTGTAGCCGTGGCATGTTGCAATTTTGTAAATTATGCTTAATACATTTCTTTTTTAAATTATCAATAGAAATAATAAGTAAATAAAATGTATCAAAGTAATGTTTCGATCAACAAAAGTTAAACAAGGCGCTCTTCTTATAAGTTGAATAAATCACTTCCTCTCGAGCACAATTTCTTTCTTGCCTTGGTATAATTCTTGTAAAATGATCCTACAGTCATATTAGCAAAAAATCAAATCTGAGAGTAAAAACCAAAACTGATAACAACCTATAACATATTTTAATAAAGTTGCACAGGTATTTATTTGTTTCTGGATGTATGTACATACAGTAGACTCACCCATACCCGCACAGCCAAATACGTAAAAAAAAAACACTTTTGTTATTTTGAATATGAGAGTAACGCAACTAATAAGATGAAACTATAGTGTTAATTAACATTTTATAAATTTAAATAGACTTCATGCTTGTAAGGCACTGGGTAGGCATCATGATTTGGGAAAGGTTGACAAAAAAAAAACAATAGCAAACGACATTAAACAATTATTTTGATTTAAAATTGTAAAGTTTACTCTAAATATATAAAAAAAAAAGTATAATTACCTTCATTTTTCTTTATTTTGTATATATCCTAGTATATACCCCGCCCATATTAATCTAGATATGGGAGAGTCTTCTATATGTACTTTTTGAAAATAAAAATATGTTTGTGAGTTGACATTTTTTTTTGTATATTTTATTGGTAGGCTATAAAAACGTGTTTTTTTATTATCCAGCATTACTCTCCCCCCCTGACATTACCCCAGAAAATCGAGGTTGTACTGTACTTCATGAATGGTTTCAGTACACATCATTCCTAGTTTACAAGATAATTGTTTGTCTCTCCCCCCCCCCCCCGTTTTGACAAAAAGCTATTTAATTGATGTCCAAAAGTCTCTAACTGTTCATTTTTATATCATTCCTTAAAAAAAAATTAAATCCCCTCCAGTTCTTCAGTTGTCCACTCGATCATAAAAAATAAAAGCATTAAACACTGGCAAGTGTGATGACCACAATTGAGTATTGAGCTTTTTTGTGTAATTCATGAGTTACATTTTTTTTCTTAAGGGTATCTATTAGTTGTATTATCCTAGTCAAAATATTACTGTTATGTGCTGTTTCACATAGAAGCTATCTAACATAAACTTTTCACTGTATTACTCAGAATATTTTTAACAGATTATTCACTAAAGATTTTATCTATTTTTAATGAAAACATGAAATTGTTATAACTTCTGAATTTATTTATTTTATTTTATTGTTTTTTTCAGGAAAAAGATTCACGTTATTCTCCTATATCGAAAAAATTGTTCATATCCACTTAAATTATGTGCGAATGAGTATTACAATTTTGATGAATTTATTCTGCATTTGCCAAAACGAGGAATATTAAATCAGGTATTACCAACAATATTTTTGTAAATTTATTAAATTGCTTTAATTAAAAAGACAACTTATTTTATGACTATATTACTGCTGAAAATGAAAGAAAAAAGCTCTGTTCTTTTATGGATTTGACCCATACAGTTAATAAGATGAAGTTATGCTAACTGCTAGAAACCACCCATCAATAAGAACAACGGTTTAGCCAGCTACTAGGTTACTTTCAGCAGTAGTAATAATAATAACTGAAGCGGCCCACACCACTATATTTATAGTGGAAATAATTCACTATTACTTTTATAATTGACTAGTAAATACAACTATCCAGTGGTTTTTGTTCAAAAACAAACCAATTTTTTATTAAATATAAAAAGAAATTGGAAATGGTTAATATGATCAAAACTTAATTCACTATAAAATTTATTGTACCTAACTTATTGAAAATCTAATTGTTCATAGAAAAAAAATGAACTTATTATCTACAAAATAATTATATAAACTATTGTTGAACTGCCTATTCCTCCTACTCTTCTCGATGTTTTCCAAGCTGTATCTTCTTATCCCCATTCTATTGGCCAAAACAAAGATCACATCTCCAATCCTGGATTTGATTGCCTGGGCGTTGTCATTCTTTGATCATTGAAATAGCCAGGGTGTCCGGGCTGATCTCCCAGTGTCTTCCGAGAACCTCTGGGCAATTGACTGTAAAACTGTATAGAGCCCATGATTGCCAGGTCTTTCTTATCTCGAATATTCAAACCAGCTCGTTGACAGATTTAAACTTATTATATCAGTTAAACATAATAAGCTAAGATTACCGAAGGTAACTGCAGTCCCTGCCTTATTCTCTGTTATTCCAATTACTCACATACCTTCTGCTGTTACATTCACTTGTTTTTTATTTAAACTTTTTATAATTTATTTTATATTATTTAATATTTTATATAATGAAATAATCATTCTTTCAAATCATGTCTTAAAAATAACATTACATTTTCCCTCTTTCCTGTTTAAAAAAATATATATAAATTCGTAACTCACTGAAAAAGAATTTTTTTTTTCATATTGAAGGCTGTACCTTACCGAGCCAATACTTAAAAATAACTACACTAATGCATTATTCCAGAATTTTTTACAATCCTGTAAACAAAACTTCTTAATTTAAATTCAGACATTAATTACAAATTTCTATCTGACATCTATGAAATGACCCTTGGTAATAAAAGCAGGTATATATATGATTGAAACCCGTGGATAACCTATTGGGTAAGGTTAATGTTTTTATATTAAAGAGCAGAGTAGAGTTATCTATGGTGTCAAAGGCTTTGATGAAATCTAGGAGAACCATGACTGCTAGTTCTTGTTGATATATAGATAGCGGCATGTCACTGGTGATATTAAGCATCGTCAAGGCATCAAGTGAAACTCGCTTGGAAAATGTCATGTCTCTAAGCCAAACGGACTAAAAATACCTGAAGCAATCTTATTGACTTTCTGTAATTATAGTCTGTTAGAGTACCATCATTATTACATAATATTTATCAGGATGTTGAGGTCTTTAATTTGATTGACTAGCTGAAATGATAGAAAAATATTTATTTGTTTGTAAGAAATTAATTAATTATTTAGTGATACTTATGATAATTGTATCCTATGATTTTTTATTGATTTTTCATCATTTTGACATTAATTGAAACTCCCAAATTGTGTAGTTATTAGCCAAACAAAGGCTCTAAATTTATGGTGAAAACCACGATAATGATACATTCAATAACTTTTTGTGATTATTGTCCACTAAAGTCTCAAAATGTATAGCATATTATTATTCATGATGTTTTTAATTTGATACATTAGCAACCTGTAATTATTTTTTACAAGATTGATTTTATTTCTAGAATAGAAATAGCTGTGAAGACAATGATAATAACTTTTAGTAATTATTGTTTGCTAAAGTCCAATTCATATTATTAACCAAGAAGTCAAGATACCTAATTTGATACTTAACACAATATAATAGAAACATATTAATTCTTTAATCACTAAATAATTAATAATTTAAATACACTAATTTTTTATGGAGATGGAAATATTTTTTGTGTCATCATGTATATGAATCCTTTATGTAAAATTTCATCTCTCTAGGTCTGACATCACCAGAATAGGGAGACTGGGCCAAGAGTGTAAACAAACGTAAGGGTTTCAGGTTTTTGAAAAACAACAAATCCCTAAAAAAGAAAGTACCTTTCATTTCGATGTTGCTTATTAAACTGTGATTTTCCAAATTTTTTCCACCATTCTTACTTTTTTTTTTGTTTTAAAGACCTGGAGAAGCTGTGCAATGGAAGTGATGATATGGAATCTTCCAAAAGAATATTCTTGTACAAAATTAGTGGAAAGGCTTGCATTGATGTCGTCTAATTGTGGTGGAAGAATAACAAATCTATCTGGAAATATGGCAGTTGTAAGGTTCCAAACTTTTGAATTAGCATTAAGGTAAGTTCTAAGTTGTTGCTATTAAACTTGAATAAGTTTGTGCTGAAAAGTCCTTCAATAATAATACTTTTTTTTTTATTGTTTCTTTTGAAACCTTAAATTTATCCTCAACCAATATTGTGCACTATTGTGTAAATTCATGATCCTTTATTGGATAGGAAACTTCAGTATCAACTATTAAAAATGTAATATTAATATTGCTGATATGCTTTCAGGAAAATGTCATCCCTTCGAGATTATATTCTTGCAAACAAATTAAAAATATTATTATTGATAGATTTTTTGCTCAAATTTATTTCATGTTAGTGAATTCAAGGATTTTTGGGGTTTTAAATTAGTCTTCTGAAGTCATAATTATTTTTATTAAAAGAGGTATTTGTCGAAACTAACAGTAATTGTTTCTTAGTACCTTCAATTGTAATACCAAGTTAAACAGTTTCTAACATAATTTCAACATTACTTTTCTGGCTTTTAATTATGCTCATGTTCATACATGAATTTAACACAGATTCATCTGAAAGTTATTACAATTTTCTAGAATTAAATTTTAATCTGAATTATTTCATGCCTAGTGAATTCTATTGTTTTTGTTATTTATCCTATTCAAATATCTAGTGGACCCATGAACTCATAAGCCTCTCCCAGTTGCAGTTGCCTGTCTAATGAAGCACCATATGCACATAAATGTTACAAAATGATTTGAATTATTTTAAAAATTATTGATTTTGTTGTAAACATGTTATCTCAATTTGGATTTAGTTTATATGAAAGGTATGTTTGTAACACTTATATCACAAAACTGTATCGGTTTCTATGAATATTTATATTCTTTTAGTTACAAGGAAAAATATATTTCTTATCTATATCTTATTTATTAATATATTACAGAAACAATTAATCTTTTTAAAGTTTAACCATGACTGCTATCACATTCCATGACTATTAGTGTGTTTTCATCTATTTATTTCTTTATTAGCGTTATAATATTGCATTTTTGACCAGTTTTAAAAGTTACAATTCAGAAATTTTAATAAAGCTGCATTTCTGTGGTTCAATGGCATGGAACTGATTGAACTATGTTAAGTATTGAGGTGGTAAGTAGACAAAGATACTAGCTTTTATTTCCAATTTATTTATTCATAAAAGTTTTCTAGTAGTTATATTTATTTTTACTACGGATTTATGTAATGTTCCATACTTGCTCAATTTTTTTTAAGTGAAGAAACTATCCTGTGACTTTCCTTGACCCATAAATCTAATAGGATTTCTTTTAGATTTTCTGGTCAATGTTTTATTTATTTGTAGTTAGATAATTTTTATATAATTGCATATTGATTTCAATTGTTGTGTTTAAATATTATTGCATTTTCTAGAGCTTACAAGAGAATGAATGGTGAAATAATGTTTGGAAATCAAATAGGAGTTAGTTTTCCTCAGAAAGCTGGAACATTAAAAGAATCTATTCGTAAGTCATTATTCAATTAATATCTGCAAGCTGTGAGTTTTATTTATTTGTCAAGAAAAAAAGTCATACCCCGCTCAGTATGGCCCCCGTTAGTACTTATTTTTTGTTGCACTAAGGCTTCAGAAATTATTTTTTTGTGTAAACAAAAAATCCTTCTATAAATCCTATGTAATAATAAAAATTCTCTTAGAAAAGTAACTGGAAATACTTTGCACTCTTAAGAGTTCCAGCAGAATCTTACCCAAAAATATTTTTATGGCATCAGCACATATTAATTAGCCAATGTTAAATATAGTGACAGGGCCAGGATCTCCTTATTTCCAATCAAGCACTCTTTAAGCTGAGCCATCCCAGTGAAACAGACTAGTCAATTTCTAATTTCCCCTGACTAAAGATTCTTATGGGAGCATCAGAATTCAGCAGTCAGCCAAGAATTCTTGATTTTTTAATTCACTGTAATTGAATAAAATCTAGAGAAGAAACCACAATCTGGATTAGTAAAAAAAAAAAAAAAGGCATGAAGTCAAGGAAAATTCTTACAATTTCATATATGTAGTTTTATGAATCTTCAGTAAAACAAAAATTGATTTCACTTTGTTATATATTTTCCTTTCTCTTTTACATAATTACTCATTGTAGTTTATTAAACAAGTGTAGCAGATCTAGATTGGTTGAGACAAATTAATTTAAACCAAAATCTTTAAATAAAAGATATGAAAACATTTATCATTAAAATAGAACATAGCTCATATAATGCAATTCTTGTAATACTCAATTTGTTGAGGCACACATGCCTCCCACCATAGTTGGGAAATATTAATATTTTTTATACAAAAACAAATATATTCCCAACTTATTTATAACTATTATTATTATTATATTATTTATAACTATGCATTCAGTAGCAAAATTTTCTTCGAACAAATTGTCAACTAATTTCTTATACAATGAAGTGTTAGATTGGAAGAGATAGTATAATTTAGGTTTAGATAACACCAATGTTCATTTCTCTTCAAAAACTTTTTCTTTCATTGGCAAGTGCTTTCACAGCCCACAGGCTTTCCTCAGGCTATGACAAATATACCACAAGGAAAAACTTCAAAATTTTAAGAGATATAACCTGTTAAAATTTAGAGATTAAAATATAAATAGTATCTATTATAAATAAGTGTTAAAAATTAAAGGAATTAAAATATCAAGCATTATGTACATTAATGTTCCAAAAGATAAAACAGCACTCAGCGCAACTCAGTGATCTGTCCTCCACTCCACCTTATTGATAACTGGCTAAAATGACAACAAATTAAGTTAGGGTAAATCCATCACCCCAATACACAGAACATGGACATTATCAGTTTTAATGTTAACATTAAAATTCACTTCTAGGAATATTCATATTTTCATTTATATATATTCGTTACTGGCATTTTTTCATATTTTATCTCTATGCTCCCCTGGTGCCTATTACTATGATTTTGCTGAAAATATTTATTTGATAGGTGCTCCTTTTCACTTATGCTTACCTTCCACCTGCAATGGTCCATGTAAATACATTCACAAATATTTCACCTCAACCTGTTAACCCCGTAGCAGTCCATAGGGTCTCAAGGGTCTTTCAAATCAGTGAGATATGTTCGGGTGATATTTACGTTTATAAAGATGTAAAGAGTACCTTACAAACACTCTTACTTAAGTGGTGACTAATTTTTTCCGAGATCCAACCTAAATATCTAACAGCAAAATGATGAGGCAGACTTACGGAAATATTTGAGCGTATCCTAAATAAAATTTGCTTTTGTCTGTTTATTGATTAGTTTATCAATTATTCCTGGATCAAAACCACTTATCAGCAAGGTACTTCAAAAGGGTATAACAAATAGTTATTTGATTTGATAGAAAAAAAGAAATGTCAATGATTCAGGATAATTTTATGTAAAAATTTTTTTATGAAATGTTAAATTCAATAAGTAAATACTATGTTATTGAACATATTATATTATTTACTTTCTCTTAAGATAATTTGAAACTGCAAACATTTGGACTACTTGTATTTAACTTTTGTTAATTTAATTTATTAACTTTTTCAAATTGTTCGCTTAAATATGAATTCAATTGGAAAATAAATTTTTATTTTACAATTTTTAAATATTTCAACATAATTATTAAAGCGCAATAATTATCAATTATAAATAGATTCAATATAATTAGTTTGCCGACTTAATTTACTAATTTTTATTTAAAACTTGTCAACTCTCCCTTGCACCAACTGTATATTAAAAATGCCCCGGCAAAAAATCTCGGATTTCTGCAGTTGGGTGCCAGCATATTAACCACTAGGCTATGGTGATGACTATAGTTGTCATATTTTTCATGTTTCTTAATAAAAAAAATGTAATAATGGTATTTATTTAAAATTGCAAAGATGTAAATTGAAGATGTCACTATGAGTGTTACTTATTTATAATTTTATAATAGTTACTATTTATATTTTAATCTGTTTCATCAAGAGAGGTTGAAATGTATCCTTTCATTGGTTCCTCAGCTAATAAAATAGTCAATGATCTACACTGGAGTAGCCACCCTTACCAATAAGGTCTGGGTTAGGTGGCTTCACTCGAGTTTAATGTGACGTTTTCAATATTGAATCAAAATCAAATATTAGTTACCAATTTCTGTAAGCTGTGGAAAACTGGGTATATTGCAACTCAGTGGCTTCTACAGTCTTTAAATACAGGTTTAAATGCTAATTCCTCAGCTATCTATGTAAAATAGTACCATATGTAGTAAATAAGAGTTGGAAAAAAAAGTGAACAATAGATAAGGAGAAATAAACTGCATTAGTTGAACAAGCTGTAAATTTAATTAGCTGCTCAAGTAAACGTGTCCCAAAATCATGCCATCACTACTGCAATGTACCTTAGGTAGTTCTGCTTAGTATGTAAGTATACACAGTTTCCCATTGGTTCTTCATAGATAAAAATTAGTGACTCATCTCTGTTTCAATCAAGAAGATGACTATATACACAGCCCAATTTTAATTTCTGATTCTAGGCTGAGTGGGGGTATAGAGAGCAGAATATGGTGTATTTCGCCTACCCAAAATCATTCTTTATTAATACCATTAACACTTTCTGAATCAGTCATGGTTTCGTTTTTGTATGAAGATGCTCTTGTGCTTTTCTTGCTGTGTTGTTATTTAAATAAGAGGTACATCAATGAGTAAAATACATCAGTATAATTCTTTTTGCAAGGTTCTGGCCAACTGTCAAGTATCTGATAATCACTAACTAAATAGTTTTAAAATATTTTTGTTTCAGATTTAAATGGCCAGAATGAAAATTCACAACCGTATAAGGATAGTAGCTCATATAAAAATGAACAATCATCTTGCAATTTGTAAATATATAATGAATTATTGTTGTAATTAAAAATTTTCTTTATGTTATATCTTAATGGTTTCTGTTCTATACCAAGCCTCTTTGATGGGAATCAGTTCAAGTGTATCAAACAGCTGGCTAGTCAAGATGTCACTAATTCTAAAAATGCTCAAGATAATAGGTTGTGGATGTGGTCCCAACCTAAGGTAATTATTTTCTCTTCTAATTATGTCCTAAAAAAATAATAATAGTAATAAATAGCGTACATTAATTTTGGTGAGGAACATATATGTGCCATATATATATATATATATATATATATATATATATATATATATATATATACATATACATATACATATTCTACCACCATTTCTCTGGCTAGTTCCTCATTACGTTAGACAACTTGAATTTTGAAGACTTGACACTAAGAGGAAAACTGTTGTTTTTCAATTCTGGAATCTTCCTCCTGGACCCCAGCTCGCCACCCTGCTCATGTAGGTCTCACAAATGTGTAGATAGATGTTTAAGTGAACTAAAAGAACTATTACTAGAAACATTAAATTGAAATATTTATCAATGTATTTCTATCCAAAATTGAAAAATATTAAATGTATAATAAGTGTTTTAAATTTTTTTCCGATTCGTCATCTTGAGGTTACCCTTCACATAGGTTCAGTTAGGTAAGTACTTATTTATCATTGCTCTACTACCTGCTAACTGGTCTTGGCTTCCTCCAACAACAATCGTCAGGAGTCCCTGTTCGGTGTGGCTTCTATCCTGTGTCGACTCCCAATTTTCATGTTATAATTTACCACATAGTCTAGCCATTGCAACCTCAGTTTCTCAGTCTTCCCACTCTCTGCCTCTGATGTTTAGCTTATGTCAGTAACTTCTTTGGGATCATATCATCACTCATCCACACTAGATGGCCTGCTCATCTCAGCTAATCCAGTTTCATGACTTTTATTACATCAAGCTCTTTGAACTACTCATATACCTCTGGGTTGTTTTTTTATTGGCATTCCATGACTGTAAGACAAATATTTACAAAAAATTTCAAATAGTGAGAAATGTCATATTTGAATAATAGGGAAATCATTGTCTTATATAGAACATTCTTGGTATGCGGAAATAAAAAACTGCTCAAAAAATGTCCCAGCGTGAAATAGGAGTGGTTGGTGTACTTAAGCCTCCTTTTCATTTCCACATATGTCTGGTTGTCATTTCTTACCTATGAACCAAGGTTTATAAATGCAGATACCTGCTTAATTTGACACTGATCATAAATCACCTTAATTCCTGGATTCATGCTCTGATACCCTATGCTTTGTCTTAGTTTCATTAATGGCAAGCCCAAATCACCCAGCAGCAGCCTCAAGAGCCATGAATGCTTCTGATGCCGCATGATGTGAGAGTACTACAATAACATCATAAGTATATGCGAGTATTTGGGCCATTCTATTTAAGATTTTGCCTGTAGTTATTATTAAACAAGATAAGCCAAATTAAACAAGAGACTAGCTCAAGCATCACCTTGGCTTGGACTTCTCTTAGAAGATAAGGCAACTCGGACTCAGACTTTTCATCTCAGTGCACAACACATTGAACCACAGACATAGTCAGCCTTATTACACTCGCAAGGTTTTCCAGAGTTATGTGAAGTCCTTCTCTAATTAATATAGATAATAAATAAATAGTCAGTAAAGAGGTTATGTATTAGCATTTTGTATTCCCTCCCTATTTTCAGGATGTTTTTTAGACTAAAAATCTAATATGTTGTGGACTTTCCTTGCATTGATCCACTCAGGCAAGAGCCAATCTCACATTCAGCCAAAGGGAGGATTCAAAAAAATAAAAGGTTGTGGAGGAGAGCTATTCCACAATATTTAGCACACTTCAGTTTATCACCTTTCTTTTGAACTGGGCAGATAATCGTTTTCTTCCAGGCAGCCAGCATAATTTCCTCATACCAAATAGTGAAGATGATGTTTTGGAGGGTCTTGATTAGTTCAATTCCACCATGCTTGAGAAAGTCTGAAGGTCCCCCCATCGAACTCAGGACCCCGTTTCCATCAATTCCAGAAGCTTTATGCTTCTTTAGTTGGCCATCTCCATCATTGATTTTATCTTTGGTGGTTCTGCTTCACAATATCTTCTATTTGTCTATTGTTGATTTTTTCAAAATGTCCCCTCCATTCCAAAATACAGTCTTTCTTATTGATAAGACGACTACCATCAACTATCTTATTACCATTAGCTATCAAATATTGTCTGGTGTCCTTCGACACAGATTTCTCAATTTCTTCAAGTTTTGAGAAAGTTTGTCATCATTTGTAGCATCTTCTTTTCCTCTCTGCTTCCCCTTAGAAATGAGTGACTCTGCATCAAAATTGGTCTAGTACTCAAACAAAATACTTTTTGAGGAAATTTCAGTCTCATTAAAGTGTAATTATCATAGTATCAGTGTAATTAAAAACACTTGTTTTGTTTTTTTGACTGAATATATATTTTTTAAATCAAAAATAACTATTAGTTAGTAATTATGCTTATGAGCGACAATTTAGGGAAAGATATAGTTTAGTTTCATGATTCTTCTCTATGACGAGATCGCTAGGTCCCTATTTCTCTTCCAAGGGATGGTGGAAAAATACTTACCTGCTACCTCTCAAAATATTTATTAATAAAACAGAAAATATACAGTTCTTATTTTATTAATGATGACCAATAAAACTGATTGATTACATAATTAACCTCATAACTTTCCTTATAAAATTCTTACATACACAGTTTAATTTCCAGTTTAATTCTTCGTTTAAAGAGAATGGAACTTTTTCTCCTAATAAAACTGAAGAGGACAAAGATAATGTTGAAGCTAATGGTGAAGAATCAGTTATGTTTGAACCCTTCGAAAACGGTACTTCTATTTTATTTTAAATATGAAAACAAATATGATTGGTAGGATGATGAAGTATTAAATTGATTAATATTATCTTTCAGTCTGGTCACCAAATAAACCAACTCTTCGGAAGTGTTATTATTTTTTAGCTTACTAGTGTTGACATTGTTATAATCCTATGTTAAATCAAATATAATGTTCAATGCAATCAATTTGAAAAAAAGATTTCAATAAAAAAATATATATAATTTAATGAATAGATAAACTACCCTTTTAAAATAAGTGACATTTAGATTAGTGGTGCATGATAAAAATGCCTTCACTGTCTCACTTGTAAACAGACTCTACTCAGACCAAAATATACTCCTCTAAAAGTGGTATTGTTCAATATCTGCATTCAGCCACCAACAACAAAATAGTCTTTATCATAGACATAGACTATAGCTCATGGACCAGAGTGTTATGATAGAGGCCTGGTGCAAGATTTTGAGAACTGTCTGAAATGAGACCCAACTTCAAGACCCTTATAGCCCACCTAACCAAGCCCTGAGGGGGATGTTGATGAAAATAAGTGTCAGAAAGCTGGAAATCATTTTGATTGTTTTATTTGATGTGCTAGTTTTTCCTTAGTATCCTAGGTTTGCTCCCTCCCAACTTAGGCGACAGGGAGGGAGCAAACCTAGGATACTAAGGAAAAACTAGCACATCAAATAAAACAATCAAAATGATTTCCAGCTTTCTGACACTTATTTTCATCAACATCAGCAGTAAAATTTTTGGAATTTTGTCTATAAATAACTAAACTGAGCTTTCTACCAAAAAAAAGAGGCCATGCAAGGCTTAAAGGGCATTAAATTACCAAACCCAAAACAAATATAAATTTTTACCAACTACAAATGCCTGTAGCATTTATATAACATTTCTAAATACAAAAACTCTCTAAACAAAGTTGGCAGAGCATCAAATTTGGTCAAGTGTACACATAGAAAATTTGAATTTTTGTCCTAAGCTCCACAGTAATTAACTTAGAAACAGGTATACTGAATTAAAAACTAATAATAATTGCTTTTAGTATGCTGTACTGTACATTCCCACAACAACTGTACTGAAAATCAGAACTACATAATGTTTTTTTCTATTCATCATATTTTGCCTTTGTTGCTTGGACTAGTGTAAAAAAATACTTAGTTCATGCTCATCATTTAAAATAGTTACCGATGTTATATGCTTCTCTGTTATTTGTGTACATTGTTTTTCACTTTACCTAGTATTGGTGTATTTATTAAAAATCTTTTACTTTGTTCAATATTAGTTTTTTACTTTTTTTTCTCTATAATAAAACAAAAATTGTGGATATTCCTGTTTTTTAACCCTCGCTATATCTTAAACCATTGACTCAACAAATAAAGTGAATAAGAACACTTTTACTGCCAATTTTGTGTATAAAGTATTTTTTGCTAAAATCTCGAATTTGTGAGATATTTCAGAAAAATAACCTTTCAACTTCCTCACTCTCTGGGACTTTTAGTGTGTCGTACAGGACACTTCCCCCAAGAATATACCAAAAATCAAAACTACATGATTTTTATTCTAATCGTCGTATGTTGTCCTTCATTGCGTGGACTATGTTGAGGAAATACCAATTTGTTTTTGAATTTACCCTATCAATAGTCTTAGACTCCCTCATCTTGAGGACACTGTCCAATTTCATGCAGTTAATGCTTAAGGACCCACTATCAAATAGACGCTGGTGTGGCCCTGCAGACACCTGTGTAAAGGAGGTAACCTATTAGGATTCCCTTAAGCTAGCATATTCCCGCCACAGAAAATGAATGTTGGTGTAGGATCCCATCTTCCAGTAACATAATGATACCTAGACAGTTTCAAATTTTTCAGGAAAAGTTGTTAGCATCTAAAATTTTTCAGAAACTTGAGGTTTTTTTATATTTGCAAAGTTTGAGCTGCTACTACACTATCCAGATGATTATTTTCAAAAATGAAAGCACACCAGTCTCTCACGAAATTTAATTTATTGCAGAAATTTGGTAAATATAGAATTAAAAAACGTTAGTTGAAGTGGTGAAATTATGGTTTTATGGCAAAAAAAAAACCTGGGTTTCTTGAAAAAAAAAGAAAACCTTTTAACATTGATGGCGTTTGACTCTTTTTTGGTGTTTCACACAGAAAGTTTTTTTAATATGACTAGTATGCATATCACTTTAAAAATCAATTGGGGACTCCATTGGCGAAATGTAACAATTTTTAAGGCACATAGAAGTTAAAAAAGATGGACTGAGGATACCCCTCCACACTTCCCAGCTCACAGGAGGTGGTCAAAGAAGAAGTCAAATAGTTTATTGTTTAAAGTGAAATTTTGAGATTAATGAGTTCCAGTTTGTGTTAAGAGATAACAAGTCAAAATTTTATTATTTCTTAATAAATTATGAGAAAAATACCATTAATAACAATGGACTGCTCTAAAAGAAATGGCCTGTTAAAAGAGTTCAGAGAATCAGTATATGCAACTTACAGGAAAGTAATGTATTATACACATCGATAAAATTAATTTATAATTAAAAACAACATTATTTATTTATATCACTATATGTTACAGCAGTAGATCTTATTTGTTATTTCCAAAAGTGATAATTTATAAACATTTAGTTCCATGATTAACAGCTATGTTGCAGTAATATTTTTTTATATCAAAGTGAAAAATTTAACATTTTGTGTGTATTTAGGTAATGATGTAACCAAAGTTCATGAAATGAGAGGATTTATTGGTATAAATCATAGTAGTGTGTTTGATATGAAGAAACAAAAAGAAAATGTACCACATGAAATGGTGGAATCACCCTGGGTTAGCTCTAAATCTGTAAGTAAAATTTATTGATTACAAAAGTAATGAACACAATATGTAATGAAGTAGATCAAAGTAATGTAGCTTTGGTTTGAATTGTTGTTCTGTAAATGGTGGAAGTCTTATGTTCGACCTTAAAATAATGTGTTTAATTGCCTACTAAGTTGGTTCCTTGATATTTAACATTTACTGGCTATTTAAGATAAAAAAAATCCTAAGTTTTTGTGTGCTTGATTAATAATTATCATCCCACCAAAATTAAAAGTTACTAAAGAACAAAAATTTTGAGAGCTAATGGTATACGAGGTTTAATCAAAAAGTAATGAGAATTTTGTAATTTCCCATGCGTCATGATTCCAATCGTAAAAAAAAAATTTTATCATGTTGGTACATGTGTCTCTAAAGTACATTGAAATTTGCACCTGTTTTGATTGAAATTTTAGTTTTGAAAAAAGATGAATCAAAGAATATTACATTTTGTCAAAAAAAATGAAATAAAGTGCAGCAAAGTTTTTCAAATGTTGACAGTGGCTTTTGGTGAATCTGCCATGAGTAAAGCAAGATTAGTGATATGGAGATTTCAAAGAGGGCCATGAAGGCATTGAAGATGATGATTGCACTGAGCGCCCTAACACTTCAATAAACGACGACAACATCAAAGAAGTTAAGAAAATGATTCTGGACGATCACAGAATTACTATTAGCGAGATTGCCGATGAAGTTAATATATCATTTGGATCATGCCAAGCTATTTCTTCCAAAGTTTTTGGCATTAAACGTATGGCAGCAAAGTTCGTTCCAAAATTTTTGAATTTAAACCAAAAATCTTCACATGAATATAGCTAGAATTTCTGAACGAAGTAACCAACAATCCAGAGCTTGTTAAATGCATCATAACATGTGACAAAACATGGGTATGATGCGGAAACCAAGGCGCAATGCAATCTTCACAATGAAAGCGGCATGAAGAGCCAAGACCGAAAAAAATTCGACAAGTTCGATCAAAAGTGAAGGTTCATCTCACTTTTTCAATTTAAATGGCGTAGTGCTTCACGAGTTCCTGCCTGAAAGTCGTACAGCCAATAAATTATATTACTTAGAAGTAATGTGCCAATTATTGAATCGATCCAACGAAAACAACCGGAATTGTGGCAAAACAATTCGTGGGCATTGCATCACGTTAACACTCCCGCTTGCACCTCACTGATTGTTCTTAATTTTTTAGCAAAAAACAACATTGTTGTGTTACCTCAGCCGCCCTTTTCGCCAAACATGGCTCCCTGCAACTTCTTTTTGTTCCGAAAGTTGAAAAAAACCTTGAAAGGACGACATTTTGACACCATTGATGAGATAAAAGAAGAATCCCTGAAGGAGCTTTGTGTTATATCAAGAAGTGAGTTTGAAAATTGCTTCAAAGATTGGAAAAAGCGCTGGCACAAGTGTATTATACCTGAGGGGAATTACTTTGAAGGGGACAAAATTGCTATTGATGAATAAATAAAAAAAAATTTTAGATAAACTGAAATTCTCATTATTTTTTGATCAAACCTCGTAAATCTCTAGTAGAAGATATTTTAATAATTTTGTTAACACGTTTGCTCTAAAAGTATTTTACCTGCTTGTGAGGATGATTAAAATTTGTATTTGTTTAGCAGATATATATATTTGATCCGTGGATTAGTATACTTGCTAATTTTTTTTAATTAAAAGATTTTTATTTTGACCTATTGAAATTTTTATATCGAATGTGTACTATATATTTAAATATGTATAAAACAAAATAAAGGAAATTTAAAGTAATGAAACATTATTGAGAGATACTCAGGGGAAACATTGTTTCTTAAACACTTTAAAAACCAATCATTTAGTAATTTTGAAAAAAATACCCAGTATTTTTTAGCAAAAGATAATTTATTTTATTTGTTACATCTGAAAATGGCCTTTGCATAAAGTTAAAAATAACTACATTGCTAAGATAGTGTCAAATAAAATTTTTGTGATTTCTTTAGAATTTCAATAATAAGTATGCTTATTACTTAATGTTTTTCATCTTTCTTTTAATAGAATGGAGCTTTACGAAAATGCCGAACACCGTCTCCATATTTGGTTAAACCTAAGACTTTATCAAATGCTTTTCAAGGAAGGAATTCTTTTCCTGAGATTAATGATAATGAGGTACAATTAATATTACAAACTTTTTTTTTCTTCATAAAGATCCCTGAGACTTGTTAATACCATTGATATTATAAGCATCAATATTGACACAATAAGCTTCAATATTATTCATATGATATAATCAACATTATTATGTCTAGTGTTTTTTTTCCGCACAGCTGGTGGGAAAATTGGTTCTTTCTTCAGCTCTTCCTACCTTGTCAATCTTTTAATTGTTCAAATGTCGAATTTGGAGGGGCTTGTAATTCTTCATTTATGATGAGTATTATTAGGTTCACAGAAAGCATTCAGCAATGTTAAATTCTGAGAACAGATTTAGTAACAAGAGCTGTTGAAGGAATCTATTTGACTTTCAGTAATGTGGAAAAAACTAGAGATGCCAATAATAATGTTGTAAACTTTTAAGGTATTTCAATCCAAGCCTTTCACT
The DNA here is from genome assembly GCA_930367205.1 of Acanthosoma haemorrhoidale. Classification (NCBI taxonomy): domain Eukaryota; kingdom Metazoa; phylum Arthropoda; class Insecta; order Hemiptera; family Acanthosomatidae; genus Acanthosoma; species Acanthosoma haemorrhoidale. Next base: position 111,161,716 of record OV884012.1, on the reverse strand, counting down.
TGCTCCTTTAACCCAACAATTGTAAGAGCTGTATGAAATGCTGCAAAAGTGGGTAACAGACCATAAAAAAACAATAATGTCTTTTCTTAATATATGCTGATGATGTGATGGTTCTGTAGAGTGATACAAACAAGGTAAAATTACTCATTTGTACCCTTATTAAGAAACAGTTAATAATAGGCCAGGAGGTGAATCAAGATTAAACAGAGACCCTCATTGGTAGTTAAAGGATAATAAATTAGAAGGAGCTTCTAGGGAAAGGACTTCAAAGAAGTCATCTATGTAGGAATAATCAACATTGCCACAAATAAGGCCCTATATCAGATTTATTCCTGATAACAATTAACAAATAGATCTTATTTGTATTGACACTACTGTTTGGATACCATATCTTATACCTGTTTATTTGGGGAGGTGGGAAGTGATCCTAGAAGTTTTTTATGCGCCCCATATATTCTATCAAGATAAACAATCACAATGTTCACTACATTTTTGTTTGCTTATTACTACTTAATAACAAACTATCTATAAGTGTTCCAGAGGAAGGTTATACCTGCATTTGTAAATAAAAAAAAAAGTTAAGTTAACAAACAGAATTAATTGTAGTTAATCTAGCATAAAAAATCTTACTAATGGTCAAGCCTTCTTGATAGTTTACAAACCATAACTCTTAGAGTTTGTTATTCTATACAGAATACCCATTTAGAAACTCTTAAGCCACATTATAATCAGCCTATTTAAACTGTGTAATTATTATCTATTTTTAGAAATATTTCAATCCTATTCAGACTGCAAATACAACCCCAATAGAACTGCATGTTTCAAATCTGGATCAAAATATTGATCCAATGGAAATGAAAAAAATTCTACTATCTATCTTTGGAGAACATGTTATGGTAAATAAAGCTTCTTTGTAAAGATTGTTAATAGTATCCCAGTAAATATTTTGTTGATAATTAAAATGCTATTTTCAGGTTCTTCATGTTTCTGTCTTTGTGCAATCAGATGGAAATTTTGCTGCTAGTATTAAAGTTCCTACAATCCAAGATGCACAGTATGCCATTTCTCAACTCCATAGAAGAAAAATAGGTTATAAAAGGATTGTGATATCCTATGCTCATTCTACTCAGCCACATAATCCTCAGTTTATTAGGTAATGAAGATATTTAGATACAGTGGATAGATAAAGTAGATAGATTTGTTTAATATTTTTATTTCATCCTAATAGTAACACTATTTACTGAATAATTTCATCTTATTAAATCACCAACAACATTACATTCATATATAATTTTTAATACATTAAGAACTACTATTCATATAGAAGCTATAAAAATGTGTCCACACTAACTTCTCCCTCAAATCTTAAACCTATAACTTTAATATTTAACTCCTGTTATTTTACTACATTTCCCATGGCTGAATACTTCAAATATTGTATAGCTCACTTATCCCTTTTGTTAGGCCTCTCTTTGAAAGCTGTATGACATAAGCTGTTAGAATTATGGCCCCATTTTGTTAGTCTGACAGTGATTATTTTTAGTGATGAGTGCTAGTTTGTATTTTTTATAATGTGTGGTATAGCCAATGGATTGTAATTAATTAGCAATTTTAAATTGATTCAAAATCAATGAAATAATTAAATCTGAGAATTTCAAAACTCTATCGATTGGCTTTCAAAAAGATCTAAAACCCAAAATATCTATTTGTCCTTTCAAACCCCCAATAACGAAAAACTGCTCACACTTACCTGGTGTTGGATAGCTTCTTTCTTGAGCGGTTCGGCTTCTTGGAGAAATATGAGGGATAGGAAAGGACAGAGAAAGTTTAGGATAAGCCCGAATCTACCAGATGGCCACGCCAAGAATCCAGGAACAGCAAACAATTCTTCCCCAGTGGTCGGTGATGAAAGGATCGTTTTACACACATGAAAAAAACTCTGATATCAAGAAATGAAATTATGAACACCAACTATCGGTAAATTTGAAAATCAAAACTGGAAATAGTTTTCCTTGGCTCTGTCAAACACCCCATTCAATCGGAGTCCAGATCTAGCCTTTGCAAATTAATAAAACACAATGGCGAATTACTCCCAAAACGGTTTCTGAAATCAATTGGCTCGCTTGAGCGCAGCACCTCCCAGAGCTATTTCCCGTACATATAAATTAAACAATCTCGCGGTAATCTTCCCGCGTAAACAATGTGTGTGCCTTTCCCCCACCACCACACCAACCCTATGTTACATATATCAATAATATTGTAATATTTTCTTAATTACTCTATTAATAATATTTATTTTAATTATTTATAAAAAAAAAACTTTATATTCAAACTTTTACTTTAATCCAGGGTTCTGTTAATTATATAGGAAACTGTTGGCAAAAGGAATATTGATTTAATTATTACTAACATTTACAAACAAATTTTACATACAAATATTATCACGTACTTTTAATTTCTTCTTTTGCTGTCCAGCGCTTCTTCGCGTTTGTATCCTCGTTGTTCATGTCAATCTTTGCTCGATCTGACTTGTCTTCTTGTTGGTTGATATTAAAGTTGTCCTGATGTTGACAAATGAAAAAGGGACCACATGGTCTTAGCTTGGGTACGCCACCTTCTCACTCTCTGCCCAACGACTCTTTTCTACCCGTCAGGAGGTTCATCCCCCACTTCTCACTACTTACTCTATACGACCAGTCAGGAGGTTCATTTCCTGTCCGATGCCTTCTTGACTTATAATTTCGTATTTTTCCGATATTTTTTACATAAGCACCATTTAAAAAATATCATAACATTCGGGTCCGCTCCGATTTAAAAATTTTTTGAGCTTGTCGATAAAAATTTTTCATTCCACTTTACTTTTGATTTCACTTATTCACTTTTTTAGCACTTTGACAGTTTGCATTTTCTTATTACTAAATGACAAAATCAGATTATGTGTCACCAAAATTTTACATATTTCATTTCAACCATTTACATCACAAATGTAATTGTACCTTACAGACATATTAGCTTTTTAACTATAGTGCCATAAATTTATAATTTCCCAGTTTTTACATTGCTGGTTTGGCAATATCTTTATAATAAAGTATTAATTACTTTTAAATTTCAAACTTTGATATACCTTTTAACATTTACCAACTTGATTGTAAAAATTAAACATACTAACTTTTAGTACATTAAAATAAAATTAAATTTTTTAAGTTTTTACATGTGTCCATTTGACACTATTTCCATATAAGGTTTTGATGAAATTTAAAATTTCAAATTTTTTCTATAGATGTTAACATATTTGATTGTCCAGATAGACACCATACCATTTTAATACAATACAATAACTTCAATTCAAGTTTTTAGATAGATTTTAACATATTGACAAATTTGATTGAACAAATAAACACATCAACATTTGAACATTAGAATAAAATTCAATTTTTAAGTTTTTACATGTGTCCGATTGACACTATTTTCATATAAGGTTTCAATGAATTTAAAATTTTCAATTTTTTCCATAGATGTTAACATATTTGATTGTCCAGATAAACACCATACCATTTTAATACAATACAATAACTTCAATTCAAGTTTTTAGATAGATTTTAACATATTGACAAACTCGATTGTACAAATAAACACATCAACATTTGAACATTAGAATAAAATTCAATTTTTAAGTTTTTACATGTGTCCGATTGACACTATTTTAATAATAAATTATTTCAATTGATTTTACTTTCAAGCTTTTCAATGTCTTTTACCATAATTTCAACTTTGATTTTACACTATAATAAACTTTAATTTTCAAACTTTACATATGCCTATTTGCCAGTTTTAATAATAGATTTTTCTATTAATTTTAAATTTTTTATTTTATTTCTAATTACTTTTTTATATTTATCCGATTACCATTATTTCGTAATAATAAGGTATAGCTATAAATTTTTTTCTTTTCTTTTTATAATTATATTCGATTGTATTAAAAACATCTCTGGAGCTATTTTTGCATTCTTTCCATTTGTTTATTTTTATGTTGTTCTTATTGAACTCGCCAAAGAAAATTTCACTAGCATGATATAAAATGCTAAATTGGAATCTTTTCCAATTCAAACTCTTACCCATTATACTTTTTACTTTACTTATAATTTTTACTGAATCAGAATTTTTAAATTGCTGAATCTCTAAATTATCATTATGGTTAATTATTTGTCTTACATCCGGATTAATTACCGGTTCATTATTTATGCACGTTTTTTGTTTCTCAAATTTAATTTCCCTTTTTAAAAGATGTATTTTTTCATCCAGTTGTACATTGGATTGTTTGAAAGAATTTTTTAAATTTGGTTCAGTAATCTCTTGATTATTGTCATTATTTTCATTTTTATGTGTATCTAAATTATTTTTAATTAGTTCCCGTTCATTATCTACGAGTTTACTTTCGGTTTCTAATTTATCTTCTTTGAAATCATTTGTCTGATTTCCCAGTTCCGGTTTTAAATCCGTTTCTTTATCAACATTAAATTCTTTGAAAGGGTTTCGTAATCTTTGCTCAATGCTCTCGAATCTATTGTCAATTTTATCGAGTTTTTTGTTCAAATCACGTTTATTTTCTTCTAATTTACGATTATTTTCGTCAAATTTTTTGTTCAAATCACGTTTATTTTCTTCTAATTTACGATTATTTTCGTCAAATTTTTTGTTCAAATCACGTTTATTTTCGGCCATATCACTTTTAATTTCTTCTAATTTACGATTATTTTCTTCTAATTTTTCCATCATCAACCTAAATAACTTTTGCATCTCACTTTCCTCCCGACTTGATTCATTTAAACTAAAATTTTGATCATTGTTTGATACGCTCGTACTAGCACGTGGTTGCCTATTGTAAAACTCATTCTCTTTATTATCTACGTATCTATCTATTATAGTTTGCTCATTTGGATTAATATTTACACTATGCTTATCTTTTTCCATGACTGAATTCTATTAATATGAATCTTAATCACCAATAAAATTTTTAACCTAACCTTTATCAAATTTAACACAATTTTCGTGACACTCTTTATAATCCTTTAGCCAGATTTCCTATATTAACATTTGCCTGTTCTCGGGCGCCAAATATTGTAATATTTTCTTAATTACTCTATTAATAATATTTATTTTAATTATTTATAAAAAAAAAACTTTATATTCAAACTTTTACTTTAATCCAGGGTTCTGTTAATTATATAGGAAACTGTTGGCAAAAGGAATATTGATTTAATTATTACTAACATTTACAAACAAATTTTACATACAAATATTATCACGTACTTTTAATTTCTTCTTTTGCTGTCCAGCGCTTCTTCGCGTTTGTATCCTCGTTGTTCATGTCAATCTTTGCTCGATCTGACTTGTCTTCTTGTTGGTTGATATTAAAGTTGTCCTGATGTTGACAAATGAAAAAGGGACCACATGGTCTTAGCTTGGGTACGCCACCTTCTCACTCTCTGCCCAACGACTCTTTTCTACCCGTCAGGAGGTTCATCCCCCACTTCTCACTACTTACTCTATACGACCAGTCAGGAGGTTCATTTCCTGTCCGATGCCTTCTTGACTTATAATTTCGTATTTTTCCGATATTTTTTACATAAGCACCATTTAAAAAATATCATAACAATATATATGCAAACCAGTATCAGGTATATAACCTAGCAACCTGCAGTCTTAAGTTTTTTTTTTCCAGAGTTTAATAGTCTTTTGATGACGTATTTAAACTGGACAGGCTATTGCAGATTATGGTGACGGATTTTGTTTCACTCTCTTCTGTGTAAGGGGATGCAATAATGAGAGAGTATGGTTATGGTTACTTACTGTAAGTAGACTGTCATAGTATCCTTGAATAGGTTTATGAGGTTACTCAATTGGAGACCCATGCACCTGGTGCCACGTCACACATACACCCCTGGGTTAATGAGAACGGCAATGAGTGGATATAGCTGGATATCTTATTTGTAATTATAATGTCTTTTTTTTTATCAGTCAATTTTCCAATTGTTACAATATTAGCTCCATTTTTTAAGTCTACAGTACTTGCTATATTTTTTTAAATGAGCAAGATAGAGCTTATAAATATTTTGTGGCTATTAAAATATTGTTTTGAGGGTTTATTTAATGTGCTGTGATTACAGATATATTAATTAGTTGCAATTCTACAAAAGAAGAATGTGATTATTATTGAGAACATATTTTTTTTTATTTATAGGTGGCAGATTGTGTCTCTATTGCAAGATGTACCTGGGTATAAGTTACCACTGTTTAAATTCTTAAAAATGTTTGAATCGCGTTATGTCACGACAATATCAGTGTCAGACCTATATCGTTTAAAAGATGTTTGCATTATCACAGATGAGTGTGTTGGCAGAATGGTATCACTGAATCCTGATCATCGAAATACACCTTCCCCAAGCTTCAGTTCTCCTCAGGTAAACTTCTATCAATTATAAAGATGTAAATTTATAAATTTAATTTATATCATTTAGAATACTTAATCCTCCTCCCCTCAGAAAACTTAGTATTAATTTTAATTGAATACAGAAGAAATACTGAGTTAAAAAAAATAACTTATTAAACCAGTAAAACCTAATAATAAGAAGGTAAAAAAAAGTAATATTATAGTAAGCAAAAAAAGTAGCAATATGCATGTTCAAGGTTCTACTTGCTAGACTGATATTTTGTTTCAATGGTGCTTCACAGAGAAACATACTATCAATCGTGGTGCACAGGTTGTTAAAATCATTATTGGAAATTCGTATTGGGTTGCCAGAGATTGCTAATTTAGTAGAAATACTAATAAAAGAAACAATGAAAAACATAAAAGTTACAGTTACAATGAAAATAACAACCTAGTGCTCATAGATGTGATGATAGATGATTTCCAGAGAATTGCGAATTATCGTGTTGGCGAGAACCATATGTCCTCACTAACATCTAATGGAAAACTGCCTTTCACCAAAAGATTTATGGAACTTTTTGTTTAGGAAAAAGACACACTTTTCGTACATTTCCCTTCTTACACATAAAACATTTTCTGCTTGGTCTGCTGGTGCCAACTCACCACTTCCAGCAAAGGCCATTACATTAGAGTACTGATTCCATCTGTTAGTGTAAACTTCATTAAAGCAGGGCCTGTTTCTTTCAGGAACCTCACAGTTTCTCTTTTGACTTAGTAATAATAGAGTGTGATGTAAAGAGAATTATTGAGGCATTTTCTCAGTACACGAATTTAAGTTTCAGACTCTCTCTCTATGACATAGTTCTTGATAGGATAGGGACATTCATTACCTGAGACATGGGTGGGAAGGGAAAACAAATTATTTATATTTGTTTCCTAAAAGAATAAGATAATTACTTTTTAATGAAGCCGTTTTGCTATAGGATGTAGAACCCTATTGCAGTCTACACTATAAAGTGACAAGCTGCTTTGGAAAAGGCTGGGCTGAACAAGAAGTCCCACCTCTACCTAATGTTCTAGTATCTCTTCAGGAATTTTCAAAAAATGCTTATCGATTAATAGCGACTCACAATAATGCTTTGCCATTGTCGAGGTATGTTAATTTTTTTTTGTAGTGTAGACACATATAAACTTTTACATTCCTTTAGTGTTGCCTTTGAATGGATAATATTTATTCTGTTTTAATTTGTTATTATTAACCTTTATCATTATAATAAAACAAAACATTCCAGTGCAAAATTAAAAAGTAATTTGGAAAAATGACAATAAACTCTTTTCCAGTTGTTGATTAACTGTGTTGTGTAATACTTCCTAGCTTCTCCTTTGAATTTATATTCATGCTTTTGTTAGGGCATCCCTTAGTTTACTAAGGGAAAAAGGTTGTGGGATTCAATTTAAAAGCATATTTTAAGTGCATCTCATTTTTGCTCTATGAGGTTTAAGTATGGCAAGAAAGCACACAATGGAAGTCAATCCAAGCCTTAAATTGAAGGATGTAGAGAGTAAAGAAACAATATCCAGAGATACATGACTCGATATAAGTAAAAATTTATTGAATGAATGTGAAAAAAATATGTGGTATTTTTGACCAAAAATACTTCATATTATTTGTTAAACCTGAGTTGCCTGTGACTGCAGTGAAGGCTTTCGAAACTGAAAGCTTAATTCACCACTTGTCAGTACAATATTTGCTGTTTGCTATAAGGTGTAAATAAATAACAATTTTATGTATGATAGTCATTTAATTAATATTAATGTTAATCTTGTTATTAATTACAAAATGGGTTAGAATGAACAAGAAAGAAAGATATTCAAAGAATCAGTAAAGATACAACAAGCAAATATCTTACATCATTAATCTTACAGCTAACAAATGAAGGTCATGAGGTAAAAATGTTTATGAATTGTCTTTGTTCAAAATATTAAGTCCAGAGTTTAATAGTCATTTGATGATAAGGCATGTTGAACTGGGCAGGCTATTGCACCTGATTGCGACTGTCTTACACTTTTCTGTGTAAGGGGATGCAAGAGTAAGGTGAGTAATGAGAGAGTTATTAACAGCAAGAAAAGTGGTGAAGAGGGGACATAAGAGAGTCCCCGACAAGCGATGGCTTATGACTTAAGGACCTTTCGAAGGCTTACCGGCTTGGCCAGAGTTTTAATTCATAGATCATTGATTTTTACGCTACTTACAACAACAAAGAGTCAATCTGTTTGTCAATAACAACAATGGTCAACTGAGGATAACAAGGATATAATAGGCAATAGACAAAGAATAAAACTTAATCTTGAAACATAAAATAAACGATTAATCCCCATAAGAAATGAAAGATATCTAGTTTTCAAACAAAATAGAAAATAAATAAATGAAACCATTTACAACTCAAAAAAAAATAGTATTACAAAACATTATATCTGACCACAACACTTTTCTTTACTGCAGTCATTTGCTATAGGCTTATTGTACATATATTGATGCTTAAAACACATTCTCCACTCAAATAAAAAGTTTCATGATTTAACTGTGGCTAAATTTTTAGCAACTGTGGATGAAATCATTCCATAATAATCCAGTATGTGATAAAGTTTCTTGTAGATTTTTACTAATTTTGTTAAATTATACATGCAGCCATTCTGTTTTATTTAAATGGAGGGATGCCGTAAATTTTATGCATTGACATTTCATTTATTTTGTTTAGCTTTATTGTTTGTTATGAGACTGAATGTGGTACATTACTCCGATCAGAAAATGGCGTGCCTTTGGAACATTTAGTAACCTGTATTAATAAAGTTGAATTATCATCTGCTAACGGGGTCAAATTTTTGAAACCTGCTCCAAACCGTAATTTCCTTGATGATAAAACAGAAGGTATACTATTGGTCTATTACTTCAGCTTGCTCTTAATAAATTGTCCACAAATGGTGACTGAATTTCTTTTCTTATATTTTTTTTTTTTTCCTAGACGTCAGTAAATGTGTGAGCCCATCATTAGTGAATCAACTTACATTTTTTGGACGGGAATTAGTAGATCTTCTGAGGACACAGCCTCACTGCCAATTGCTTTTCAATCGTCTAATACCAGCCTATCATCATCATTTCGGGCGCCAGTGTCGGGTAGCTGATTATGGCTTCACAAAACTTATCGATCTCTTGGATGCTCTCCCAAATATTGTTCAGGTTAGTGGTGTTTCTGTTTCTCATTTCAAATCGCCACGATCACATTTTGCATTTTTAATTTAACTTAAAAAAAGAAATTAGCATACATTTCATAACAATATTATTGACTTGGAGAGGATAGATATATTATTGAAGATGAGTAGAAATATTATTGAAGATGAGTAGAAAGTAGAGTATAGAATTGAATTTTGTAGAATGAACAAATAACATATGTAATCTGAATTATTGGGTCTAAAATAGGACACCTTTCACTCGACTAAAAACTTAAGTTTCATTACTTTCTACACCTGAAAGCATCAGTGAAGGTTACCATTTGTCAAATGTAGCTTATATCCAGTTCTCAATGGTATTGGAGTGGATCCCAAGCAGCACAGCTAGCTTTAAACTTTAGTTGAAATAACCAATAGTGAAAAGGGATTACAACAGAACAGGAACTGAAGATTTGTTCTTTAAGGGCAGCAAAGCTGGTATGCAACCCCCACATGGACCAATGTCTAAACCAATTAGCCTGCAAAGGTTCCAAGAAGAAATGCTGGAATGAGTTTACTAGGAATCCTTTCAGTTCTTAGAGCAGGTGGGGAGGGGATCTGCCTTTAAATTTAGAAGAAAAAGCTATATTGATGGACCTTATTATTATTATATTATACTATATTTATGGTTGCTTTGTCTCCCAAATGGAGATAGAAACTGATCCAACCAACTGCTGCTGACCAGAAATAACATTGACCCATTAAGTGGTCAAGAAACCAAGTAGGCTCATCAAGGTCTTATACTAGGCAGAAATGCTCTTTGAAGGACGTTCAGGCTTAGACTAAAAGACTGTATGAGAAGAAAGAGGTAAGTTTGATCAAAAAGGTGAGCCCAATCACCTTTATTAGTCAGTTTAGTCCAGTCTCGTATAATGTGTATCATTATACTTGTTTATTCATTATATAATTTTTATAAAATAACAAAACCTGTATATAATGTAGCGATGCTACAGGAAATACAAAAATAATTTGTAAATAGATTTGCCTGTGGATCTATAATTGTATATAATTATCTGTAAATTTAAAGGGGCTATGAAAGAAAAAAAAAATGAACAAATATAAATGATAGAAGTTGTTAACAGATATAATTGCATATTCTTCTTTTTTTTTCTCCTGCTCTTACCATTTTTTTTTTTTAGTGAACATATAGTTAGTCGTAAACCTTCTGTTGACATGCTATGGTACCAAACTAAAAAATGAATCTTGCCATTTTTTTTGTGGTACAGACCCCACTATTATTTATAATTGGCAGTATTGGGGTAGTCCCGATTATTCCATTATATTTTTTTTGCATTATTTGTATATTATATAAATAATACTGAAAAATTTAACCATTTTACTGACCTATGTGTAATCCATAAGGATGGAAATTTGGGGAAAAGGCAAAATAGCACGTCTTACATTTACAATATAATTGTAAATAGAAATAATCCTTGGTTTCGGCAAAATGTCACTGTCACCTCAGCATCAAATAGAGAGCTAGAGGTTCTAGAGCTGTTCTGACTGAGTTTTTCCTCAAGCGAGCATTTACTTGATAGTTTAGATTCACCTTGATTTGCTAATTTGTTTATTTTTCAGTTTAATTAACATCTCTTTTCAGCTAGGCCTGCTTTGCATCTTCATGCCATTTTATTTATTATACTTATTGAAAAAAAATTTGTTTAAAATTATTGCAATTGTTATTTATTAAATTTGAACTACTCTACCCAAACCTTTAAGGTATTTGAATCAATTATAAATTATCTTCAGTTCAAAAGTTAGGAAAAAAGCATTTTCATTTCAACTTCAGTGGAAATTCCACAAGTGGACCTCTGATAACCAAACAATTTAATTTTCTCCGGTTTCATCCCAGACATGTTACCCACTATTCCTGTTAAACTGATTCTCTCATAACCAGACACAGGCATTTCCCTTAACCCAAAAAATATCTATTAAGTTGAGATAAGCACAAGAAATAATCCTGTTTCTACAAAGAAGCTACATGGGACTATTTACAATTTACAAACAATACTCTGAATCAGTTTACAAAGAAATTTCGATTCACTTTTCTGGTTTCTTAAAATGCTTACCTTAAAAATTTTACTTACCATTCTGTTGCTGTTGAGTGGTAATTGCAAAAAACCTGTTTTAACAGATAAAGAAAAAGTATAAATAGAAGAAAAACTTAGCATCGAGGAACAATTGTGGCAATATACTCCAATATTGTCAGACACTGGACTCTGCTTGAATTTGTTTAAATTCTTATTAGGTGATAGTGGAAGAATGACTCTGTATTTTTTTGTCATAAATTTGTCATTTCATTTGTTAAAATACCCTAGTCATTGGAAATTTTGTCAAAGTGGAGATAAGGATTAAATAAGATTTGTAATGTGTTCACTGTGGAGTCAGAATTAAAAGCTATTTTGGCTACAATGACTTCTATGTCTCCAACCAATTGTCAACTTCGACTCAAATTTGAACGATCTCAAAACAACGAACGATTTTTGTCAAGAATGCAAAAAGATGTTTAATCTATCAGTCAATACACAGCTGAATTACATCAACTGGAATCCACTTGTAAATTTGAATGTGAATGCCAGAAAAATTTCTCTAATATTTTCTTGAATAGTGATAATAATATTCATGAAAAACTATTGCAATTATCAGACATAACATTTGACAAAGTAGTTAAATCGTTCCTAAGGTACGAGACTGTCAAAATCGATTGCCAACAAATATATCAAGTAAATTACCGATTTCTTGAAATATGACAGTCAATCGTATTTCCTACCATTAATCGCACTTGCAAGGAACACTAAAAGTAAATAATTCAGTGTGGGGTTCACCTTTGGTCCCCATTCCAAATCCCAACAATAAGGTGGGTCTAGCCGTTGATTACAAAGTTGCTGCCAACAAACAGCTATGTGGTGTTTACTACCCTATACCACAGATTGATGAAGGGATAATCAATCTGCGAAAAGCTAGTGTATTCTGTACACTTGACTTGTACAAAGCCTATCCACATGTACAAGTTGACAAGGAAAGTCAAATAATCAAAACTATGTCGACACACCAAGTAGTTTTCTCCATGAAATGTCTTAAGTTTTGGGATCATCAGACTGAGAATTTCATCAGATTTTAGTTCAAATATTATCTGGTCTAAAGGCAATGATAGCATATTTTAATGATGGTATTGTCTATGGATCAAGCAAAAGAAGAATGATCCTAAAATCTTCTTGACTGTCTAAATCGCCTTTGCCAGTACATTCTTCACCTCAACCAAGAAAATTGTAAGTTTTTTAATACATCTATTTCTTACCTTGTCATTGAACACCATAAAGTGAAGAAATTTCCTCAAAAAGTCAATAGGATAGTGAATTCTCCACACCCATGTGATGATGGCGTTTGAAGATTTTTAGGCATAATTATGTGCTAAGTTCATTCCAAACATCTCTTCCCTTACTTTTCTATTGCTCAGAAAAAAACAGAAGTTCCAATGATCAAAATCGTGTGAAAATGCTTTTCACAAGTTGAAAGTAGAGATCCCAAGTGGCCGAATTCTCATGCCATTTAAACCTGACTTACCTGTACAGATTGCCTGTGATGCCAACCCTGTAGGGATTGGTGCTATCTTAACTCATGTTGTCGTACTTCTGGGGATTATGGTGTCGGATAGCACCTCTATATTCACCAGTTCAGAATTTATAGCATTCTGTGAGTCAAACGGATTCCGTCAAAAACTGATCACCCCAGGTCACCCCCAAACTAATGGCCAACCAGAAAGGAACGTTCAGTTTCTTAAAAGAAAACTTGATGCTATCCAGATGGAAAAAAGTTCATCACTGTCCAAAATTCAAAATATCTTGTTTCACTATCGAGCTACCCCACTGCAATGTGAAAAAAAAAAGTTGAGCTGTATTCAGGACATTAGATCTACACTAAATTAGATCTTATCAAGCCATACAAGAGTCTAAGACTTTCGACAACAACAGTTCCAGAGATAAGAGGTCCTGCTTGTTCAGTGTGCGAGACCGAGTCCTGGTGAAAATGTACACTAGTGGAAAAGAAACATGGAGACCTGGTGTCATAGCAAAATATAGAAGATTACACTACAAGATGAGGCTGTATGATAATTATGCTCTTAACCGTCACATTGACCAGTTACGTTGTTTGGATATATTGCGTCATGTTTCTTTTTCAAACCAGCCAGCTCCAGCTTAATACCACCTGAGAAACAGCCATTCAGTTAAGAACACAATAATTTTGAGAGCACCCCCCTGGGTGCCAGGGGGGGGGGCCCTGGCCAAACCTAGTAAACATCCCTGTGGTCTAGGAGCTTCCTGCAGAAGATGTTTAGGCTACACCAGAATCTAATCCACGTATTGATGCAGCCCTTGCGAGGAAGTTGTCTGACCAGAACGTTTGTGTTGACCACCGGCACATTTGAAGTATTTATTTAATCTATGTACCCTGAAGAACATAGATTGAAGACTACTTCTGTTTCTAGAATAGATATTTTAAAATATCAAAATGCTTAATGTTAATTAGTTAAAGTCCAATGGGTGAACTCTTAGGTACCTATTGTAAATTCCTTTGAATATTTTTTTTATAGCATGGGAGACTGTAGTATTTGTATTATGTTTGAATTGTAGCGTACAATAGTTGCCACGAGCCACAGGTATTATCATTGGGTAGGTTATTCGGATACCTGCCTAATGTGTTATATCACGTTTTATAGAGACTGTCATAAAATGTGAAAATTAGTTAAGTTGTAAATGAATAGAGTTGGTCCATCAGTATAATATGAATAAACTATTATTGTTCTGTATCAAAATGTGATTTCCTCATGTCAAAGTTAAAACATCCAGGATCATAGTTGTAGATGACAGATGTAAGGAAGATAGATCTATTATTTTCACAGCTGATTTGGTTGCCTATAACACAAAGCTACATTTCTCAATTTATTCATTGTATGTATTTAGTTGTAGCAAATAGTATATATTGTGCAAATAATGTATCTTAAAAAATATAACTGAATGTTAAAAAAACATAATTACTCAAATCAAAAATATACCTTAAGCTATCTTAAAAAATATAACTGAATGTTAAAAAAACATAATTACTCAAATCAAAAATATACCTTAAGCTTTCAGCTTAAATTAATCTAGGTCACTTTTATTTTTTAGGTAATAGGAGAAGGCAATAAACGTATCGTGACACTTTCTCACAGAGCACAAATTAAAAGATTTACATCAGATCTTCTCCGGGCTTTAAAATCTCAGCCTTCTAAGAAACTGACCTTTGAAGAATTACCAATGGTAATTTAAAATATTGATTAATGAATAAGCTTAATTAATTTTGGTATTTATGTGTTAAGATTATCCCTGTAACCTGATGTATAGCATGCTTCTAACTCTGGAGTCCCGGGTTTGATTCTTAGATCCCTCAAGGGTTTTTTCTTTGGGTGATGTGTCTGGTTCATTCATTTATTCCTGTGAAGATAAACGCGTAGCTACTTGATTAAAGAAATAGTGAATCCGTTTAAGAAAAACCTTAGTACTATTTACCAACAACCTTTTAATCTTCCCTGTCTTTTCATGAGGTTTTTCACCATGAATTTATTTATTTACTTATGTATTAGCCGAATCCACGTCCACATATAATGAGTATGATCATCTCATTAGGTTTTAAGGAAAAACTAAAGAAAATAGTTTCCTGTTTGTTCAGTGATTATTTGTTTCTCCCTGATCACATCTTCAAGACCCTTGTAATCGCGACAAGTGAGAGAAAAACTATCTAGAAGAAACATCTGGTGGTAGCTCCACATCAGTCCTCCCTACCATCCTACTCCCTCAATTTATATGACTAAGCAGATTTCAATCAGAATCAGAAGATAGGACTGTTGGCACTATATAGCTAACATCTTTTGTTTCTCTCTCTACTGCACTACTTTCCTCCATGAGTAGATTTCATTCAACCTCCAGCTGGAGGATGGAGAGAAGAACAGAATGCTGACCAGCAACATCATAACAGTATCAGTTATTAATGTATCTAACTCCAAGTAAGTCCACCAAATCCAACCCTGACCACCAATCAAAATTCAACTGTAACTTCATTCATCACTTCAGATTCAGCTTTTCTTCAGCCACCACTCTGTATATCTCTTTATTTGTATCATGTCTCAAGCCATTAAGTTGTCACCTTCCTAAAATGTTCCTGCCTTGACCAACCCCCCCTTTAATCATGTATTTTTCAGTATTCTATCTTATAATTATTATCTTTTATCTCTGTGTTTTTCTTCAGTTCTTCCAATTACAGTTTACTATGCCTTTAATAATATACAGTCCACTTAATCATTAATTTTATTTCTCATGTTTCACATAACTTACCAACACCTAAAAATCACTTTTTAGATCTTTGGGTAATATATAGCTCCCTCTAAATTACCGAGATTGAACACTGTATATTACATCGACATATCAACAGAAATGATCAAGTAGTAAAAATAACATTTTGATCCATAAAAAAATGATTATATCAAAAAATTCTTTCAAAATGACAGTTATTACTTTTCAGCTGTTATTAATAACATATTTTGTTCTCCATCACATGTTCAGATTATTCATCCTATCAATAATCCAGAGTCAGAGTTTGAAAATCCCCCCCCCTATTTTACTCCTATTCAAAGCAGTTTTGAAAATATAGGCAATATTTTGAAAGTAGTTTGAATCCCCCCAATTGGGCTGGAATGAAATTCCATTTCTCAAAAAGAAACTTCAAAAAATACAAATTATATGTTGCTGCATCTAGGTAACAAAGTGATCTTATATAAAGAAAATTTCCCTTCAACAAATGTTGTATACATAAAAACATAATATCATCTTAAAATATCTAAGTAGATATATATATATTAGTTTAGTAAGTTACAACTACCTCCCTCCCCCCCCCACTAAAAAGAGAAATGATACTAAAAAAAAATGGCAATTGATCACATGAAAACAAAATAATTAATCTAATTTTAATTATTATCCAAAGAAAAAACACTGGCTGACTCGAACCCAGGACCTCCCCCTCCCCAATATCCAATCAGGGGCTGAAAAAAAAGTACATTTTCTCTTTGGCTAATGATTACTAAAAACAGTGGGATCCATCCCACAAATAAATTTGACTATTTATTATTACTAACATTTAAAGATGTCTCTCACCATAACTAATAATCCTGCACTGAATCCCATATTACTGAATTGCTATTTTTTCTGTGCAAGGTTCAAGAGAACCGATGAGGATTAACATAGAAAAGAATAATATCTTATATTCAAATTTTGCTTTTAGGTATTTGAGAGAGTTCTTAGTAAACCTTTTGATCCAGTTGATTATGGCCTATGTTCATTGTTTGATCTCATAAATCAAGTTCCTGAGTCTACTGTTCTAGTTACGAAAGATCATGAACTGACTATTCTTTCAATTCCAAAGAGAGAACAAACTCAAGAGGAAGTAGAGCGGACCAAACAGTTTGCAAAAGAGGTAAATAATATGAGTTTTTATATATACTTGTTTGGATAAGCACAATTGTTTCTGTATGCAATTATTTGTTCTCAATGCACCATAGCAGATTATACCCAAAAAATGTATAGCAATCGGTATGTATGGTATATGTATGTATGGTTGTCAATCGTTAGTATTTTATTTTATTAATTCCATATTCAATTATTCTTTAATAAAAAGAATTTAGTTATCAATCCTCACATTTGAACCAAAGCGGGATGTAATGGAAAAGCCTAGGTACATCATCCTTCCTCCAAAGCAAAAAAATACTTTTATACACAAAAAAGCTAATAATCATCAAATATATATATAATATAATTTAAAAAAATGGGACAATGGCAAGCTGTCTCTTCGTCCTCAAGTGTCAAATAGTATCAACTTAGACATCAGATTGAATTTTTTTAATAATTGTTATGCCCAAATGACCTTTAAAAATAAAAGTCTTAAGTAGTACATACACTATGTACTGGGCATCTGCTCCCTGAAATCACCATAACTTAGTTAACTGAGCTATAATATATACCATAACTAACAGCTGGCATTGATTACTGAGGTAGCGTCTAAAGCTTCGCTGTGTGTTTTTTTTAAAGATTATATATGAACAATTATTGGGAAAGTGCCTGATTCTCATTGTAATCATTCATTTTTATCTCCTTTGAGAAGGTTCCACTACCACGGGTAGAAAAAACTCTAAAACCAGCAATCCTAACCTACAACAGAGAGACGACTGTGATGAAGAATTGAAAGTAACAGATAGAAGGTATTCAATGGTCTGTCATATATCAATACTAGGAACAATTCAGATACAGAAGATTCTTGCCTACATTTTACTACTAGTTACTACATTCTTGTCCGGATGACAGTAACATAACCCCTAACTTATATTAGTACCACCCATATTTATTTGCGATACTGACAATTACCAACAAATAATTCAAGATTTACGATTAATTTCCATTTGAAATTTGTCGACTGCCTGAAAACACAGTATCACAAACAAATACCGTTGATTTTAGAAAAGTAACAAAATTTTATAATGGTGTTAAATATTTCACTTATGCAAATCCTGATGAAAAATCCATGTCTTTTGTCTCTTTACTCCTCACAACGATGTACTGAAAAAATTACAGCCGAAGTTCCCAGTAATTAAAGTCACAAGACTAAATAACAGAGACAGACAACCAACACCACTTTATGCCATGCAATTAAAAAACAACAAAAACTAAAAAAAAAAAGAAAGAAGTTTAATAGGTTATATTACTCCATAGTTCAGGCCTAGGCTTAGCAATAATCCCACTATCAAGTACAGTGTCAAAACTATCAGCTTGTAGGGAATTCAAAAAAAAATTCCAAAAAAGACCCAATGTGTGTAAAATGTTCTGGGGCAATTATAAAAATTGCACTTCAAGTAGTGAGGTACAATTATGTGCCAATTTTGGTGGGCCACATAGCACCACTTACTTATAAAGGTTGCCCCAAATTCAAAATGTCCAGATAGATGACCTCGACAAAACAACTGCCTGACAACTCGTTGTTGTTCCTGAACCACTACTTAACACCAGATCGCCTAGAGAGGCCAGGCGAACTGAATTCCCAGACCCACAGCCCAGTAACCATAAAGAGACTACAGCTGACAATCAATTCAAAAGATCTTTTTCAATTTTTTGTTAGTATAATCAAACCATTCATGCCAACAATTAAATTATTTTTTACAAATATTTTCAACCTCTAATGATCAGCCTTAAAAATCTTTTTCTTGAACAACTAACAAAGCTTAATTGGAATGCAGATGGTTTAAAACCTAGACAAACTCTATGACTGAATTCATCGTTAGGCATGACCTAGATATAAGCTGTATCACAGAATCCCATCTTAACCCTTACAGGGTTTTCGCTGTTGCCACCAGTAAATTTTTTAATTTATTAATACAATATTATATCTTTACATTCAAAATGCACTTCATAATATAAGAAAA
Source organism: Acanthosoma haemorrhoidale (assembly GCA_930367205.1). Taxonomy (NCBI): domain Eukaryota; kingdom Metazoa; phylum Arthropoda; class Insecta; order Hemiptera; family Acanthosomatidae; genus Acanthosoma; species Acanthosoma haemorrhoidale. The sequence goes on along the minus strand of OV884012.1, from coordinate 111,142,520 downwards.
TTAAAAAAAAAAAAATTTCCATTGTGCCTTAGTAATTTTTTCTAATTTTCAAAAAGATGGTTTAGGCCAGGGAGAAGGAATGAAAATATTGATGTTTAAAAATTGTTTTTTTCTCAAATCTTTATAATGGTTGTCATTTTTGTCGTTAACAGTTACTCCACTAATCATATCTTTATTCATAAAAAACATTTATAAAAAGTGATAAAGGCAAGGGGACAAGAATTCGCCCTTTCTAGGGAAATGACCCATACATAAAACAATTATTATTTGAGAGTTGCTTCTAATAATTCATTTGGTCTAAAAAAATTATAATAACAATAATGCATGCAATTTATTTGGGATAGAGAATTTAAATGGTATATAAATAGATTGTTAATGGGCGCCGAGGTTCAGGGGGCACAACCTAAGTAACTAGGTAACATGTACCAGCTCCACTCACTTTGTAAGAAAAGCGTTAAAAGCCCCAACAGATCATAACTGCATATTTTTCTTCGGAGTATATTACAGCGGTATCGTAAGAAATAAAAAATATGTATTTTACTCATTCCTGAATGCTTATTTTAGTAGTATTGCAGGAAAAAATATATACATTGTTACTAATAGCTAAAAGTTTGTTTTAGGTTATTGAACTGTTGGGTCATGCACCACAATGTTCTATTCAGTTCCATCAATTCATCCCAGCATACCACCACCACTATGGCCATCAATGTCGTGTTGCAGATTTTGGATTTTCAAAATTAATTGAATTATTTGAAGCTATTCCTGATATTGTGAAGGTAAACATTATATTGCATAAAGTAATTTAATTAGTACTGTAATTGTATTTCTTTAGCTAAAATGATAGTAGCATGGTACTTTCATTTCTGTCAAAAACTTGGCCCCTTACTTCGATTATGGCACACTTTGTATTGAATATATATCTCTAATTCATTTTTAAAAAAATAAAATATATGCATTGAAAATATTTATATAACTTATTTGTAAGAAGTTTTATAGCTCTGACAGTACATGTTTATTTGGTTTAATTGAAATGTATCTAAAATACTAAGTATTAAATTTTTATTTTAGTTGGAAGATGACAGTGAAGGAGAGAGATTAGTTACACTGACCCAAAAGCAAAAACTGTTTGTTGTTGGTGAACAGATGTGTGACCTAGTTACTCCATCTTATCCTCCTGGTCTTCCTCTTGATAGCCTTGCGTCTACATTTTTGTGGCAATTTGGCTATGCACTGAAACCAGATACTTACGGAGTTGATACTTTAGAAACACTAATATCATCTGTTGATACTGTTAAGGTATTTTTTTAAAAGTATAGTGTTTATAAAATTCTATAAATTAATTTAGTTATAAACCAATTGTAAGTTAGTTATGCATTAATCATTGTCCTCACCACAGAAAGGCCCTAAGGTTAAAATGCCCAGAAGGTTGACAAAAAAAAAATGTATTAGATTATTATTATTATATGTTGGGTATATCAAACATGCTGTAACAGGTGATGCTCTTATAAAGAAGGTATGAAGTAAAAGTTCATAAAAATTGTTAGAAATTATTAGTTATTAGTATTGGTATTGATTCCACTAGTTTTAATAGGCAAAGAAATGAGATTTTGACAGGACCCGGAGCTAGTTGGGTGCTCTAACGCTGAACTAACCCTGCACAAATACTAATCTAGTTAACATCCAGTCTCTTTAGCTTTGCTCTCGCAACTTTGCAAGTGGTCACTCTAAAGATGGGAGGAGTCCGGTACAGATGGATAACATCTAATCCATTCGTTTAAATTTGGCCCTATCAATTACAAAGATTGTAAGGTAATTTTTTGTAATGTACTAAATGGCATTTGTGCAAAATTTTGTGTGAATAAAATCATAAATAAATAGGAATTAAAGGGTAGTAGGGGTAACATCTGGAAGTTGTGACTCATTGGGAAATCTGCTAATCTGGATCATCGTTGTACCTCTTTAGGTTAATTTAAACTAAAAATGTATTACACAAAGGCAAATAGTAATATAATAGTTTTTAGGAACAAAGAATGAGTTTTTAGGCCGTTATTGGCATGTTTTCTGATCTGGCTAAAATATGAATTTGCCCCTAAGGTTCATTATGAAAAATTATCTGTTGAGGTTGAAGGGATTTAAAAACATTAAAACATAACAGAGAAGATTTCGCTATATAGTATACAGATATACAAAATAAGTTAAAAATTATTAACAGTATGGTACAACGGAAAAAAAAAAATTACTTATGGCTGACAAAAAAAAGTAATCAATTGAAAGATAATAACGTTTTGCATATAAATTTGAAAATGTATGTATACACACATGCATGTATGCACGCATCTTGTATATATTTATTTAGGCTTATAAAAATGAATACTAAAAACAACTATTTCAGTAAGATATCATTGTTAAGGCTAGAATTAAATTAAATTAAGTTAATTTGATAGTAAAATAATTAGATTAAGTTTGCTTACAATCACATATACAAATTCTGTAACTTATTTTTATTTCTCAAAAAACCTTCATGCTGTGTCAATGCTTTTTATTTTAATTTACTTTGAATGATTTTTGTAAATGAAACAGCTTAAATATTTTTTTTAGAGAAGATAAAATTTATTTAAATGTAATCATATAATTCAAATATTTACTGCATTTCGTGAGATATAGCCATAGTCACTTTGATTGGAATTAAAGTTTGCTTGGCTTGTTTTTGTTTGGGGAACATCCCTTATACCTTTGGGCTTGAGTGGAGGTGGTGTTTGAACTGCCTGGTCCCTAGAAGAGATAGCGAGCCTTCTTCTCTTTTAGCACCAGTTCCCCTTGGAACTTTTAGACTTAGCAAGAAGCTAGCTGACGTTAGTCTACAAACCAATCATTGATGTACCTACTGTTGAGAACGCCACGCAGCGATTGCCTGTCAACCATAGCCCTCCTCAACATCTCCCTACAGTGCTGGGGTGTCAGGTAAAAAAAAAAGTCATAAATGCAAAATTTTCAGTAGACACATTTTATCGATTTTAATTTTTTTTAAATTAAGGTGTTATTTAAAAAAATTATAATCAATAAAATGTATCTACTGAAAATTTTGCATTTATGACTTATATTCTTATTACCAAACACTCCAGGAATCATACCATACTTATTCCATATGCAAGTCACATGCATACCATGTTTGGTATCAGTATCTCCAGGCATGCATGAGTTAATGAAAATTTAAGATTAATGCACTGATTGCCGTAACTAAAAAATATAAAATATGAATTGATCTTGGTTTGTTTTTTTTATAGTTGGAGCATAATGATTATGGAAAAGTTGTTATTCCAGTTGAGGAAGCTCTAGTGAAACAAATAATGGCACAAGTTCGAAAATTTCTTATTCATTCAGAAGAAGGTAGAATGCCTCTCCAGAAACTAGTCTCATGCTTTTCTAAATTTCATGCAGCACATCTAACCCCTTCAAGTCTTATGAATAATTTGCCTGATGCTGTAGTAGTAAGTGCATAAGTTAAATTATTTGAAATCTCTTACTTTTTGAGACCATTCGACCTGATCTGGAGACAACAGTGGGACATCTTATATTCGTTCTCCTCCATTGATTCTATAGTTGATTTCCTTACCTCCAATCTCCTCACCATCATAGACAACTATGTGCCTCTTAAGACTTTCCGAGCCCGCCATTCCTCAGCTCCTTGGTTGACTCAGGAAAATATAGATTTAATGTAGATGTAGCAAGGAGAAGGTTTATCCCCACCAGGAAAAAGGAAGATGAATCCCTCTTTAAAACCCAAAACCCTTGCAACCTTACTCAAAAATCCGCTTTACCCAGTCAAGATTCTTTGATGGGGTATTACCTGTTACAATAGACTCATTCCCAATGTGTCCTCCTCCACAAATTTTCTCTCATTGACCCTTTAACTGCGTGAAGCCACTTTAGTGGCTTGAGCCCGACGACCCTGCTGAGCAAGGCACTTTAGTGGCTTTGGTAGTTACCGTCCAACTGCATGATGCCAATATAATAGGTTGGCTAAAAAGTCTGTTCGGTTTTTAAGTGAAAATAAGACACAACTTTTAAACACAAAGCGATTTATTCAATCAATGATATAATTGCCGTTTTGTTCCAGTATCTTCTGCCATCTCATGGGCAGATTCATAATTCCATGCTCAAACAATTTCCTGTCTTTACTGGCAAAAATATTTTCCAAGTGGATTTTTACATCTTCTTCAGAGTTGAAGGTCTGTCCATTCAATGAATTTTGAAGAGACCGAAACAGGTGGAAATCTGAAGGTGCTAGGTCGGGCAAATATGGAGGGTGCGGCAAAACTTTCCTGCCAAGCTCCTGTAACTTCTACCGCGTCTGCAAAGAAGAGTGCGGTCTGGCATTGTCGTGATGGAAGACAATTCCCTTATGGTTGGCTAGTTCTGGACGCTTCTGGTGGATCGTTGCATTTAATTTGTCCAGCTGGTCACAGTATACATCCGAATTGATGGTGCTGTTCATGGGAAGAAGTTCGTAAAAGACAACACCCCTCCAATCCCACCAAATCGAGAGCATAACCTGCTTTGGGGGTTGTTTGTGGTAATTTTCCGCGCTTCCCCCATGAGCTCCACATTGTTATAGACGATCCACTTTTCGTCCCTGTCATCATTCTCTTCAAAAAAGGATTGTTTTCTTCACGTTTCCGCAACGAATCGGAGATGGAAATCCTTTGGGGGAGGTTAGCCTCACTAAGTTGATGGGGAACCCAAACATCGAGCCTGCTCATGTAGCCAAGTTGATGCAGATGGTTTTCAACACTCGATTTGGATATTTTGAGGATAACTGCAATCTTCCTAGTTGTATTACGGGGATTGGTGTCGACTAATTCCTTCACTTTGTCGCTGTTAATCTCAGTTGGCCGTCCAGAGCGAGGTGCATCTTGAACCGAAAAATTTCCTGATCGAAATCTTGAAAACCACTTCTGGCACACACGTTCTGTAACATCATCCTCTCTGTATACAGCGCATATCTTCCTGCAAGTTACCACTTCTTTCTTGCCTTTTTTAAAATAAAAAAGCATGAGGTGTCGATAATGTTCGTTTTGGTTTTCCATTTTCAGGATAGCCACTTGAAGTGTCTAGTATCTGATGAGAGCGCACTCGCAAGGGATGGACTGAAGTTAGCTGCATATTAGACTGCTTGAAGTTTCTTGACGACAAAAACCGATCAGACTTTTTGGCTAACCTGAGTAGTAGCTAGTAGCTTTGAAAAGATCATTCTTCTGAGTAAATGGTGACCTTTTAACTGTCCCTGGTCCTGCTAGATGGCTTCGGCTGTAGTCTACTTTTTCATCTCTGTCAGTTGGGAAGGGTGCGCACTATGAACCCCAATTTTTTCTTACATTTCTCGTTCCGACCACATTTCCTCAATTATGAAATCAAGTACTAATTTCCATGATTTTCCTAAAGCTCTCCCTATAATTCTTTCCTATTGCTTCACATCCATAATTTTTCCTTTATGAATTCCTCATTTCCTTCTTCCTGGACAATAACCAATGTTTTCCCATTAAATGAAGTTCCTAACCCCACTTCCCCCAAAGACTATATAAATTCTTTCTAAATCCCTCGAAAGACTAGTACAATCCCAAATTTCCTCATTTCTAGAAAAACATTGAAATCCCCTACACAGCTTCCAGCCAGGATTTTCCGCCCAATTTGGTCTCGCCAAAATCACACAAGACCTCCAATCCTTCATTTACCAACAACACATATTTATCCTCTAATACTTTACCTAGGGTTGTGAGGAAACTAGTTTCAATATCCTTTTCTTACAGTACCTTCAGCTGGTTTAAAACATTTATCTCTGATCACTCCCAGGTAGTACTCATCCCTGATCAACCTTTCACGTGGGTTCACCTATTTCGCTGTGTCTATATCAACGATTGCCATACATACATCTATCCATCACTGATCATTCCTACTCCATCCACCTATATGCCAACACCCACCTATCCTTTCCTCCTAGTCAGCACCAATCTGCCTCCCTATTGATTCAGGAAGATTTATTTTTCATTCATCCCATCAACCTTCCATGCTCTTTCTCCCCTTGGGATAATTTCTGTTTTTTTTGTTTTTTCATACTTGTACATAGTATTATTACTATGTAACACACATTACGGGTTTGTTTACCTTAGGCTATGTGGTATTAGGCCGTACCACTAGCCATAACTTATGTTATATACTATATAATACATTATATATTATATAACATATAATACGATACTAATCATATTGAAAACATAGAATTTGTCTATTAATCAGTTGTGTAATTAATTTTGGATATTTTTTTACAAAATCAAACACAGCCCATTATTATTTATAGTATAAGAATAAGGGGAATTGTTTCTCCTCCTAATGTTTTATTATACAAGAGATATGGCCAGCCACCAAACCAAAGTTAAAAGGCGACGTAAGAAAAAATCGTATCAAAGAACAAAACCAAAAACAAATGAGAAAATGTATGCAAAATTAATAGCAATAAAAAACTTAAATTGTTCTCTTATTCATAAAACAGGCAACTGAGTCAGACACGGAGGGGGGGGGGTGAGAGGAGCCTCTTAGTATATATATATATATATATATATTTGATTACATCACAGGTCATATTTTTTAACCCATTACTCCTGTCTACCCTGTCTTGCCAGTCTTCTTCCCACAAACCTTTAGCAGCCATCACTTCCTGGAGCTCGTTCCATCCATGTACCCATCTCTAAACTGGTTGTTCTCCTGAACAATGCTCAGTCATTACCCTACCAACTGAGTTTTATTATATGAAACATGCTTTTTGTTTCCTATGCTGTGCTCCTAATAGTTGTGCAATAATAAATTGCTAGCTAAAAGTAGTTGTCCTTGTCTCCCAAATTAGTTCAGAAGCCCCAAGTGGGAGATAAAATAAAATAATAATATTTTATTTGAACAAGAATTTATGATTTTTGTATTTACATTTCACTTGAAGCAAATTGGAAAAATATGAGCTTATATTGCTTTTTCTTTTGTTTGGTCAATAGATTAAGAATGATGGAGGAATTACTATGGTTGAGTTAAGTAATGTGTATCAAGTTGGAAGGCACTTAGTACAGATACTAAATGCTCATGATGGTCATATGAACCTTAGTGCTTTGGAAGTAGCATATGCACGAGATGGTGGAAATTTAGCAGGATTTTCTAGTTTACCAGCAGTTTTAGCTGTATTACCAGTTATAGCAACTATGAAAGGAAAATCCTTCAAGAGACATGTTTTGCTGAATAAGGATTTAGCGATAAGTATGTATTTGTCTACTAGTATATTGTCTATATTAGTGAAAATAACTTTTTTTTTAAACTTAGAACAAATATTCTTATATCAGTTTATCGAGTCTTTTTAGTGCATTTTTTTTTAATCTTCCATAAAACACTGTTATTTACTGTCATATTAAAAATGTTTTCAGTAGGATTTAGCTTCTTTTTGTTGAACCTCAGCTCTAGTACAATGATACTTAGTTAGGGGTAGTCAACATCGAGATGTAGATCTGGTCTGTCTTAAGGTGTGTTGTAGTTAGTATGGGAAGTAAAAATTGTATATGGCTCAGATTTCCAGAATGATTGTGGCCACAAGACTAGCAACCTTTTCAGATATTTGCCTGGGAATATTGCATAGTTTATATGGGCCATTCATTAGTTGGTATTTCTTTGATAGTAGAAGGAATGAAGCTGGTCAACAAATAAATAATTTTTGCTAGACTATTTTTACATATCGTTTTTTTTTTGTTTTTTTTTAATGTATATTTTGTCTCATCTCATTTTATTGAAATTTCACTCACACATACACACGAAGTGGATTTCACCCATTTGTGACATTGGCTGTCGGCTATTATTTCCATGTATTACATGTGAATATTTTTTTTTCTGGCTCAATTTACAATGAAAATAGTGCACCGATCTTTCTAGCCCACAGCATATGAGAGCTTTGCATATTTGTGCCACTCTTGTACCCATGCTGTTTACTCCTCAAAAACATTATTAGAACATAAATTGTAGCCAATTTCCTCAGGTTTAATTGTTATATGCCTATTTTTATTGTACAAAGATCCAAGAAAAATAAATTTTTCTCTAAATTCTTAATGAAGCTGGCAGTCAACATCATGGCTACTTGACACCCACAGTTAATGTAATTGTGAACAGCTAAGTTTAAATTTATTTAAATTTTAATATTTTAATTAACCTTTTCTGGAAATGTATTCCAATACTTTTATAATTTAAAGCCTCAGAATTGTTAGCAAGTTACCTGAATTAAGCAAGTATTTTTTTTATAGAAATAGTAAACATGTTTTATGCAACTAATTTTATGATATTAATCTTTTTTATTAGAACATGAGCCAGCCATCAATGGCAAAGCAGTTTGCCGTCCCTCTTCAGCAAATAGTGTTCTTTCAACAACCTTAGATGTAAGTGTAATACATACATTATAGTGATATTGAAAATTAGCCATAATAATAGATTTTTAACCTGATATAAAAAAACACAATTAATTTAAATTACCTTACTTAACCCTCTTAAACTCATAGGATGGAAGTTAATATGGCATGTGAACATGTGTGACACTGTAGCGTCTTCTTTACAAGCAAACTCTAATATCAGGCTTCAATATGTTAATAATAAAACCACTTTATTAACCGTTTATTTTATTTATGATTTTAATTTACTTCTTTATTCTTATAAACATCTCAGGTTGGGTTCTGACATACTAATCACTCATACATTAACCTAATTTTGCCTTAACTATCTTCAAGATCAAACACCTAATAATTTAACTCTACGCTTTGAAAACATGAATTATGAACAACTATCTCTAATGACGGAGAAATGTAAAATCTTTTGGTACTCACAAGTTGAGAAGTGTCCAAGGGCTTGAGCCTCCCTATTAGTTTCTTAAAACCTATTAAACGATACGGAAAAAAGGTACTCGTATTTTTGGACTTTGTATAACACCTTTTCAGCAATTACAAACAATTGTAAATAGCTAAAATATTTTTATAAATAATCTTATTAATTGGAACATAGGCAATATTTAATTTCTGTTTGCTATCAAAATTTTATTTTTGAAATACTTTTTCATTAGTGTCTTAAGTATGTTCTAAACCAGGGAGAAAACCACTTACAATGTTAATAACTTCTGAACTGTAACTTTAAAAATCTTCAATGTTAAATAAATGGGTCCAACTTTTTCACATTTATTTTTTATTTGATATTTCCCAATTCAGAATTTCATCCCTTTTAGTGCTTGACAACAACATATCATCATTATCACCACTTGTGAAAAGTACTAATGACAATTTATATTTGAAAATAAGATAATGCGTGACTATTGTAGACATGAGTGAATTCTGTCTCAACTGTATAAGACATTATAAATTATTGAGTTTCTCTTCTGAAATGATATGCTAGGAGTTACACGATTTGAAAAAATTGTTCATGGATTTAATTTTCTGTTATATTCAGTGATTATTGTACCAAAACTGACGTGTCTTGAGCAATAAGGTAGACATTTTACATATGGATTTGCTTTAGATTATATTCTTAGCTTTAAAACATACAAATTTTCCAGTCGGTACTAGAAGGGTTAAATAACTAATAATCGGCATATTTCAAGGTGTTGTGAAATATACCTTAGAAATTTCAGATTGATTGTATCATTTTTTAGTAAATGGTTTGAAATTAGAACCTCTCCCTCAGGTTTGGCAGTTAATGTTTATGCTTTCTTATTTTATTTATTTATTGGTATAGTATGCCCTTACGTACTCTTTCTATGGTAGGCTATCTTATTGAAGCCCAAACAAGAATTTTCCCATCATACAACATGAACCTTAATTCCTTATCTAGTACACCTCATGAGAGTACTACACTTTTTAATTTCAATCTTTCTTGTTAATAAAACAGAATATTATTATTTATCTAGTACAATTCATGAGAGCAAGTACCCTTACACACTTTTTAATTTAAATCTTTCTTGTTTTTAATAAAACAGAATATTATTATTTAAATTATTTTATTTTATATGTTAAAAAAATTATTTTCCCTAGGATCCTGTTGTAAGATTACCCGAACTGGAGACTTTACCAGCAAATCTTTTAGCATCTGTTTCTTCACTAATTTCACCGTGTAAAGGTTTATTACCTCCCTCAGCTCGACCACCACACCCTTCTCAGCTTCCTATTCCAGTTTATCTTTCACCTAAGTTTGACAAGGTAATTAATTTGCAATTGCTATGTGTAAATTATGGGATAGAATTTAATATAATGAACTAAGTCATACGTTTATTGCCAAATACCTATACATTTGGAAAATAATTCAGATTTTTATTTGTCATAAAATAAAATTCAAGTGTGACTTGTTAGTATCACACAATTAAGAGTTTCACTGTGGCTGAAAAAAAGTTATGAGCATTTTTTTAAATTCTAGTCCACATAATCCCCAAAACATATTATTAATTAGGACAACAGGATTATTAATCTGATACCTTAGTAAATATGGCACGAAATTATTTGTAATTATAATTTAAAGACACTTGAATGTCATATGATGATTTGAAATAAAAGAATGAGTATATGTTTTCTGTCTCCCCAATATTTTAATCAATGGTTATCATAAGGAGATTAATGATTCAGTTGATCTTAAATTTATTTCTATCAGCTTAATATGTAGTATGCTTAGTATTATATTATATGTGTGTATGTGTATACATATATCACTATTAAGATCAACTGAACCATCAATGCCCTATATATATATATATATATATATATATATATATATATATATACAATACTAATGACATTAATCATTAGTTGTGGTATTGATCCCATTATTTTTAATAATTATTAACCAAAAAAAAAAACATTTTGATAAGGCCTTTTTTCTTATTATTGGATTAATTTTTTTTTAAATTATTTTATTGGTATTTTTATTTCTAGTTTGAAGCAGATAAGAAAGAAGAAATGTCACCAAAAGATCAAAATAAACAAAAAACACCAAACACTGCTACAAAAAGTAAGTATTACTAAATAGATCTACTATAAAATTGATTACATTGAGTTATTATTGTGCTCATTAAGTGTTAAGTAAGAAATATAGTTAATAATGGAATATATCCATATTGGATTTTTTCTTTAAATACATCTTATAAATCATAACAACAAATGTGAGGGCAAAAAAGTTCATCAATGCAATTTAAGTTTTCCATTCCTGCTGGACTTTAGACCAGTATAATTTTAGATTGTGTCTAGTGAGTATTAAAAAAGTATTGATGACATTCAGAAAGGCAAGCGGAACAGCCATTTATATTTTTGGCGTTGTCTTGTACCTGAGATGCAAGATCCGTTGTAATAGTGTAGTGTTTTGAGAGCCTTTGCAGACTATACTGCCACAGTCAAATCAGTGACTCCATCTTGTAAATGTTTTTCTCTAATTAAATAATTGTATTGATTCATACCTACAATTATCACACTACTATAATTAACCTATCTTGAATATCCGCATTGATATAGGTAATACAAAAAATGAAATAGGAGGGCCCTCACAACAAATATCTTTGACTATCTGCAAACTCAACACCTCTTCTGAAACAACTGACAACTGAACTCCCAGCATTCCTCTATCTAGCTGTTCCAATTATTCATATACTTTCCAGCTGTTTTATTCAGTTGTTTGAAATTAAACTTTTTATAATTTATATATAATGAAATTCTTTCATCCAAAGTACTCCTTAAAAAATAACATTACATTATATATATTGTTATGTTTTTATTTAATTTGATTTATTTTTAAATTTTATCTGAGGTTTTAGGTTCTGTTAATAAAGGAATAAATCTGGCAAAAAGGAAAATTAGATATTACAAAACGTTTCTTTAATTAATTATATAAGTACGTCTTTGACAAATTACAATATTATTTACTATTTTACCTTAATGTTATTACCGACTGGGCATATTTACTAATTTTTATGTTTTTTTGTTATTGATTCTTCACTTGGTCTGCAAAATTCCTTTTCCGTTCTCCTATAAGTCTAATCACCATTAACTAAAAGAATTTTTAATTTTTTACAACACTCACTATCTTCAGATAACAACTTGTCTCACGGCTGACCCAAATAGAATGACAACTCACGCCGTCTTGTTTTTCATAACCTCTCTCCTTTGTTTTTATCGCCTTCTTGATACACAGGTCGATTAACGCCCTTTTATTTTAAATTCTTGATAAATAAAATTTACAATATCAAATATCACAAATATATATATATATATATATATAATATTTCTATGATGCTCTATCCACTGCCCCAATCCTAAAACCAAATGGAAAATCCTGTGGAAATATTATTTCTCCAGTTCCTCTGATAAATTTGCTTTCCCCACCAACACTCCTGATGAACATGTCTCCTATTATGTCCCTGTTTCAACATCAAATATGTATTGAAATCCAGATCAAATTTTAATGGTATCCTTTTAAAGTGAATAAAGCTATGCCTCCCTTCTATTATTCCAGGTCTCCACTTTACTTACTATTTCTCCTTACAGAATTCTGCATTGCCCACCACTTGGAAAAAGTGTTTAGTGCTACCACAAAAAAGATCCCAGAACCCTCTTCTCCAAACAATTTCTGTCTAATCTCCTTAAACCCTTTGAAAGACTAGAGCGATTGCAAATCTTTTGCTTCCTAGGAAATTCCAAACTCGTAAATAAGAGAGTGAGGAAAGCTGTGAAGGTCAAGAATAAAATAGATTTCTTTGAAAAATAAGAGTTTTTTTAAGATTAAGGGCAATTGAAGTGATCCACCAGGAGTTTTTTGGGTAGGAAGTTTGTGAATGGCTAAGGTTACTTATTTGGGGTGGAAGAGAGAAAGACACGTGTGTGTGTCCAGTTGATTGGATACAAAGTAACATTGTTCAGAGTCTAGGATGGTTTCATGCTAACTGAAACACCTTTGACAGATGAAGAGCAAAGGCACAAAAGCAATCTGCTCACCAGTCTTTGACCAGATGCCTTCGTCATGATAGAGGGGATGTAGAATTTTGGGGAATGATTCTTTTGATATCTGACCATAAGAACTGGTGTATAGCAGTTAATCGGTAATTGTAAGTTTTGTTGAGGTGATTTTATATTTGTAGTTCTTCCTGAAGTTGTTCTTTGTCTGATGTGTAGTGAGAAAGTTGCCAAGACTTTCTTGCCCTCCTTTTATTTGTCATTATAGCTGTTGTGCAGGGGCAAAGTTTGTCTGTTGGTTTGTTTAAAGTGTGGCAGTTTGTTTGGTTGGATTTTACTGCAGTGGAAGGCCCTCATCGGCGAGTGGACTATTGAGGCGGTGAGCACTAGGCAGACCAGCATGCAAAGGGGAGCACCCTCAAGAAGTACTTCCTTCCCCTCAGTCCAGGACAGGCTGAGGGCAAGATTGGTCTCCCCGGACTATTGAACATCGCAGATTCTCACTGGAACGGCAGATTTTGTGCCAGGCTCTACGATTACAAGAGAGCAGAGGACAAGTCCTCACTGTGGAGAGGACGACACTGTGGAGCATGTTGCGCTTTAAAACCTGCAGGAGAGCACGGCTGCTCCGCTCGATGGGAGCATGCAGCCTTGGCGAGTCCGACCTGCCGTCGCTGGTCTATGAGGAGAGAAGATACGAGGTGTTCCTTGGATTCACTGGGGAGTGGAGGGAGGGGAGCTCCAGGGTACCGGGCACTTCTAGATTTGCAGGGGGGTGGTACAGGGTGAGCAACCGTGCCTTTGGGAAGGCTCACAAAGCTACAAGGATTCATTGTAAATATATGATAGAATAGGACTTAGAAGAATATAGTTAGGATATAAGAGTAGCTTAAATAATGCGCACCACAGACGATGTACCCCCATGAGCAAGCACGCTTCACGTGCTTGTGGGGAAACCCGGTATGAGGTTCATCCTCAGGAAGGGGGGGGGGAAAGTTTGTACTGCAGTCATGAGGCTATAGTGTTGTCCTTAGTGTTTGAGCTGGAAGTGAAGGTCAAGAGATAAATCAAGACTATTTTGAAATGACATCCTTCACATTAAAGGTCTAGTTGCCTTTAATAAGAGAGATTTTTGGTTGCTGTAAGAAAGATTTGAATGAAAGAAGGCTGGGGCTGTGATTACATGGCATATATGAAATAGGTTAAAAAGAACATAATTCTGATCAGAGTTTATGAAATAGGCAGAGGAATTGGAGATAGGAGCATGATTAGAGGAGTTAAGGTGCAGCTTTTCAAGTTTATTTGAGCGAGGCAGGGGAGGGATCAGAATAGTGAGAAATGTTGGATCAAATGAGGATAACAGAACTGCTATGAGCACTGCTGACATCTGTATGGTCAGTCAATCCACATACTTAATAAAATAAAATTAATTTTAGCTACAATCTCGTTTTCTCTGTTTCAGGAAAATTGAGGTTAGCAGCTCAGTTTCAAACTCCAATTGACCTTGATTGATTCTATGAATGTCTCATTTAGAAGCAACTGCATCCTTTTATATTTTTAATAATATTTGTTTATTTAAAAACAAACAGTAAACAGGTTTTACTGTTTGTGATGTGATATTATTATATACTATTTATATTATATTATATATAAATATATATAGATAGATAGATAGATATGTTTTCCTTTTTATATATAGAAGATCCATAATATATATGATGAACCTAATATACAAAGTAGAAACTTTCTGACTTTTAGCATGTGAACCCCCCATGAAATCATTCTTTGATGTCTCAATATGTTTAATGTGCATGGTTTTGTAACTCCTTAGTTTATTTTCACTAAATTATTTTGTTGACTACCGCAATTAAATATTAAAAAGAACAAATGTAAGAAAATAATTTTAAATAGCACTCTAAAATGGAATAAATGCAGTTATTCACTTTTATTTGTATTATTTTTTTCAGTTTGCAATTTTTACAGTTAATATCACAGTAGTTTGTTATTATTTGAATGTTATCTACTATTCATTGGAATGAAATTGTTGTTATTGTTGAATATTTGTTTTATTTATATAATTTCTTAATTTTATCTACTTATGGTCTTGAATTTTTTTTGTATATCCCATTTAATAGTCTACAATTTGATGTATTTACATATTTGCATTAGCTGTCAAATTAAAAAAAATACATTTGATCAGTATTTAACTATTGACAAGTATGCTGCAATGTTTTTATGTAAAAAAAAAAAAAAAAAAAAAAAAAAAAAGGTCTCATTTTCATTTTCAAAACATTTTTTTTCTATTAAATTATGTTATTTTCAGTTTAATTAATAAAACCTGAAAAGGATTCAGATTATCTAAGCACATATATTTATATGAAATAAGGCATTACTTAGTTATTAATACTTGATTTAAATTTTTTTTTATTAATATTTTTATGATTTATATCTATAAATAAGGTTGATTCCAGAAAAAAAATATAAGTTAAGAAATTTAATTAAAATTTTAAATTAGACATAAATTCTGTGTAGACATTATTTAATCTATTGTACCTGTACATGCATTGAATACTGCTTAGATAAAAATATGATCCAGGTTATACTGCTTATTCAAAAATGCCTGAAATAAATAGTATTTCATTTCATAATACCCAACTACTATCTTTGTCTTATAATCTGGAACCAAGTCGGTATTTACTTGGTTGTAACATTGAAATACAGTAACAACTACAAAAGTTACTAATTTTTCACGTGTATTGTTTTTATGAGATCGAAATGTTTTTAGTGTAAAAATAACATGTAAAATGTGTAGATTAAATGTAAAATTATATATTTTTGATAAAATACATTCTTATTTATATTTTATATGCTAATTACTAGTGTTAATTTAGGAAATATTTTTTATCAATTTTATTGTTTTATATTACTCAAATCTACTTGTTTATGATTTAGAAGCATTTTAAATGCAATTTATGAACATTCCTAATTATATATATATAATCCATTTGTGTTAATGTGTCTGTTTGTTTTTTATGTATACAACGTCTTTATTTTATTTGAAAATATTAACATAGGTCTTATTGTTATGAGTTAATAAACAAAGCATATTGAAAATAAAATAGAATGATATTGTTTCCTCTGATATCCTGCCATTTAAAACTCATACATATTCTCAATAGATTGACCAGATTTTTATCAAAACATTGAAAATTACTATTTTACTAGAAGCTGTAATAAAGTATCTTTCAATGATATGAAAGATGCCTGCAGATACATACATTAATTAAAATACCCATATTCATTGTTATTTAAAAAAGAAAAATATAAACTGATGTTTTGCAATTGGCTTAGGATGTTAGAATAAGATTGATCCTGAAAACAATAAAAATGCGACATTTTGCTCACTTAATAAAGGAGACAAAAACATGTGGTTTAGTTTGTTTTTCTCACAAATTCAATGATGTCCAATAATATATTACATCACATATTTCATTAATATGCTATTTTTTATTTGAAATATAATACAGTCTGATCATGACTAGTAGACATGGGAGCAATTATCTTAAGAGCATAAATCTTGGAAAGGGAGGTAATAATGCAGTTTCCAACTTTCTCACACACTGCCTGCTCAAGAATTATACATATGTGAGGTTTGATAAATAAGTAACGAGAATTTTTGTATTATCTTTAAAATGTTTTATTATTTATTCATCAATAGCAATTTTGCTCCCTTCAAAGTAATCCCCCTCAGATATAATACACTTGTGCCAGCACTTTTTCCAATCTTTGAAGCACTTTTCAAACTCACCTTGATATAGCTCTTAGCTCCTTCAGCAATTCTTCTATTATCTCATAAATGGTGTCAAAACGTCATCTTTTCAAGGTTTTTTTCAACTTTGGGATCAAAAAGAAGTCACAGGGAGCCATGTCCAGTGAATACGGTGGCTGAGGCAACACAACAGTGTTGTTTTTGCTAAAAAATGAAGAACAATCAGTGAGGTGCAAGAGGGAGTGTTAACGTGATGCAATGTCCACGAATTGTTTTCCCACAATTCCGGTTGTTTTTGTCGGATCGATTCAATAAACAGCGCATTACTCCCAAGTAATATACTGTTTGATATAAACTCAAAATTAGCGGGTGTAAATGAACGGTAAACGATCTGTGAATGGATGAACATTATTTGTTGCTTTATGTCAAACTCAAGGCAGCAGAAAGGGATAAGAAGGACGAGCCCGCGGTAAACAGTCTTGTTCAGTTTGACCCGCTCACGAGACAAGGTGAGCCTTGTCCATTACGATCGTCACAGGAGGCAAGCATCTGGAACCATGTTCGGCTACCAAGAAGAAAGGAAGAACAAAGAAACCAGAAGAATTCGCTGAAGGACATAAGAATAGTAAATCTGGCCAGTCGCGATTAATGTTAAGGTAAATTTTAAGTTTAGTTTTTAACAATGTAATTTTATCATGTACGTGCTTATATGTATATTTAATCCATGAATCAATTTGTAATGAAACAATTTTCCTTTTGCCAGAATTCTTTTTTATATTAAAAGAACCTTTATAAAACCTCAGATTAATAAAAAATATAAAAAAACCTAATAATACTTTATTGACTATGCGACTTTCAGGCAAGAACTCGTGATGCTCTACGCCATTGAAATTGAAAAAGTGAGAACCTTCACTTTTGATCGAACTTGTCGAATATTTTTCGGTCTCGGCTCTTCAGGCCATCTCCACGTCCCCCTGTTATGATGCATTTAACAAACTCTGGATTGTTGGTTACTTCGTTCAGCAATTCTTTGACGATATCCACGAGATGTTTTTTTCAAAATTCAAAATTTTTGGAATGAACATTGCTGCCACATGTTTCATGCACAGAACTTTGGAAAAAATCGCTTGGCATGATCCAAATGATACTTCATCAACAACCTCTCTAATAGTAATTCTGGGATCATCCAGAATCATTTTCTTAACTTCTTCCTCTTCACAGCCCTCTTTGAAACGTCTATACCACCTTGCTTTACTCATCATAGATTCACCACTCAACATTTCAAAAACTTTGCTGCACTTCATTTCATTTTTTTGACAAAATTTAATACAAATTCTTTGATGCATTGTGAGACATATGTACGTACCAGCATGAAAAAAAAAATTTTGCCATCAGAATCATAACGCCCATGAAATTATAAAATTCTTGTAATTTGATGAAAAAGAAGGTAGTAAGGAAACTAGCCTGGTACCTTGTACCACCCAAGTTGCAATATAAGGCAAAATGACTGGTCGCCATGGTAGAACAGTGGTGAAATGTATTACAATTTTTCAATATTATAACTGCAGCATGAGCTGCTGAAAGAGCATTTGCTAAATAATACTTTTTTGTTGGAGACAACAACAAGAAAATATAATTAATAATTATTATTATGACTTATATTTAGTGGTGCTCAAATAAAGTAATGATTTTTCTTTTTTTATAGGTCACTTAAATTCAACATCATTAAACCAACGTATATAATAAAACTTAATCTTTAGGAAAAAAATATCAATAAAAAATAATTTACCACTAGAGGATCACTTTACTAATACAATGTAGTACGCATTATTTATTAATGTACATATTAGTGGATGTGATAATGTAACATAATAATTACTATAATTTGTGTTACTAATGCAGAAATTTCTACTTTTATGAGAGAAATATTGTGAGATAAGGTGGATATATAGCCAACACATTTAAATCTACAAAATATTTATTATTTTTACCTTTATATTAGTAATGTTTACATTATATTATTAATTATTCTGTCAGCGTCTTCACATAAACATTACTTTCACTTTTAAAACAAGATCACATTATTAAAAAAATAAACAAAGACCCATATATTTTATATTTATACAAATATCACAAATTATCAAAACTTATTATACTTATTCACAAGAAATTTAACAAAACACACTCCTGAAGCCAATTAGATAAAAATAGGAATTATGATTCGCATGTTTGTATATACTGAAAAACACGGGATAGTATAATAATAGTGTTTATTTATATTGATTAAAACTTATTCTTTACATCATGAAATATCTTTAATATATGTTTCTATAAACTTGGAATGCATGAACACCTGTAAATCATAATTTGAACTTTTATGATAAGGGCTCCAAAACATTTTATACAAAAATAATTGGTTTTTACATGAGATTATTTTCATTGACTCAAATATGCTCTGCCACGACCGGAGACAGGCCATATAGGCTGCTCAGGTGATGTTTCTCTCACCCCACGACCTAAAAACAAAAAACATGAAAATAGAAGATAAATAAAAAGAGGACATTTGTGTTTAATAACACTACTTATTTGTACAAAACTTGTAGAAAGTGACACGTTGCTCACAAGTGAGCAGTAAAGTGAGCCAAAGGCGAGAGTCATAAAGCATATATAAACCACTATATAAAGCATAATTTACATAAAGATAAATATATATTGTAATGTTATTTTTAATGTCAAAAAATATTAAATTTATTTAGATAGATGAAATTAGATTAGACATAAGTCATTGTGATTGACTACATACATGTTGCTGTGAAAACAGTAAGGAAGAGTATGAGTAAGGCATGGTGGAGGACATGGACAAAGGATGACACCGGGAAAAACTGTGCGTAGATGGGAATGTAGCTTTTAAGAATAAAAAATATGCCGTGAACATGGTGGTGGGGAAACAGCTATAAAAGAAAGAGGTTGAGGTCACTATCTGGTACTGGAGCTGAGCACGGGCAGAATACATCGAGGAGGCGAGCATGAGGGTAGAGGTAACATGCAGGACTTGGCTGAAGGAGAAAGACGAAATTGTGAGAAGCTTCCCGTCTTACTTTCCTGAAGAGTTTAGAGCAGTGTGTGTTAAAAAGAATCGAGGAGCATAACATAGAAACAGATGGAAAAATTGTATCTCATCAACTAATTGCAACTCGCCTTGTATCAAGGGAATTTATGTATTTCAAGAAGATAACTGTGAGTAACAGAATCAGTTAGTTACATACATCGGAGATAGGAACAGTTATGACCAGAAAACTCCCAGTGTAGTTTTAGATATTAAGGGTTTTAATCTGTAAGAATAGTAATGTAAAATTAGGTTAAATGTATGAGTGTTTTAAAATGTCTGAAATACACCTGAGATTATTAAAAGAATAATTCATGTAAAGTCGATTCTTAAAATGTTGCACAAGTTCGTTTTATTAATAATAATAAAACCTGATATTTAGTTATTGTGTGTAACAAGGAGTCACTAATTGTCAACCACGTGTAGACACTATTTTGAGACTTTATAAATTTGTGCAGCATACCTTTCATTTTATTTACATTAACTTTAGAGGTTAAAGTAAGTTAAATTAAATTGTGTTAGCATATCAAGGTTGAAATTTAAATATTATCATTTTTTCATATCTTTATAATATGTATCTAATGAGGAACTAATGAGTGTGAACCGGAGACCTAGCTCATTCGCAAGACTCAAATTTTAATAGAATGATTGTGAAAAAACTTAATAACATTTATCATGCCTGCAGCATACTATAACTATAACTGATATCACACCAATTACTGTGAAATTATTTATATCTAGTAAAATAAAGAGAAAAGGGATTTGTAATGAAGACATTTTAAATGGCTATAACTGTTGGAAAAAAAAGTTCATATGGGAGATCCATTGCTAATTCGATTTGAGTATTTTAAGTATCAACAAAAGAAAGTTAGTAATGTAATGATATTTCCTAATTGAAATAATAATATAATTAATAAAAACTGGCAAATATAATTGTTTTCAAAGAATTAATAAATTAATCAAAATTCCTTACCACGCCCACAGGGCTTTCCCATCTGCCAACCATTGTTATCAGGTGTATGATTAGAGCTCTGTGAACTAGTTGCACTAATGTCCTGACCTTGAAAGCATGCTCCAATTTTGTTACTATATCCTATAAAAATAAGAAATATGTTAATAATAAAGAGGGTACTTTTCAGTAACCTTAAAACTACACTCTTGGTATTTAACCCTCCAAATAACGGGTGAAAAAATCTGACACAAAGTACCTCAAGGACCCAGCTCCTTATTCCTAATGTTTCTCAATAAGTGCAATAAATGAGTGTATTGAAGAAAGGAAAGCAAGTAAAATAGATTCTAAGACATTTCAAAACATTATTTATCAAAAAACTTCACATATAAAAGTAACTTTAGAAATTTTTTTTTAAAAATAATTACTCAGCAACAAAGGTGGTGCTTCGGTATCATTTGCACCTAAATTTCTTGCAACTATGGCACTTGGTGTTAACTTTAGCATCAATATTTTTTGGGGTGAAGTAACACCTCGATCTCTTACCTGACTGGCTGGATGTGGATACTCGAGTTCCTCACTTGAGACATCATCCACTTGTTCTTCCGTTTGTTCCTCCATGTCATTCTGAATGGTTTGTAGGCCACGCTCCTTCCAGGTTTTTAGCAGCCCTTTATTCATTCATTTCTGGATCGAGGGTATAGCCAGTTTTTTGCCAAGTACCATTAAAAAAAAAGTGTTGCAAGTGATTGTAGACTTTTTTCAATCTGGATGCAGTTCATGCAGTGAACAGCGTAATTCCAGACACATTTTCCTAGAATGCAACGTCTAGGAAATTTTCGCAGATCATGAGAGGGCACAGTCACTAGAAATTAGGAGTTCTAGAAGTATTAGGTGGGGTCCCTTAGGTAATCGTAATAAATTCATTCTTATGTTGTAATAATATGTTTTCTGCTCCAAGCCATACATATTGTTAGAGAATAAATGTCCTCCAGTCTGGTGGGGAAACAATTTTATGTTAGAAAACAAGAATGTGAGTACTCAGAGGTGTTAAAAAAACTAATTCAATCAATGGTGCAACACTCCATGTAGAGATATGGCCCTTGTTAGTAGGTGGTGCTGAGATACTAGTATGATTAGCACTAGACGTTACCTCTCTTAACTTCTTAAGTCTGGTATTCTTAACCAAATTCCCTACTTATTTATTCAAGTAACAACTAACCTCAATAATCAATCAACTCATACCAGACCTATCCTCCAAAGAAAAAAGAAAAAATCATTGGGAGAGGGAGCTGGAGGATTGAACGAGGGTTTCCAGTTGAACCCCTGACTTTTTTTCCCTAACTTCCCTGACTAAACTTCCCTGAAGTCAGAATACTGAACACTCGACTATGGGGACAGTTATAATTATTGTGATCTATACCATAGCAAAAATTGAAAATATATCAGTCAATAAATGTATTTATTTAAATCAATATATCAGTATTTTAAGCAAGAAAAAAAAACAATAATTTGAAAACAAAAAAATTTGATACATTGAAGCTCTTGGCTCAAGTACTGTCCCTGCTGGATAGGTTGGCTTAGATTGAATAAGACTGCCCCTGAGGATAATTGCAGATGGTGGTAGAATCTCTTCATAAGCTCTACTATATGTTGAGGTATTGGAGGCATTCCAAATTCTAAATTATTAGTATTCCTGATTGTTGTGGATTCTCCATGGCTAAACACTAGAAGCTTCCCTCTTCACAGATCTGAAAACACCTACCTACTTTTTTTATGTCAATAAATCACATGCTTCAGTGTAGAGTGAAGCAGAACCTATTCACACTTCTGTGACTGTGAGAGCTCCCCAGGCCCCTGATTTAGGCATCTATTATCTTGTTGCAGTCTGTGGGTTACTACACTTGCATTAATTCTTGTTCATGTTCATGGACATGAAATTTTCTTTTGTGCAAAAATGATTTTAATGATGTGAAAGATAATTTGGAAGTTTAGTAGTAGACAACTCAAGTGCCTGTACAATAGGTCAAGTCAAACTGTGTCAAATGCTGATGCTATGTCTAGGAAGGCTCCAGTAATTTACAGTCGTTTCCAGAAAAATAGATTTGATATTGATTTTATTCAGCCACTCGGTGTATCGAGTTGGTGGCAAAATGACAAGTTTCAAAGTCAAACGGGTGTGTTGGAATAATATTATTGTCATTGTTATTGCCCTCTAAGCGAGCTTTGATAGACTTTTTATTGAACTAAATGATCAGTCGATAGCTTGAAGAATTGTCTTTAGATTTCCCTGGCTTGTAGAAACCATAACAATGGAAATTTTCCTTTTGTTTGGAAAATATCCCAGCCTCAAGCATGCATTAAACACACTTTTTTGGAATGATTTCCCTTGATAGTTTTTTAGTACATTAGGTAAGAGCCTTCTGGAGCCTTTTTGTTTGTCAATCATTTAATGTTGTTGGAAATTTCTTTTAATGTAAACTTTGTATGTGAAGTAGTCAGATGTGTTCGAACTTGTAGATCAGTAGTCATTTTGGTTATAAGGGGAAAAATTATCAGATAAATAGTTCGCTTTAAGTTTATATTTATGTTCTAAAATTTGTTTTGTTTCTCTCTACAATCTGTTGTCACCAGATTCCATTGAGTCCCTGAATTGTCTATAATTTTCTATCCTGTTTCTGACAAATTCTAGTTGAATGAGTCATGATAGTTTATTGCATGCAGTTTTGTTATTCGGGTTTCTTGTTCGTTGCCATCCCTTTTGAATTCAGTTTCTATTCTGTATCATTTTTGGTATGTAATCTGGTGTTTTATAGGTTAAGTTTTATAATCTATCTGTGAAGTTTTTGTATATAGAGTGAGCTCTGTATAGAAAGATCAAAGACCTTTTTAAATCATTGGATTTTTGTTTCTTCACTATTATCAGGGGAATTGTGAGAAAGTGATATTGTAATGTTTAATAATTCTGACACAAATATCTTCCAGTCGACTTCTCCAGTTATCAGTCTGTGCAATGGTGTGTTTACACCATACATCGTACATTGAAGGTGCATAGATGGGGAGGTGGTCCGAGTCCGAGTCATTAATTCTGTCAGGTAAGTGAAGTTATGAATTAATGTCATGTCCAGTAGGACAGGTCTGTACTTAGCTTGTGTTGGATAGAAAGTAGGTTCATCTGGGAGTGATACTTGAAGTTTGTTGCTATTTAAAGTTCTGTAGCCTGAGTCAGCATGATTGCTGTTCAGGGGGTCCCCTTACAATATTGTTGGTGTTCCAGTAAAAATGTTTCAAAAATGACATATAAAATTTAATTTCATTTTTGATAAACAAATTAAAAAATTTGAATATCCTAGATTTAATAATCTAAAAAAATATAATACTTACTATGTTTGGGTAGTCTAATTTTTTCACTTTTTTGTAAATGCTCATCTAGTGCTCTCCTGTGTTCTGCCCTTTGTTCCTGAAATAAATACATGAACATATTTAAAAAACTGTCCAGTAATAAATTAAAAGTACCACAGCAACAAAAAAAAAAATTTGTTTTGAATACATAGCACACATCTGAACATATAAATAAACTAGCAACTTTTCAATTGAGTATAATTTCCAATGATTAGACTTATCAAATTCAATTCAAGAAAAATAACAAGATTAGACAGATGACAGGGAAAGATCATTATGACAGGGTTAAAGAACAGAATATGTCCTAGAAAATGAATTTACAAGAAAACTAAAACCTCATTCCTTTTGTTCTCCAGTTAAAAAGACTCAGCATGTGACTTTTTTTAATAGTTCTTGTTTTGTATTTATTCTGCGCTCAAATAAAAATGCCGAACTTAAAATAACCGAAAGAAGCAATGCTGAGTTATGTCGTCATAACAGTATAAATGAAAATTAATAACCTTGGGGAATCAGGTACAATGTTGGAGTTTAAATAATGCTTGGTCAATTATGGAGGCCAATTCACAAGAGAAAACACACAGAGGGAATTTCAATACTCTGAAGAAATTTATGGAAAAGAGAAGAATTACTAATTGACTAACAACTACATGTCCAGCACTTTGACACTTTTTTCCCCTCTAAAAATAAATGCAATAGTACACATACTTACTTTTAAATGTCCATGATCAATGATAGTCAGTTTACTAGGATTTTTGGGTTTCTCTGTCTTCGGGATTGACATCTTATCCTGTATAAACCAAAACATAGATATATTTAACAATATATAAAATCTGAATAAAATGTAAACTTTATTTTTGTTCTTTGTAATAAAATAAAATTAAAAAAAAAAGTTTTTTTCTTTTACAAATCTCTAGAAGTACTGATATTTCTGGCAATGTCTGGGGGATTTTTCAGCAGGGATACTACTTCAACTAGAATATTACTATAATATAATAGAAAATGGTTTTTTTTACATCTTGAAGTTTTCTTAATGAAAATAATACTATCACTTACTTCTAGAAATGGTTTTTTTTGCGAAACGTCGGCATCTCGTGGAACATGTCGTCCTAATGTCAAACTTACACCAATATGATGACAGCAATGGTCACACATTGTAAAGACCCATCTTGTAACAATAGAAAGTGAACAATAGATGGACAGATCTTTCTCCTCATGATACTAAAAAAAAATTGTAAGAAAGTAAATAAGATGTAATAAAGGTTAAATAATGGTATTTTACTATAAACATTATTTATATGTGCTTTATCCACAACTACGGAGACCCTGGTTCAATTTCCTGCTCCCCTAAGGATTTTCCCCTCAGAGTCATGGCTCTCTCAGTCTCGCGAGGAAAAGTCAGAAGCTACCTGAATAAAGTTGCAACTATGGAACCAACCTTAGTTGGCCTTATCTCTTTATAAGGTGTTACATGGATTCATTTAATTTCTGTATCAATAAATAGCAAAGAAAGGAATGGTAAATGATAAAGACGGATAAATAAAAAATAATATATTGTTGTAATATTTTGATGTGACTTTTAAAGGTGTTTCTGTTATTAACTCAGAATTAGCAGGCATGAGCGATCGATACATTTCTCCTGGATCATGGTTCATTTATGTTTTGAACACTATTGTTGCATTATGTCCAAGAGCAATAGTTAACTAATAAGAAAAATTATCAGGAATTAAAATACAAATGATTTATTATTATGTTGTTAAATTAAATCAAGAACAGTTCATCGTATATATTCAGCATATATGAGACAATGGACATTAGAGGACAAGGTATCAAGATGGCGGAGATGGGACTATATAGGACTGGGTTCGAGCAGACTCGACCTCATTCAGTTTTGACCTACACGAAGAGAAGACGCTACCGGAAGAGGGCCACGCTCGACACAACCAAGCCGACCGCGAGACGTATCAGACCATGCGCTGCATCTTAGAAGACGCTAATCCGGATCACGCAAATGAAGACAACCATCGAAGATATCAACACAAAGATACACTGGCCAGTATAATACGTAATTTTAATCTTAACAGTAATTTTTAGTACGTACGCAATTTATTTGCATATCAATTTTTATATATTAATGTGTGTAAATAAAACCAATATTCCTTTTGCCAGAAGTTTCCTATAATTATTAACAGAACCCTGAGATAACGTAAAAGTTATAAATATAAAGTTTTTTAAAATTATATGAAAAAATATATAATTAAAATATTATTAATAAATAACAAATATTAGAATAATATATTAACTTAAACATGCTTCTAGTAAAAATAGATTAACATCCTAAATCAGGGAATAATATTGGGTTAGTGTGTGAGTAAAGAAAATTTTGCCTATTGGTTTAAAATAAATTATAAAATAAAAGAATACATAGTACAGAAGGAATGGTGGGCAGTGGTGGAAATTATGAAGCTAAATGCTGATTATTTGAACTGATTCGGATCAATTTCCCTTGATCTTGATCCAGGCTCGTTAAAGTTTGTAAGAATACCGTTGCGACAGCAGCTTAAAACTGAAGGCTTAATTCACTGTGCGTCTGTTTAACATTCATTTAACTTACATAACAGCCTATGTCTCTGGCATAAGAAAACAAGTCTTTGTCTAATTCATTTTTCATTAGAGCTACACTTGGTATTGGGCTTCCACATTTTGTTCTCAGTTCATAAAATAAGTATGGTAAACTGTATACACGAAACAAAGAATTATCTTCACCTGAAACATTAGAAGCAAAAACACGATTAATGGCACAATATCACAGAATTAAGGGTTTTGATATAAATTCTATAGAATTATTTTTATTAACACACATACCCAAAGGAAATTTCTCTTACACACCCTATTGTTTGATCTGGTTTATATAGATACAGTAGACTCTCCCATATCCCGACATTCAAATACGTAGTAAAAAAATTCTCTTTTATAATTTTTAAAATGAGAATTATGTATCTCATAAGACAAAACTATAGTGGGAATTAACGTTTTATAAATTTAAATACTGTAATGTTAATTGGAACAGCTGAGAGGAACGTTGGGACTGCAGTTGTTTATAGCTACTTGAGAGAGATAGTTGTTAAGATATGCTATAAAGGAGAGATCAGTTTGAGAATTGTTTTGGGAAGAGAGATGTTGATAATTTTTACCAGTTTGAAATGATTAACATGAGGGCCCTTACACTTTGTATTTTCTTACATGTTCTCTAACCTCATATTTCTTCATATTACCTCTTAACAGCGCATGCCATCATAAAACCTCATATCATATTTGCGGAGTGTACAGGCGGCCATTGGGCAACATTGCATTTTGAGCATCAGGATCACAAAATGCAATACTTGGATGAAGCATTCGAAAGAAAATTTTTAAACAACTTAAAAACTGTAAATGTATTACTTTTTTATTTTTATTTCTTACATGTAAAAGTTTGTCTGTCAGGAACCCCACCTGAGGTATAAAAAATAAAATAGAAGTGAAATTAATGTTTTTTTATTATAACTAAGATAACCTTACAATACATAATAACAGATAAAATTTTATTTATGCTTTACTATTCATCGGATTTAAAATACCTATACATAATTAAATCTTGAGTTAGATTTCAGTTAGCAGATTGTTGCGTGTTCTAGTTAACACGTTTTCCCCTCCAAACGTCACTAGTTCGATACAAACCTATGGATTAAGGGTTTATCGAATGTTTCAAAAGAAATTCTTATGGTCTTATGCTTCAATCAATACTAGGAGATGACACTATCAATTTTCTTAACAGACTTAAATTAATCAACATAAAAGATGCCATCACTGGTCTGCTAAGTCCTGGGAATCCATCAAAATATCAACGCTTCAAACTTGTTGGAACAACCTGTTCAAAGAAATTCCAGAGATAACATTAATAGCTAACTAACTGCTATTGTCATTGGTGAAATTAAAGACCTAGTTAAAGAAAAGAAGAGGAGCCAGACAGTAACAACCCAAAAACCATTGGCTAAACAAGCATTTATTCCCAAGAGGGACTACATGCATTAGATGTATGTTTATTTAATCGTTTATTTTCATTGTAAGGAATATATATCTAGTTCTATCATTTATTATTATTTTTAAGGTTGCATTAAAATTTGCGGAACAGCACGATCATTCCAAACTGCTGTCACCATGCTGATATGGCACTGGTCAAGACATCGCGGCTCGGGAAAGGTTGACAAAAAAAACAAAACATACAACTTTAAACAAATAATTTGATGTAAAATTGTAAAGTTTATTCTAAATATATAAAATAAATGTATATTATTATTATTATTTGTTCCGGCATTTGTGCACCGCGGCCTCACTGAGACCTATTGTGCGCCGTCCATGTCCCTGTCCTATATATGTGACAGGCCCACGGCCTTTGCAAATCTGAGGATACTGAATGGATCGATCAGTTCACATAGTTTGGGGTCTACAATGCGATCACTACCAAAGTGAAGGTATCGCCTTCTAGCTAAGTTATCACAGTCACATATTATATGACGTGCCGTTTCTCCCTCTTTCTTGCAGAATCTGCAGATTGGTGATCCCACTATCCCCAAATTAAAGAGGTGTTTATTTAACCGACAGTGACCTGTATAGAGTCCTGTCACACTTTTGAGTGTCCACCTGTCCATTGATAGAAGTGCTGAGCTTCTTCTCTTACAGGGTCCATTAAGAAACAGTTTCGAGTGTTCCTGTTTCTTAGTTTCTCTCCAAGAAAGTCTTGCCTTGTCCTCTAAAGCTAATTTTATACGCCTTTTAGCGTAGCTGAGGCTGATACCACATATGGGTTCAGGTGCAAGAGGTGTCTGTTCTGAGCCCACCCTTGCAAGGCCATCTGCCTTCTCATTGCCTGTGATGCCTGTGTGTCCTGGCACCCAGTCGATTCTAACCTTATTGGCTAGCGAGAGTGTGTTTAAGTTGTTTTTACACTCCTCAACCAAATAAGATCTGGTCGTATAGCTTCTCAGGGCGCCAATGGCTGCCTGGCTATCCGTGAAAATTGTGATCAGTCTGTTTCTTACACCCTCCCCAATTAAGGTTTGGGTACAGACATTGATCGCCATCACTTCGGCCTGAAAGACCGAGGTGTGTCTACCTAAAGGAATAGAAATCCCAGATTCTGGTTTATCTTTCCTCCATATGCCGGCCCCTGATCCGTTTTCTGTTAGTGAGCCGTCTGTGTAGCAATTAATCCCATTACACAGTTTATGTGGTTTGGTCTTTGTGTTTTCCGCACAGTACAAAACGTCTGTGTGTTTCTTAACTTGTAGGTCAGAGTGCATTGACAGCACCTCGTCCTCATCAATTCTTCTGAACAAGTATAATAATAATTATATTATTATTACTATTAATTATAACAAGAATAAATGTATAATTACTTACATTTTTCTTTATTTTGTATATATCTTAGTCACTCTCACATATCCCCGCCTACATTAATCTGGATATGGGAGAGTCTACTGGAATTTTTAAAAAAATTGTCATTAATCAAATTATATGTTTGTTATTACAGCCCACTAAATCCCAAACATAATGTACATAATTTAGATCGGCATTTCAAGATCTTTAATTTAATACCCAACATAATATGCAAGGAAAATTATTTTTTCATTACCAAGTAATTAGCTAATTATGACACATAATTTACTTTGAGGTTGGTTTTGTTTCTGGCACCATTACATCAGTAAATTAAATCAACATACAAAACATCAAGTCTCTACGTAAAATACAGATTGAGTTCAAGTTGTAAATACGATTTTAATGATTGTAATTACAGTTAAAATATGAAAAATACTTTTTCAATCAAATACATCATTGCAACCGATATGTAGTAGCACAGGTAAGAAGTATCAATACTCATTAATTACAATCACCAGGTCAGCATTTGTTCTGTTTAACCTGATATTTCTTTACTCTGATACACAAAACTATTCACAATTACACAAAACTATTCACAATTCTATCTTAAAAATAAACAAGCATAACTGAACCAAATGAATTAAAAAAGGTAACAGAACCAATCTGCACTAAAAAAACTGTTAGCTTATGACATAAAACAAAATACATACTATACTACATACCGAAGACATTAATTATTATGGTGGACCCACTCTGTTTTTATACACTAAACACATATACTTAACTTAACAAAAAATGTATGATACATATCTACAAGATAATTACAAACAAAGGGTTTACAAAAAAGGCAAGCTTCTTCAATGGCATTCCAGCCTCTCCCCTCAGTCCATGATTCCCCCAAAAAACCCTAGTTTTCTCCCCTTGTCGCAAGATGACAGGCGGATTTACCATTATGGAACATTACTCGTTATTGGGAGTTCTTAATATCCACCCTGTATGAGTGGTATAATTCAAGAAGTAGAAAGAGCCATTGACAATTATTGATTACAAGACAGTATCTTGTGTGGGTAGTCTTTTTTTTAAAAATACCTTCAAACTTTTCTGCTAAATATGTACACATTAAACGATCAAATTAAAGATATCAATAGGTGTATTCATAAGAAAATACTTACCAACAGCATTACACAACTTATTCAACACACATTTCACAACTGACTGACGGCTATCAGTATTTAATGCATCAAACATGGTGTAGATTGGAGGCATAGGACCGTCAACAAATTTCTAAAAAAAATTTGAAATTATTTAACATTGGTTCACTTAATTTCTAATATGATTATAAAATCAGAAACACAAACTGAAGAAAAAATATTCTTGAACTAGACTAAAAAATGTGATGATAAAATCATCTCTTTTTTCATCAACTTAAACAAATTAAATTAAACTCTTCTGTTGGCTAATTGTGAGAAGAAAAAAAATACCACAACCATGAAAATTTGAACTATTTAAAATTACATCTTATTTATTGTAAACTAATTTATAAATGATATTGGCGCTCCAGTATCCAAACTAATAAAGGGAGGTGATCCTGATATAAGGGAGATCTGGGTATGGGAGATGAATAAATTTTTGATAATAAAAACACTGCCATGAAGAGGAATAATCAATATTTAATACATTATTTATGATTTAGATAAAGAAAGCTGAGAGCTATGAATGATATCAATGTGAGCATGTTCATTGAATTGAGACTTCGATGGTTTGGCCACGGGGAAGAAGTCCCAACTCAATAGCGGATCTGGATCCAATATAAGTACTGAAAATTACTGGACGTATTGTCTTAAATGAGTCAAGTTGTGGGAGAGTCCAGTTATGAGAAAGTTGTCTACTAGTGCTAAAAATACTATATTAGGTACCATGATGAAATTCTTCAATTTATTGAATGCCTCAACAGGATCTTTGATGCAATCTTTCCAGCTGTCATCACATACAGGTATTCCATGAGTTCTAGAAGACCAATCTGCAGCTTCATATTTAAATCCAAGAGGAATTTTTTCTAAAAGTTTAACAAATACATTATGAAAATGGTCTAGTAATGTAATATTTACAAAAAATATATTTTTGGCAATAATTCAGGATAAAATAAATGAGATTGTAATTACTAAATATAATGGCCTTATTCATATTTGTTCCAAATTCAATACATGTACAAGGTAATCAGAAATAAAAGCAAGTGTTGGGCCAGTACAGTAGCAGAGTTCAGTGCCTCTTTGAAAGGAAAGCTAATGAAGTGGCAGAGAAGGGGTGGATCTGGAAACAAAATATCACTATCCTTAACATTGATTATCTTATAAATTAACACGAATTATGAACACTTCACTGTCTCTAACAGTGGAAAATTGTAAATTATTTCTGGTACTCATAGTTTCGTCTGAAATACGTATTCATGTCTGGTGGACTCGTCTATAAGGGAAGTCTTTCATCCACCTCGTTTGCTCTCTCTTCCTCCGTACACCTGCCCAAGACTCTTCAAGAATGGAATATGAAGGGATCTCACCCCTTAATGCCTCTAATTCTCAGACATGGCTGCCAGTATATGTCCTCTCAAAGTGTCCAAGTCTTACTTCCTCGTCTGCAGCTAATAATCATGAAGCTTATCGATCCTGCAGCCACCTTTTATCCTGCTCTTCCCTCTTATTGTCCCGTCCGTACCTATGTTTTCTCTTATCTCACTTTGTGTAGGCCCTAACCCTCACAGTACAGGTAATCTACTTATATTTTGTATATCTAAATGATTTTAATATCTCTTAACAATAAAAATAACATTACAATATATCCTTCTATTTCATTTTTTTGTATTACCTCCCTCGTATCATTACATACCATCATATTAGCATGTACCTCTTATTTCACTTCTTTGTATTTCTTAATATCCTGGCATTTACTCATATGTATACATAAAAGCATTACTCATGAGATTGGCAGAATCTACAGGAGGCTATAGAAGCAGCATTATAGTTGGAGCGTCAGGATCAACAAAAGACAGTACTTGGGTTGGAGCCAGACAAGTCGAGACGGAAAAATCGTAAAGAACTCAACAACAGTATGTCTTATTTTTTAGTTATTTTTTGTGAATATTTGGTTGTCAAGGACCCTCCTGAGATATAATAAATTATAAATTTAAAAGTTTCAATAATTTTTTTTATTATTATTAGTTTTATACATGTATATATATTATAAATTGAGGCAGCATTGTATTTGGAGCGTTGGGATCACAAAACACAATACTTGGATGGAGCAAGGGAAGCATTGTGAATAACTCAAAAACAGTATCTGTATTAATTATTTTATTTTACTGTACCGATCTCAGTAGGCTCCTTGACAATCAAACATTTTCATAAAATAAAAAAATTAATATAGTTACTGTTTATGAGTTATTCAGAATGTTTCCCTTTAATGCTTGCCTTGCTCCATCCAAGTAATATTGTGTTTTATGATCCTGACGCTCCAAATACAAAGCTGCCACAATGGCCTCCTGCAGAATCCGTCAATATGCAAATATGATGTATGAGGTGATATGATGGAATGCGATGATATGAGGTAATAAGAACAAATAATAGGTATGAGGGAAGTAATAATATTAGTATAATAGGTCATGTCAAATATATTTGACCATCTGCAAACCGCACAAAATCGACACCTGTCTTCTTGAGCAATTATAAACAACTCTCCTTTCTAACATCTATATCAACAACAGCTCCACTCTAGTGACTATAAACAGCCCTCAGCATCCCTCTCAGCTGTTCCAATTAATGACATACTTCCTTCTGTTATATTCACTTATAAAATTGAATTTATTTTATATCATTTAATATTTTATACAATAAAATAATCCTTCTCTCAAATTACTCTTAAAAAATAATATTACAATATATTCAAAAGGGGAAAATGTTGGTCATCACCTTTTAAAACTGCAACTAATAAATGCAAGTGATACGTATTGTGACATTAAATGAAATGATTATAAGGATAATTTGGAATTGGGTAATTGGAGGAAAGGACTGGTTACTCAAAGTTTCTTCCTACCACAGAATTCTTCATGTACGGCACTAACACTGACAAACAAAACTGAATACAACTGATGTCAATTATAAATACCACTGACCTGGTAGACATAAAAAACTCATAAGACTAATGAGAAAAGGATCAGTTCACAAGAGCACAACTGGTCTCTCTTAACCACTTGGTTGTACTGGTCTTAACCACAAGGCGAAATATAAATATATAAGTGTACCACGACTTGTTAAGGGACGTGCCCAATGAGTTGTGCTGTCCAACAAGGTTTGCCACAGATTAATGATTTCTCCAAAATATAGCGAAAACGTTTAAAACACGTCCTAGGCAGCGCACTTATCAACTATAGAGGTGGCAGAAAAATCAATAACAAATTTCTAAATAATTGTTCCTTAAACACTTACAAAACGCCAAACCCCGTCCTTAAATAAGAAACAGTGTTTATACCCTCATAAACAGAATCCTAAATACTTAAACCAAATTCTTTAAGACAAAATGACTAAACAACAATAAGACTTTACAAAACACAAACCTATTAACATAATTCACACTAAAAAAACACAGAGAAGGTTTAAAAAACAAACCTAAATTGTTTCATTTAGTCTAAATATATAAAGTCCATTGCACAAGATATTAGTCAACACTAAACTTACCATTATTAACACTAAATCAGCACATAAGACACAAAATCTAAATTAATCAATCTATGAATATATTAAATCCAACAATCTATAGCCAACCATAAGAACATAAAAGTTCAAACCAAAACAAAATATAAATTAATCAGTCTAACATAAATATATGAAGTAAACAAAATAATTATAAGCAAGTCAACATCTGGTGGATTGGCTACTTCCTCATGAGGGCTGAGCCATCAACCAAGAATGAACTTGAAACAAGACAAGGTCAGAAGATGTGAGACTATTGTATGAGCATGCAGTAACATGCACGATCACTTGATCCACAAAGGAGGCCAAACTCATAATTGTTGGCCTGCAGAATGCTCCTGGGTGGGGAGCACCACTGGCTCCAGGAAAAGACTTCCAATGAAAAAACATGATAAAAAGCTCATGGTCCAACTCTCACTTCTGATGCGAGAGAACAGCAAAATGCCATCTTTCGAAACCAGTCTTATTATCACAAGCTGCCTTTACCATTCGCAAGTCATTCTCAAATAAGTGAATGCCAAGAACCAAAATAGATGACCTCATCTCTAAAAAGTTAATCGAGATCTCCCCAATGGGAAAAGCTTTATTTAATTTCAAACCATGAAGTGCAGTCTTATATGGGCCGACCACAACACCAGAAAAACTGACACTTAAGTTGGCATTACTAGGCAAACCACTCTTAATGGAGACAATGAAGATAGGATGGGATCCTTAGAATTATAGCCATGTACACAGTGTCAAAGAAAGTGGTCACTGTAGCACAATGCGAGTCAGTGGGGGGATTGGCCATTAATGCTGGACCAGACATGGACAACATGGTCCCAAGAGTCTTCTTTCTACTAGGTGGACCATTAGTTCAAAAGTGGAAACTGGGACCACATCAGCTTATAAAAGAACATTCACAGATAAAGGCTTCTCAATGGACCTAAATTTATCATTACTCACTTTCAAACCAGAAAGTTCAGAATTCAGGTAAACAATATGACTGCAGTAACAACAGACTGCAATAACAAAATGACTGACACTTAAGTTAGTATAAGTTTAAAGAGGCACAGGGGTTGAATTTAGTGGATACTTATTTACTTGTAATAATGCATGAAGAGTACATTGGAACTGGTAAGCTTTTGAATGAACAGCCACAGCATTGAACAGTATCTTTTCTGGCATGCCTGGTAACCTACTATATAATAAGATGGTTTTTCCATGTAACTCTGATTCTTAATAAGGTCAGTAGCCAAGCTAGGTCGTAGAAATGGTGTTTAGTACTTTGATTATTTGTTTGATTTAAATTATTAATGATAAAAGGATTAGTGAAAATTTATTATAATTACTTACGGAATTCCGTAAAGAAATGACAATGGTCCAAAACTCCGCTTTGCAGTGAAAATACAGTCAGAGCTATTTCTGCAGGCCAATAAAGTTGGTTTGTTTCCTTAAAGAAATAGTTGATGTGGCAGACAAAGAATTTGTGATTCTTTAAAGCTGGAAAAAAAAAATTACAATTTTTGAAGAAATGAGTACTTTGCTAATGATATGGCGCTTTTTCATTGTTCTAAGTATAACTTGAGTTGGAAAGAGTATCAACATTAGACCTCTAGATAGGGAACTTCGATTTTTTTTATCCATACCTGCAGGGACTGTTTCTCCCTAAGATAATATAAGCACAAATTACCCATTTATTTCAAACTAACTGAATTTAATTTCCAAAAATTGTATAATTACACTTTTTTTAATTGGTTGTAACTAGGGTTCAATCAAAGTCGAGTTTATAAATGAAATAAAATAAAAAATGAAATTATTTTTTAATTTTAACCAAAACTTATAAGACCGAGTTTTGAAAAAGTTTCACTTAAGACTTCCATTACAATTTATTTAAAGAAATTAGGATAATATTTAAAAATAATTTAGAAGAATTAAGTTAAAATAATCTTTAATGGTTTAGAATTAGTCTATCAAGATTAAATAGAATAGAAATATCATTATTCTGGGAGTAAGTACTCTATAATAACAATGTAGTAACAATAAATAGAATCACTTCTAAATTCAATAAAATTCACATTTCATGTATCTGTGAAAATGTTAGTAAAATTATTTTTTTAACTCCACTGATATGTATACGATATATATTATTAAAAATTTTTATTGATTTTTTCAAAACCTTTTGTGAGTCTTAAATTTCACATGGAGATACCATTTGACATTGAAAAGACATGAAAAATTAAACTGTCTGCATAAAACATGAGCAAGTGTCATTAATTAATTCAAATTATTTACAAAAAAAAATTCTTCTATAATTTTGAGTGGGGTATGAAGTTAAAGAGATCGCCTGGATTAATAATGCCGAGGACTTACTTCACAGAAGTGCTAAGTACATCGAAACTGGTTTTTGGAAAAATAGAATTAAAGGTTTTCTCTGTTAGGAAAATTACAAGTTCTCAATTAAATTTTCTGTTTGTAATTTTTTAATTTAGTAATTACTGTAATTGAGGTAAAATATGTTTTGCTAAAATAATAGAAATATGTTTGCACTTAACCAATGAGAACTAAGTCCTCTGCACTTAGCACTTTCATGTTTCCCAAAATGTCACTTATAGCACTTCTGTGAAGTAAGCCATCGATATGTAATTTATTTTATTTTTTTAACACTATATTTACAAAAATTCATTAAAACTTTAATTAACATTGTGTTTGCAACTTAAACTCAGCCAGTGTTTTTTTTAGAGGCACAATAGTTTCCATGATATTACAAAGCAATATAACAAAATAAGTATTTTTCTATCATAGTGAGTATGATAGAAAATTAAACGTCTGATTAATAATATTTATTATTCAATAAGGATTAAGTGGACTATTATATCAAAACCTCATTGAAAGTGTTAGTAAAATTGTTTTCGCAACCATAACAAAACCCTTCCTCGTGTAATGTGTCACACTTGACTTGAATGTTTTCTTTTAATATTTAGCATTTGCTTATAGAAAGGACAGACACATATTGCTAATTAGGACTTAGGTTACAGCAATACAAGCTACAAATTGTCACATTCAACTGCAAAAAGTTAAATGAAGCGACAGTACAGTGTCACAAAAGGGTGGCACACAAGCTGTAATGGTAGCAGCTAAAAGTGTCACTAAATAACTTCCTTAACCTCATGGGTCAGACTAAAAAACTAGTCAGACAAATCTTGGCACAGCAGTTTTTGAATTCTTCAACTTTTGCTTTGTAAATACAATCATATTTCTGCACCAGTAGAATCAACATCTCACTATCGAACGAATCCATTGTATTCCTGTAATATTAACGAACAATTTACAAGGAGTTTAATAGTGGAGTATGCAGTCATTCCTACTGCATGCAACAACAGTAGCAAATGTGGCTAGGTAGGTGTAAGGAGTAACAATGCTGCAAAAAAGTGGGTCCCGACCCATTGGCTTGCGACACGACCTTGAGAATACACCTGTCGCTGTGACAGTTACTGCCTGCTTTAGCCACCCCCCCCCTCCTCCCCCATTTACCTATGTTGATCAACATTTTATTGCAAAACACAATATTTTGTAGCTTGTGAGGCCATAAGTGAGGAAGTATCAATATACTAGCAGATGGAGTGGTCAGATGACAGCAGATGGTATAGTCAGTCATTTAATTAATAAAAATTTTAATCTTAATATTAATTATGAAGTGGCTTAGAATGGACAAGAAAAGGAAAGGTCTTCAAAGAATTATCAAAGAGACAATAAAAAAATATACATTAGTCTTAATGAAGGTTATGTGGCAAATTTTTTTATAAATTGTCTTTGTTCAAATTATTAAGTCCAGAGTTTAATAGTCATTTGGTGACCGATGTTAAACTGGGCAGGCTATAGTGCTGCTTATGGTGACTGTCTTTGTTTCACACCCTTCTGTGTAAGGAGATACAATAATGAGAGAGTAAGGTTACATACTGGAAATAGATCATCATAGTAACCTTGAATGGGTTGATGAGGTTACTCAATAGATAGCATTTTTACCTTGCATTAAACTTAGCATATGAGTAAGTTGTTTGTAGTGTTGTACATCTGCTATGGTGAAAGAATCAATGATACTGCCTGTTAAAGAATATATATTACAACATATATTTTGTTTATGCTTGTGTTAATTATGTTGTATATCTATGAATATAAATGCTAAAAGAACTGTCACAGTGAGAAAAGAAAGTTAGAGTTTGTTAATGTAAATTATAGCAATGAAGGTGTTTCAAAAGATGTACCCTAGAATTCACTAACCCTTCAATTAATAATTTAACTTAATATAAGTAATTTTAAACTTTTATTTATTTTTCAATCATTATTAGCACACAATTATGCAATTATGCTTACTACTAATTATTTCCAAGGCTCTAATTTCATTCAGGTATGGTGCACAATCGATTTTTCTCTGTCTTTCTGGATATTCTACGATAGTATTCATAACAATAATTCATATCTGCATATTCTATGATAGTGGTTGGAAAAATGTTTTAATCAATCTGAAATTTTGAAGGTATATTCCACAAAACCTCAAAATATGCTGATTAGCTAGATTTTAGGGTCAAACTACAATAATAGTGAATGTTTAAATAAAAAACAAATTAAACATATAATAGGACTATTTTGCCTAAGATTTTCTGCTGAAGATTCCCCATGATTATAGACATACAGACGGTAATTCAAAAAGTATTTCAAAGATATTCCACAAAAAAATTGCAGAAATTCAATTTAATTAATAATTAATGCAACAACTATGAAATATTATAACATGAATAATTAAATTTCAATTATTGAATAACTATTTAAATGCTTATACTTTTAACTTACTTGATCTGACATCAAGATTTAGTACAGTATTTTTAATTGTTGTTATCATTAAACCTAAAGCTTCCTCTTTATCTTTCTGTTCTGCTTCTTGCTCTGCATAACTGATCCCCGCAGATGTGAATTTCTTACTCATGTCTCCACTTTTTTTAGAAGAATGAGATATAGCTATATTGTGGTACATTTTTTTTTCTTCTGATGTCATTACCTATAAATTTAAACACCTATTTATATATTGAAATATAGAAAACAGCAACCACAATTTCTATGTGTGTTGTACTAGAATTGTACTGTATATAAAATGAATAATATACTGCCCTTACCATTATAAGAAAAACAAAGTATTTCAAAAAAATATGGGCACAAAGCAAGGATGCTAATTCATTTTGTAATGCCAACTGCTCATTACATATTTACTTAGTTACTTCAATTTTTAAGAAATAAAAATTTATTAACAGTTTTATTTTATCTTAAAAAATTAAAGTTTTCAGGAAACTTTAAAAACAAAATTTTTGACTAGAATGAATAATAGAATGACATCACTGTATTGTAATTATTTTCTTACCTTTCTAGTTTGCTTTATACAAAAATTGTTAGTGACCAAAAATTTCTCCTCTTCCTGCATTTAAATGCATTTGGAGGAGTGCATAATACAATAAATTTTGATGTTGTTAAAAGTACTCAGTCTTATATTCACACTAGGTGATGAGGCTCACCTTCTATTTCAAAATTTTACTTCCTCAAAATTTTACTAACTCAAAAGTGCAAAACCTCGTAAAGAGGCTAATAGCATAGTTGGCTGGTAGCGCTGAGGTTGGTGACAGGCTGTTACTTCTCAACAACGATTTCGGTCTCTTCGTTTCGATTCGGTACTTCATTTTTCAATTAACTGCTTATTTATCATTAGGAGAATGAGTGAACCCCAACCAGGGTTAAATTCTATAAGCACACAACCCAAAAAACCAAATAAATTTTTTCTGTTTCCCTCCACAACTATACCCTTCTTCACCATGACCAGTCTGAGCGGATCCTCAATAGCAACTTTCAAATTACTTTACCTCTATCGATCCTATAGTTGATTTCCTTTCCATCCCTCAGTCTAAAATCCACCTTGCCCAATCAAAATTCTTTCATAAGTTATCTTCTGCAATGAACTTTCACTCCAAATGGGACCTCCTTCAAAAATGTCTCTTATTAAACTAAATACCTCTCTTGCTTGCCATATTTCTCCTGATGACCTTAATTCTCATTTTCTGTCCATCCCTACGGTCATCGCAACTTTATCCCTCCAGTCCAATCAACACCACTTGCAATTTCCACCCAGTCAACTTCTTTTTATCTTTAATGTGTCCTTCCAAGTCTATTTCCTTGATTATGAAATCAAGAACTAATCCGGTAGGTCCAGATGGCATTCCCATGAAATTCCTAAAGCTCTGTCTCCCTACGATTCTTCCCTATTGCTTCACATTGATAATTTTTACCTTCATAATTCCACAATGCCCTCTTCCTGGAAACGAGTGAATCTTTTTCCAATAAATAGGGGGGAGGTACCAACCCCACCTTCCTTAACGACTATTGTCCTTTATCTATTCTTACTAGCCTTTCCAAACCTCTCGATCCAAAAATTCAATCCCTAATTTCATCATTTCTAGAAAT
Organism: Acanthosoma haemorrhoidale; assembly: GCA_930367205.1. Taxonomy (NCBI): domain Eukaryota; kingdom Metazoa; phylum Arthropoda; class Insecta; order Hemiptera; family Acanthosomatidae; genus Acanthosoma; species Acanthosoma haemorrhoidale. The sequence continues at coordinate 111,101,668 of OV884012.1, read as the reverse complement.
ACGTTTAAATCCCCTACACAATTTGGCTTCTGGCCAGGATTTTCCACCCCATCAGCTCTAACCAAAATCACGCAAGACCTACAATTAACCAACAACACATATTTATCTATATCCTCTTAGACTGCATTGGTAAATGCATTTGACACACTTCATCACTTATCTTTCTATCCAAACATGAATTGATGTCCTTCTCCTATTTTGACTAACCCTAACCGTAGGGTTGCGTGGAGATGGAGGTCTCTCTGGGGATCTCCAGGAGTGGATGATGAATTGCTTTCTAAGAATTATACTTGGGATCCCCCTTGGCATTTCACGGCACTACCCCAAGTTCGGATGGGTGCAGCCTTCCGTTTGTCACCAATACTTCCTTGGATCCCTCTTCTTCAATACTTTGTGCCAATTTGTTGCTGTTGGTTCTTTGTAGTAATCTTATACATACATAGCCCCTATATAGAACATATTACTGTTCACAGCTTTATCAAATCTGTTTAATTGTATGTATTTTTTTTGTCACCTAGACATTCTTATTATGTTCCTTGTTGTTATTCTTAAAGAACAATGACCCAGAATCAAGCTTTTTTTTTTATTTCATTCACATTAAAAAAAAAAAAATTGTCTTGTTCATTTAAATAAGTTTGTAATTCGAAAATAAATATTAAGAGGTTACAGCTTAACACCAACTGCAAACTTTGGCGATAATGAACGGGTCGTTCAACATCTTCATGAAGTGTTGCAGTCAAAATTAATGTAATTAAATTTTAACATTTTTACTACTTATTAGTATACCAGGGATAAAAAAAAGTTTTAACTTTATAAACTGAATGAACATTTATGTCTTAAATATTATTTTTATTTCCTGGACAATTAGTCAGAATGTAATGGTAAGAGCTCAGATCACTCAAATTAGAATTATTTCTTTTGTTAGTAATTATATTCTATGTAAAGGCTTTTTTTTTGTTATTTTTCAAGCAAATACATGTTACAAAAGAGTTTTTAACTGATATAAAATTAAATATAAGAAAAAGAAGGTAACTTAGTGAGTACTAAAGTACTTGAATAAAAAATACTCACCGCCCATTTTGGGTCTGCTATTTTTGCAGCTTCTGGAAATGAATAGCGATTTCCTTCTTGAGCTTGTTGATTTATAAGTTCTAAAACAAAATAATGAAATCCATTTTTGGCAGAAGCTGCTTTTTTCTTTTGTGGCATGTTTCCTGTGGAAATTAATTAATATTTTACTATTACATGGTTTGCACAAAAAAAACTATTTAATGTTCAAGGGTTAGTTCAAGGTTTTCAAAAAATAATCTTTGATCTTTTCTTTTTCCAGCTTTTTATTTAGCACTAGTGTCACCAACCCCTGCTTAGAGTTGCGTCAAAAGATAACAGATATACTGTTAAAAGGGTTTGCATTAAGTAAGAACCTTGAATCTAATAAGAGAGGCAATCTTTTTACCCTCATTTACCTGGTCATTTGTGATAAAACAATCTCATAACCAAACCACTGTTAGTTCATGAATTTATTAGCGATTACACAAAGAAATATATATAGGGATAACATAGTTGAGAAAATATTAATATCTGTAAAACCATGGAAATACTAGCTGATGTTCACCCAGAACTGAAGGGAGATTCATTTCTAACACTTAGATAAATTCTCTTTCATCAATGTGGTCATAGGTCTGCCTACAATCAAAATTATTGAAAAGGTGATGTGTTTTGATTTAAAATTCCTTACTCCTCCCCATAATTGTTGGTAGGTTAAAAATTTAGACTACAGAATTTTTACCTTGCATGAACCTACTTTGAATTGGGGACGATTTCATGACGTGTAAAATAAAGAAGTTAGTGGAAAAGTATGTAAGAGAGAGACTAGGTAAGTGCATTATAATTCCACAGTAGTTGGAGCATTTGAATTGGTTGCCATTGTTGTGAATTGCACACACTGCTGATAACATGCAGTTTATAAGGTTTAAACATGCAGCTATAAGGTTTAAAGACTTATAGCATAGCTTCTTTAGTCCAATTATATAATGAAGAGCCTTGGCAATTTCCGGCCTCCATAATTCAAAAAAAATTGGGAGAAAGTCTTGTCAAAACCTTATAGATTATTAATATGGTTAACATGTCAAAAAGTTCGAGATTTTCTATAGATTGATCTGCACCGGATGTGTCTTCTATTTCTTACCATTGTTACATGCACGTCCTACTGACAGCAAGGAGAGAGTTCCTTCCTTAATTGTGAACATGAAGGGTGATTGCTATCAATAATAATTTACTTTATCAAAATTACAATGGGGTCATATCAAGATGCCATTATTCATGGAGGACCTAATTGCAATGTCACTGGTTCCTTCTTTACCTAGACATCAATAAAAGCATCTTATCAGATTATCATAAATTTCATCCCTATATACCTCGCTCTCTGCTAAATATTGTTTCCCCCTAAAATGTAACAGGCATAGTCTAGGACTGATAGCTTGAAAGTCCATGATTAGCTCCTTCAGTTTTCTTCGAACCTTAGTTCTGTATTGAGATAAATGGGTCACCGCATATATCCTCAGGTAGCCCCAATGCTTGAAGAAAAACATGTAGGGCATATTCCAACTGATTCTAAAATAATGTGTTTCAGCTTTTGATCTTCAGATGTTTAAATATTTTTTTTCTTCAAAACCAAAAACTTTTAGGGAATAGAGCTGTAGGGGACAGCAAAAAAGTTGACCATCAAGCGTACCCAATCCTTTCAATCAAAAGTCCTGAGAACAATAGTAAATACCCCTTTTTACATCAGCGACAAAACCCTTCATAACGATCTTTATAAACCTTACAATCTTGAACTCATCCCTTTCAAGTTCATGAAATTTCACAGTAACCTATCCAAACCCCCTGATCCCATAGCAGTCATTACACTGCACTGAGTCATCTCTATAATCCTCCTCGGAGACTTAAACGGCAATGTCCAATCAGGTCCTGAGCGTGTGGCTCTCACGCACTTCATCAGCATCCTCTGGCTCATATCTGGTGACAAGAGGAGCGTGGGGGACTTCGCAAGACTCCGCTTCATCTTTCGCATGTGAGGGAGGTGACAACCATGCGGATTTGGGAGGAGCGAGTGAATGAAAATTGTAAATATGGTATGAATCAGAACATTTATCACAAATACTTATTGCCTAATAAGACAGATAAAAGTTCGTATAAAAATAACTTATTTTGTAGTACATAAAATTTAGCGAAAAATCAAAATATTGAATATAAATCAACATAATGTAAAATATTAACAAATAGGGACACTTCCATAGGATAAGCAATTTGATTAAGCTAACTTGAAGCCACTGAATCATTTCCTAAATGATTTAAAAGGAAATACCTAAACTGAATATTCAATAGTGGGCGGTACATGCCATAACCCAGTACTACAGTTTAACGGAATTAAGTTTAATAAATGATGATTTCCTTACTTTAGGGATATGGAGAGAGAAAAATTGCCACATTAATCATCTATAACTGGTACACTGCTTTACCATACTACCAGAATGGGGTACAAAATCCTAATACAGTTAATAAAGGTTTGTTATAAGCATTCTGATATAAGGAATTTTCTTTTGATAAGTAAAATTTCTGAGGAAGAAACTTAATGGCAAGTAATTGAGATGAAATTGTTATGATCACAATTATTCTTATGATAGGTGCCACATAAATAAGTAAATAAATTGCCAATATTTATTTACTATTCATTAACAATTTTACAAGATACATGTTATAATAATAATTCCAATTATTTTTATTCCATCTCAAAAGCAAGAAAATAAATTATAATCATTTAACACAAAACATTGTTTTTTCAAAGAAGAAAACCTTATTATATAAAAACCCTAAGGTAATAAATAAAGAACAAAACTGTTTTAATAAACAGCTATTGATGATTTTCCCTGGTAAAAATGGGTGTATCAATTTCAAAACTGCTACTTTTTTTATTATATCCATACAGAGCAGTATATTTCATTTGCCTTTGGCTGGCTGATGGAAAACCAACTAGAAAAAATTATTCTGCAAGGTAATGAAGGATTTTGATTGCTTGAAATATGAAAGGTTTCAATCGTTCCTGAAATTTTTGTAGAAAGGAAATTGCTAATTTTCAAGCTGGCACTATCAAATAACTTTAAAAACATTAAAAATAAAAAAAAAATACTTTTTTTTATTTTAATTAACAATAAAACCCTAACAAACACACAGGCTCTAAGATTGTTCAATACCAAGAGGTATAATTTACAAACATATTACTAAACTAATTATATCATAAGAATATTAAAGATATATTAACAATTTCAAAAGCAACTGATAAGTTCACAACTCTTTCGAATGACGTTTACCCATCGAAGGCATTATCAAATTTTATAAAACATTGATTATTTTATTCAACAAAAAATAATATTAAAAGTGGCTATCCCCACCTGAAATGTCAACCTTCACAAATTAAACGTTTTAAAGTAATTTTTAAACTCATCCAGAGAGGTTCAATTATAACACTACAGAAATTCCACTTGAGATTCTAGGGTACCAATGAGGTTGGAAGAGGACTCTTCCACCCTTGTAATAAAATACATTGAAAATATGCATTGAGGTAGAGTAATAAAGATGGCTTAAACATTTAACAAGCCACGAAGGATTAAATACTGATGAAAAGTGTCATACCCTAATAGGTTTCACTTCAGTTTTATTCGACTTTAATAATTAAGTCACAACTGTGACTCACAGTTGCATATTCAGCGAATGAGCTGTAAATATGAAAAAATGACATGTTTAACATGAAGGTAGAAGTAATCTAGTGACACCCCCTATATTGTTGAAGCTAAGTTTGAAGATATTTTTTTTATTAATTTAGAAGATCTCTATTTCAACGTCCCCTCAATCGTCATTTAATCTTACCAGGTAAGTCAGGTATAGACAGCCTTTTTATCACTGGGATTGGGTGCCCGTGCAGTTTGTCGTGAAGGATCTATATGTTCTAATGCAGTCGTGAATGTATAGGGTTAGAGGTCAGTGTGAAGAGTTTGATTTCGGATGTAAAACGATTCACCTGTGATAATGCCTAAAGCTTTTCATTGGAAAATCTGTATGGATCTGATTTTAATCTTATTACCACATTACTAAAATGAGTAGAGAAATGGAGGTGCCTATCCATTTTTATAACCAAATAGTGCATTGAGAAAGCTGGTGATTTCTCTTGCCCTTCTATGATATACGATTTTGGCAAGGATTTTTTCCCCTTTTGGAGGGAGAAGGTTACGCAGTCGGTCTTTCCGGCGTTTACACTGATGTTTAACATGCCCAGTCTGTCACTGATAACGTTACAAACCTACTCGGCCTGTGTAAGAGCTCTTTGTGCACTCATGCTGCTGCTGTAAGCCGCAATGTCGTCGGCAAAAGCGATTACAGTAGCTTTCTTATAGTTTGTCCCAACAATTTCAGATGTGTACATCCTGATAAGAACCGGAGACAGAACCGCACCTTGAGGAACTCCACAAGTCAGAGGGAATTGTTTAGAGAGACAATCGCCCACCCGTTCCCTGATCTGTTCTTCAAGGACGAAACCAACATGGTATATAGCTGCTCTGGGCATTCTCAGTCACAAAGCTGTCGGCACAGCATCCCGTGGGACACTGAGTCGAAATCCTGCGTGCAGTCCAAAGAGATCATAGGAGTTGCTGTATTCTTGTTGATACCGAGGGTGGCTTCCGTCTGTACCTTCACAAGCGGATGTTCTGTACTCAGATGAGCCTGAAAACCTGTCTGCTCGTACGGAATAATAGCATTTTCCGAACAGAACTCCTTCAGGTAGTTCAGTATTATCTTTTCGAGAATCTTCCCCATGTGAGGGTGGTCACCTCTCTTTGTGGGCATGCACAGCGGGAACAAGATAGCTTGTTTCCACGCTATCGGGAAGTATCGCAACCTGATACATAAATTGTACAGGTTAACGAGTTGGGAAACCCCTCCCTCTCCTGTTTCAGCAATACCGTTTGCACCCCGTCACCCCCCGGTGCTCGGTTTCCCTCACACCGGCGAAGAATCGCCTTGAGCTGCTTCGGGGAGACAAACATATAGTTCTGACCTGTCCTCAGCTGCTGCGGTATAGTGGTCAGCCAATATTTTAGCCAATTACTCCGATGTGTACAGGGTGTCTCCGTCATGAAGATGGACACCTGAGTCCTTCTTGGTAGTAGTCTTTAGGAGCTTCTAAAACTTACGGAAATTGCCATGTAAGCCATGAAGCCGTTCGTGCCACGTTGCCGTCTTCCAATTCCTCATCAAGCCACGAATTGTGTTGTAAGAGAGTTTACAACTTTCTTGGCCTGACGATTCCTTGTTCTACACCAGTTATTTTTCCAATTATTGCGTAATGCAATAAGTCGAAGAATATAGTCTGTTGGTTTTGTAGCATGGGGGGCTTCGGGCTAAACTTTGGGATAGCAGTGTTTGCTGCATCGACGATAACCTCGGTCAGGAAAACTACCTGTCGATCCACTTCCTCTGTTGTGCGGAGAACAGGAACCGTATGCAATTGGTGGTAAAGTTGTGATCGACATAGGTCCTAGTCAGCCCGACGATAGTCGTACTTCGTGGGACGTGGGATCACAACTCTACCGTCAATGGAATATAATACTGGCAGGTGGTCAGTCGTTACTAGGTCCAGGGTATTATTGTTAATATGTTTTTGTTTTTTTTGTTGTTTTTTTTCATCTTTTTGTCTTTCTTTCATAGCTCCTTTAAATTTCCAGATAATTATATATAATTATAGATCCTCAGGTGAATCTATTTAAGAATTATTTTGTATTTCCTGTAGCATCACTACATTATACAGGTTTTGTTATTTCATAGAAATTATATAATGAATAAACAAGTATAATGATATACATTATACGTGACTGGACTAAACTGACTAATAAAGGTGATGGGGCTCACCTTTCTGATCAACCTTAAAACTAACTTACATACTAATTTTAATTAATTTTACTAAAGATTGATATGCTTTTTTTTTTTCTTCATAGCCCTTTTAAATTTACAAGGGGCTATGAAGAAAAAAAGTGGAGGTACGATGTGTCACTGTCATGACATTGGTCGAGGGGCTACACAGCAAAACAAAAAATATGCTTTCTATGGGTAGTAGTTTTTATCATTAATTGTTCATCAGAAATTTTGGGAATGTCTTCCCAATTTTGTTTTAGTTCTTCTGCTCGATCATTCTTTTCTTTTATTATTTTAGTCTTTACTGAGTCCTTTATCATGCGTTTATAATCATGAATTTTTGAACATATTGTTCTTTATTGATATTTGTTGGTTATTTTGTTTTGTTATTACAAATGTTATCTGGTCAGGAGTCATACTTAGTTTTCCATTTAAGGTGTTGCATGCAATAGTTGCTAAAGAAAGTTTGTTAGTTACCATCTTATTAGTTAATTTTTGATTATTTAAAATCCTTAAATATTCGATTAGTGTTCTGTGTCCATGATTCAAAAGACCTACAGAATTCGAGTATGTATGTATTGGTTCTGTTCCATTTGTTTCAAGGAAGTTAGTAACTAATTTATTTTCATGCTCTCTTCCGTTGTCCATTCGTATATATTGTGTATTTGGTGTCGGGTAATGTTCTAAGTATTGTTTTATAACGTCACTATAAATGTACTATAATATGTTTGTACTTGTTATACTTTTCACGGTTCTTGTGAATAGTCTTTTTGAAAAAGTATCGATTATAGTGATTATGTATTGTCTTTCGTAATGTAAAGTATTAATAATTAAATTTTCAAAAGGTTTTTCTTGTTTAGGTGCTACCATAAATTTAGGTTTAATTGGCTTCCTTTCTTATTTAGTTTTTCTACATATCATGCATTTGTTAATATAATCTGTAACAATTTATTTAATAGAGGGAAATAATATTGTTTTCTTAATTTGTCATATGTCTCAATTGTTCCTCTGTGTGTGAGGTCTTTCCTGTGTGATAATTGGAAATAATCTCCTTTTTGTTCGTCCTTGTCAGTTACATGATTTTTGTATCTTTTTACCTTAACAGTAGGGTATTTTTTTCTGTATAATTCTTGATAAAGTATTGAATTGTTCATCGTTACATTGAGTTTCGATCCACAATACATTCCATAAACATGTTTTGGGTGTATAATTTGTTCTAATACTTGGTCTAATCCTTCCTCAATATTGGAAGAAGTGTCATATCTTCTTTTATTAAACGTTTTGTTAAATTGTACATTTTTATGTCCTCTGGTTTTTATAATTTGGTGTTTTTCAACATTTATAGCTTTGTCGTCAGGGGCTGTAAAAAATTGTTCGTTACTTGAGTTTTGGTCTTGGGAGTCTTGCTGTGTAGCTACTACACTAATTTCGTCTTCCAGTGCTTCTGGGTTAAGTTCTTGTAAAATTTGGTTGTATTCTTCTGAGTCATTAAGTGTTGTTTCTATTAATCAGTCCATATCTTCATTTTATGTCTTCATATCACTTATATCACTATATCACTATATCACTTATATCACTTTATGTCTTCATCTGTTTCCATACCGTCAAGTTTTAGAAAGGTTAAGTCATGTGATGATTTTATTTTAATGTTCATGTCTTACAAGAGTTATTAGTTCTTTTTCATTCTTTATTAAATATAATTCATTATATATTATCTGACCATTATTAATAATTACGTTTATTTTATTAATTTTAATGTCCTCATTCGTTTCCTCTCTGTTTCTAGGGTTTGCATTGTTTCCAACCCTAATAATATTACGTATTTTTCACTAAAGTTGTAGATTTTAAACCTAACTAATAGACCACGGGTCAAACCCAATCTTGGTGCCAAATTTAGAATGACTGAGCCATTGCCTTTTTCGCTACCAGCTGGTGTTTGTTACCACTATGAAATCTTCCGACTTAATTTCAGTTCTTACGGGTACGGAACATAGGTGTATGTAGTTAATTTGTGACCCTGTGTCTATTAACCAATTGTCTTCGAGTAAGTCAGTAAATGGAATTTCCTTCACTAGTTTTAGTTGATGTTGGGGGACAGGTTGTGGTTCGCTTAGTGCTAAAAAATGTTCAAGTTTGCCCAAGTCCATGTCCAAGTCATTAGCTTTCTGTTTCAATGTTTCGTTCTCTTGTTCTAGTGCTCGAGGTTCGTGTTCTAAGTGATGTATTTCGTGACTTCGAACAGTTCGCATTGACAAGGATTTTTGTGAAGGGTTGTGATGGGAATGATGTTTGTTCAGGTCTTTGAAAGTTAAGTCGTTGTTCATTATTTCTGAAGTTTTGACGGGGTTCATAACTTTGCTGATAGTTATTGCTATGTTGAAAGTTATTGTTTTGTTGACAATTATGCCTATAGTTATTTTGGTAATTATTGCGATGTTGAAAGTGATTATTGTGTTTAAAATTATGTCTATAATTATTTTGGTACTGTCAGGGTTGAAATTGTTGCTCATTATAGTCATTTCTCCTGTAATTGTTTTGTCTGAAGTTTTGTCTAGGTCGGTATTCTTGTTGACTGCTATTAGTGTTTCATTGAGGGTACATGTCTTTCATTATAATCCTACAGTTATTATACAAAACGTTTTTCATTTGTATCAGTTCGTTAATAATAATATGGTTGAGTGCGTCCATAAGTCTTGATGGTAAATTTCTGAGAACGTGGTCTACAATTAGTTCCTTTTGTGATAATATTTCTTGTTCTTCATTACAGATAGAGGTGTCAATCATTATACGGTTCTGAATTCAATTTGATGTGGGATAATTCTGTTAATTAAGTCAATTGGGTGTTTGTTTCTGTACATATGAATCTGAGAAATTTCATATTGTAAGTTTGATGTTGTCCGACTGGACAGTGATTTACTAAATGTAATTTTAAGTCGTTTATTGATGGAAGTCTTCATACTTGCATAGTTGTTGCACGTCACCAGTTAGTCTAGAAAGAGCTATTTGTATGAGTCTTTGTTCGTTATGGATTCTGCTAGTGATTGTTTCGTTACATACCGTTAAATATATTTTTTCTAGTGGTTTAATGAATGTTAGTAAATTAGTCGGATCACCATTATAGTGTGGAAGGTTTCCATAGTCTTCTTTAGTCATATGATAGGCGTTAAGAGCCATTTCTGATTCGTTAATTTGTCTGTTTCTATCCAAAATATCTCTTACCTGTTCTTGTTACAAAAAAAAATTTATATAAAATTACACTGTATGCAAAAATAATACCTTAGTCTTTACTGCTGTTGACAAAGTCTTCCGTGTGGTTTATATTAAATTTATTGTTTCTGTATAACCAGCATAAAGCGTTGGAACGCACCTTCAAGTGAAGAGTCCCAGGCTCTGTTAATATTTCCTCGAGCCTTCTTAGCCTGTTCTTCAGAGTGGTAGCCAAATAATCCCAGATCCTGTTATCTAAGCAACCTTATAATTCAGGAATTACTCACGGATGCAGAGAATATTTCTTCCGATCTTCTCGGCTTGATGACAAACCCTCTTCTCTTCTGACTTGAAGTTCACAGGTCCCAAGTGAATGATGTCTTCAATGTGGTCCAGCTGTTCAACTTCCTCTGATATATAACACATTTCTTTAGGTGATTACCTGGTAAAAATCTATTGAAACAGATCAGTACTCAATATCGGTGAAGTCCTGTCCTATGGGGTATCTTTCCAGAGGTATTAGCAACAGCCTTCTCACGCTGTTGGAGTGGTCTCAATGTACGTTGCCAAATTTCGGACATGATAAATTATCAAAATTATTATTTGGTATTTATAAGAATGGATCGGAAAACCAAGGGAAAGATATAGACTGGTGTAGGTTTGTTACTTGGCTAAAATATGACCTGTTTTCTCTTTTTAAAGTGCTTGCTTGATGAAACAAAAAAAATTACAATTTACTAAAATAAATCATTGCTGGGATCCTAAAAATTTTCACCTCTTCCAGTCAAGTTAATTTTTATTTAAATTCATTATGTTTCACTCTAGAAAGTGCTTCGATTATTGAATTTTGAAGATAAATTCTGAAAGTTATTAGGTCTATGAATTCCGATGCATTTTTGTTCTAAATCATTTTGTAACGGGTAAGCTGTTGAGAATTGATACCGTTATTTGTTAAAAATTGTCCATTTTTCCAGTCCTCAGGGATTCTTTTGGACTGCTTTATTTTCTTTGCCAGTTGGAACATTATCTGCTCATTCACTCCTGCACGATGTCTCGCGTTCATCGTTATTTTCCCGGAGCTGGATAGTCCGTTTAAAGAGAGAGCCAGTCGCCTGTACATGTGATTCCCTTATCACACTCTCTAGTGAAAGGTTAAAGCTCCTGTTTTATTATTCGCTTCTTTGAGCAACTCTGCTGGTACATTATCTATGCATATTTATTTCTCATATTTATATTTAGATGGACCGAAGTGTCTTCTACATGGTACGAGTTGCCTCTCAGTTACTGAGTAGAAGTAGGAGAACGATTTCGTCAAGAAATATCCATAAACATTAGATGGCTGGCAAACAAAAAGCTCCAGGAGAAGAGCTCATACCCAATGTAGTGCTGAAAAACTACTAAGGACAAGGATCGCCCTACTTTTAAGCGTGTGTCATGCACATGGGATATTTTCGAAGCGCCTGGGAAAATGTTATTGTTATTGTTTTTCACAAACCGGAGAACCCAAAAGACATAGCCTATGCTATCGGCCGATCAGCTTACTCAACACAACTCAGAATGATTAGAAAAATCAATCAAACTCGCTTTGAGGGACACCTTCATGACAATAATATTATTCCAACACACCAGATTGGCTTTAAAAGTTGTTACTCTACCAACCTCGATACACCGAGTGGCTGATTCTAATTAAAAGGTTATGGGAATGTCTCGCTAACTAAAGGTGAGGGGGTGGAGAGAGGACTTTTGAGGGAAGTGAAGTAAGAACAGAACTGAAGACGCTTCTCAAAGAGTTCAAAGTTCTACAGCCAAATTCTGGATGTTTGGCATTGAAATTTCCTCCTGTAATGAAGTGGGGACCTAGGGAGGAGTGATAGAATTGGATAGTATCAGGAGTAATAGCTTTATTGGGAAGACAGTAAGTACCCCTAAGAAATGGAGATAGCGACGTAACTGTAGTTAAAGGGTTAATAATGGGGGATAATGGAATAAATTTCTACTTAGATAGAATTTTTCACAGTTTACAGAAATAGTTGTTAACGTTTAAACTTTTTCATAAATTTGAATTTTTCAATATTTGTAAATTTTGAGCTGTCAATATTTTCAAAGATAAAGACACAATAGTCTCACTGGACATTTAACTTTAATTACGGAAATGTAGTTGAGTTAAAGTAGAGACGTGGTTTTCTTGATAAATACATTAATATTCACATCTTCGCAAGGGATTGAGATGGAAAACTGTGGTTGGTGACGTTTGACTCTATTTTTGATGATTTTACTTAAATAATTGTTTAACACGAAGAGCGTCCGTCCTGTATTATATAAAAAATTGAAGCCCAACAATGATTCGGCCTCCCATCAATTAACTATTATTTACAATTATTTAAATCTCAATATTGAATGCATAAATAATTTAAACATTATTTGTTGTTCATTGACTTTATTACAAGCCTCAATCCTCCTCACAATACAAATTTCAGTAGGAGTTTGTGTGGCGGCTATGTGTTACTTCTTTGGTTGCTAAGCGGTTGTACCTGTTAGTAATGTGTTATATCCGGTTTAAGTATGTTAAAGGTTTTCTAAATAAGTAGTAAAAAAACTATTAAGTTATTATCTTATTCTTTAGTTGTTTTGCTGTTCATGTATGTAGAATATCTCATATGTTTATTGTGGGTACAATTTTGTCATGTGAAACATACATATTTTGTACTTTGTGTGATTATTTAAATATTATTTTTGTATTAAATAGTTGTCTGTTTATTAACAATTTGAATTAATAGTGTTAATTTGCATTAACAATAATGATCAACGACAAGAAGATAAAGATTAAGCCAGTTTTTCCTTGGTTACCTATTCCTGATGATGTACCCTCAGAAATGTTAGAGTATTCCCTATCTTTGGGAAGATTCCCTAGTTTGTTTAAAAGTTTAGGTTGGAGAAAAGCTATTCCATATAAGGTACATTTATATAAAATCTTTAAATAAATGTCTCGTCTACCTACATATTTGGATTTCTCTCATTAATAAACACATGCAAAACTGGGATAGCATTAGATAGCATAATAGTTTCAACATTCAGTAGATGCCTATTCATTTAGCTATAATATTTGTTCTCCTATTAGAAATTTTTTTCTTAAATAAGGTCCGATCCATTCAACATAGTATGGCTTACCATAGCCTGATTTCTTTTTGCCTTCCAAAATGTTCTTGTAGGCTGCTATTTACATCCTGCTATACCATACAGTTGTCAAGGATATAAACACCTATTTTGAAAGGCTAGACCCAGGGCTCTAGAGATATTTCTTTCTTTGACCAGTGTAGTGTAAAGCAGAAGGCTGTTAGTTACAAGCAGAGTGTCCGATAAATTAGTGAGGAAATGGTCAAATATATGTCAATTAATTTTTAAGTTGATCACCATTTTAAATTTGTTATTTTAATAGTTTTCCATTCTATTTTAGGATTTTTTCCAGTATCATCATCCTTCAGAATCAGTAGGATCATCTTATTGTCCCCAGTCTGCCATGTTTTCTATTAAATATTTGCCACCCTATAAAAAACCTTTGAAACCTACAAATGTGGTAGATGAGCATGGCAATTTGCAATATCCTCCAAATATTCCTCAAAGCGAATATGATGATCGTATGCAGCGTAAAAGGGCTGCTGCTGAAAAACATAAACCGGGTGTTGTTAGCTTGTTTGTAAGTAATAAATATGTTTAAGATATTTATGTGATATAAATGTACTGTGATAATGCTTTGACTTTAAAATTTAACCTTTGTTGAAGGGAAATATAATAATAATGTAATATATGATATATTGAAGGATATAAAAGTAGATAATTATTTTAAATTGCACGTAATATTCTTCAGTAGACATTTTATTGTTAAATATTTATTCATAATTTTTGCTGCGACATTTCGGACTCCATTAGTCCATCATCAGGCAACATATGTTGTGTTATTCCAAATTTAAAAAAATATTCTATTGAAGGATATTATACACAATTTTGAAAAAAATATAATATTAATGTGGTATAATGATTAGTTACTTGCCTGCTGCACTAGGGACTCAGGAGGGGTGTGTATTGAGATGATATGTGTATTAGATTAAAAGTATTTTTTAATGGATCTGTGAAAACGGACTCTCATGCCCAATATGCCAATTGTGCAGTGCCTAAAGCCAAAACAGCCCAAACTGACTCCTTCCTTTGTTCCTAGCTTCATAGTTGTCAAATTATAATTGATACAATTCTTCCGCATGTTTCTCTCCTCAAAGCTTCCTTGATAAAGGAATTTTCAGATTCGCTAAAATTTGTCTATTTCAGCATCTTCTAAGGTTCTTTCCAGAAGTATTAAGGGTTGTATGAGTGGAGATCATAACTTTCAGAACTATTGCATATTTCTTACAGAATTACTGTTTCTTATAATAATACAAATATGTGCCTTTTTTCAAGCTAATTATTTTTAGGACCTTCTGTTTGAAAAAGACGACAGACGAACAAAAAAAATTAAACTTATGGACCTAAAGAGGCTACCAAAACAAAAAAAAAGATTGCAAAATGATAAAGAAAAAAAAATACTTAAAGAAAAATGGTAAATTGATTTCTTATTGATTTATCTGGAAGATTAATTATTGCATTATTATTATTTGTTTATACTTATTTTCATACAAATCCATCTTGACCTGAAATAAAGATAAAATAAAGGAAAGTAGGCGGTTGAGGTAAAGGTTTTTGAAGGGTAATTGGGAAAACTAGATTAGGTAGAATGAGGAACACTAGAGTCAAATCAAGAAACCTTCGATGACTTAATAAATACTAGAGCACTTGAATGATTCCGTTACACCCATAGAATGCCTGTGAACAGGTTCCCAAAGAATGTGATGTATGAAGGCAAGCAGCCCTGAGGACACCCTTAAAACATTGTCTGGATCATGTCGATCCATATCTAGAGTAAAGGAATACACCACACAAGAGAGATGAAGGGATTAGTAGAGGGCAGAGACATACATAGGAAGTTTCTGCAGGCTTCGAACCCTACACCATAAGGTATTGAATGGTTTGTTAAAAAAGAAGAATTATGTGCTTGATAATTGATTAAAACAACTTTTTTCTGCCCACAGTTTCATTATATTTATCCAAGCTCTTTCGACAGCTTATGTGGTCATCTTCCGGTGTTTAAAAGAAATGCAACCTCCACAGCCGTTTCCATGAGTTACAGGGATGATTTAAAATGATTTGATGGATAGTTTTTGACTACTTTTTCCACTTTTAGTTCGAAAAACAAAACAAATTACTTATTGTTAATCAAGACATTTACTCACATTACATGTGTTAGCATTATGCTATTATTGAAAATAATGAACCAGTGAGAAGTAAAAGAAGAAATATGCTCCAACCGAGGTGGACAACACCAGCAACTATCATCAGCCACTCTCGACAATATAGATGGGCCATTCCTAAATATTTCCCCAATATTTCATATAATTGTGACAAAGTGGTTTCAACATTTCGATAACACTTTTTTATTTTAAACTCATTGTAAACTTTTAAATATAAGATTTCTACAATAACTCTTGAATTGGAACGTTTTCAAAAAGTTCTATACTCTTTCAACCTCTCAGGAGGAAATTAGGTAAAATTGATTCCCACACCATGGTCAGTCAATGATGGGACTGCTCAGTCATAAAGAAAGGATTAACTATATTGAAATCACCAAAGAAGTATAAATTATAAATGTCAATTTTGTTTCCCTCTCTCAAGACCAAATACTTCATTTCAATTTAATATTTAGGTTTTTCTGTAATTGATTCATTCTGATGCCAATAAATTAATTAGAATAATATATTTACAAATTGGTATCTTTACGAAGTTCTGGACTATATTTATAAATTATTTATGTATCTTATGTTTTTACTATGAACAGGTTTATTAAGTCTTTGGAAGGTGACCCAGTAGTTGATATAGATGAACAAAAGGAGAGATTACTTGAAGAAGTTGAATATGAACAAAATATTGAAGTTCATCAGAATGATATAGAAAGAATCATATATTACTTGCAGAAGGTTTGTATGGTTAAGAATAAAACTAATTTTTATGGATGAACTTATGCAATCATTACATTTTGGAAGAGTATGATTAAATAAATAAGAGTATACTCAATCTTGTAGATTATTAATTAATTGATAAAATTTTAGTTGTTTAATTAAATTAGTAACATCATACATGTTACTAGTTATGTCATGTTACTACATGATGTTGAAGTTATGTTAGATGAATTGCTTTTTTAATAAGAGCAACCCGTATCTCTTAACACATGAAGTACTCTAGCTAGCAACAAGACTTTCTGCTTCCTCCTTCAAAGAAGTGAACTAAGGTCAAAGGAACTGTCCTCTCCGCATTAGCAAGTCCCAAACAAGTTACCTTTGTAATGTCTGCTGTAGTATAGTTCACACACTGGAGCCTTGGTTAGTCAATACTTTTTCTTAAAATTCAACTACCACATTATCTAGTCATCTAGCAGCTTATTTGGAACTTAAAATCCAACCCAGTGGAGATGCCCTGCATTATCTTTATTACCCTAAGTATGTCTTCATAGTGATAAATGTTCCATCAGCTTCACATTGCCCCATGGTTTGCGTGTGTTGCTGCTGCTGCTCACTCTCCCCAATCCTCTTCTGAGTCCAAATGTTAATATAAGTTAAATACACTTTGCCTAAATCTCATTAGTGCCTGTGCTCTTAAGAAGGTATATCATTCTGATTAATTTGGTAAGTCAGGTCTAATCAGGGTGTTCTAGATATGCAGTATTTTGGTGCAGCATATGACCTTACTTTCTGTTATTAATGATGTAATTATATGTAGTTTGTTTTAGTCTCTTAGCTATGAATCTTTTTGGTCAATAATCCATTGTCTAGTTGTAGTACTGTGCCATGTGGCTCACATTAACCTCTTGTTATTCTAGTATCACATGTTTGTATAAAAATGTTTGGCCTTCTTATATAGGCTTAAATAATCAAATTAAGATAGGTAATGCCTTATATGTTGATCAATTTTGGAACTGACAAAAAGATTCCCAGACAGCAGAACCCCCCCCCCCCCCTTTGTTGATTCATTGCATGACAGTGGTAACATGAGATCACTGTCCAGAAGAGAGTAACAGTTGGTCATGTGCAGACGAGAGACCTATATCCAGACCAGAAGAAGCAGAGACAGTCTTTTTCTGCTTACTCATTCTTCCAATATGACTGAGTAGAGACCAGTTGCTAGCTGGCAGGAGCAGCGACCACAAGCATGTCATAGAGAAAGTGAATGTTTGATGATGAAATGGGGCCCCAGATCACCAGCAACCCCACAAATGATGGAAAAAACCTTAATTTTTTTTTATTACCTTTTTTTGTTCACTAGAATTTCTGTATGAACATGTCTTTCCTTTGTTTCAGTTAAATCATTATATAATTCATTTAATGTTTTATGTCTTATCTTTCAAGCTGTAAATATAATTTAATACCATAACCCTTTAGTATTCATTCAAACTAACAATCTTCATAACCCGGCCTGGACTCAAATACTTACCAATTTTAATTAATATACATCCACTCATATATAAGTCCACTCACCAGTCCTTTAAAGTTTTTCAGTTTTTTTATTTTTAAGTATGTGCTCCAACATCTTGCCGGCTTATGACAGCCAGGCTGGAATTAACAATGTTTATGATTTAACTAACAATTTATTATCAGTTAATCAATGATAGTTATAGGTTTTGTTTAGATATGTTGCCATGTTGGTAACATTGAGTATTACCTTTTGGGTACTGTTGAATGTTTTGGCTATAAAGTGATCAAATATGTTGTATTTATTATTATTACGATTAGAAAACACGGTGCAGTCGGAAAAATACAGTTAAGTATGGTTCAGCTGGAAAATTTGATTTAAAACAAAAAGTGCTTTCGCATCAAATAGTCTGAATGAAGTTCATGAAACCAACCACTCTTAACATGAGTTCTGGTAATTTAGTTGAAAACTTTAAGGATCAAGTAGAGACATATTTTATAAAGGTTCATTTGACACAAAAAAGAACGGAGCAATTGAAGCTTTTGAATTCTTCAGCTGCCGGCAAGGTCGTTGGGAACCTTTTGAGAAATGCTATGTGAACCTTAAAGGACTTGTGGCATCATGTGACTTTGGAAATCAAGAAGATAAACTTCTGAAAGCTCAAATAGGGGATCCATTCCAAAGCCACCCAAGAAAGACTTTTAAGAGGGAGATGCAATGTTGGAGAAATGATCGAATTTTGTAAAATAATTCAGAATCCAATATTAAGTTGCTTGAAGGAAACCATGAGTTACAATTGGAAGTGGAAGTGTTTATAATGAACAAAAAACAAGGTCAAAATTCAAATTATTTATTCATCTTACAAAACCAAAACTGTTCAGTCATGGCTGTTGCGGTAATTGCCATAGGATGAACAGTTGTCCAGTCAAATCACATCACTCAAAGATGTAAAAAATTATCAAAATTCTGGTAGTAAAGATGATTTTGCTTTTTCAAGCATTGTAGCTATGGATAGATTGAATAAAACTAGTTTAGCCAATGAGTGCCATGAGGAAGTAGAGGTCAATAGTTCTCCCATACTATTTAAACTTGACAACAGAACAGATGTCAATGTTTTGCCCTTGGAAATCTTGAAAAATAAAATAGGTATTCATTCGCCAATACATAAAACTAATTAATATCAAGTTAAGTCTTTTGGACTATCAGTCCTACCTGAGATATTTCAAAAAATTCTCACATGATATTTTCCGTGCAGCAGAATCTGAGTTGAAGTTAGAAAAAATTACAAAACAGCTTGCTCAAGTAGCTAGGAATAATGTCATCAAATTTAACCTGGATAAGATCTAATATTTGTCAATGAAGGCAAATATCTGGGATTTTCATTTAATAAAAATGGACATAAACCAGCTCCTGAGAGAAATATTTTAGATAATCTATGTTTTGAAAATTTTAAATGCATGGTTGAAAACATAACACTTAAATCCCACTGACAATGGAGTTGGCATTTTCAAATTTAGGACAATAGAGGCAAATTTTCAACTTCAAAATTATTTAATGAAATACAGGATAATTCACCAGAAGGCTATAAGTTATTTCCCGGAAAGAAATGAGTTGTCAGAACTTTTTAATGGAATTTCGATTGAAAAAGTTAGATGTAGTAATTTTTTCAAAATGTTTCTGGGGTTAAACAGTGAATTCTGCTAACTGTTAAAATAATAGAACACTACCTAAAGCTTAAATAGGGAAGACTCCAGAAGAAGCATGGAGGTGAAGAAAAATTAAGTAATCAGCAGCTCTGTGGTATGTATGTATCTAGCAGTTCTCATGAGATCAAATATTTGCCAATATAACATCAAAGGAATGCAGCTAAACAATTAATTTGAGACCTGGAAGGATCTAAAGATTCATGCCTAGTTTTTAAGAAAAATAATTCAATTCTAACTGGATTTGCTAATGAGGATTGGGTAGGAGAAAGCATTGACTGAAAACCCTATATAGTAGAGGTTTTTGCCCTGACTAATATAGTTGTATCATGAAAGCAGAGTTGTGCTGTCAAGTCTATAGGCTGAATACTTCGCTTTAGAGGAGAGTGCTCAGGAAGTGATACATCTTAAGAAGATATTTAATGAATTGTAAGAATACAATCAGTCTATAATGACAAACAGGGAGTATAAAAACTTGTGGCCAATCCAGTTTTTTATTAAAACAGATTGTTTTCAACTATTACTTTGTAATAGAAGCTTAGCTATATATAATAAGGTAGAAGTGGAAGTAAAGTATTTAATGACTGAAGAATTGGTTGCGGACTTCTTTATCAAGGGACTTAATTATAAAAAAAAAACTTGACGAGTATTGTAGGAGTATTTACGTAACTGTATTTACGTAATTGAGCATTAAAGGAATTTTTATTCTATATTTTGTTAGATAATTATATTATATTTTTATAGATGTATTATTTTTTTTGTTTCCTCATGTAATTACGAGAGAGTGTTATGATGATGTAATTATATGAAGTTTGTAGGAGTCTCTTTGGTCAATAATCGATTGTCTAGGTCAACAAATTCATTTACTCTCTTGAAGGTGAAACCGAAACTGGCTACTTTATTTGGTGTTTCATGATCTATACTTCACTAATGAAAAGGTGGCAGTAGGTCGCATATTATATATATTGTAACCTACCTCATTTTTTACCATCTCTTTTTCTAATTTATTTGATCAATTTACCTTAACTAATTTGGTAGGTCCGTCATGAGATCTTTAATTCAACTTGTTTTTTATGTCTTTGACATAGGAAATCATCCCGATTGAATCGCCCGATCTCAAGGCTAATGTTATAGTTATTAATAAATTGAGAAACTGGGAATTGTGAACTATATACAAATAAAATGGTTATAACAAATAATTATAATTATATAGAGTGCTGACATTAATTATATAAAAAATATTCAATTCCTTTTGAACAAGGATAGTTACTACTAATTACAAAAAAAACATGAAAATTGAGCTCAATCTCTTTTAATGGATCCATAATAAAAAAAAACAATATCAATATCACCCAATCGATGATCTCCGTATAATCCAATCAACGTTACTGTTGATCTCTTCTTCTTCTCCTCTTCTTCTGTTGGTTACCGCCAAATCGGGAGCTTGCTCTGGTTCGCTCTCTGGCTGTTAGGCTAAGACTGGCCCTTCATCTCATCCCCACTCCTAAGAGCACCAGGGACGATGCTGACCAGATGGAAGGGTTACAGGACATGATATTCTCAAATATCATGAATGTTACAATATATATATATATATATATATATATATATATATATATAAATATAGAGATTCCAAAGTATAAAACAGTAGTGGGGGGGGGGAGATGCCTTTTTAAATGGAAGCATTGGCCCCATTGCTTGCAGTTAAGTGTACCACCATATACAATATTTTGTGAATTTTCTTTTTTTTTTAGGAAATACCATTTGAAGCTATTCAGCCTTATCATGAAGAGTGGCTGGACGGAGTAAAAAGCAAAATTCCTAAAACTTACTGTGAAAGTAAAAGGTTATTTATCCAAAATATCCTTATTGAAAAAATTATATTTAATGTATTAAATTAGTTTTAATGTTTGTTAAATAATAATTTCCAGGTTATCAAAAATACTAACTATAACAGAAGAAGAAATTCGCCAGGACTACTATCTTTCAGTAAAGGTTGCTATTCTAGATTATATTCTTACTGATGATGCAGAAAAAACTAGGTTGATGATATGCACCTATCCAATCAGATATCCTGCAATGGTGATAAGAGCTCCAGTGCCTTGGCATATATCATTTTCTTGCAACTCACAGAGGTTTTCTTATCGGTACCATCTGTCACATCCTGTTGTTTCTGAAATTAGGAATTTATTTGAAGAGTAATTTTATAAATAATTTCCTATATCTTAATCTCTCTCGTTTTAATATTTTACTTTCTCTTTTATTTTATGTTCATTTTTCAGATATAAAGATATGCTGATTGTGCCAATGAGTGAATTGACTAAAGACTGTAATTCTATGACACCTGAATACTTCAATTCCCTTACAGATAAACTATGCGCTGAAGCTAGAAAAGTAGTCCAAGAAAGGTATGATTTTTATTTAACAACTTATGTGATACTAATTGCTGTTCACAGGTTCCCTTGCATAGAACTTTATATGTTTCAAATTATTTCACTGAGGTTCATGCTTTGTTAATGCTATACTTTCTTTTACCCATGGTATATTGAGGTTCACCAAATAATGTCTGACCTTGTAGTCCAGTCATATGGCTCATTGATTTTACCTGGAAAATAATGGAGAAGTTCTGAAAATGTGCTCGTTTAGGTTTTTTGGGGTGCTGATTACGAACTTTAACTTTACCACCTTAAATTAAAAAAATATATAATAAGTAAAAAATTCAAAAAATATAATCTTTTTTTCGGGTTTTCTTCCAAATCATGAAAACCATGCACTTTTTTAGTAACATCTAACACTACTAGTAAACACCCAAACCAAATTAAACAAGAGTAAATTTGTTACATTTTTGTACTCGATGATTTTTTTTGTCTGGGGCATCACTTCTTCTGTTACTTATGTCTTAAAATATACTTCTTAACTTCTAATTGGGCATTTTCTTTCTTTCTTGGTGTATTGGATTCTCTGTGCAAAAAAAAAGAAGAAGAATATTTCATCAGTAGAGGTTTACATTTATTTTCAAATTATTTCATTCTATTTTTTTTAACGAAAACTCGGAATAGTAAATTTTATTTATAATTATTCTTATCACTTAAAGGCTTTTAATTCTTTACGGATAACTTAGCATAAACACCTTCTATTTTTATAACCTGCTTGTTAAAAAAATTCCTGTTCTTGTTCATTTTGCTTACAATCTTTCTTGAAAGCTTCTATCTTTGTTTTATTTTTAGTCACTCTTTTTAATCATATCCTTTATTCTTACTTATATTCTTTCCATATCCGTTTTCCCCATCCATATACTCAATGTTCGGATTTCGTTGCTAATATCATTTCATAATTTTTCAATATTTATTTCTATTTTAAAATTTTTTTTGGATTTCTAGAAGAATTTGGTTGTTTTTTTTAGCCTCCTTGGGTTTTCCTCTCAAATATTAATTAATGAAATGACGTGTTCAACTCAACCTGTAATTTTTCTTTATCATTATCCATTTCTTAACAATATTTGTCCCAATATACTTCATATCAAAATCCACTCCCTCTAAGGCTTTACCAGCAATAGTGTAATCAATGTTATTTACCACAACAAATTAAGGCATATTTGAAAAACTCATATGCATGTTCATATTTTAATGAACTTCACTTGTAGACCAAATATAATAAGTACACAGGTAAGGCAATAAATATAAAGATATCTTGTCTTTGCTATTAAAATTTTACTTACCTATTTAAAAGGAGTAAAAGTCATTTATAAAAAGTTCATATTGAATAATAGAATAGAAAAAAATTTTTTATTCCGGGAAAAGTTCCCTATGAATAATATTTATGTTAGATAACAAAATCATATCTGGCAAATAAAATTAACTATTTCATCATAAAAAAATATGAAATAAAATGAAAGATTGTTTAACTGCATTAAGTAAATAAAGACATAGCCACATATAAGAAACTGTTAAAATAATAGCAATATTTCAATTACTATTCATATTATTTTGCATATTTCAAATAATATGATCTCAAGGTATTATAATAAGGTATAATGGTTCTAGTGCATAATTTTGTCTATTTCGACTGTTTCACGATAGCATAATTTGCTATAGCAATTTATGTGTAATTTAAATAATAGTTGTTTAAAACAAACAATGACATTTAATAACATGGGTATATTAGTCTCTTTATTCTGGTATCTACTTACTGTAGATTTGTTCTCCCTTTATGGCTCCCATTATCTCCAAAGCACCCTAGTCTGTCCTCAATTAAGGTTTAGTAATTAATAAACTCCTTTTTCTAGAACAGACTGCATACCTGATCAGGCAACACACCTTACCCCACCAACTATGCTTGGATTCCCTTGGTTATTTATTTTAAAATAAATCACAATATGATCATGAAAATATCGTTACAATATTTAACCTTGATCTTCATATACTTTTTGTCAATTCAAGGGAGTAGCTAGTTAAGTTTCAATTATTCATTTAAGTATTTTCTGTTTTTTAAATGAATATACAAATTATTAAAACAACTCAAATTGAGCAACTTTAACAAATCATAAGTTGACCTGCTTGTTAAAAAACATGCCTAAGTCTTTTAACTTTGTATTTCTTGAATACCAGTTGTCCTGTGTGTAAGGGGGATATATTTTTTTAAATACACATAAAATGTTATATCAATATCAGAATCTTGGCTCAATTCCTCCATTCCCTGCTCCTCTGTAACTTTTTCCAACCGTTACCTTCTTATCTCCTCATACTCATTCCTCAATCAGAATTGTATATTCTGGTTACAACATTACATCATTGATTCCCCAGCTAATATTTTCTACATTCTCAAGTACCAGATATCTACCTATCTCACAAAGACCTGATTAAAAAAAATTTCCTACAATATTCATACCAATTCACCCATTCGCAAAACCATCACCTCCCACAACCTAGATTCCCTTTCCTTTGAAAGCTATAGCCCAACATTGAAGATATTAACTGGGATGTAGTATACTCCTGCTCTGATATTGAGTCAATGATTGATATCCTTATTGGTATAATTCCGCATTTATATTATTAGTTGTTTTATATGATTTATATTTAGTTGTAACAATAAGGGCGGCACTGTTGCGTTTTGTGATCAGGTTGGCATGTGCCTCATTGACTTCTCTTGTGACCGTCTATGAGTGTGTGTACTGTACATATGTATCCAATTAAATCTGTGCTCTTCTTTATTTAACTTGCATTTATGCTTTATTTCCCTGCACCTTAAAAGGTTATGGGCCCAGGGTGTTGATTTTGCAAGTTTTGTGTTAACGAAAGAGTCGGATTCAGTTTTGTTTTGTGTGCGGTGTAACCTGTTTGACTCACGTGCGCGGTCGGTTTTGGTTTGTTCGTTTATGCGATGGCTAGTTCATATATGAACCTTCCTTTCGGTATAAAGCCATTCGATGGCTCAAATTTTGGTAATTGGGACTTCAGGATAAAATTGTTACTTGAGCAAAACGGAGTACTTCAAGTTCTAAAAGAGGACCCCCCAACTGGGGAAGCCGAACTCAAGTTGTTTAATCAAGAAGATGTAAAAGCTCGTAACGTTATTGTGCAAGGGCTTGCCGATAATATATATCCTACAATCAAGGAAAAGAAGACGGCGAAGGGGATAATGGATGCCCTAGCAGCGACTTATGAAAAGCGTGGGATGAAATCGCTTGTCACCGCCCAGAAGGCTTGGAGAAAATTGGAATACAATAATGATTGCCCTCTCCAAGAGTTTTTTCAAACGTTTGATTCAATGGCTTCGGAGGTGAGAGTGGCTGGTGGTAATTTAGAAGAGGATGAGGTTGTAAACCAGCTTCTTGTTGCAATGCCGTCCGATTATGATTCTGTGGTATCTGCGATGGACATTTTGTGTAGTAAGGACAAGACGGCCGTTACTTTGGAATATGTGAAAAACACACTTCTGGCTGAATATGAGAGGAATTTGAAGAAAGAAGATCACCCGTCTGCAAATGTTTTTTCAGCTTATAAAAATAGAGCTAAAAGCTTTAATAAAAATTTGAAGGTCGGTCAAAACAAAAGTACGTCTAACGTTATTTGTTATTATTGCAAAAATCGAGGTCATTTTAAGAATAATTGTTCTAAACTTAAAAATAAAGGATTTGCCGCCATTGCTAGTGATAACAACTGTGACAAATTTCTGTTTACTACCCAGGATAACAGTAGTGATACCACAACAGATAAGGCAGTAGTTTGTAAACAATCGTCTGATGAAGCATGTTTCGTAGTCGATTCAGGTGCGACATATCATCTTATAAGGGACGAGCTCAGTGTTTTTCTAAGAGATTCAACTCCAGTAAATGTTAATATTAGTGTGGCAAAGGCAGGTGAATTAGTGGTTGCGTTAAGGAAAGGAAATTTGTTTTGTGTGTCGGAAGATGGAAATAAAGTTCGTATAACTGATGCTTTTGTGTGCAAAAATTTAACAATGAATCTCTTATCTGTTATGAAGTTGAAGGAGAAGGGATGCAGAGTAGTATTCGAAAATTCCTGTGTTAAAATATTTAGGGGATCAAATGTTATGACAGGCTATCTCGTTGGCAAACTGTATGTAATTAAACTTCAACTTGTTCCTTCTTAAGGAACAAGCAAATGTTGTTGGTGCATGTAACAGTCTAATGCATCGAAGGATGGGGCATAGTGCATTATATCCTGTTGGAATTTGTGACATTTGTTTAAAGGGGAAGCAAACTAAGTTATCATTCATGAAGAGCAACGAACCTAAGCACATCATTGTATCTCCAGAAGAATGCATTCCTGAAGATCAGAGTAAATCTCCCACACCTCAGGACAAATGTAAGTCTCCCATACCTGGACCGAGTGATGTTATAGAAGATATTGCAGGTGATTCTGATTCAGAAAGTATTTTCCGTGGATTTCCTGACGAAACGACTGGTTATCCCAAGAAAGAACGAAAATCAACAAGGAAAAAGGTAAAACCAAAGCATTTGGATAATTTTGCCTTAAATGAAATGGTTTTGTCCACTAATGCCGAAATAGGTGTTCCCAAGACATTTTCAGATGCGATTCACGATCCTCATTGGCAGCAAGCCATTAACGAAGAATTAACCTCATTAGAAAGTAATAAGACTTGGGAAGAAGTAGATGGTCCACCGGACTTGACCCCCATTGACTGTAAGACTTCCAACGGTGAATCTAAGAAGAAGGCGCGCTTAGTGGCTCGCGGTTTTCAACAACATCTCGATGACGTTGACAACATCTATGCACCGGTTGCCCGTTTCACGACACTTCGAGTACTTCTTTCTACGGCTGCAGAGAAGGATCTATTAATTGATCAGCTTGATGTTCGGAGTGCGTTTCTTAAAAGTGATCTAAAGGTGCCAGTTTATATAAAGCCACCGGAAGGCTATAAAAGTCAAAGTGCTAAAGTCTTAAAATTGAAAAAGGCTTTATATGGTCTCAAACAAAGTCCAAAAGTGTGGAATGACCATTTAAATGATAGATTATTGAAATTTGTATTTTGTAGATCTAATGTAGACCCATGTTTATATTTTGATGACAGTGTTTATATTCTTGTATGGGTTGATGATTTTCTATTGATAGCTAATTCTAAATCTAAATTGGAAAATGTTAAGAAATTATTAATGACAGCTTTAGAATGTAAAGATTATGATAATAATGGAAATTTAGAATTTTTAGGGTTGAATATTTTCAGAAATAAACTAGGGAATATTGTAATTAAACAGGAAAATCTTATTAAGAAAATATTTCATAAGTTTAATATGTCAGATGCTAAATCTAAGCGAATACCTATTGAGCCTAAGCTTAATCTCGAAAAAGGAGATCCGAATAATTGTCCTAAGCTACCTTATAAAGAACTTTTAGGAAGCTTAATGTATTTGATGGTCGCTTCTCGACCAGATCTAACTTGTGCAATTTCATATTTTGGTAGATTTCAAAACTGTTTTACTGTAACTCATTGGAAGCACTTGAAAAATGTTGTAAGATACTTGAAACATAGTCCTGACATGGCTCTTAGCTTTGACAAATCTAACTCTAGTGATGTTCATATAAATGCATATGTTGATGCAGACTTTGCATTTGACAAAAATGACAGAAAAAGTGTATCTGGTTACATTATCAAGGTAAATAATAATGTTGTTTCATGGGGATCCAGGAAACAAGGCGTAGTTGCTTTAAGTAGCTGTGAAGCCAAATATTATGCACTAGGTGACTGTATTAAAGAGGTGCTATTTTTGAACAAATTATTAAATGAGAGTTTTTACTTTAAAGGTAAAATCAATATTTTTAAAGACAACCAGGGCACTATTAAAATTGCAAGTACCTGTGAGACCAAAAGGTCCAAATATTTTGATGTAAAGTTTAATTTCGTAAAAGATATTGTTGATAAAAAATATAGTTAAATTGCATTATGTTGATTCTTCTAATCAAATAGCGGATTTGATGACAAAATCCTTAGCATTTAGTGAATTCTCGATTTTTGTTGAACATTTAAACTTAATAGATTGTAAGTAATGCGAAATTAGAAGGGTGTATTGGTATAATTCCGCATTTATATTATTAGTTGTTTTATATGATTTATATTTAGTTGTAACGATAAGGGCGGCACTGTTGCGTTTTGTGATCAGGTTGGCATGTGCCTCATTGACTTCTCTTGTGACCGTCCATGAGTGTGTGTACTGTACATATGTATCCAATTAAATCTGTGCTCTTCTTTATTTAACTTGCATTTATGCTTTATTTCCCTGCACCTTAAAAATCCTATCCTCCAAACTATTACTTTCCATCCTTGATTCCCATGTGCCTAAAAAAACCGTTACTCTCCAAAACCTACCCCTTGGGTATATAAGGAGATCAAGAATTTGAAGAGGAAATGTGAGGTGGCACAACAATGCTTCCGCAGAATGAGACTGATATAATTCCTACAAGAGACTTTGTAATCTGATTCAATCCAAGATATGATGTGCAAAGGCAAAGTATTACCATGATGCTCTCTCCACTGCCCTGTCCAAAACCAAATGGAAATTCTGTGTAAATTTTCTTTCTCTAGCTCCTCCGACCTCCACTATTTCCTTTCCCCACCATCACTCTAAATGAAATCTTACTTCGTAGTAAATTCCTGATCATCCTCTACCAATACTCGCCATGAACCATTAGGTTCTCAATTTTACCTAGAGAATTTCTATTTCTTCTACATCACTCCCTCAGATCTAATCAAATCTGTTATGAAATCTCGATCAAATTTGATTGGTGCTGATATTCCTTTAAAATTAATAAAGCTGTCTCCCTATTATTCTTCCAGTTCTTCACTTAATCTCCAATTTTCATTTATAGAATTCTGTATTTTCCCTCTGATTTCGAAGAAGGCTTTAAAGGACCCTGTTAAAAAGATCACAAACCCCTTTTCGTCCAACAATTTCCTTCCAGTATCCATTCTTTCTAATTTCTTGCTTCCTAGAAAATTACAAACCATAAATTCAATCGATTTCCACCCTGGTTATTCTACCCAGTCAGCTTTAATCAACATTACCAGTAATCTTATAAAGCCAAAAGTAACTGTCCTAACAATCCACAACTTCTCGAATGCTTTTGATAGTATTGACCACTCCATTCTCCTTTCCAAATTTGGATCATTAGCTTTTTCTAAAAGTTCTTTATTACGGTTCTACTCATTCCTTTCCGATCATAACCACATTGTCACTTTCCCTAATCATCCACCATCCTGAGCATTAACTCTTCTAACTTCTGTGGACCCAGTATATCTCATTAGATTTTTCAATGTTTATATAATTTAAATTACCTTCCCAGTACTGAAACCCACTACTCATACTAGCAATAAGCATTGTGCTGACGGTTCCCAGATCTGCCTATCCTTCTCTACCTTGGAACTGCCATCTGAGTTTTACAAAATTCAGGAAGGCCTTAATAGAATCAGTGCTGGGAGGGACAGTAACAGACTAAGTCACCCTACTGATGACCAGATTTAGTTAAACCGACCATACCATTCATGAAATCAGATCTCGCAGATACATGGGGCTTGATATGCAGTCTTCTTTAGTCCTTCGGTACAGGCACATTTTTATCCGGCTTAAAAAAAATAATAAATTTGAGCATCATGAAATTAATCTTCTTCACTTCAAGACAAATTCACTTGACAGTGATGATTATCAAATTTATTTGAGAATGGGTTACGATTGTTTCACTGAGTAGCCAAAGTTAGTAAAACCTCTAATCACAAAGCAAAATACCATCATGAGAGAAGCTATTACTACAGAAGAACAATTAATTGAAACCCCTAAGTATTTAGCAAGGGGTAGAGAGTATGCTGATTTCTAGTTCAGTGCCGCGATATCTGTAAATTATTATCACAATTCCTACGATATAAATCCTCCATCCACTAACGAAACAGCAGGACCTGTCCCTCTGACCTTGATATTCCTCCCCATAAGACTCCAATAATTTGAAAGACCCTGCATTCTCCGAGCAGCAAACCTCTGGAATTTCATCCTTATTACATTCCTTGTGCTCCTTCACTTCCTACTTTCAAATCCTGTCTCTCTCTCGTCACTTCTGTAAGCTTCAGACAGATGATATTTAGTAAACATATTTTATATTTCCACCATAAGAATTTATTTTTTGTTAGCAATTGTTATATTTATTAAAACGCTAGAATAAGACCACTTAATATGTTCATTATAATTATTCTAAGGGGTCTTAGTCCCAGAATAAAGTTTTTCCATTCATATATTCATTAATGTGCCTTTAATTCATTGTATTGTAATGGTATTTTTATGGTAAATTAAGTTTTATTTTAATACAAATGTTTGTTAGAAAATATTGTTTATGCCTAGGAAACATAGAACAGGAAAACCCACCTATAATATGTATTGGTTAAGCCTTGGAAAAAAAACAAGAAAGAATTGACCTTGGGCAATAAAAAAGGGCCAACCCGGGGAATTAATTATGACCCTTGTTAATAAAAGCAGTTAGACACAGATAAAACTTATGGCACATTGGAAAAACTTCTTTTATCTGGTGGGGGTAGACCAGTGTTTAAGAGAGAGCGAGGTCTTTCTTCTTTAATCCAACGTCTTAGTTCTTGCCTTTGTCGTTGTAGCATCTTTGTCAGTCAAGTGGGTCAGCAGCCATGGAGTTAGGGTATAATGAGAGGGATGTGCCGTGATGGAAGGATGAAAGAAGCAATGAAGGCAACCACCATACAACAACGAAGAATATCCATGTTTTTATTTGCATTAGGTAATTATTATTTTAAGTATAAACTCTCTAGAAAATTTTAATTATGAAACATTTAGAACAGTAACATAATGCATAGGAACCATATTGAACCTTGGGGTAATAATAACTTGATCATTATTAATTGAACTACAGAATCATTAGAGAATACATAATTAAATAAATAATTTTCAGGTGGTTAAAAAATGTGGTGTACATAATTTTGGATAAAAGGGAAACATGGTATCATTTAACACCAAAGCATGTTGGAGATTCACAATTTCTCGTGGAAAGTTTTTTTTCATCAATCAACACTTTAATAGAAAAACAATTTCGACATATCGCTACAAAATCAATAATTCATTATGCCGAGCTGTTTTCAATTTATGAAGTATTTATGTTTAATTTATACCTAAAAGACTTAATTGTAATTTTACTTGAAATTATTACAAACTAACTTTTTGTTTTGAGGATGGAAATGAGATTTTTGATGTTTATGAAGACTTGATGTTTCCCCGACCCCCTCTTTTAAGAATTACAGCAGTACCTGAAGTAGGAACAAGAAGACTGAATTTGAATCCTATGTTAAATGATATTTTAGATCTTTTGTGTTCTGTATTTTCCAAAATACTCCATGTTTTCTGCGAGATACCTGTTATTGAAGCAATGCTTATCCCAGGTATTTTAAACAAGGTTATACATTAATTTTATTATTCATTTGACTCATGTAAAAAGATTTCCCTCTATTATTCAGATATATTTAAAGTGACAAAGGTTAAGACTTTCCTTATAATTACCATTGTTTTCATAAGGAAATTATAGTTAGTAGTGTTAAAGACAGTCTGGTTTGTTCGTCAACAAATGATGAGCATGCCAAGAGTCTACAGATTCCTATTTAGGCCCACCCAGTGCACACTTGCTGAAAAGATAGCAGATTGAAAATTACTCAATGTCCCGATAACCGTTGCAGCAAGTGTGCACCGGGGCAGGTACCTGTGAGACATTCGTCACATTCCTTATACCTAGATAGCCCGGTATACACTTGCTGCAAAAGTTATTGGAACACTGCATCGTTTTCAATCCGATAACTTTGGCAGAAAGTTTGCACTGGGCTTTAATTGGCAGTAAAGGGCTTATGCTTTAGGATATCATAATATTTATATGTATAAATCCTTCCCATAAAAGAGAGAGATTTAAAGACGTGTGGGTCAATTACCCATCATAGGAAGGCTAAGGGAAACAAGAGGTTCAATCCCTTGTTGGAGGGAACTGACTTATCTGGAAACTGATCTATTTGGATTGGGGTATGCTTATCAACTTCCCAGTCTAGCTCCAGCTCATTGTTTGTTCTTGATTAGTTATTGTCTGTGCCATCTCAAGAATACCCAATTCTTCATTCTACTTGGCATCTGTTACCAATAAAAATTTATAAACCCCAAAACCAGCTGGGCTTGTTCTATTAACTCTGGCTAAATTTATGATTGGAAATTTTGTCTGGGAAAAGGTAGAATTGAGGTACTGTGATGATTTTTTCTCAATAATATAGTGTAATAAATAAACCACAAGATTGCATGGACAGGGTTAATGCCTTGTAGTACGTCTCTCTTTCATTGGAGTTATGGAGAAATAATTAAATACTGCCTGCATCCTATCCATCATCACATAGTTTACTTACAAAGAGTTCCATAATAGTTGGGAATGTTTTCGAGGAAAAATTAGAAAAAAGTATAAAAATATTTTACAAATGTAATTATGCCCAAGTAGCCAAACAACCCCCACCACCTCAAAATTTTTGTTATATTAATCAACTTCAGTATATATTTATAAATTATTAAAAATTGTTACCAAAATATTTTCACAGCTAAACTAATTTTTGTTTACTTAGAATTTGCAGAACATGAAATATATTTTCATAGAGTCCACTCATTTGAAAAACATATAATCACTAAGTTGAATGAAACTAAAGCTATATTTACTAGGAACATTGAGGGTCCATCACAGTACTTACAAATTTATGAGCCATATTTATATATCTTATGTGGAGAAGCTGAAAAGGAATTAAGAGCATTTTTTGAAATTGAACCATTTCCATTTCTTAAGGTGAGATTACTTTATTTGAAATATGTTTTGGAATCATACAAATTAAAGACTTAGTCCAGTATTTCATACATAGTTGTGTTATCTGGCAATGTCTAGGATTTTAATTCTTAAATTCTTGTCAGCTAACTGTCAAACATAGCATTAGGAAAAATTAGCAGCTTTAGGAAGTATCCTCCTACCTATCATCTTGTACCATACAATTCCTTTGTTTTTTTTTTTGTTTTTTTCAATTTATTAAATAGTATTTATGCTGAATTGAAATTGAAGAAGAGGAGAAAATATAAAAGGTATTGGAAACATTTGTATTTTAATAATGGATGTGACATACTGGTGGATGTTGATTGAGTCCCAGCGGTTTGTAGCATGAACAAAAGAGAAGAGCGATCAAACGTGGGGGTTCTATGGGAAGAGAGGTATAAGGTCAGATAGAAGGGACATTTTATTGCAAAATTTAACTGTGGAATTGAATATAGGAGTGCTTTTTGGTGGAAATGTTTTAAAGACGAGGAAGGAAGTATTGGTGACATTTAGAAGGGTTCAATCTTTCTAACTGTAAATAGCGATAGGATATGTGACAAGGGATCCCTAAGAGATTGCCTCAGGAGCGGTTATCAGCAACTACTTTAACAGACAATTTTTTTTTTCTTAAAATAAATTTAATCTTTCATTACCAATTTAATTTCATGATTTTTGTAGGAACCCCTTTGCCCCTAGTTTAGTCTTTAGTAATTAATAGATAAAATATTTATGTTTTTATAACACTAGAATGTTTATTTAAAAACTTAAGTGGTATAGTCAAACAGTTTTTTGCAAAGGATTCCAAATGATCCATTCCTATGAAACTTTTACTCTTTTATAAATTAAACTACATAACATTCTGTGCCTAATGAACACCTTATATTTGAAATCACAACATGTGGTATATGCAAGTTCAAAAAATGACCATTTTTCCCATTTTTAAAAAATAGACCATTTTTGGGGGTTTTAAACCTTATTTTTGTATTGTTAAATGCATTATATGAAATAAATAATGTATTAGGATATCCTACAGTATCAAATCTTGTACCTCACCTTATATATGAGCACTTACTGGTACAACAATCTTCAACTAATGTTGCCTACTATTCCATTGCTACTGGTATACCAAGGTGAAATAAAATATAATAAAAATAATACAAAAAGGTTTGATGCAAGGTTTGACATGTAGGTAATTGACAAAAAAAAAATAATAATAAAAATACAATGTTAATTGAATTTTATGCATTTGGAAGTGGAAGGCAACTGTAGCAAGTGGTCCAATTCAAGGTCCATTGTCGTCATCATTTGGTAGAATCAATTCATGCTCGCAAGTTTGGTCCGTCATCAATATCACCTGGTATATTGGTGCAGGACACACTTCTGTAATTACAGCATATTGAGGAACATTTCATCCCTTGCTTCCACCACTAGTATTTTGGTACCCCTTCGTACATTTTCAGGTAATATTGTTTATCAGTTCCTGTGGGGCTTGTAAGGCTGTTACTGGTGCTGCAAGCAGCCCGTGCTTCATATTCATAATCTTCCAACCCCATTGAGCTGGGTTCATCAAATAACCATTCTACAAATTTATTTGTAGGAAAGCCGTATTTGGGTGCAGTAGAGTAGCTTCTTCAGTTGGAGTAGTATGGTACTCTTCAGAAAGAGTAGCCAAGTTGAAAGTAGTCTGTACTATGGGTTTGATGAACAGTTTAATGCGTGTTTCATTCAGGGTGGACGATTGAAGGAACGTTCCAGCATACAAAGCTGCAATAAATTTTTCACCAGCAGCACCAAGTTTATCTGTAGTTGATGAGCATCCATGAAAGCGAAAGATAATTTATTTTATTTTAGCTAAAAAAAATTGAGTGTTGCATTAATTTTGTTCATCAATGTATATAGTTGTTTGTCAAAAGTTATGAAACAGTTGTCCTGCTCAAATGATTTGGATTTATTTGCAGCATAAAGCTGAGTAAATTGTGTCCATTGATGGTGGAGTATTAATTAATGGTAGACAAATAAGTTTAACTCCTAGTCACTTTCTCCATAAATCCATTCTAACCTGGAATGTTCAATCGTCCCATCCATTTGCCATACCCCCAATGTTATGAAAGTTATATATTGTAATATTTCTTATGGCCTTTAAAAAAAACATGAATAAGCCCCAAGTTGGTGGCTAGGCATTTTGCTCCAAATACAAGTTGCCCAATGGCATCTTGTAGACTAAGCTTATATGATGTATGAGTTTCTATGATGGCATGCGCTCCTACAAGGTAATACCAAGAAACAAGAGGTATGAGAAAATACAAACTGTAAGGACCTATTGTAAACTTACAACCTCTTCTTTGTAGCTTTTCTCAACAACTGCCTCTCCTCTAGTAACTATAAACAAATGCAGTCCCAGCCTTTCTCTCAGCTGTTCCAATTACTAACATAACATACTTCCTGCTGATACATTCACTCGTTTTGGATTTAAATTTTTTATATTATTTAATATTTTATATAATAAAATAATCCTTCTTTCAGATCAAATCACTTCTTAAAAATAACATTACAATGTGTATTTCCAATATTTTCCAAGAATATATATTTCATTTCAGGATTTTGGAAGAAAAATTGTTAAATATAATGAATTAAAAAATGAAATATTTTTTATAAGAAACAAAATACCTTTAAACTTAATTGAATTAGATTGTAGCCAAGTTAATGCTGCAATGTCTAAAATCATTGATGAACTGAGACAATACATAGTGGATTATTTTTTCAAAGTTAACATGGATCAAAATAACAAGTAAGATATAAATAATTTGTCCATTAATAAAGCATTTTATAAATTAATTTGACAATTGTAATTTTAGGATAGCTAAAACATTTGATGGAATAAGTTTGAGAGCAAATGAAATTCCTAAGAGCATAGCTGAACTAGTTGAACTCACAAATTTTATTGTTGAAAGTAGAGATTCTACAATGTTTGATATGAAAACTATGCTTGTCAAAAGTGCAGAATATGTTATATTTTTGACTGAACATGCTAAAATAACTGGTTAGTGAATTATTAGGGTTATTTTAATTTAGGGTTTAATGTAGACATTGATAATAATGTGTATATTTTATAGAGGAACATCGTAGATTCATTAGAAAAGTTTTTACTTGGCCAAAGGAGATGGAAAAAATTTTAGACATAACTATGCATAGAGTTACATTACAAAGACAAGTCATGGAAAATTCACTTGCTGCAAGACGAGGAAAATTAGAAGAAATGTTTGTATAAATTGTTAAATAGCTTATTTAAATTTTTTATAAAATTTTTAATCCTTAATGTTTCCAGATTAATTGAACATGCATCATTACTAGAAGTGTTTAAAACTATAGACCCTCCTATGTTAACCATGGAGGACATGAAGCAGAATGTGATTGAAATTGATCAGATATTTGACTTTTTAGAAATTGACAAGAACCGTGTTGAGGTAAAATCTTTTTTCAGCATAAATCTTTTTATTTATGTCTGATATTGTCTTATGGTTTTCTGATGATCATGAGTCTAACCATAGACAATTAGGCCCACACAGCAAGCTTGTAGGTGTTAAAAAATAATACAATATACACTTAACATATCCTGAAAATAATCTATTAAATATAGGGTACATATATGTATTGTTTACCTTGTTTGATAAATGATAATGTGATTATATATGCTATAAATGATTATATGACACAAAAAATGTTACCTATAAAATTAACTGGTCCTAAAAAACTCAGCTATTATTACAAGCTGCTGACAAAGAAGATTTAATCTTTAAAACCAACCCAGAAATGTGGAAATAAAAATAAATTCAATCATGAAGGGATGTGAAATTTCCCTCTGCATTTAAGAAAAACTTTAAAAGTCAATTTTTCTACAACATATTCACTGAAGACTTGTTTCCCGTTTCACTTGATGCCCGTTACAGGGATCAGTAGGTGCCCCTAGTTGGACCTAGGGGAATGAGCCATTGTACCCTGCAGGGGATACAAGTTGTGGTTGAATGCAAATGCTATTGCTATTGCTGTTGAATCCATAATAAATGAGCTTCCTCAGGCTGAATTACTAATCCAAATCGTAAACATATATGAAAACTATGACTTAACTGACTCGCTCATCTACCAGCCAATAAACATGAACTATATACTTTCTCACTTATATACCATGAACTAAGTTCTCCTTAGTTAAGTGCATTCAATTCAACTGTTAAAGGTGTTAGTAAGTCTCTACTATGGTCTAATTTACCATATTTTTGGAGCCAGCGAGTGCTTGGTGTCATCAAGAGGTACCAAGAGTACCAAGGTTCTTGTGGTTATAACACTTGTCCAACAAAGAGTTGGAGTTGGTTCGTTATTGATCTCCTGAAGTCTGTGTATCCCCTAAAAGAGTAACTTGTGTATATGAAATAGAAAATACCTTAATT
Organism: Acanthosoma haemorrhoidale; assembly: GCA_930367205.1. Classification (NCBI taxonomy): domain Eukaryota; kingdom Metazoa; phylum Arthropoda; class Insecta; order Hemiptera; family Acanthosomatidae; genus Acanthosoma; species Acanthosoma haemorrhoidale. The sequence continues at coordinate 111,064,438 of OV884012.1, read as the reverse complement.
TTTACATATATCTGTATTTTTTTTTTAACCACAGATAACCTAAATATTTTTTCAATTAACACAAATTAGTAGAAGTTTCAATAAGTTATTCAGTATTAATAGGAGTTTATTTTGGCCCAACACTTTTTTCTAATTATTGGTTTAAATCATTGCAGATGATAAATCATGAAGAAACTCTATTAGATTTTGAAAAGTCCCCATTTCTTCTTTTTCATCAAATGGTCCATCAAATTGACCCTTACTATAAACTTTGGCATACAGCTCTTGATTTTCATGAATCATATGAAAAATGGTATTATGGTAAGAATTTTTTCCTCTAATTTATAATTATGTATAATACTAGGCTCACTAGTATAACTAGGATCTGTAGGTACCAAGAAGTCATCTGCACATTTACTTTGTCAATTATGATAGTTATAATATAAAATATACAAACATTTGTAAATCTTAACATGGTTTTAAGATAATTTTTGTGTTTAGGACCTTTCAAAGGCCTTGATGCTGAAGTAGTTAAAGAATCAGTTGATAATATGTGGCGTACTCTCTATAAACTCTCTCGTACTTTTTCGGATGTTCCTGGATCCAGGAGAATTGCCGAACTTGTCAGGGGTAAAATAGACAAGTTTAAGCAGTTTCTATCAGTTTTGGAGTCTATTTGTAATCCAGGGCTTCAAGATAGACATTGGAAACAGGTACTAATTGTTGAAGTATAAACATTATTTCATTGTAAAATCAATATTTTTTCTGTTCACTCTATTATAACCTCGCGAACCTCTGTGTGTTAACAGTAGTAACCTCTGCGAGGGTAATAGAATTAAGTTTAACCTAGTTTGCTGTACATTGTGATACCGCTAATTAATGTTGTGTTCATTAAAAGTATAAAATTGCATCAGTGGGTAATTATTTTCAAATTACATAAACAGGTTATGGGCCCAGCATGAAGTTAAAAGGAAATACCCAAATGAAGATTTGAAAAGACGTTAGTGCTCTGAGGTACGTTCTTTTTTTTTCTCTTAATTATGGAGTCCAAATCAATCATGATTCCTCAGATTGCTCTGTTAGAAGGGAAGAGCAACTGGGGAAACTGGAAGGTGAAAATAAGAATGGGATTGAAAATGATATCGAGGACAATAGAAATAATAGATGGAACGTACACGTGTCCTTCAAACCCTAATAAAACTGATGATAATGCTGTGAAAGCTTATGAAGCAGCTTTAGCTACATTTAATAAAATTGACAACCAGGCACTACTAGTTATGTCCAATAACATGACTGAAAAAGTAAGACGTCATGAGTCTAGTAGAGATATGTGGTTGGGACTTTGTCAACTTTTTGATACATTTTCAGAAGACAGAATATTTGATTTGTATAATAAATTTTTTGAAAGTAAGTGGTTGCCAGATGATGACGCTGTTACATTCATTACTAGAATTTCCAATGCATGGAAACAGTTGCGAGGGGAAATTGATAAGCAACCTGCTGATAATAAAGATATTTTACTAATATGTAAAATTTTAAAATCCCTTCCTGACAAATTCAAATCCTTTACTGCTGGATGGAGACTCATAAATGAAGGGAACAGGAGTCTAAATAATCTTACCCAAAAATTATGTACTTTTGAGAGCAACCTGGGTGATAGTTGTTCAGAAGAAGTTTTGGTTGCTAAGGGGACCACTGCTCAATTTCATAAGCATGTTCGGAATAAAAATAATTTTCATAAAACCTCAATAATTTGCCACTACTGCGATAAAAGGGGTCACACAGTTCAGAGATGTCGGCTTTGGCTTGCCGATGGCAAACCGCCTAAGCCTGCTAAAGCTAAATTTCCTCAAAATAATTCAAGTGAAAGTGCAACTCTATTAACAGTTACCTCAGAAGTTTTAGCATCGGAGACTAATAGTGAGGCTTGGTATGTGGACAATGGAGCGACACATCACATATGTAGCAGAAGGGAATGGTTCACAAGTTTTCAATCATTTACAGATGACCATGTAATTATTACGGCTGATGGCTCTCAAGTCAAGGCGCTGGGCAAGGGATCTATTTTAATTGAAGCTGCGTCCAACGGCCATTGGAAGAGGTTTGAACTCACTAATGTCTGGCTAGTTCCAGAAAAAGGAAAATCCCCATTTGAACATTGGATGGGTATAAAACCGGGAATCAAAAATCTTCGTGTTATAGGATCCAAATGTTGGGTCCATGTACCTAAAGAAAATAGAAGAAAATTTGATAAAAAGGCTACTCAAGGAGTACTTGTTGGATATGATGGGGACAATGGATACCGAGTCTTCTCAAATAATAAACTAATTAGATCAAGAGACGTCATATTCCAGGAGTCACTCAAAGCACCGATATGTGAAAAATCTTTCAATTTCATCCAATTGAAGGAAAAGGTATTGACATATATTGTGAAGAGGATCCGGAAGAACATAAGGAAGAAGAAGAAGGAGAATTTCAAGATGAAGAAAATGAAGATCTAGAAATAGAAGATATAGTGTGGAAAAGAGGTGTAAATCTGAGGGGTCAGGATAAAATTAATAAACCTAAATTTATGGATGATTATGTCAACATCGTCGAAGGGAGTGAAGTTGTGCCATTGGACTTGTACAATGCCATGAACAGTGAGGAAGCTGAGGAGTGGTGGAAAGCCATGGAAGAAGAAATGACTTCTTTAAAAGAGAACAAGACGTGGACTATCTGTGATTTGCCTCATAATAAGAGAGTTATTCCTTCAAAATGGGTTTTCAGCAAGAAATATAAACCTGATGGAAATTTAGAAAGATATAAAGCGAGGCTAGTGGTAAAAGGATTTGCACAAAAGAAAGGTCAAGATTTTGGAGAAACCTTCAGTCCAGTTGCTCGTCAAACCACTGTCAGAACAGTAATCAGTATTGCTGCCAATGAAGATATGAGTCTTCATCAGTTTGACGTATCGACTGCATTTTTAAATGGAGAACTCAAGGAGGAGATCTATATTCAGCAACCAGAAGGCTTCAATGACAACTCAGGGAAGGTTTGCAGATTACATAAAAGCCTATACGGGCTCAAACAGGCTCCACGTTGTTGGAACGAGAAGATAAAGAATTTCCTAGTTAGCATTGGTTTTCAAATTAGCTCAGCAGATCCTTGCCTATTTATCAAAGATGTAAATGGTAAAAAGATTTTGTTATGTTTGTAGGTTGACGATGGATTGATCGCTGCTTCGGATGAAAGGGAAGCAATGGAGATCTTAGACAAATTAAAACAGGAGTTCAAAATCAAGACTAAACTAGCTGATTTCTACCTTGGACTAGAGATTAACAGGAGCAAGGAAGGTATCAAAATAAGCCAATCTTCTTATATTAGGAGACTTCTCAAAACATTCCAGATGGAAGAGTGTCGACCTGTTAGTACTCCGATTTTAAAGGATGACTTTGACAATGAAAAGGAACACGTAAACATCAAGACAACGAATTTTCAATATAGAGAAGCTGTGGGTTCACTTATGTATTTGATGATATGTACAAGACCAGATATTGCTTATTCCATCAACATAGCTTCAAGAATGCTTGATAATCCTTCCGATAGTGACATAACCAGGGTCAAACGAATATTTCGTTATTTAAAAGGGACTTCTGAACTTGGAATATTGTACAAGAAAAACCATAGAAGCGGAATTCTTCAATGCTATTCTGATGCAGATCTTGGTGGTGATAAATTAACTGGCAGGTCTACAACTGGCATTGCTTGTCTGTATTCGGGTGGTGCCATATCAAGGTCTAGTAAAAGACAGAGTTCAGTTTCCATCTCTACCACTGAAGCTGAGGTCATCGCTGCAAGTGAGGGTACAAGATAGATGGTTTGGCTTAAAAGGCTTCTTCAAGAGATGACTGACTTTAAAGAAGGTACGCTTTTTGTCGATAATAATGCTGCCATTAAATTAGCAGAGAACCCTGTGTGGCACAAACGTACAAAACATATATCCATTCGCCACTTCTTTGTCAGAGAAAAGGTTCAAGAGGGAGAAATTCATATCCGGAGAGTGGATACGCAAAATCAACTTGCTGACGGATTAACGAAGCCTGTGCTAAGACCAAGACATAAGAAGCTAAATCCAGATTTAGGACTGTTTTAAAAAATTCTATTTATCTATTGAATTAAATTTATTAGGTTGAATTATTTTACAAGTAAATTATGAAGGAAGGTGTTGAAGTATAAACATTATTTCATTGTAAAATCGATATTTTTTCTGTTCACTCTATTATACCTCGCGAACCTCTGTGTGTTAACAGTAGTAACCTCTGCGAGGGTAATAGAATTAAGTTTAACCTAGTTTGCTGTACATTGTGATACCGCTAATTAATGTTGTGTTCATTAAAAGTATAAAATTGCATCAGTGGGTAATTCTTTTCAAATTACATAAACACTAATTCTTTAATATTTGAGATTCTGCTTTAAATTAGATTTAACTCTATTTTTATTTATAGATTAGTGAAGCAGCAGGTATACCTTTAGAAATTACTGATGCATCTACATTATCAGAAATGATAGATCTTGGACTACTTAAATTTGCTTCAAAACTAGAGGAAATCAGTGTTAGTGCATCAAGAGAATTTGGATTAGAAAAGAATTTAGCGAAAATGAAACTTGAATGGATTGATATTTGTTTTGAACTTAGCACTTTTAGGTAAGTTTCTTTTCCTTGTATATAAGTATATAAAATTATGTACTTATTCCAGTGATTTACTTTATAACTTATTGTCAAGCTCAAAGGCTAGGTTTTATATAAAACAAAATTCGGTCTATCCATCTGTATAATAGTAATAAATATAATGATATCTGTACTGATAATTATCTGGTATATTCTATTTAAAAAAAGAGTTTATTTTTAATTGATGTTTTTCACCTTTAGCTATATATCCTTTAATTAAGGGAAGGAAATGCTGTCAGACTATAAATAGGAAGGAAATGGTGTATGGGACAGACCAGCAAATAGAAAAAAAGTGTTAGAACTCTGACCCTCATTATATCAATTTGGTTGGGCAAAAAGTCCTTTCGGTTTTTTAAGCAAAAATAAGACAACTTTTAAACACAAAGCGATTTATTCAATCAATGATATAATTGTTGTTTTGTTCCAGTATCTTCTGCCATCTCATGGGGAGATTGACAATTCCATGCTCTAATAATTTCCTGTCTTTGCTGGAAAAAAAATTTTCCAAGTGGATTTTTACATCTTCTTCAGAGTTGAAAGTCTGTCCATTCAATGAATTATGAAGAGACCAAAACAGGTGGAAATCTGAAGGTGCAAGGTCAGGCGAATATGGAGGGTGCGGTAAAACTTCCCAGCCAAGCTCCAGTAACTTCTGCCACGTCTGCAAAGAAGTGTGCGGTCTGACATTGTCGTGATGGAATAAAATCCCCTCATGGTTAGCTAGTTCTGGACACTTCTAGTGGATCGTTGCATTTAATTTCCAGCTGGTCACAGTACACATCCGAATTGATGATCCTGTTCGTGGGAAGAAGTTCGTAAAAGACAACACCCCTCCAATCCCACCAAATTGAGAGCATAACCTGCTTTGAGGGTTGTTTGTGGTAATTGGCCGCGATTCCCCCATGAGCGTTTGCGCTCCATATTGTTATAGATGATCCACTTTTCATCACCTGTCATCATTCTCTTTAAAAAAGATCGTTTTCTTCACGTTTATGCAACGAATCGCAGATGGAAATCCTTTGGGCAAGGTTAGCATCACTAAGTTGATGGGGAACCCAAACATCTAGCCTACTTACGTAGCCAAGTTGATGCAGATGGTTTTATACACTTGATTTGGATATTTTGAGGATAACTGTGATCTCCCTAGTTGTATAATGGGGATTTGTGTCGACTAATTCCTTCACGTTGTCGCTGTTAATCTCAATTGGCTGGCCAGAGCAAGGTGCGTCTTGAACCAAAAAATGTCCCGATCGAAATCTTGAAAACCACTTCTGGCACACACACACTCTGTAACAGCATCCTCTCTGTAGCCTATATCTTTCTGCAAGTTTCCACTGCTTTCTTTCCTTTTTTAAAATAAAAAAGCATGAGGTGTCGATAATGTTCGTTTTGGTTTCCATTTTCAGGATGATCCTAAACACACAAAATACAATCAGTCTCATCGGAATTTAGCGTCAAACTACGTTGAAGTGTCTAGTATTTGATGAGAGCGCACTCGCAAGGGACGGACTGAAGTTAGCTACATATTAGACTGCTTGAAGTTTCGTGACGACCAAAACCGAACGGACTTTTTGGCCAACCTGTAGTTATTTCAGGTGCTGCTTCGTAAAAGAAACCCCTCTCTTTGGTTTTTATCAAGAATTTAAAAATTATAATTATGTAATTAACAATTTCCTCTGCAATTTCTTAGTCCAGAATTTTTATTATGTGAGGTAAATAATTTTATTTAACTCACATTTCCATTGTAAAATAAAACTATCAGTTAAATAAAACAACTGTAAAAATATATTCTTTCTCCATAAGTCTCTGTCCTAGGTATCTTCCTCTGTGAGTCAAAAAGCTACCTGCCTTATCCTGCTCTATGATTTAAAAAAAAAAAAAAAAATATCCTTGGTGTTGGTCTTTTATATACTCTCATCTTTTGAATAGTCATTTCTGAATCTATCTGACTTTCTGGCACATCTTTGTTCAACAGTAATCCATTTTTTTCTGGCCTTTAGCAACACCATCCTATAGCCGAGAGTCGACATGGATAACTCAGTTTGAAGAGTGGGTGGATAGAAATTAGTTAAGTCCCAGGTTCAAATCTTTGCCTTGGGTTTATTTTTTCCCAATAATTATTAAAATATATCAAGATGATTTAAGGTTTATTGTTTGTGTGTTTCAATACATAATTGGTCCACAGTGTGCAGTTTAGATTACTGATAGCTCTTCGACTGTCAACAACTCTTTTTATCTCTATAGTCGAGGAACTATTAACCCAAGATTTTTGAAGTGGTCAACTCTCTCAATCTACTTATCATTTATTTCTTAGGAACTTCCATCTGATGTCATATATTTAACTTAGTCATAGTTGTTATCTAAACTTCATTCATTATACACTTGAATTAATCTGTTACTGATGAAAGTAACAAACACCATCAGTGTCCTGTGTAACTATAACTTGGTCAGCTTATAGACATGTTCCAGTTGCTTTTTATGACCATGACCTAGCAGTCTACCTTGATAGCCTGCTTCCAAATTCTATTAGTTGACAAAAAGTCTTTAGATTTTTTTTTTAGATGATGGTATGCTGAGTGGTGGTTCTATCGTCAGAAGAATTCAGCTGTTGAAAATGCTTGCCTTTTGTAAAAAACTTAAGCAACTTGAGCAAGAATCTAAAAATCTTGTTCATTGATTTCCAGAGACACTGGAGTTTCCATATTATCTGGTGTAGATGACATTCAAGTCATGCTTGATGATCATATTTTGAAAGCTCAAACAATGAGAGGTTCCCCTTATGTAAAACCTTTTGAGAAAGAAATGCAGGATTGGGAAGAAAAACTTGTATCTATGCAAGATATACTTGATGCTTGGGTACAGGTCAGTATAACATTTATATATATTTTTTTATTGTTTCTATTTCTTTTGTTGGCTTTATAGACCATAGTGATTGGTCTAGAAGCAGCTCTGTAGTCAACACATTGGATCCCCCTGTCTTCCGTTCATGTGATATGACTGCCTCTTGCTCTGGACCCATTGATGAAACAGCTTCTTTCCCTGTTTGTAAAGGCCATTCTTATTTATTCTTCTTGTGTGACCACACCGTTTTATCTTTACATTTGGTATGAAGAAAGTTAATGGTCTCTACATAGTTTAACACAAAACTCTCTGGTTCTTCTTATCCACTAGGATCATCTTTCTCTCTAATTGGACTAAATATATTACTTAGCATCTACCTCTCAAGCCTCTCCTGTTGGCTCCATGTTTCATATTCATATGAAGTTAAAGGTCATATCAGAGACTCATTTACTCTAACTTTGTCTTTGGTGTTTTTGATAATTCTTCTTAGAGATATATAGTTGACCAACATTTTTCTCTGTACCTTTTATACCTTTTGGTCCACAGAGCCTAGATTGCCACAATACAATTGCTGTTTTAATTCTACACAATTAAGATAAGGTGGTGATTTTTCCCTGACCTCATCATTGTTTTTCTTTATTTCCTTCTAATTTTTGATATTTAAATTTGTTATATATTTTTATTAGCTAGGATAGTGTTTTACCTCTAAGTTATACAAATAAATTTTAGTGTCAGCATAACATTTATGTTACATTCCCCCAGATGGGGAAAGACTATAGATTTTGATTATAATACTTTTCACCGCCTTAAAACTCACTTCTCAGAATTGTTGTCAGTCACTATGATGTTTGCCCAAAAATAATTGTAAAGTAGTTTGTTAGCTTTCAACTGACACCATTATCACAGTCTTGATCAATGCCCTGAATGAAGTTACTCTGGATATGTCAGTATTCAATTTGCAACATCAATCAACCATTGATCACTTATCTTCTTAACCTTCAGTAAATTATTTGCTCCCTCGATCCCTGCATTCTCTCAGCGAAACTATTATCGATGAAGGTTTCACATAAAGAGAACCTCTCATTGTTTGAGCTTTCAAAATATGATCATCAAGCATGACTAGAGTGTTTTCTACACCAGTTAATATGGAAACTCCTTTGTCTTTGAAAATTAAAGGTGATAGTTTACCAAACTATTATCAATGCTATGTGCGGTCAGGTGGTATCTGTGTGATTTTCACCAATCATTTAACTCTGACCATAACCAAGTCGTCCTCATTCTAGATCACCCTCCTCCTTTGTCCGCAGATGTAATATAAGGCTCCTTAATTTCTCCACTATTTGTCTGCACAAGTGACCTTCAATCGTCTATCCATACTGTTCTACACCTATGTGCCCCACCCAGATATAGGCATCCTTGAAAATTTCTTTTCTTTTTTCCCCTTGTCATATATAATAACTTATTTGATCTTGAACTTATTTGATTGAAAGCATTTTTCTCTTCTTTTGTAAACCCATCTCTTTTCTTCCTTGTGAGCTATGATCTGCTTTGTTAAGATTCAGGAAGACCTAAACTGAATCAAAACTTGGGCCTCTCCGCACTAACTACTATTAAGAACACGGAGAAATCCAACACTTATACCCTTCTCAAAATCCTAAATGATATTCCTAACTTAATCTTTAATTCCTCCAAATGGAGATTCCAAGTTAATGCTGACAGTCCTCTCTTGTCACCTTCACCCTCCATTTCTTTCGTCAAGGCCAATTTTCATTGTACCCTTAATGCATTGATTATATTTATTACTTATTCATTTATGATTTCAGTGTCCTTTAATATATGCATGTACATGATGCTTCATTATTTCAGGTTCAAATCACCTGGATGTACCTTGAATCTATTTTCAGTTCTGAAGATATTATGAGACAAATGCCAGAAGAAGCTAGAAATTTCCGTACTGTTGATACATCTTGGAAAGAAATAATGAAAAATACTGAGAAAGATACACATATATTAGCTGCTACAGATTATCCAAATCTCCTCTCTATTCTAAGAAATCTCAATGCACTCCTTGAAGAAATTCAGAAAGGCCTTAATGATTATTTAGAGAAAAAACGGCTTTTTTTCCCAAGGTACATTGTACTTTGTATTAAGATAAGGATGGTATTTAGCCAATAAGAAATCAAATAGGTTTCTTTTATTTAATATTTCAGGTATTTACAATTTAAAAAAAAAGCTGTTTTCTGTGGCTAAGAAGATTTGAAAATGAAATGAAGTGTTCAGAGTCGCAAGTCTTACTCCATACACTTTATTGTTCTTAATAAGCAACTTCCAGCTCTGGAGTATTATAATTTTCATCTTAGTTAAATAACAATCATTAGTTATTAAGTTCAAAATAAGTCCAAGTAGTAGTAGGGAAATGGTACAATAGGAGCTCTGTTTTATAAATTATGTATAATTAAATTTTTAGTTGTAAGGAGAGAATTCTCTAGGTTTCAATGACACAACTTTTTTGAACTTATCCTTGTTTTAAATAGGTTTGGCTTCCTCTTCTTTTGTCCGTTAGTGTAGTTTTTACTTTTTTACTTAACTTTAAGCCAGCAAAACTGGGATAAACCACAATGAATTCATGATAAGCTCACGAGTACACTGGCAGATAAAAGCAAAAAATTGCAAATCAAAATAAAAGTACTTAATAATCCGAATATACCCAAAGAAGCATAGACCCAAAAAATACTGAAGTATAAAAAACAAAACTTCTATCAGCTCTCGAAAATTTGTGCCTTCAGGTTCAAACTTTAATCTGTCACCCAACCTCATTGCTATTTGACTAGTGGTATCCGATCATACTATTTATCTTACTAGAGACATTTGGTATGATATGACAAGATGAACAGTTTGGGGATGGTACACTCCATCTTAAAAACTATCAATCATACTCTCCACTTAATAATGATCTTTATGAAATGATTTGTCTGATTTCACTAGATACTGATGAGCCATTACTTAAGTATCCATTTTTTATTTAAATTAGAAAGTTGAGTTTAGGAATCCTAGTATTTGATAAACTAAAAAAAAATTAATTTTAATAAATTGTAAAAAAAATTCTCTTCTTTCAACTGAAAATTAAATAAATGATATGTAATTATACACAATAGATAAATGATACATAATTTATAGTTCTTTTAACCATTCCCTTCATATAACATGTACTTATTTTTATCTGACTCCAACATGGAATGATTTTTATGCCTCTTTAACCATGAAGTCATTTCAGAAACTTCAGAGCTTGAAGCCCCAAGAGGCTGAAAGTTCTGAACAACCCATAGTGCCAATATACAGTTGTAAATGTCTATTTTTAGCATCAATAACTTGGAAAATAATATTTAAAAAAAAATTGTTACACCACTGGTTCATCCAAAATAGTTTAGTATGAACTCAAAATTTATATCACAGTGATAGTTCCCTCTTAACTTTACAAGAGCTTTCTTAGTAACAAAACTTTACTCTAGATTCTTATAGTTTTAATATATGTGTTTTTTAAATTAGGTTCTTTTTTTTGTCCAATGATGAGCTATTGGAGATATTGTCTGAGACCAAGGATCCTCTACGAGTTCAACCTCATCTGAAAAAATGCTTTGAAGGAATAGCTCTTTTGAAATTCAACAGCCAAATTGAAATAATTGGGATGGTCTCTGGTGAGGGAGAATTTGTTCCATATATTAATGTTATAAGACCTGCTGAAGCTAAGGTAACTTATATTTATTAAAATTTTCGGTGATGGTAAGGTGGAAATTAAGATCTAGTATAAAATAATGAAGGACATATTTTTTAGAAACTGAATCTTAGTTAAATGATTCAACTACTGTATTGCAGTAGCACAGCATACAATTAGCCTTATGAATACCAATAAAGAAAACAAATCAGTATAAAAAGGTTTGAGAGGATTAAAATTTCAGCTCATGTCCCCCATTATATTTATCGTATGGCACTAACAGTATTTGTTTCCGGAGAGAGCCCAATTATGATGATTAATTGGAATTGGCTTGGTGAAAAAGAGTTAAGGCATAGGCATGAACATTCGAGGACATCATTTAATCTTAATTTTTGGTTTGGTAACAAATGTTATTCCTAACAAAGTTTTGAAAATATCTTCATTTAGGGAACTGCCATACACACAGACACACCCTTGTACGTATCAGACTTGCAATATCAGAGATTGCAATCAATACTTAATAATTGCTCAGGTTCAATAAAGGTCCCACTTATCATACAACCGTTGTAATGTAAGCAGGCACTTGCACTACTGGTCATGACGGAATGCCCATTAAGTTGTTGAAACTGTACCTTCTAGTAATCCTGTTCTTCATATATTGTAGTACATCTTTATGGACTTCAAACAAATTTTGAATAAGCCTCATGTTGGTGGCTGGCCATTTTTTGATATTTCTTTAATTTACTAATAAAAAATAAAATGTAAATTAAACTTATAAGTTATTAAATCTCATGGGGGCCCTTGAAAACAAAACATTTACATGAAAGAAATTAAAAAAAAATAATGCATAATACAGTTTTTGAGTTGTTTACAAATTTTCTCTTGAATGCTTGCCTTGCTCTATCCAAGTATTGAGTTTTGTGATCCCGATACTCCAAATACAATGCTGCCTCAATGGCCTCCTGTAGACTATGCCAATTGATGTTGATGGCAAGGTTATAAGTAGAAATAAGAAGTAGGATGAAATACAAAGTGTGAGGTTAGACAACGTGTGAGAGCCCTCATGTCAAATATGTTTGACCATCCGCAAACTGGAACAAATCAACATCAACATCTCTCTTCTTAAAGCAACTCCAATACTGACAACCTCTCTCTGATAGCATCTCTCAACAACTGCTCTAGTCCTTAAAAATAATGTTACAATATTATTACGATATTTATTATCAATATCTTTTAATTATATATTTTTTATATAATTTATATTTTATTTTTAATCTTTATATTTAACTTTTACTTTATCTTAAAGGTTCTGTTAATAAAAATATAGGATAATTCTGGCAAAAGGAATAATTGTTTATTTACACAAATTGATTTAAATTAATATACAAATAAGTACGTTGATAAATTAACATTATTAAAAAAACTAAAGTTAAAATGTACCTTAATTAGTAAACGCCCGGAACTGGCCAGTGTTTCTTTGTGTTGCTTCTTATTCATTATTCTTTGTTCCACGATGCGTCGTCTTCTTTTGTCTTCGAGAGCGTCCTTTGTTCTCGTGCCGGGGGAAAGTTGCTACCTCGTGGTGGTGATGGTCTTCTCAGTCGGGCCGTCAGTGAAAGAGTTCCCCGCTTCTACCTAGGTCTTGTCTTCCCGGTCTCCAATGAAAGAGTGACCTTGTGGCCTCGTTCTTTATCCTCGTACCTTTTCGCTGCCATCTTGATCTCTTGACCTCTTTGGTTGTTCAATCCTCTTTGGCTCATATAAGATTACTTTTCTGGTTTTGAAGTTATTAAAATAAAATATTTATATTTAATTATTGATATTATTTTTATTATAAATATTAATGGTAGATACAACGCAACAAATAGTGTTCAAACATTCATGAATCGTGAACCATGGGTCGTATATTTTTCATGTATGCTTGCTAATTTCGAGTTTATCTCAAAAACACCATCAAAAATCATCACATCAAAATATCACAACAATATATATTATTTTTCCTTTCAAAACTCAATTTTCCCAACTTCTTTGAAAAAAAAGCCTTAGTTCAACGCCTAAAATAAATCCTAACCCCACTTCACCAAATTACTATCACCAAACCACTAGAAAGACTAAACCCATCCCAAATTTTCAATTTCCTCGAACAGTCCAATCTTCTTGATCCTTTCCAACCTGGTTATTTCACCCAATTTGTTTAAGATGTAATCACTAGTGACATTCTTGCTGCTATTGATAAAAAAAAACTAACACTCCTTATTATCCTAGATTTCTCCAAAATGTTTGACACTACAGATCGCTCAGTTCATCTTTCTAAGTTAAAATCATTAATCTTTGCCTATCCGCAGATTTAATTGTTTATCTACAACTGTTCACAAGCAGCTGCTCAATTTCTATATTCATCATTGTTCCCATCACTTCTATATCTATTTATCCCCCCCCCCTCTGATTTATTTGTTGCAAATGCTTTAGCACCTAGATCGGATCAGTGCCTGGGCTAACTTGAATAAACTAAGGTTAATTAAACGATGCAAAAATTGTGTTAAATGTTGATGGCCATCCTGCCACTTTCCAATCCACCATTAAAAACCTAGGGATAACCATAGACCAAACCCTTACCTGGAACCAACATATCTCTCAAATTTCCGGTCTGACATGTACTCTTAAACTATTCCATCGCTCTCACGCTCGGGACCCAAGGTCCCGTCAATCTGACCTTAATATTCCTGTCTACAAAACGGCAGATTATGAACGTTCCATCCTGGCTCCCTCCACTACCCTCTGGAATCCTCTAACTCCTAATATCCGCCATCCCTACAAACCTTCAAAACCCTCCAATTCCAACACCGCTTCACCATCCAGACTCAGCTTGCTAGTTGAGAAAGTTTAGTTATTATATTATATTTTCATGCTTGTATTTTTTGTTTCTCACAATTGTTATCACCAAGTAGCCCCTTTATCCCAAGCTTCTATAGTACCAAGTAGTATTTCGTGAAGGCGACTTAGTACATAATGTGAGCAAAGGAATAACTATTGCAGACACATATTTCAATAAATGCTACATAATGGATATTTTTAAGAAAGAACTTATAAACTAATATAAAACGTAAATACACTAATCAAACAATCACTAAATCCAAGATTCAACATCTTATAAAGAGATATAGGCCAGAAGTCATAAAATTGTGAAAAACCTCAGAGAGGTCAATTAACCTCTTAAGATGTGATGTCCCTGGAGTCAAGAACATCTCAGAAATTACCCCCTTAAATTTAAATTACTCTTAAATAGTATGGTTCTTCATTCTGTTCAATTATAATAATGCAATATCTATTTACAGGGACTAGTAGAAAAATGGTTGATAAAAGTAGAACAAGTAATGAAAGATTCTTTAAAGGAAGTATGTAGAGATGCAATACAGGCCTATACGCTCGAACCTAGAGAAAAATGGGTGATCTCATGGCCTGGTATGGTAGTAATCTGTGGTAGTAGTGTGAATTGGACTGCTGAAGTATCAAAAGCTATTGAAAATAATGCCTTAAAGGTTACTAAAACATTGTGGTTGTTAATAAATTATATCGTACTTTAAATTTAATATAAATCAATCGATTGAAATTATATTTAAAAATTCCTTTGGTTAGATTTTATAATTATTATTTAGAATTTTACACTTCCTCAAAATACTCCGGAGTCTCCTATCTGGACTGTATTATACTCAAGTCATATGGTAATGTTACCTGAAAAGTTTTGGAGAAGATCTGAAAATTTGCTCATTAATTTTTGATGGGTGCTGATTACTAATTTCAACTTCCACCTCATATTGTTCCCGGAAATATAAAAAAAATCAATCTTTTTTTTGTTTTTTTCTTCTATAGCATGAAAACCATGCATTTTTTTTAGTCACATCAACGTATACTAAATTAAACATAATTTTTTTACTTCTGGAGAAAATTAGTGGTGGTAAAGCTGAAATTTGTAATCAGCATCATGAAAACCACAAATGAGCAAATTTTCAGAACTTCTCCAAAACTTTCCATCAAAACCCCTTTCTAATGGTCCCCATTTGACTGGACCATTACTCAAAGTCAGTTTATTTAACCGTATTGAATTTTCTGACTATGCTAGTAGTTCTCAAACCATGTAATGATTTTGGGTCTCACAGCTTTCCAATTTATAAAGTTTTCTTAATTATTAAGCCAAATTTTGGTAATTTCTCTTTTTTTCAGCTGTAATTTTATCTGCAGGCAGTATTATTTTAACAATCATTGCTACTTTTCTTTTCTTATGTATTATTTAAAACCATGAGGTTAGTACTTATAGAAAGAGAGTAGTAAATCTTAACTAGTAGAAGAAAAGTAGAGAAGTTCTACTGAGAACTTAAAACCTCTTATCCTGAAACAAACATTATTCTTGTCTTTTTATTATTTCCATGTGTTAAAAGAGCTGTAGTGGATTGAAGTGGAATATTGGAAGGGAGCAGCATGAGTGCAGGGGATTGGCTGGAAGAATTTTGTGCTAGTGTGCCTCTATCTCCCACCTCACCAGCAAACTCAAGTTAGATAAACTCTGCCAGATTGTTTAACATCTCATACATGGCCCAGGTGCTCAAGAGAAGGAAATTCAGCATGATTCTTTTCTTATTTTGTTTTTTATGGCCTCTCCCCTATGACAAAAAATTGACTGCAATGCTCTTGTTGTCTTATTTTCCCTTGATTGGACAGTTCTCTCACTCCCTCCATCTCTTTATGGAGCAAAGATATTCACTTACTCTTTGACAAAGTTGATAGTCCACTTTCAAGTCTTCAAAATTATCATTATTCCCCCTGATGCCCAAATAGACTTATTTTTAAAGTTGATATTATTAAGCCCCACATCTCTGAAAGCTCTCTCAGCATATATTCAAGGTCCTTTTTTTTATTTTTCTATACTACCTGATCATTTGTTAAATAAAGTTTCCGAGTCGATTTGATTTTTTTTTCTGTACTACTACAAGCCTGTAATGAGGATGCAATTTATTACTTAGTACACATATATATTTTTTTGTAAAATATGTATGTATACTGAAATGAATCTTCATAAATGTAACTATTTAAAAAACACCCATTAATTAATCGATTATTTATTGTCAATTTTGTTTAAAGGATTACTTGTTAAAATCTAATCACCAAATTGATGAAATGGTTAAACTAACTAGAAGCAAATTATCCTCCGGTAATAGAACTACCATTGAAGCATTAATTGTTATGGATGTCCACGGTAAGTTAATTAATTATCTATATTATATTTGCGTAATATAATTTTATCTATTTTTTTATTTTTGTATATTTTAAATTTGATATTTTTAATAAATTTATTTTACAGCTCGTGATGTGGTAGCTCTCTTAAAAAATTTAAAAGTAAAAAACGCTGCTGACTTCAACTGGATTTCTCAGCTAAGATATTATGTGCATAATGGCCTTGTTCACGTCTGTATGATAACTACTGACCTCGATTATGGCTATGAATATCTTGGTAATTCAGGGCGTCTTGTAATAACACCTCTTACTGACCGTTGTTATAGGTATGGTACATCATAAAGAAATCTTTAATAATTATTCTTCATGTAATAATTAGTCATTACTATCAGACCCTGAGATACCCACTTTTAATTTATAGAACTACAATTATTATTTTGGCTCATGTAATCATACAGTTTTATTTTTTAATTAGTACAGCTCATACAATGCTACAATTTATAAGAGTTTAAAAAAAAAAAATAAATAAAAATGGTATAATGTCAATTGTTACCACATCTGTTCTTACATGTATCATCTACAGTAATACACCTCTTCACTTTTGAAATTTGAAAAACTTTCTTTGATTTTCTATAGAACTTTAATGGGTGCATTAAAGCTTAATCTTGGAGGTGCACCAGAAGGCCCTGCTGGCACCGGAAAAACAGAAACCAGCAAAGACTTGGCCAAAGCAGTAGCTAAACAATGTGTAGTTTTTAATTGCTCTGATAGTCTTGATTATAAGGCAATGGGAAAATTTTTTAAGGTATTTAATTTTTTTTTTATTAAGTAATGTAAAGTAATTAATTCTAAGCTTAAAATGAAAAATTAGTCTCATAAGTGTTCTGTTTGCTTAATCAAATAGAACTTTCACGATATAAAACAACAATCGCCTTTTTGATTCTTTTTCTTAATTTTTGTCAATTGAATCAGTTTAATATACTTCATATGTTATTGATTACTAGTATACAAGTGTTTGTTAATGGTTTCAATTACAGTGATTTTTTGTGAGTTTAATGGTGTGCACAATTTTTCATTGGCCTTGACCCTTTGATATTGACCTTGGTGAGTTAGAGGCTGCTGAATTTGACCACTTACTTGGCATCAAAATAGCATTTGCAGCGCCTGACATTGATTGTTTAGGGCTTCATATGCACACAATTTTGCTCTTCTGATAGTCTTGAAAATTGTTGTTGTTCTTATCTAGACTTAACTTTCTATTTTTAATGAGATATAATGTTTTTTTTGGTTATTTACAAATAACAAAATTATAATAATAATAAAATAATAATATAAAAAAAAAAAAAAAATAGCTAGTAAGGATTGTACAAAGTAGATTTAAGGAAAAAATTTTATTTTATTTTGTTTTCTTTGTGTTTTTGGAAAATAAAGAACGAAAACAGTATTACTCAAGGTGCAACAATCCCATTGCACCGGAATACGCGCACCACAGGCTACGTAACCCCATGAGCTCGCTTCACGGGCTCGTAGGGTAAGCCCGTTTGAGGCTCAGCCTCAGGAAGGGCATAAAAAAAATAAAAAAAAAAAAAAAAAAAAAGGTTATTTACAAATAAGCAACAACAGATTTTATTAAAATGATTGCTGCTGTAATTTGCAAAACAGACAATTTTTAAAATAAGATTTATTTAAATCACTGAATCCATCTATACATGCTTACTACACTCGTGATGTATTTATTATAAATAGACACATGGTCTGTTGGCAAAACGTGACAAATCCCTACATAAAAATAAATAGATAAATCAAATAAAATTAATTTAGTAGGTACTAAATTAAATAGAGTTTATCTTATTCTTATAATATATTATAATGATCATCTATTTTGGGCTGTTTGAATATTCAATATATTTACTGTATTTGTTATAATAGATCTTTGGAGGGTTTGCTTATTGTGATTGCCTACCACTCTTATGAATGAATGGGTTTTCAGATGTGGATGTTTTTACAGAAATTTAGAAAATTTTGGGTGTGGGTGTACATACTGTTGGATTATAGATAGTTGTTGGTTCTAAAAAAAATTTCGGGTCTATTGGGGATAGCTGATAATTATCCCCATACTTGTGTTTTGTATAGCAAACTATTTCTTATAATTTGAATCACATGTGTATCTCCAAATATGTGATGCTTATCTCACAATGTAGGGTGGATTACAGTACATTTGGTGAGAGAAACCTCAATGTGAGGAAATTTCTAATAAAATAAATAAAACCTGCATTATTGGAAAATCACTATTTATCAGAAGAGAGGGGGAGGTAGTCATAGAGATGAGCTGAGCAAAAAGCCAGAAGTAAAATAAAAATTATTGTCTCAATGAACATTTTGGGAAATATCAGGTTGGCCAAAAAGTCTGTTCGGTTTTTGTCGTCACGAAACTTCAAGCAGTCTTAGACTGTATGTTATGTAGCTAACTTCAGCCCGTCCCTTGCGAGTGCACTCTCGTCATATACTAGACACTTCAACGTAGTTTGACGCGAAATTCCGACGAGACTGATTGTTTTTTGTGTGTTTAGGATCATCCTGAAAATGGAAACCAAAACGAACATTATCGACACCTCATGCTTTTTTATTTTAACAAATGCAAGAAAGCAGTGGAAACTTGCAGGAAGATGCCCAAAGGATTGTCTATAACAATGTGGAGCGCAAACGCTCATGGGGGAAGCGTGGCAAATTACCACAAACAACCCCCAAAGCAGGTTATGCTCTCAATTTGGTGGGATTGGAGGGGTATTGTCTTTTACGAACTTTTTCCCACGAACAGGACCATCAATTCGGATGTGTACTGTGACCAGTTGGACAAATTAAATGCAGGGATCCACCAGAAGCGTCCAGAACTAGCCAACCATAAGGTGATTGTCTTCCATCACGACAATGCCAACCGCACACTTCTTTGCAGACGCGGCAGAAGTTATGCCGCACCCTCCATATTCGCCCGACCTTGCATCTTCAGATTTCCACCTGTTTTGGTCTCTTCAAAATTCATTGAATGGTCAGACCTTCAACTCTGAAGATTTAAAAATCCACTTGGAAAATTATTTCGCCAGTAAAGACAGGAAATTCTTTGAGCATGGAATTATGAATCTGCCCATGAGATGGCAGAAGATACTGGAACAAAACGGTAATTATATCATTGATTGAATAAATCGCTTTGTGTTTAAAATTTGTGTCTTATTTTCGCTTAAAAAACTGAACAGACTTTTTGGCCAACCTGATACAATCCACAATTTTTTAACCTTTCCTTAAATATTAAGTTTAATTTTAATTTTATTTCCTTTTGGCTCCTAGTGGGCCGCATTCACCTATAATCCTCTGTATAAGCAAGCATATTTCCAACTGCTGATGACATCATCAACTTTATTTGCCAACGGAAACAGGCCTTAGAAATGTCTCAGGGGATAGGCCATTTCAAAACCTTACAACACAGCTTTTCTCAACCCTTTTCGAACTGTTTCAAGTA
Source organism: Acanthosoma haemorrhoidale (assembly GCA_930367205.1). Taxonomy (NCBI): domain Eukaryota; kingdom Metazoa; phylum Arthropoda; class Insecta; order Hemiptera; family Acanthosomatidae; genus Acanthosoma; species Acanthosoma haemorrhoidale. Next base: position 111,044,452 of record OV884012.1, on the reverse strand, counting down.
CCCCAATATGCACTCTTCGAAGTTTTCTGAAAGTGTTTCCTTTCACACCACTGGTATTTAATCGAGACCTACAACTTCCCCACATCTCAGTAAGGTATTTCAAAACCACAGCAATCGCAAAATTGTCTTCAATCTAGTGGTAACCATTCATTACCTATACAACTGTAAAAAATTCCTCATTCGAAAGAGAGATGATTTTGTGAAAGCCTGAAAATCTTCTATACCTCTGTATAAACAAACATATTTCCAACTGCTGATGACATCATCAACTTTATTTGCCAACGGAAACAGGCCTTAGAAATGTCTAGTGAAGTAACCAACCTATTGAATTGGGTTTATAAGGTAATAGAGTGCAATTCAAAATATAGATGTAAGCATAGCCTCCTTTAACGGAGCCTGAAGAGGTCAGACTGAACGAAGAAGCTGCCTTCTTCATTGGTTTTGTGTCAAGTTCAGTTTTGACTAGCAACTTGACAAGCATTTTAAATCTTGGTACAGCATAGATCCTTATAAAAGGTAACAGTGGTTTCTATTATCCTGCTGGGTTTTGTTGGTCTTGGGCAGCCAACATTCTTTCATAATAGCTTTCTCACCCGTCAGCTTGGAGTCAAGGTGATCCTTTTTACTGGGTCCATCACCAGCCTGGCTGGACCTCAAAATAGCAACATCGTGCATGGTACATCCTTTTGAAGGTAACCTGGTCTACAAGTTTAACCCTTTGGCTTGGTTAAGAAACAATCTTACATTTAAAGGATGTACCAAAGGAGCGACATTTGAAGGTAACCAGGTCTACAAGCCTGAAAAATCTGCTTTAACTATTGAATTGGGGTCTTAAGGTAACAGAGGGCTATTCAAAATATAGATGTAAGCATGCTGGGATTTGCTGACCCGTTTCACAGAGGATCTTTTGGACCAACCTCAAACTGGCTCTTATTTTGGTGTTTAAAGTTCAGTGGATGTACTTATTGGTGGTGACCTACACAATCAGGTCATATGTGGTGCTTCTAGGCACTCAGGTATCTATGATCTGTACCTCCTTCCATATTCATCAGGTGAATATAACAACAACAATATGCCATTCTTCGACGAGCTGCTGAAATTATCATCCTTTCCATATTCATAACTCCCAAAGGATCTGGTAGGCAGCAAAGAATCTGCTGGTAAACCACCCTTATGACCAAAGGTCCCTGGATTCTCCCAGCTAATCATAGATATACATCCAAACCACTGAAAATTTTGAGAAAAACGTCTTGAACATTTGAAAGCAGAATTCATCCAACTTTGATACATGGAAAGACCCTACGCTCTTGTAATACTTCCTGACAAGAATGAGACAGTCGATGATATAATTAATAACTTGGTTAAAAGAATCTGCTGTCAGTCGATGAACAAATGCTAAATGAAACCATCAAAGTTTTGTCTCCCAAAATTCAAGTTCAGTCGCATCAGCAGGCCTAAAGACCTAAGGCAAGTCTGAGAGAAATATCTTGATTAGGTCTTTAAGGTCCCTTGCACTTTTATTTTTTTTTTCTTCTAATAATTAATATTTTGAAAGGATTTTTCTTTTTCCTTTTTTCTGTCTCCTTATCTCATTTAATGTTATTCTACATTACACTGTTTTCACATTATTCAAGTTTCCAGGTCCATGAAGCATAATTTTATTTTATTATTTGTATAATGACTTGTTTATTTCTGTATACATTTTCTGAGAACAATTTAGGTAGTAAACTTGTTCATAAAATATTATTTCTGAAGCCAGTAGCATTGTAGATCATCCTCTAGCAGTTATTCTTGTGGTGCCATCTCCCTGAAGTTCTACAAAAATGAGTAACCAAAGGTCAGAAGAATTGCCAAGGGTAGGTTGGGTGTCTGAGCAGATTCTTGTCCGTCTAGAAAATATTGCATGAGTGATATCTTCAGCCCTTTCATTATTTCTCAATTACCTAAATAATTATAATCATTATATTACAATAATTAATCTAAGATGATTGTGTAGAGAGGCACTCTCCATCGGGGGAGGAGCAAGATAAGGGAAAATGATGGCTGGCCATCAATTGATATGTAAGTTCATCTAGAAAATTCACCAAAAATTCATGCAAGAACAGTTTAACTTTATAGTACATACATTATGATTTATTTTTCCTTCTATAAATTCATTGACTCAAATCATTGATCTTATTGTATATCCTTTTCGGTCTTTATCCCACTTGTACATATTATAGTTTCTTTCATTAAAGGTATGCTCAGCTCAACTAATTTAGCTTATCTGTTTAATGCCCTATCTACAAATATCAAAGATACAGTTCATTTTTACTATCACATTCAGATCCACCAGCCTGAGTACATATTCAACGTAAGGACTGGATGCAAAGAATACTGGAGGGCTTGGCACTCCCCCAAACTTCTATTCAGTAGGACCAGGTCAGGTGGAGTATCATTGTGTAAATCAGTCCCATGTTCTCTATTGTTATTCTTAAATAATTGTTCATGAGGTAAAGAATCGTCTGTTAGTTTCTGGTTGCGAGGACTTGATGTAGGGTCCCGGGTGAGTCACTTGTATAGTATAAGTCCTACTACATAAATGGTATAGGATTTAACAGGAATGAGTTGAGTGAAAGAGGGTGAAGATGACACGAAAGGACTTATCACCAGCATTTACTTTGTATCTCCATTTGGAAAGCCATGGTTCTAAAATAGTTAGGTGTCTCTGCCAAGCATAGGAAGGTGGAGAATGGAGTCAGGATTGGAAGCGAATATGGCTGGGTCATTAGCAACTATTACATCTGTTTAGAATATAAACTGTGCAAAAAATTACTACTTACTCTGGTTCCCTCCATATCAGTATCATCCCAAATAGTATTGCTTATAGCAATAAGTTATCCACAAGATGTGTTCAATTGAAAATTAAGAATTTATTAACTAAATTTTCATAATTTTATTGAAACTAATGTTTTTGTTTACAATTTTTAGGGTCTGGCACAGGCAGGTGCTTGGGCTTGCTTTGATGAATTTAATAGAATTGAATTAGAAGTATTGTCTGTCATAGCACAACAGATTTTAAGTATTCAGTTGGCAATTATTCAAAAAAAGAAAAAATTTTTGTTTGAAGGAACTGAGTTGTCCCTTGATCCAACCTGCACCGTTTTTATTACTATGAATCCAGGGTTTGATTTTTGTTTTCTTATTGGTATAATACATAATTGCACTAACTTACAAAATAATTTATATAATTGTAGGTATGCTGGTAGGCAGGAGTTACCAGATAATTTGAAAGTACTTTTTCGTACTGTAGCTATGATGGTACCAGACTATGCAATGATTGGTGAAATTACTCTTTACTCAAATGGTTTTGACCGTGCACGTAGGTTAGTATTGTATAATATTAATCTTTAAACTAACTATTTATTACTAAAAGATAATGCTTACCATTGATTGCTATTATGAGCCCATAAATGTCTTATTTTCCAATTTTTATATATTGATACCTAATTATGATGTCTATAGAAGTTATCTTTCTGCTCCTTTAGTCTCACTCAATTATTGCTAATCCTTCAGAAGGCTATGCCTAATGGTGTTTCTTATTATAGTAGTTCCTTGTTTTATTTCAGTACCAGAATCCCTTAAGCTTTACTTCATTTGTCTGTATATCTTTCCTGGCTAATTATCATATCGCTTAATTGGTGGAACAATGATGTAACTGAAAATCCTGTGATTTTACAAGAGAGATAATAAGTCTTCTCGGGGGAGGTTACTATCTTCTGGCTTTTTAATGTAGTCTCTGGCTTACTGAAGGTTACTATCACTAAGAATTTGTTCCTTTCAATTAATCAGGTTTTTCCTGGCAATGATGACATGCTTAACTTAATTTCATCAAATTTAACAGTTACATCATAGTTCCACAGTATAAGCGATCAATGTTACCAAGAATTAGTTTTACTTAATTATACCATACTATCATTGTCTACATTTTTATGCATTACATATTACCGAATTTTGATGTGAACATTTCTTTAATTTTGTTCTTTAAAGGTAAATTTTTTTACAATTGCTTACCTAGTACTTTATTTTACAGTTTTGATTATTGCAATACATTTTTATAACAATGGTCTTATGTATTTTTAACAGTTTAGCTGAAAAGATAGTGGACACATATAAGTTGTGTTCTGAACAACTTTCATCACAACCTCATTATGATTATGGAATGAGAGCTGTTAAGACTGTTCTAACTGCCGCAGGAAACCTCAAGCGTAAATATCCTGATCAAGATGAGTCTATAATTGTTTTAAGAGCTATTATTGATGTGAACCTTCCTAAGTTTTTAGCTCAGGTTAGATCTATAAATATTCTTTTAACCATGTACATTTATTTTTAAATGGTTGCATCAATTAATGCCGATAAATTCATAAATAAAGCATTTCTTCTATATTAAACACATTAAAATTATTTTTTATTGTTTATTATTATAAACATTGTATGTTTATTATTATAAATTATTGTTTATTAAAATTATTTTGAAACATCAAGACATGGGATACATTTATTTTATTTTTTTTTATTATTATTATTTTATTTGGTAGTTTATAATTTGTCAGACTCAGAAAAGTTCATGAACTTGATATTAGTACTAATGCAATGATCTTCATTGCAACTTAAAGTGTTTAGTTAGTTTCCTGTGTTTTTTTTTTTGCTCATTTTTTTATATCTTTTTATTAGTTTACTTGTTATCCAATGAGGCAAGAATTGATATTTTAAATTGTTGTATGATTGTATTTTCAGAATTGAATTTTTTATTGCTGTTTTTTTTTTTTTTTTTTTAAGGATCTACCATTATTCGATGGAATTTATTCAGACCTTTTTCCTGGTGTAGTTCTTCCAAAGCCAGATAGAGATGAATTGTTTGATGCACTTCGTGTTAGATGCAATACTAGAAATCTTCAGGATACTGACTGGTTCTTGGGAAAGATTTTACAAGTATATGAAATGATTCTTGTAAGACATGGATTAATGATAGTTGGTGAACCAATGGGAGGAAAAACTTGTGGCTATCAGGTAAACGTTTAGATTACTAAAAAAAATAAAATATTTTTAACTGTTTAAACATTCAAGTACAGTTTTTAAAATATTCTTCTATTGTACCTTTTTTAATTGAATTGTGATAACCCTACCAAATTCAGTTCATGAAAACTTGTAGGACTACTTTGTATTTATATTATTAATTATTATGTATATATAAATAATAGACCTAAATTTGTATGTCAATTAGGAGTTGATATTGGCAAATAATCCCTCTCTAAAAGTTTTACTTTTATAATGAAATGAGTCCTTAGCCTCTAGAAGATGGCAAGATATGTGTTAAAAATTAAACTACTTATAAATTATGAAGTATTAAAATTTGTTAAATATGGAGCACACATATTTGAAGAATATTACAATATAATATAAAAAAATACAATAAATTATGTTTAAGCACTAGAAATTACACTGAGGCGGCTCAATAATCTTCGTGCTATGAGTGGACTTTATCAAAGGTTTAATTAAAAATCACTTTGAAATAGGATATCAAACATGTCATGAAAAAGGTGTATTCATAATCTTATTAACTAAATGTTAGAAATGAAATGAAACCAAGGTAGGAAGGCTAAACAACTTCTGAAAAAAGACAAAATTAACTATGGTCAAAAACAGAAAGCCTCACGACTAATGACTATGAGGTTGGTGGCTTTCACACAAAAGCCTGGCGCTTCGTGAAATGGAAGTCAGTTTCAGTTCTCTTGTTTGTGTGATATTCAGTTTGTTCCTTGCAGGTACCTATCCAAATTTTGTTTTACTTTTCACTAGCTGTTTTCGATGGCCCCCCTGATGGACATCACCCTTCCCAAATTAACACCTTCCTAAAAAATAAAATTGCCTCCTGAGAGAAGGGGATTGATATCGTTTTCATTTTGAACCTATACCTACTCTAGAGGACAAGGATATTGCTTGAAGAAGTCTAGAGCAACTGATAAAATTTCTGAAAAATTTCTCCAAAACATTAACTACACTTATATATTCATTACCACAGTGTCCTCTATAATGAATATTACCACTAGTTAGTTTAGTTTGTGAGTAGGAGTGGGAAAAAAAAGGTGAAACATTTTCTTCAGGGTCTAAATAATGACAGATAATTACAGAAAAAGCCAACATAGAAAAATAAATACTCCTGTGTCACTCCTAAATATTATTTATGTCCAAGAATCTTTTCAACAGCTCTTACCTGTTTATCTTCAGTTACAATCAGGTCTTTTCTGTTATCAGATGCCAATTTACTTGAAGTCTGGCTAGCTTGACAGGCTTCCACACTACAGTTGGACATAGAGAAGAATATGAATGATTGGCGAATTGGCTGATTATAGAGAGAAAAAAACACCAACTGGAAAATTCTTTGATTATTGAATTTCACTTCAGGATTTTTCCTTAAAAGCTTTTAAAAAAGCCCTTTTGAAAAAAGAATACTCCAGGCCACCACTTGAGGAGGGTAATTGGAAATTCCTTTTTTGACTCGAAATTGGCACCCATTCCGGTTTTATGTGAAGTCCAAAATATTAACTTCATTTTCAAAAATTCACTCTCGCTTAGTGACAAAACGGAAGCTAATTTTCAGAACCCGACTTAATGATTATTATTAATATTCTGATGAATTATTGAATAGGTGAACATTACATACCTTTGATGGAGAAAAAAAATGTTATTTTTTTTCAATTAAATATAAATGTTATAGTTTTTTTATGTTTCAACAAATTTTTTTGGATGTAATTTTATTTTTCCTCTCTGTTCATGAATCTGATGGATTTTTGAAATTTGCACTTTTTTTTCCGTGGGAGGATAGGAAGTTCACAAATAAAAAAAGTTTATGGACAAAAAAAGAGGACCTAGGTAAAAAAAAATAGCGGAAAAATAAAATAAAAGTTTAAAAAGATATTAAAATAACATGTAGAAATAAAAGTTCTTGGACCTCTAAATGGTAAAGTTATATTAGTGGATTTAAAAAATATTATTGCACTCTTCTCAGTTCTAGTGAAGAATCAGTGTTCGTATATCCTACTTCATTTATAAATTAATAAACCACTGGAGAGACAGAAAGTTGCTTGTATTTCAGACCTTTCGTCTGCTTTGCACCTGGAGATGACATATTGATCCATCTAAAGTACTAGGGCTGCGAATGAAAAAATACTGTGACAGACAAGTCTTTTTATTCAAAATAAAACCTATCCATAACTGTTATCCCAACTATATGACAACCTAAACAATTAAAAACCTTTAAACAACAGAAATGCTCTAACTGTTGGAAAATAGTGTTTACTCTGAAAGAAAGGGAATATTTACTTGGGAATCGAATGAAAGAAGGGAATTGAATGTACAGTATACTCTCCCATATTCGGATTAATGTGGGCGGGGGTGATCTGGATATAGGAGAGTGACAGTAATTATACATTTAGAATAAACTTTACAGTTTTACATACAAATATTTGTTTAAAGTTGATTTTTTGTCAACCTTTCCCGAGCCACAATGTCTCACCAGTGCATTATGAGCATGATGTCTGCTGGTATGGAATGATCGTCCTGATTCATAAATTTTAATGCAACCTTAAAAATAATAGGACTAAAAATAATAATAAATGATAGAACTAGATACATATTCCTTATAATCAAAATGAACGATTAAATAAACTTACGTCTAATGCATAGAATCCTTCTTGGGAAGAAGTGTGTCTTTTGCCAATGGTTTTTGGATTGTCACTGTCTGGCTCCTCTTCCTTTCCTTTAATGTCTATAATTTCTATCATCTATAATTTTATATCTATGTCTATAATTTTATCATCTGCTAATTCTGGAACTTCAGTGTCAGTAATGTTTTCATCGCCTTTGTCCATTTTATGACAGCAGTTAGTTCAGTCACTATAAATGTTGTCATCTGTTGTGTCTGGGATTTCATTGAACAGTTTGTTCCAACATTTTTGAAGGGTTAAAATTTTGAAGTTGAGAATTATTTTTTTCACATTTTTTTTTTATTAATTTGGCTGTCTGGATATGGGATAGTCTACTGTATAATAATGGAAACCTTTGCTTAGTCTGGGAGAGGTCATTGGTCTTGTGTGGCACTGTAGAGATTGCAAAAACTATCTAACACCAAGTACTCTTTAACTGTAAGTAAATTCTGGTTTTTGTTCTCTGTTTTGATTATTTGTCTGTTAACAATGTTCAAGATGCTCTGCCACAATATTAATAAAAGAATTACTTGAAAAAAAAAATATATTGGCTAATTAATACAATAAAAGTATGTTTTATTTGTTAGTGAAGGAGTTACTAATTTTTTTTTTTCAATCATGCCTAAGGTGAAAGTTTGTTAATTTTTTTGTTTCAGACATTAGCTGAAGGTTTATCTGATATATGTTTGAATAAGAAATCAAAAATGGGCGAATTTAAGGTGCAATACAGAATTATAAATCCTAAGGCAATTACTATGGGACAATTGTACGGTTGTTTTGATTTAATTTCTCACGAATGGTCAGATGGTAAGAATATTGTTTGATTTACATAATATTTAGGTTTATCCAGAATCAATAATATTATGATTGATTGATACTAAAAACTTAGTAATGGAAAGAGAAAATAAGGACTATAATCAGATAGAGCAAAGATCCCAGGAAATCTGGGCAACCATAAAAAGAATAGAGCCACATCAGCTCAGAGTAAACCTGAGAAATGGCAGTAATTGATTGAAGAATTGGCTGGATCAAATTTGATGATTGACAGCTATGAATTCGTTACAAAAATATTACGACTGGAAAATTATTCGATTTGTGAATTTCAAAAAACTTTTTAAAACATTGGCAGGCAATCGTTTGAGAGGAGGAAATTGAATTTTTTTTTTTTAAGAATTTAATTTCCAGTGTTAAGTAGATGTTTGGCTGCCACCTTTAGTTTTTACTATTCTACATTTAGCTTGTGTGTAACTTTATTGTTTTGTATTAATTTAATGTTTTTTTATTAATGTCATAATGTATTGTACGTATCATTGTTTTTGTTTATTATATGTGGATCCATTTATCACTTTATTTTACATTGCGATTTTTTTAATTAATTTTTTTATGATGTAATAGTTCTTTTTATTTCCTAGTTAGGAATTTGTCATCCAAGCATTAATGTTATCCATGTTATTCACTATGGATATTTTAATGGCTTTAATAGACCATTCATTTAAATTATCGAGTACATGTTATATTATTGTTTGTTCTTCTGATAGAATGTTAAATTTCATGAGAATGATCTACGAATAAAAAATTTTTACTTTTGGTAGCAATATATATTGTGCTTACTGAATTAACGCATATAGCAAACAAAGTGCAGCTTATAATACGACCCTAGGGAATACTATTTTCTTATATTTTTCTGCTTAATTCGTCTTGGCGAATTCTCACTTGAAAACACCTGTCTGTAAGAAAGTTTCTTATAAACTTCAAGAAACATCCACTGAAGCCCCATTTGTGGAGTTGGTTAATAATATTAAGTTACACAAGGTGTCATAAGATTTTTCAAAAGTCAAAAAATATGAACATTTTTTCTTTGAAATGAAACTTTTCATATCCCTCTCCAATGAAAATAAATCATCAATAGTAGAACATCCCTTCCTAAACCTTCACCGAATGCCCCTTGTATTTGAACATTCAATGGTAAATATCAAGCGCTTGGTCACCATTTTCTTAATAACTTACAAGTAAAAGTTAGTATGAGATATGGATTGATAGATGTTAATCTGTTCTTCGTGTTTGCTCGGTTTTAGAACCACGATTACTTTTAACATAATGAAAGTTCTACTTAAATCTTCTAATAAAATTTTATAATACATTTTTGTAAGTTTTTGAATGCAAAAACTACTATAAAAGGTAATATACACACTTAGAAAAAATGTTTGTTTTACCATTATTTTCTGTGTTTCTCTCTTGTGTGACTTTCTGATATGTAAATTAAAAGTAGGATGTTTTATTGTGAAGTAAAATACAATTTCGTCAGGTGATAGGTTGCCAATAAGTTAACTTTAAGATTTGTTACCAAGCAAGTTCTTCCCCTAACTTTAATTAAATAAAAGGTGTATTTATGTGAAAAAAAAATTCGTAAAATATTTCTTATGTGCATTTTATAGCAAATTCCATTTAGTCCGGACTTTCGATGATCAGGACGGGGCGGGGGGAGGGGTCCAGTCATTATAGTCCAGATTAGTGGGACTCTACTGTATTTGAAACTTAAAGGATGTGTTTATGTGTAACCATCACTGTGTTACAGGTGTATTAGCTAATACATTTAGAGAATTTGCTGTTAATCCTGTTCCTGATAGGAAATGGATTATGTTTGATGGTCCAGTAGATGCTGTTTGGATTGAAAACATGAATACCGTACTTGATGATAATAAAAAACTTTGTCTTATGTCTGGTGAAAGTATAAAGGTAAGAAGTGAAAAGTGTTACATTTCATCCCTCCCTCTCTCTCCCTCTCCCCCTCACTCTCCCTCCCCCCTCACTCTCTCTCTCTCTCTCTCTCTCTCTCTCCCCCTCACTTTCTCTCTCTCCCTCACTCTCTCTCTCCCTCACTATCTCTCTCTCCCTCTCTCTCTCCCTCACTATCTCTCTCCCCCTCACTATCTCTCTCTCTCTCTCCCTCGCTCTCTCCCCCCCTCTCTCTCTCTCTTTCTCTCTCTCTCTCTCTCTTGCTCCCTCCCTCCCTCCCCTTCTGGTAGCTGCTTAATTAGTTGTGGTTTTATTATGCAGCTGAATAATGATCCATAGCATTTGTCATTTGGAGGGGCTTCTTACAAGAAAAATACTAAGAATCAGAAAAATTAGCTCTCCCCACTCCAAAAAAGGAGTAATGCCGATGTGCATTTCACTTACTACCTTTCCAGCAAGCCTTCCCATTTTGTTCTGGATTAAATCAAGGTACCTGTGTTTTACAACTAGGGTTCCTTGCCTTTGGTCAAGTCAAAACTCTCTGCTAATCCAATACCTCTCAGCAGAAAAATTCCCTTATTAAATTTAGTCCAATAAATAATAATAATCTATTAATAGTATGAATCTCAACAAAATACATCACATAAAATTGTTAAATATTATCTGAACTTTTAGATGACTGATAAAATGAACCTTATATTTGAACCAGCTGATCTAGATCAAGCTTCTCCAGCTACAGTCTCTCGTTGTGGTATGATATATCTTGAGCCCAAAATGCTTGGGTGGCGCCCACTCATGGGCTCTTATGTCAACACACTATCTACAAAGATATTCCCTGAGCAATTGGAACTTATTCAAGAATTGGTTGAATGGCTTGTGCCTCCTGTATTAGAATTTATTTTCCAAAAAGCCAAATTATTTATTGATACTTCAGAGAATCATTTGTTTTATGTGAGTATGATATAATAATAACACTTCATTTGAATAAGAATACAATTTTAAATATCCATTAATATTTGCCATGTACAATAGGCAATAACTGTCTTTACTGGGTGATTTTTCTTCTTAATTCTTTACCTTTTTTGGCATTGGCATTATTCAGTCCTCTTTCCATTGTCCTCCTGGATCCTTTAAAGATTTCTTCTTTCAACATTCTTTATTTTGGTGACTCTTGCACTCTTATCTATGTGGCTAAACTATCTCAGGAAATGGTGTTGTTCGGCATAGTCTTTTCACAATCACAAACTGACAAAGTTTAATAGTATAAGGACATTTCTCAGCTAGTCTCTTCCCTCCCATTCTTCCTAAATATTGTATATTCATAGCCTGGAATTGTCTTAAATAGTTTCGCTCACATTAAGTCAGGATTAGAAGAAATGTTTTTTAGAAGTGAATGTCAAGAAGACTGAAAATCACATCATAAATAAGAAAGTTTATGCAGAGGATGAGATCTAACCAGGCAATGCATGATAGTATCATATAGTGGACTACAAGTAAACGGCAAAAATAGCTTTCTGGTCTAAATGGACTGCAGAATACTGCTATGATAAATTCCAGCGTAGGCATTTACAAGTACCATTGATGGAGGTTTCCAGGTAATTGAAAGTATTTTTTCAAGAGATAAAAAGAGGGTTTAAACTAACAACAATCTTTAAGATATTTTTCGGCTGCCTGCGGTGGACAGGGCAATATGTCTAGGAATGGAGATTTTGTAGTTCTTCTCTTAATCCTTAAGGGATATTCTGGGATAATAGGAAATTACTCAACATTTTACTTCATAATTAGCTATAGTTAGACATGGTAATTTTTTTTCAATTGAGCATAACCTTAACTTCTGATATGTAAGTGTGATTATTTTTTTCAATTGTTATTCTAGAGCTTTTCAAGACTGTATACATGTATGATAGACCAAGGAGAAGGAAGTAAACTTGGAACAAGTACTCAAGCACTTGTTTGCCTTTTAATATTTTCAATTCTGTGGGGTTTAGGTAGTATTATGAAAGGTAATGTAATGTTTTCATGTTATGTTTATTTATATAATAATATTATATTTCTTAGACTTTTTCCCCAGGATGCTTAATGTTCTTCACATTCTTTCCTTTTCTTTTCCTAATGCTATGTCTACCATTCTAGTTGACTTATTTTTATAATTCTTAAAACATGCTTCCTTATCACCCTATTAGAATAGAAATAAGCAGCCTATCAAATGAACGATATGATTACCGTTAGAAACTCTCAACTGTTATATTAAATGGCCGAACCTTTGAACTGAAGTGACATAAATGGAGGTGTAATAGTTATTTAATTATTCTTGTTATTTTTATAGGGCTGGCAATATTTTTTCTTTCATCTGACCATCAAGTGGAACCACCAAGTGAACTTTCTTGTTCCTTGGTCAAATTTATTTCTAGACTGGAACAGACAAAATAATGGAATCTAAAAAAAAAAAGGGTTTCCGACTAAAAAACTACAACAAAACCCTAATGATAATGTTTTAGATATTTTGGTGTCATAAATTTCACATATCATATTCTTCTTTCATAAATTATCAACAATGTTCACTTAGTCTATTAATTGCTCTATTTTTTCTAGGAGTAAGCAGAATGGAATTTGATTCTTTTTATCGGATGCTTCTTATTGGTCAGAATGCTGAGAATCCTAAGCCTTCCAGTTTCAAACTCACCAAAGCACAGCTTTTCCCTGATAAAGCAACAGTTTGGGATTTTTTTTATGATAAATCAAACCAAGGAGGATGGATAGGTTGGGTTGAAACAATGGAGCGAGTTGCATTGGCCCCTAATGCAAAAGTGAATAGTTTTTTGTATTAAATTAAAAAAAGGGCTTATGAAATGAAAAGTTTGGTATAGGATTATTTAATAAAAATAATCCTTAAATATCTGTGTTTAAAGTAAATTGTTATTTGTATACTATAACAATGATCTGCCTTAGCTAAAATTTTTACTTTCTTATTCATAGGTTTTAAAGAACTTTGCAAAAAGTTCATAAAGATCAATAGTTAATTTTATAACATTTCATTTAATATAATCTCAGGGCTCTATTAGAGTTTAGTAGTGCATAGTTTTGTGTACTTCAAGTGTTTCTATATTAATATAATTGACTAGAGCTTTATATAATCAAAATAATAGTTACCTAACCATTATATTTAATAACATGGTAAACTCTTCGTTGTTAGGGATGAATTGATTCCGTCACACCTGATGGCTTTATTTATTGAGAAATATATACAAGCATGTACATTGGTTAGGATTGGCTCCTTATACTGCATCAGAGCTGCATTTTAGGATTGGATTATAGTTAAAATTAAACCATGTAATGTTGCCTGTTTATGGAGCTCATCTTTGGGTTACAAAATAAGGGACCTAAAACTAACTTAAATCTAGGTAGTTGATCGCCTGCTGTCATTGTTAAGGGAATGGTGAAGGGGTTATCATGTTGAATAAGGGATTGGTCAGGAAGTTTGGCGAATCAAAGAATTTGATATGTCTTTGGTGGATGAACTCATTGGCCATTGGTAACAAAAATGTCTTCAGGTAGCTCATGATTTCTCCTCTGCTGCTAAATGTAGATAGCTGAAAGGTTGGGGAGAACAATAACATTTATTGGACTGACAACTAGGCCTATGGCCTTTATTGTCAGCCACTTTGTTATGCACATTTCCATGTTAATGTTCCTCCTGGAAACCACATACTGTACTAATAAAGTGAAGGATTGACCTTCATTTGATTGAGTTAAGTTCTTCTAATGGGATTCTGTCGCAGCTTAAGTTACAAAACCTTAGTTTGCTAAATACTTCACATTTTCCCAAAAAGTGGTAGGTAGGAGGTTTCCTCTTCCAGTTTACATTTAAGGGAATATGCCTAGCAGGGATAGGTGTCGGCTTAATCAGTGGTCTCCAGTTAAATTACCTGTTATGAGGTTAATGTTTTGCAGGGTGCAGTTATTTGCAAAATAAGTAAATAGCCATGAGTTATTTACTTTTGAGTATCTGTTGATGATCAGATAGGCCTGTCTGTAGCTAGTGCTGTTGGACCATCGTTTGTCCACTTTGAACCACATCCACCATTCCAATATGGAGGAAGATATGATTAGATAGGCCAATGGCATCCTAAGGACCAACAAATAGTGAGTCTGCTCCCTGCTTGGCAAGTTCATTCACTTTTTCATTGATATCTAAATGGGTAGGGACCCAGTATAGGAGAAACTCTTTCCTTGATGCAAGCTTGATTAGGATACTCTTGCTCTCTCTTACTGGGGGCTATTTTGGTTCACTAGAAACCAGTGCCATTATCGCTGATTTGCTGGAATTGTGTGTCAGGTGATGACCCTGCTGAACATGATAATACATTCTCCCCTTGTTCTTGATTTGCTGTAATGATGTATATTGAACCAGTTTCATAAGTAGCCCATTCTAAAATCGCTGGAGCCGTTTAGCTGTAACTTCCATCAGATATAAAAAAGATGTCACTGTACAGCAGAGCTGGCCTGAGTAAGCTCTTGTATGCCCAGTTACATGATGCTGTTCTTCCCCTTCCGGAATGAGAATATTATGCAGTCAATATTTCCGGTGTTCACTGTAATGTTTAGCTTCCTCAATCTATTGCTGATCTCATTTCAAGACGTATACACGTTGAAAGGCACTTGAGACAACACAACTCCTTGAGATACGCCACAGGTCAGAGGCACAGCTTCAGAGACGGTATCACCTACTTACACCCCCAGCAAAAGGTTGTTCTATAAGCTAACCCGCATTGATACAGCTGCTCCAAGCATTCACTCAAAACTTCACAGCACAATGTCCCATGGGACACTGAGTCAAAAGCCTGTGGGCAGTCTAGCGAGATCACAGTTGTGGCTTTGGTTCTTGTTGAGGTTCAGGCTAGTTTCACAAGGGAATGTTATGGGTTGTGGCAGGCCTAGAAACCTAAAGGGGGGGGGGTAATGTTGTGTCCGCACAGTAGTTCTTAAGTTAATTAGGAAGAATTTTTTGAAGTATATTCCCCATGTGTGGTAGTAGGCTGATCGGGAGGTGGTGGGTAAGGTAATCTCTGCTTCTGACTGACTTCAGCAGAGGGAACAAGATGGCTTTTCCCTGACCTTAGTATGCTGTTTATTGGCCACCACACCATCATCTGCTACCAGTATATCTGTTTTTTCCCAACAGTAACCTTGATGCCTCATTTTAATTGCAAGGTTCAAAATACTATTCCTATACACATTATTTCACACTCACTTGCTTAAAATTAATTATATTCTAATAAATAAATTAAATTTGATCTTATAAACATCGTTGTAAAAGTGAAAGCAATTAATGAATTAAGTTGTCTGATTAGTTAAATATTGGCAAAGTTTTATACTTATGCTTTGCAATTTACCCTTTTTTTTTTTAATATTGATTTTAGAAGGTATTCTAAAATGTATTTCAATATATCTAGATTTATCAATTTTCTGTTTTTGGATTCATTCTGTCAACTAATCATCTCAATTATTAATGGGAAATAAAAAGTGCAATTTGAACAGCAGTTCACTGCTGAAAATATTTGATGACAAGAGAAATAGGGGTTGTTTAAAATTTTTAAATATTTAATATTTTATAACTTGTGACATTAATCCTTTTCTAGGTTACTGATTTAATTGTCCAGACAGATGACATGGCTCGTCAGAAATTTTTTTTAAAGACATTTATGAATTTCAAAGTGCCTGTACTTTTTGTTGGACCTACTGGAACTGGAAAGTCTGCAATTGTATCGGATCATTTAATGTCTCTTTCTAGGGATAAATTTTTGCCAAATGTGTTAAATTTTTCTGCTAGAACTTCAGCTAATCAAACTCAAGAAATCATTATGTCAAAGTTAGACAGGTAATCTCTTTAAAGTTAAAATTTGTAGCTTTATTATTATGAATTGAATATTATATATTATTATTCAGCTAGTTTATAGCTGGAACTCCTCCTACTGTACCAAATAGTTATAGAAGAATTATGGGTATACACCATCTTGGACACCAGTTGTTGTTTTTTAGCTTTCATGGAATTATTTTATGTATACTGGCGCCAAATAGTTATTTTTTAAAATAATGGGGATAAAAAAAGTTTAAACATCTTGGTCAATTAACAAAATCAGGACAAAAAGTAGATTCAAAAGCCCAGGCTGACACAATTATTTTGTATGATAATTGGCCGATAATGCACACCAAATACCACGGGTGTGGTATGCTCAACTAAAGATTGAATTTGACATTACGATTCATAGGAACAGAAAATATACCATTTGCTAAAAAAAATAAGAAAAAGCCAAGAATCAAAGAATTTGATATAGCTAGGCCAAATGAAAATTGGATTGTAGTAAAAATTAGTAGAGCTCTCTTTTGGGTTACAAATAAGGGAATCAAAATTAACTTAAACCTAGATGGTTCATCACCTGCTGCCATCTAGCTAGCCAATAAGATTTATTGGTCCGACAACTAAGCCTATGGTCCTTTTTTATATGCCCACAAAAAAATATGAAAATAAATTGCAATTGTCCAATACCTAGATACTAAAGGACACATCAGAGAAGAACCTTCATGTGTGGTCAACTTAAACTTCAGTGCTTCAAATGCTGCAAGAATATATTTCTATATATATTTCTTCTAGAATATTGTCTAAAAATAGAGATTTCTGTCTTTGCTAAAATATTTTTACTTACTTATGTATAAACAGTAAAAGGACATTATAAAAAAATCATAAGAATTAATAGTTTATTTTATAATGTTCAATTAATATTATCTCATGGTTCTATAGTGCATAATTTGGAGTATTTCATATAAACATAATTGGTAGAGATTTTTGTATAATTAAAAAAATAGTTACCTAATATAAGCAATGATGAGCACAATCTTTGTTGTTGGGTGATGGCTGCTTCACTAAGGCAAAGAGACTAAAGAAAGACCTGAATCCCCCACAAAAAATATCTGGAAATTTCATAATGTATCGTTGGTATCTGGGGGTAAAGATTGAAAACATTACCTCTATACACATTATTTTAACAGAATGTTAATAACTCAAAATCAACCTGATTTAATAATAATTAAATTTAATGATAAAAATATCATTACAATATATACAAAGTACATGAGGGTTACAATGGGCTCCAATCAGAGCTGAATTTTAAGGAGGTTTTACAAGCTAACCAATTCGGATTATGGTAAAAAGAAGCTATTGTACCATAGAAATAGGAAAAAAAGGTTAATCCGCCTGCCATCTTAAGACAATGTGGGAGAGGGAGAACCAGGTGTTTGTTTTGATAATTGGCCTGAGGGGAGAGGCTTGGGAAAGCCATTGAAAAATCTTTGATTGTTTGGGAAGCATTTGTCTGTTGTTTATCTTTTAGATATTTATTATAGTGTTGTGTAATTTTTAGTAGATAAAAATGATTATAGTGTATAAAAATTGAGAGTGGTTCCCCTATAATAATTAGTCTGGGTATGTAGAATATTGTTTTAAATCTTAAGCTTACGTTTAGTTTAATGGGGATTGGTTCTGTGCCTTTTTTAATTTATTCAGTTATGTTCATTTATTGTTTCAAAATAGGATTTTAAATAGTTTTGTGCATTAGAGTAAAGACATGCAGCTTAAACAGAACAAATGATTGTGTGATTATAAATAATAATTGATATTTCTTACCTCTGCTACTACATATTCCTTGTAATAAAGTATTTGTGTTTATAATCTAATTCATTGTTGTTTATCTGTGTTTTTCTATAATTTTATTAATAATATTATAGTCGGTTACCAGTACCTTGAGATTTAAGTTGACTTAGTTCAGTAATTTCCCTAGGTCCCATTCGTGAAGTCTGGCGTCCCCACTCTTTTAATTTATTGTGTTGGTTTGATTACCCTGGTGTACTATAAATTGCAAACAGGACTGGGTGATGAGGCTCAACTTCAGGTTATGAACTAAGGGGTCTTGCTGACAACTAACTTAAACCTAAATGGCCCCTACTTTAACCGCCTGCTGCCATTGATGAGGAAAGGTGGAGGGGATATCATGCTGCAGAGAGGATTGGTCAGGAATTTCACCAAATCTTAAATTTTATATATCTATGGCAGATGAACTGATGATTTCTCCACTGGGAAATGTAACTTTTTTTCCCCAACAGGTGATATTTATATGTTACTTCATTATCTTCCCTTAATATCTGGAAATCACAGAAGGTATATGTAACCATGTTACCTGGCCAGGTACAAAACACTATCTCTATTCTATATAAATTATTTCAACTGAAAACTCAAAATCAACCTAATTCTAGTAAATAAATTACATTTGATAATCAAAATATTGTTACAATAGGCCATCCGCCATCAAGATCAATCTATAATAAAACAGACTTAAGGTCTCTTTCAGGCATATTAAATTGTTGATTTATTGTTTTTGTGTAAACCAAACAAAAAAAAAAGTAAACCCTTCAAACACACATAATTGTGATACTGTGCATGATATAATATATATAAGCTAAATAAGTTTTTAGTTTGGTTATGAGAAATTGTCTAATATAACTAACTTATAACCACCTAACATTAGTGCAATGCATATCATTTATTTTTATTAATATATTATTTAAATTTACAATATTTTTTAGAAGAAGAAAAGGTGTTTATGGCCCTTCAATGGGTAAAGCATGTGTTCTTTTTGTTGATGATTTAAGTATGCCACTAAAAGAAACCTATGGTGCCCAACCACCAATTGAACTATTAAGGCAATGGATTGATCACAAACATTGGTATGATTTAAAAGCCACTACTCGCATAGATCTTGTTGATATTGTAAGTATCTTACTAATAGTAATACTTATTTCATTAGACTATGAGCTTGTTTTTAGGCATTGAACTTTTTGTTTATTTATGAATGTATATTTTTCTGTATTGATTTTTGTGTAATTTATAATATTCTTTACAAGTAGATACTACTATATATAAAGTTTAAAAAATGTATTTGAGATAAATAAATAGCCTAATGATGTAATTATAATTAAAGGATACGTTAGTTTAGTTATGAATATCTTGAACTTCAAAGTAATATGAAGAATTATTGTCAGCTATTTTAAAATAGTTTTTGTTTCTCAGCATTGTGTAGGACTTTCAGGCATTAGCTCTGTAAAATATCATCATTGATGGATAAATTTTATAGTGATGATGATTAATCACAAAATAGTTTGTATTTTTTCCAGTATACACACACCAGTACACAGTCTTAAAATATTGTGTTGTATTGTAATAAATGCAGTTTTTGTATGTTAATTAAAAAAAAAACACTCCAAAAAGTAGTATGAAAAGAGTTTTATTGCTCAAATCTCTCTCAA
Source organism: Acanthosoma haemorrhoidale (assembly GCA_930367205.1). NCBI lineage: Eukaryota > Metazoa > Arthropoda > Insecta > Hemiptera > Acanthosomatidae > Acanthosoma > Acanthosoma haemorrhoidale. The sequence continues at coordinate 111,024,614 of OV884012.1, read as the reverse complement.
TACACATTTACCAATGTGGAGGATTAATTAGTGATAAAAGGTGCAACAAACAATGCATCAAAAGTAAATAATATAATAAATTAATGATTATAAAAATGGAATGTTTAAAATCCTGTATTTATTTGAGACAATTCAATATCACCAGTTGTTATTGTCGAGATCAATTAATAAAATAAGGTTTTAATAAAGGGTTTGATTGGATAAATTTCTGTTCTTTAAAAGTGTGCTGATTAAGAATGTTTATAGTATATTGTGGTTTAGTGGAATATAATCAGAAGTTTTACACGGAGTCTCTATTCAAAGTACTCCGACTTCCATACCAAAGGGCGTCTCCTTCACAAATTCTCATTAATGTCCAGGTGGGTTATACTACTCAAGTAAAGATATGTTGAAACTTTGATTAAATTTTATTGAATGTTATATTATGTTAATGGCCTAGACAATTTTATATGTTCATTTTTGTTATTCTTTGACCCAAAAAAAGATATTCTTTCATTTCATTACTTTATGTGGCAGCCTTGGCCTATAAGAATGGATGAGATAGAAGAGTATAGTAGTTATTATCTCTACATAAGATTTAAAGCAGATTTTTTTCTTTTTAAATTTAAATTATACCTTATGATTGCTAATCAACTCTTTACAGCTTTTTGTGGGGGCTATGTTGCCTCCCGGTGGAAGTTCTAATGTCGTTACTTCACGATTTACTAGACATATGAACATTATAGGAATGGATTCATTCAGAGAAGCTACTCTTACAAAAATTTTTACAGCTATACTTGATTGGCACCTTCAAAAGGGTTTTTCAGAAAATATTGTCCATATGAGTAAGGTACTTACATTTATTATATCATTGTTTTCTTATATTTTTATATCCTTAAAACCATTATGAAATTAATGAATTGGCTTAAAATTTAAAATATGTTCAGCTGATAAAATTCACAACTTCTGGAGTTTATCCCAATAGTGTATGAACCTTATAACTGTGCCAAGGTAAAAATTAACTACATTTTAAATATTAAGGTTGAATACTAAGTATAAGTATTTTTAATTTCATATGTATGCCATGGCTAAATTTGCAACACTTGAAGCCTTCTGACACCCCTAATCCAAACCTTTCCTCTACTATGTTTTTATCCAATTACTTGGTTTCAAATGCTTACCAAGTTTTCAACAAACAAATTAAAAGTAATAAATTAAAAATGTATTCTGTTGGTGTCTGATATAGAAAACCTCTTGTGTACATTACTTGTATTTACAATTCATATTCCAATTAGTTAATATTTTTACAGCAACTTGTCTTAGGAACAATGGAGGTTTACAATGAAGCAGTTGTAAAATTTTTGCCTACACCCACTAAATCTCATTATACATTTAATTTGAGAGATTTTTCCCGTGTGGTCAGAGGGTTATTGCTGGTTCCTGCAGTTCGGATGACAAGCCCAGAAAAAATGATGAGATTATGGGTACATGAAACCTTTAGAGTGTTCTATGATAGACTAATTGACAATGCTGATAGGTAAGCAGTAGTGGCCATTTACTATATATTATTACGTTCTTTGAATAGATATCGTAATTCTATTTTTTATTTTTTTATTTTAAATTTATTTTATTTACTATTTATTATTAGGTTCTTTAACAAAAATAATTCTGGCAAAAAGATGGATTTAATTTTACAAACATAAAAAAATAAACTTATATTAATTATATAAATAATTGGCTACAAATTTGATTCCTTTTCTTCTTTAATTCTCTTCATTCTTTAAACAAAATTAATACTTATTCTCTTCGTGCTATTTCTCTTCCGTTCTGCTTTAAGTCAATAACCACTAACCAACAAAGTTTTTAAGTTTTTCTTACTCACTTCCCAAAGCTAGAGTGTATAATGCTCTGTGTGTTTTCATTATCACAACCACAACAACTAGTACTATAAAAGTTTTTCCATGATCACTAGACCCAGACACCTTTACACCAGGCCGATCCCATAACTAGAGAGAGAATAATTCTCTGTGTGTTTTCATTATCACAACCACAACTATATTACCTTTTGTTTTTTCCTCCACTCTCAATTGTTTTTGTTTGCCTTCAAGGTTGGATTAAATATTTATATACAAACTCCACAATATCTAATATCACAGCAATATATTATTACGTTTTTTATCTATATTATTTATATCTAAATTAATCTGAGGTTTTATAGAGGTTCTGTTAATATAAGAAAGAATTCTGGCAAAAGGGAAATTGTTCAATAACAAATTGATTCATTTGGTTAATATACATCTAAGCACATACATGATAAATTTTACACTGTTAAAAACTAAATTTAAAATGTACCTTACTATAATATTGACTGGCCAGTTTTACTTAGTTGTGCGTCCTTTGATGAATTCTTCTGGTTCCTTTGTTCTTGGTTCCTTGAGTGTGGTTACCATATCTCGTTGTCGTCTGTGTGGCGAGCGTGGTTCTGGTACTACCTCGTGTCTCCTCCGACGATCGTACCGGACAAGCCCACCTTGTCTCGTCAGCGGGTCAAAATGAATGAGGATGATCTATCGGCTATCCTCGTTTTTATACCCTCTGTTGCCATCTTGGATTTTTTAACTTCTTTGGTTTTCCAATGCCCGTTGTCTCATATATTATTAACTTTTCTTGTTTTAAAGTTAACAAATCCAATATTAAATTATTTATTTTTAATTCTTGATATTATTTATATGATAAATATTAATAGTAGATATAACAGCAACAAAAAGGTTCTTCCTTTCATAGCCATGAACCACGGGTCATTTTTACGTTCTTTTATGCTCGCTAATTTCGAGTTTATATCAAAAGCAACATCAAAACTCACACATATAAATATCACAACAATATATTGTTGTGATATTAGATATTGTGGTGTTTGTGTACAAGAATTTAAATATAAAGATTTAATCCAACTTAGTATCAAGAAGGCGAAAATAAAAACAATTGAGAGTGGAGGAAAAAACAAAAGGTAGGTTATTAGTTGTTGTTATGAGGAGAACACAGCATTACACTCTAGTTTTGGGATCAGCCCATAATACATATTATTAGCTTGAGATTGTGAGTAAGAAAAACTTAAAAACTTTGTTGGTTAGTGGTTATTGACTTAAAGCAGAACGGAAGAGAAATAGCACGAAGAGAAGAAGTCTGTACCTCGGAGGGATACAACACTATGTCCATTTTCATAACTTTACAGGAGAGGAGTTTTAAACTTTTTTTCAACAAAAAGTGTTATTGGCACAGCTATTTATTGAGATGTAAATAACAATAAATAGAATGTTCTGGTAAAATATTGTTTCAACATCTCAATAAATAGCTGTGCCAATGTTGAAAAAAAGTTTAAAACTCCTCTCCTGTAAAGTTATGAAAATGGACATAGTGTTGTATCCCTCCGAGGTACAGAAGTATTAATTTTGTTTGAAGAAGAAAAGGAAACAAATTTATAGACAAGTATTTATATAATTAATATAAGTTTATTTTTTTATGTTTGTAAAATTAAATTCATCTTTGTGCCAGAATTATTTTTGTTAATAGAACCTAATAATAAAAAAAAAATTTTAAGTTAAAGAATAAAAAATAAAATTACCATATCTATTCAAAGAACGTAATAGTATATTTTAGTGATATTTGATAATTAAGATATTAACAATGAAACAACCTTATGTATATTAATTTATTTATTTATTCACTATTTTAATAATTAAAAACTCAGGTTGGGCTCTGACATAGTTACACTTGCACCTTAATCTACTTTAACTTTGTCTATCCTTAACATTAATTATCTTATAAACTAACATGAATTATGAACAGTAAACTGTCTCTATCAGCGAAGAATTCTAAATTGGTTCCGATTTTTACAGTTTTGTCTGCAATACGTGGCATGACTGGTGGAGACATTGATAAGGGAAGTCTTTCATCCTCGTTTCCTATTCTTTGCTCTTCCTCCATACACCTTCCGTGTCCGTGTACCTCTACCTGTCCGACACACTTCAAGTATGGAATATGAATCTCACTCACCCTTTAAAGCCTCCAACTCTCAGCCATGCCTTAAGCATACTTCTTCTCAAAGCGTCTAGAGGTTCATTCCTCATTGGCCGCTCTTACCAGAATAGCTGTATTAATTTCCCAGACACCTTATATTGCTATTCCCCACTTTCACAAAGTTCTTATCATCATCTGTTCCTAATCTTATCTCCATATCCATCCTTCTTATCTCCACTATTTCTTATCTTGCCTTGTGTGGGCTCTAACCCCTTTAGGATATTACATTACATTACATTCTTTTCCTTCCAGATTAAAAAAATATATAAGTTCATAATCCCTTAAAAAGAGGGATTTTTTTTATATCGGTTGTATATTTGAAGAACACGTCTTGAGTCATCGTGTTTCTTAATTTTAAAATCCACCACGCGCAGATGATCTGGGCGGCGGCAGCACAGCAGGGGGAGACAACTGAATTTAGTGAAGAGCATTTATAGAGAAAGCGGTGAAGTGTAAAGTAGAATTTGTGTTGTGTAAAGTTAAGTGAGGAATTAAAGAGTTATGAAAGAACAATATTTGAAATAAAGGCTTTAAATGTTGTTTCTTTGTTTTCAGAGAAATACTATGTAGCCTTTGTTCATAGGAAAAACATTACCTACATCAACGGATTATACAGACAGATAAATGATATATATGTATTGTTATGATATTTTAATGTTATGATTTTTGATTGTATCTTTGGAATAAACTCGGAATTAGCGAGCGTTGAAGAACGTAATAATGATCCGTGGTTCATGCCTATGAAAGTATGAACGTTTTTATTGCCGTTATATTAACTATTAATAGTTATAATAAAAATAATATCAATAATTAATATAAACATTTATTTTATAAACTACGTAAATTAAGAAAATTATAAATATCCGAAACAACTGGCATTGAATAACCAGTTGAAAGATCAATAAGGCCGCGGAGAGATGCAAGATATAGATACTGAGAAGAGGACACACTCTATTCATCTTGGAACCGGCAGAGGACGAGGCAGCACAAGGAGGGACTCCAGCCCAGGTAGCAGCCTCACGCTAAGACCCGGCGACTGCCTCGTGGTGCATCAGGGAATACCGGCCCAGACTTGCATCCGGCCTCGAGACAAGATCCACGCACTCTTTCACTGACGATCAAGAAGAAGACGCTAATCCGAATCACGCAATAGAAGACGACCATCGAAGATAGCAACACAAAGAAACACTGGCCAGTATAAATATGTAAATTTAATGTTAGATTTAATAGTATTCTTTTATTACGTACGTAGTTAATTTGTATATCAATTTTTAAATCAATGTGTGTAAATAATCAATTATTCCTTTTTCCAGAACTCAATCCTATTTTTATTAACAGAACCTTGAGATAACGTAAAAGTTAAATATAAAGTTATAAATTATATGAAAAATATATATATATAAATAATAAATATTTGAATAATATATATTTTTTTTTTTCATTATTTAACTTTCACACTCAACATTCACACTAAAAAATATGTTGAATTTCCTGACCTGTATTTGTAGACATCTATGACAACATTGTGTTACAATTTTTATTAATTTTCACCTCATTGGTTTTATTTTATATTTTAACTTAAAATATTATGGGTAATTCTCTAAAATACACTGACCTTATTTTCTAACTAATAGTAAAAAGAAAAGATTGCCTTTCTCCTTGCCTATTTGGATTACAACCACATGTCTCTTTCTTTACATGATCTGCAGAATAACCTAAGGAATCCTAATGATGTATTCCAAATAAATAAACACATAATAAATACTAAATTGGAAACTAGACACATTAACCTTATTGTAACTAAAATTATAAAAACAAAAGATTATTTTTTCTTGATGTACTAATTGGTTTACATCTACATGTCTCTTTTTCAACATAATTTAAAGGGTGTCACAGAATTAACGCAAGATTTGATTTAAATAGAAAACACAGTTTTTAGTATTTTTTTTCTTGAATTATAAAGTAAATAGAATAGGGTTATTTATGGAATAGCACATCGGGCAAATGGCCTCCATGACTTTGATGGCACATACGCACTCTTTTGTCGGAATTTTCCATGAACATTTGGCATAAATGTGGTTGAATTTTGTTGACGCAGCGTTGAATTTCCTCTTTTAATGCAGGGGTGAATGTGTGCTTGTTGACATACACCTTTGACTTCAAATAACCCCATAAAAATAAATCTAAAGGTGTTAAATCACACGATCTAGGGGGCCAATTCTCATTACCGAAACGAAGGAGTACACGACCTGGAAATGTCTCATGCAGTATTTGAATTGTTTCATAGGCTGTATGGCATGTGGCACCATCTGGTGCCAAAAATATCTCCTTTTGCCAGTTATTCCTTTTTTCTATTAGCAGAACCAGAACCCTCAATTAATTTTAAAATAAATCCAATAAATTTAAAATAAATAAAATTAAATAAAAAACATAACAATATGTACTACTAAATTCACGTTAGGAATCCAGTAGTTAAAATATCTCTAATTTTGTATACATATAAAAACAATTAAACCGGTTTGATCGCTGTATTGTATCTGGAAATTAACAAATTAAATGAGTGACCTTTTTACATTTTTGCAATCAATAGTAAAACAAGATCTTAATACTAGCTGACTATTATTACTAGAAAACGAACTATTTTTGTTTATTTATTTAACAATTTCTCTTTTTCTTAATTTATTTTTATTAAATTTTCACATTCAAACAATCATTTACATTTATCGAAACATATAGTTATTATTACTCCATCTCAAAGACTTATGAACTACACCTAATTTAATATAAAATTAAGTGGAAATGCACTGAAACTACAAGATAGGCAGGTATCCGATAAAAGACATGCTTTAAGCATTGTCTTGCCTGTTAACAATTTTCCACCTGATAACTGAAAAAAGCTAGGCTATCTATTTAATATAGCCAACTGTCTTGGCCAGGATTTTTGGTTGTGTTCTCTCAGGATCATTCCTGAATGTTCACTGAGATGATAATGCAATTTTTATTGCTAGTGGGTTTTGTATGTATGATCCATTTTAAATGGCGTTTTTTGTGTGCAAAAAAATAATAGTCAATTAAATTCAATTTTCTCCATACATTATCTCTTTAATGGAGACACTTTATTTTCTGTTACTATGTTCGGTCTTCTGGCTAATATATTTTAAATACATAAAAATATTTGAAATTATATATCTATCTATCAATGCATATATATTTTCAAAAAAATAATAAAATGTTGTGTAACTTGCCGGATAATATACAATTTGTAGCAATGTAGAATGAAGATATATAAAATAACAGTACCTTGATATTCTGAGGAAACAAATTAGTTTTAAGGATATGTATTGTTCGGCCAAAACAGAAAAGCAATCAGAAGTGCGAAGTGGCATAGGAAGGACAAGATAGGGCATCATAAAAACCCCTTTCGGTGGCAGGGAGTGCAGATCACTCCTAATCATCATAAAAATATAATGCTCTCTCAGAGTACAGCATTATTGTAGAAACAAAAAAAAAGTCAGCCCTGGAAAAGTCTGCTATCCAGCATTTAATCATTTTTTTGTATATATCTAGTTTTTTTAATGTAGTTATATATATATATATATATTTATATATATATTTTTTTTATGTCATATTCTATATATATATCATTATCATATATATGAATATTGGCACTATGGGTTGTTCATCATGCTTTAGCCTCTCCAAAATGTCCTTTTATGGACCAAATATCATTTAAAAGTCTACATTACGCCTGTTCAGGTATCATCAAGGATTAAAATTTTAAAACAAGATGTATATATTTTATGAACAATTTAGTTAATTAACAACCAATATTCATATGTAAATGTCTCTTTTTCAATACCTGACCAATGTCAAGCATCAATACCTTGGAAAATAATATTAAACTTTGTTATGTTATAAAATTTGTATTATTATAAGGAATAGAAAAATCTTGGCATCCAGAAGTAAATTACTATCATAACCTAAATTATTTATTTAAATTTATTGTAAAAATATTTTAAATGGTCATTATTTAAAAATAAATTTTATATTAATTGGATTCCAGGGCTGAAAGTATTTTTATAAATATAGAATTTACTTTAATTATAATTAATAATTAACTGCACTAAGTTTGGAAGAGTGCAAATGAGATTTGCACTCCATTTTTTAATATTTTTTTTGCACATGCACATGATTTTTTTTCCACTACCTGAACAATCCTGGCAACCTGAAATATGATTGAGTGGATTTAGGTGTTTTATCCATTAGTGATGTAGTAAACACCAAATATCTGAAAGTATTATGCAATGCTCGGTTACACAAGCTGTTTTTTTTTTTTTTTAACTCATTCTAGATGCTTATTTAAATAACTTTTATATCACAGTAAATGATATATTACATTATTTTATACCTAATTTATCTTCATGTTATTAGAGAAATGTTGTTTGGATTGGTCAAACATGCTTCTTACTACCAGATTAGAGCTCATTTGAATCAATTTTTGTCTGATTTGATACCTGAAGGTGAAACTGTACTTCAAGTAGAGCATTTGAGGAGTCTCTTTTTTGGTAACTATTCTGATCCTGATGCAGATGACAAAATATATGACGAGGTAAGGTCAAAGAAATTTTTTTTGTTACTATCAGAGATATCTTTTATTTATTCTGTTTTATGTATGTATTTTGAGATGTCATTGTCTCTAATTAGTTTACAAAATTTTCTTTTGAATTATTACAGTATACTTTAATTTACTAAGTATGAACAACTGTTAATTTTAGCAAACTTATCAATATTCATTAATTGTCTCTAAGAATTGCAATTATTTTCAGTCAATTGATCGATTTGCTATTTATTAACAACCAAATTACAAATAAACTGCCTCTCATTATTTTGCAAAGTATTTCTGTGCTTTTATTGTGTAATTGCTTCATGATATAAAATTTCTGGACTAAAATACTTCAATGAAAATTGAAGTTACTTCACTTCCATAAATAGACTAAACTAAATGAGGGTTAGCTCATTCCTCATATGAGGGGGATACTTCCTCATGAACCTGGTGGAGAACAGATATACTTCAGGGACCTAGTTTTCCTGCCCCCCTGGAAGCTCTTGATTCTCTCGCCCTACAAACAGCAAAATCATACCCTTACCCTTATCCCATCCAACCCAACTTTATCCTTAGCACACCTAAAATCCTCCCTTTCCTCGAGGGGATGAAAGGGCCATTTGTCCCGAGTTAATGAGGTTTCTTTTACTGATTCAATCAACAGTGATTTAGTAAGAAGGATTGAAAGTATCAGAGATAGCTTTGGAAAGATCTAATCATAGACCGAGAGTGTTGACCTAAGTTTATACAGGAAGTTTAGGAGAGGCTCCTGTACTCTGGAAGGCACTGCAGTTGGAGAAAAAGAAAAAATATATATAAGTGGGTGGTTCCCGATAAGGTAGTCATCCTTCCAGCCTTAAATGAGAGTGTTTTGCTTCCTTTATTTGTTATAAAAAATTTTACACAACTATTTTATAATGATTCCATTTTTTTAATATTTAATTTACAACAAAATTAAACATAAGCATTAAATAAATTATTAAAAATATTTATTATCAATGCAATTAAATAGATGTAAAAACACTGCAAGTAATAAAATGAATTAGTATTAAAATGTATTGTCCTTCGGCCCTATAGCACATATGCTATGGAAGACAAACAATATGTTTACACTGAGATATTTGTAAAGAATTAATTCCTTTTAGTGGTAACTCAAATACAGCTGGAATGGAACAAAAATAAACTGAAGAAAAAAATAAAAAAGACATAAATAAACTGAAGAAAAATATAAAAAAGACATAAATAAACAAAATAAATGTATAGTAAACAACAATTGTATGCTAAATCACACTACATTTTATTTAAAAAAAAGATTAAGAAATAGCAATATTTAAATGCCAAGGCCTGGTTAGTATAATTATAAATAAATTTACTATTTTGGTAAAGAATTGTTTTGAATTGTGTTTTTTTCCACAAGTACTCGTTAAAACAAAAATATCAGGTTGGCCAAAAAGTCCGTTCGGTTTTTGTCGTCACGAAACTTCAAGCAGTCTAATATGTAGCTAACTTCAGTCCGTCCCTTGCGAGTGCGCTCTCGTCAGATACTAGACACTTCAACATAATTTGACGCGAAATTCCGACGAGACTGATTGTTTTTTGTGTGTTTAGGATCATCCTGAAAATGGAAACCAAAACGAACATTATCGACACCTCATGCTTTTTTATTTTAACAAATGCAAGAAAGCAGTGGAAACTTGCAGGAAGATATGCCCAAAGGATTGTCTATAACAATGTGGAGCGCAAACGCTCATGGGGGAAGCGTGGCAAATTACCACAAACAACCCCCAAAGCAGGTTATGCTCTCAATTTGGTGGGATTGGAGGGGTGTTGTCTTTTACGCACTTCTTCCCACGAACAGGACCATTAATTCGGATGTGTACTGTGACCAGCTGGATAAATTAAATGCAGTGATCCACCAGAAGCGTCCAGAAAGAACTAGCCAACCGTAAGGGGATTGTCTTCCATTACGACAATACCAAACCGCACACTTTGCAGACGCAGCAGAAGTTACTGGAGCTTGGCTTGGAAGTTTTGCCTCACCCTCCATATTTGCCCGACTTTGCATCTTCAGATGTCCACCTGTTTCGGTCTCTTCAAAATTCATTGAATGGACAGACCTTCAACTCCTAAGAAGATTTAAAAATCCACTTGGAAAATGTTTTTGCCAGTAAAGGCAGGAAATTCTTTGAGGATGGAATTATGAATCTGCCCATGAGATGCCAGAAGATACTGGAACAAAATGGCAATTATATCATTGATTGAATAAATCGCTTTGTGTTTAAAAGTTGTGTCTTATTTTCCCTTAAAAAACCGAACGGACTTTTTGGCCAACCCTTTACAATAAAATAACAAGCAAATAAATGTAAACTTCTAGGGATAAAATTAAAATTTAGCTATGTAATTAATCCTGTGATTATGAAATCGTAATTTCTGACATTATTAAATGACAGCAATAATTTGAAAGTCAATACGGAGTAATAAAAGTTTATGTCCACATAGTAGTATATCAGTAGAGGAGTGTTGAGAGACAACCGCTAGGCGGTGATGCTAACGGAAAGATCCGTCACAGAGTCGAGAATAAGATTGAGTATCATTCTTACTGACAGTTAGCTGTCATCACTGATAACTTGATAGGCAAATGTTACCAAGTTGATCTGGATGCCGGTTTCCAGTTCCAAGAGAAACGGGCTCATACAGACGTTACTTCAAAACTGACTCAGAACAAGCCCCAAAGTCTTGTTACCTAAAGCCCAAAATACTATCTTTGGGTCTAGAGTTCACCTACCTTATTTACACTGTGTCAAATAAATAGTTTTTCAAACTATTTTTTTTTTATGATGATTTAACCAAAAATAAGATTGCTGTTAAAAAGGAATAAAATAAATAAATTTCATAACTCACATTTAAAGTTTTAATATTAAATACGTCTAACAAAGCTTTTATTTTAGCTTTTATTTCACTAGATTTTATTTATTTTATTATCATCTTCATGTTGAGGTCGGAAACTTTTCAGACCGCCTGTGTATACGTCCATTTATATAATATTTACATGAATTTTTTTTTTTCATATTTTACCTGGTCTAGACACATTTAACCTTTCAAAAAATAAACTGATAACATTATTCCTTCTGTGTTCACTCGCAACACTCCTTAGTTAGTTGATTGGCCTTTTTATCCTGCTATTCTGCTGCCATATTGTAAGGCCATATTACATACATCACAGTGTCAAACCTCTTCTTGATGATATTGCAAATCCTCTTCTTTTTGTGGTCATTGTTGGCGGTAAAAAAATTCCCTCTTATCAAATTTCCTTCCTTCTCCTATCCATATTCTCTCAGTTTCGGTGGTTGCAAATAATCTAAACACTTAATGTTGGGGCCAAATTATAATTCTGGGGGGCCTGCTTGGTTGTTGAATTTTGTGCACGGTAGTCTGCCATAAGAAATTGTTTGATTTTTTAATTGGGTTTGTGAGTTCTGGTTGTCTTTTTCCTCAGTTCTTTTTATTACTGGGTCTCGTTATCGTATTCTGAAGATGGCTTCTAGATACTGGAAGCATAATGTGCTAATTAGAGCAATAAAGTTTGTGGAGTTTTTTTTTTTTTTATAAATACTAATCAAGTAATTATTGAGTTCCTGAATAAGAGGAAGTTATTGTGAATGATGAATGCTCTATGCAGTTTTTTCATTATGAAAACTGTTGATTGATCAATCTGTAGTGAATATCATTTGATTATTCCCAATCCTAGTAGATGGTCACATTGTTAATAAGTTAAAAAAACTATTTAGCAGACTACAGATGAATAAATGACCGGTTGTATGTGCATGTTGTATTATTTTATATTTTAGCATATATTCTCAAATATTTATGTACCCAATTTTCTTTGCCCTTGCCACTTAGCCGGTTGTGGGTTTTTAGTGATGAAATAAAAGATATCTCATTAAGAGTTCTAGGTATGAAAGAGTGAGTGTCTCTTTATCATCCATTCTTCACTTCCCTAGGTAGGGCTCAAGCTCCCGTTATTTAGTTTTGTTCCAGTTAGGAATGTGTATCCATCAATAGCTAACCTTGCTAAACAAAAATAACCTCAAATATCAACGACTTTAACTTCCCACAATTCAAGAATTTGTCCTTTCTCTAACTGAATCATATTTTAACAAAGCAATAGCTTATGAAATCCATTAAGACGGGAGATTGATAATTACAGCAAAAATTCTCTCAAAAGATGCACTCACAAAAGAACTAAAACCCAAAAAAATTGCTGATCATGTGAAGGGTATTTTAAATATTTTCAGGTGTATATGTAGTGTATACATGCAGGTAAAAATCAATTTTTCAGTTTCACTATACTATGTTTTCTTTTAGAGCAACTGTCATTCAAATTTAAAATAAGTAATGGACTCTCCAAACATAATAGTGGTGAGAAAAGTTTGTTTCGGGTAGTTAATAAATTTAATTAATTTGCAGCAAAACTAAAATCTTGTTTTTATCCCTTCTGAAAACGGCATTTTGGACTTTAGCTTATTTGCCAGACACCTGATGGTATGTCTACGTGAGTAAATGAAAATCTTGATTACGAGCTCCCGTTGTTTTGTTTTATTCCAGTTAGGAATGTGTATCATCAATAGCTAACCTCTCTACACAAAAATAACCTCAAAGCTCAACGACTTTAACTTCCCACAATTCAAGAATTTGTCCTTTCTCCAACTGAATCATATTTTAACAAACCAAAGCTTCTGAATCAAGTTTAACACTTCCCAAGTTGTAAGCATAATTAGTATTTGATAATGGTAGAGTAAGCTGCCAAAAGTGCTTATACATAGAAATATGTCTATTGTTGGAAATCTAAACGAGATCTCTTTTATTTCAATTTTCTTTGTTTTAGTCTTTGAAAGTGACATGTATCTACTGAATGTTCTGAAGATATTTAATTCAAAATTAAGAAATTTGTGGGTGAACCAATCATTCATAAAACATATCCCACAACCAGCATAACCACCGAAACTAATCAGATTATGATTTCCTTTCATTTCGTTCTATCCTTTCAGGTTTCTGGCTTAGATCATCTGGAAAAAATAATGAATTATTATTTGAGGGAATATAACATTTTATCCAGAGTCCCTATGCCTCTTGTGATGTTTAAATTTGCAATTGAACATGTTTCTCGGATCTCAAGAGTTCTTCTGCAGTACAATGGTCATGTACTGCTTGTGGGTATAGGCGGTAGTGGAAGGCAAAGCTGTACTAAACTCGCTACATCAATGGCAGAATACAATCTTTTTCAGGTAATTTTAGTGTTAACATTGGTAGAAATATTAAAAATATTTAAATTGTGATAATTATAATAACAACATCCTATCTCCAATTTTGTTCAAAATCAGATTGTTTGTTATTTTGTGTAAATAGCTTCCATCTCAAAGGATTATAGTTGTTAAACAATGAACTGTTATTTATAACATGGTTACTGATGTTTCACCAAATTTTCTATTCCAAATAAATGTGTGTACTATGTTAAATCTATTTTAGTCATCATAATATGGGAGTGTTTATGCGTATGCCCATAAGGGAACATGTGACTAAATGCGAGGCATTTTCTTCTGGTCTGCATGAAGAACATACAGATGAATCAACAACACTAATTCAATGAATAGTCACGACCTGTTGTTAGAGCCTCGGCATCTTTTTTTGATAAGTCGGTTGGAATGCGGTGATAGGTTCTAAGATTTTTTCCCTTTTATAATTCTGCAAAATTCTCTTAACTCTCTTCAGGAGTAGGCTGGTTTACTAACTATACTAAAAGTTTTCTGTTTAAAAAAAAACAAAAAACAAAAATTTTGTTTTTAAATCAATATTTGAATTATTTTGGTACCCTTGTTCTAATGGTAATAATAATATATTTCATTTTGAGTAGATTGAAATCAGTCGTACATATGGGATGTCTGAGTGGCGGGAAGATGTCAAATTGCTTTTGAAACGTGCTGGTATGGAAGGGAAACCACAAGTGTTCTTGTTTCCTGATTCCCAAATCAAGGATGAAGGATTTGTTGAAGACATTAATATGATTCTAAATACAGGAGATGTTCCTAACCTTTATGCTGGAGAAGAGAAGGCTGAAATTCTTGAAAAAATGACTCAAGCTGCAAGGGAAAGTGTAAGTTTACAAGAGAACTTATTACATTAGTTAAATTTTTTATAAATTAAAATTATGTTTATATAAGAAGCCAATCCCAAACATATAAATCTACAGATAAATATATATATTTATCATTCCCGTCTTCATGTGGGATCAGTTGACTACAACTCTTGATTTTAGAGCTCCTGAAATTCATGGCATTGGGTAGGTTCCTGTTTCTTTTCTCTTCCAGTGTAGATGTTGAAATTCTTGGTGATTTTGTTCATTGATTTTTAGCACCCTTTACTTAGGCGTGCTAGACTTGGGTCCTTACTTCTCCCTTCTGGCACCTCCCACTGGTTATAGCTATGAAAGAACAGGTGTCCCTTTATCATCCATTCTTCACTTCCCTAGGTGGCTCAAGCTCTCATTATTTAGTTTTATTCCAGTTAGGAATGTGTATCATCAATAGCTGACCTCTCTACACAAAAATAACCTCAAAGCTCAACGACTTTAACTTCCCACCATTCAAGAATTTGTCCTTTCTCTAACTGAATCATATTTTAACAAACCAATAGCTTCTGAAATCCATTAATACAGGAGATTGATACTTACAGCAAAAATTCTCTCAAAATACACACTCACAAAAGAACTAAACATCTGTTGCTTAATTAAAATTTTGTGTGCTTTTATTTGAGTATAGGTTCCACAATCTAAGTATGAAATAGGTTAAAAATATTTTGTAAACCAAAAAAATTGCTAATCGTGTGAAGGGTATCCTAATTATTGTCGGGTGTATGGCAAACTAGTGAATCTGAAAAATTTGATTTGTATATTTAAATTCAATTTCTTTCGGTATTTTGTGAAGTATTTGATTCAGTTGTGAAATAGAGTTCAACAAGATGGGATGTCTTAACATGGTCTCCGGGAACGTTGCCGAAAACTTTAAGGTTTTCAAAGAGGAAATTAACATCTGCATAGTCGCTACAGAAACTGTGAAAAAACCAAATGATTTCCAGGTAGCATGACTGGAACTTTATCGTTCTATCCGGACCACTGTTGAAGATAAGGAAACGGTCATGTCAATCCTTAATGATTTAGAAGCGAACTGCACCACTAGAAAAAATAAGCCAATTTCAAATTTTTTACAAGGTGACAAGGACCTGATGAACCTTTTGACCGATTTAAAAATCCTATGTGACATGTGACTTCAAAGATAATGAAGACAAGCTCTTAAAAGTGTAGTTGATCCTTGGAATAAATCTGCAGCATCAAGGGAGAGGATGTTTCATGAAGATCCAACCCTTAAGAAGGCGATGAATTTTATTTAAGACAGTGGAGATGGTGGAAACCAGTATGCAAGTGATTGCAGTCCAAGGGACAAAAGAGGATGTTTATCAGGTGAAAAAAAACAGCTGCAGCGATGACAAAGGAAAAACAGTCATAATTCAAATTTTAGAGGTAAAAAAATATCAAATCCAATCAATGGTACTCGGTGTGGTCTTTGATATTATTTTGGCAAATGTCCAGTGATGGGTCAAACATGTAATAAATGAAAAAAAAGTAAATCATTTTGCCAAAATGTGCGGGAAAGTCGAATTTCAAAATAAAAATGTGAATTCATGGACTTTCCATTTTATAAAATAGCCCTTGACATTGCCAAGTTTAACAGAGACAATTTCCTGATTCTGGTGGACTATTATTCTAGATGGGCTGAAGCTGTAAAAATTGGCAATACAATTACCAAGACTATTATTGAAGGATTAAAACCCATATTTGAACGGTTCAAAATCCCAAAAATTATTATTAGTGATAACAATCCGTTTGGATCCTCAGAGTTCCAAGAATTTGCTAAAGATGCCCTGGATTGGCTGAAAAATATGTGGGGATTGTTAAGAACATGTGTAAAAATTCTAATACAATAAAAGAAACTTTAACTTGTACTTATGAATTATTGGAATTCTCCAATAGCCAGACTACAATCCTCACCATCTATTTGATGTCTAGGAACCTAAGAACGAAGATACCAATCCCAAAGTATGCCCTTAGACCCCAAATCGTAGAAGATAAAGTCATTAAAAAAGTTACCAGACATATCATTACAACAAAAGAAGTAGGAAAGCTGCCTTCAAAGCTGGTCAGCGGGTCCTAGTGCAAAACAACCTTTCAACTTATGGGCAAGAGATACTGTAATCAAAAAGCATGATTATTGATCATATTTAGTGGATGGAAGTAAATGGATCTCGATACAAAAGAAGTTCATTTCTTTGATGAAACAATGGAGGAGGTGCAGGATGCAGCAGAGAATTTGTCTCCTGAGGAGAGAGGAGAATTTGCCAACACACATGAATACTGATGACAATCAATTGTAATGAATAATTGACTGGTGATATTATTAATATATTTTATCTGTTTATGAAAACCTCAAATTAGCTACTTAGTTTAACCTCTCAGGGTTGTAAGTCAATATATGATTACGTGGGGACAACAAGTAACGTCTTCATTACAAATAAATTAGATTATCAGGTTTTAATTTTTAACTATAAACAATTTCTTAATCATTGATTTATTAATTTTAATATTTATATAAGAAAACTCATAGGTTGGGTTCAGACAAACTACCATTTGTACTTTTATCTAAAATAGCCTTATCAATCCTTACATTAATAATTATCTCTAACACACTTAAACTGCCTTTAAACAGTGGAGAATTGTATTTATTCTAGTACTCACAGTTAGTATGAAATACATACCCGTTCTGGGGTTAACATGTCGAATAGGAGATGTCTTCCATCCGTGTTAATTTGTTTTTCTTCTATGCGCCTTCTTCCATCAAATGCCCGACATACTTCAAGAATGGAATATAAAGGGATCTCACCCCTTAATCCTTCAACTCTTAGCCATGCCGGCCAGCACACTTCTTCTCATGTAGTCAGGACCTCCTTCTTCTTGAGCCTCCCTTACTGTACAGGCTGTATCTATTTCACAGCCCCCTTATACCTATTCCCACTTCCACCTAATTTATTATCATGAATTTTTCCTATTGATCTGTGTTATCTCCGCTATCTCTTATTTTCACACCCTTATCTAAACGCTCTATCAGAATCTAACCCTTATATCTATCTTTAATATTTCTTAATATTAACTTTAATAATAATAGCCTTAATATTTCTCAATATTAAGAATAACATTTCATAGCCATATCAGGGAGATGTGTAAGGAAACAAAAAAAATATGATGATTAATATGTTCATATTATTAATTTTGTAAAATTTATTCAAGCAGGGGAGATGTTTGGTAACCTCAGATTACCCTTCTATATTGTTGTTGATATATAACCTAGTGTATAACCTGCTTTGATCTAAATAAAACATGTTCTCGAATATCCGATTTATTTTTTTATTCTAATCCTAATAAAATAGAAAACAGTTTTGATGTTTAATATCAATATTTATTAGATATAATATTTATATCTAATTGTAATGTTATTTTAAATGTTAAAAACATTAAATTTCAATGCACGAGGTGAGATAAGAGATAACGTAGATAAAGTGGGACCAATTAGAACAAAGGATGTTATGAACAAGGAGGAGTGAGAAAGAAATGATTAAAAAGTAACGAGAAATAAGACACGCTCTCCGGTGATACCAGCTGCCGAAGAGGAAGGAGACTTAGACGAGATGTAGAGGAGAAGCTGTAGGCAGCCAGGCATGGCGGATAGTGTTAATTCTAAGATGTGAGATATCTTGGGATTTCACTTTTGAAGTATATCAAGCATAGGTGTGTAAGAAGAGAGAAAAATAGATCCACACTGTGAATAAAAGAACCCGTCCAACAGGCAGATAAGACGATTTCAAAGAAACTTCTGCGAGTATCAAATAAACTACAATTCTTCGCCATTAGAGACAGTTAAGTTTATACATCCGTGCTTTCCAAGTGAATTGCATTTTCTTAGATAATTAATGCTAAGGATAATTAAGGTTAAATGAGATTAAAGTGCGAGTGTTTGTATGCCAGAACCCAACCTTGAGATAATTCTTGAAAGTGTAAAAAATAAATAAATGATTAATAAATTTGTTTATTATTACATATTGAAACCTGATATTATCATTTATTTGTAACTAAGGGGTCACTTGGTGATAACATTAGGTGTACAAGTAATTTATAATTTTTATATAATTCGTGCCGCATGGTGTCCCCACATGTTCATATACTGACCAAAAACCTTAAGAGGTTAAAATAGGATAAGTAAGTAATTTGGGGCTTTCATATCAGGTAATTTTATTATTAATACCTTAACTTGTAAAATCACTATAGTATATTTTTGCTGTGTTTTATTTATTAAATAAAGCTTGGGTCTCTTCATAAACTTTTATTGACAACTATGTCATAAACATTGCCAACATTTCGCCTATTCAGGCATCAACAAGACTAAAATAATTAAAAACAAGATTTATATAATTACATTAATTAAAACAATGTGTATACTAATTATGTGTGTTTGAAAACATAATACAAAAGAAAATTTTAACAAGTATTTTATATCAAATATAAAGATAGGAATAACTGATACAACAAATTTAGTAAAACTACAAACCTATACAAATATCTAAGGTCAATTATTGTATCTCATAACATTCCATATTACATTATTTACTTGTTAAAATTTTATTTCTAATACACATAATTAGTATATTGTTGTGATATTAGATATTGTGGAGTTTGTATATAAATATTTAATCCAACCTTGAATCAAGAAGGCAAACAAAAACAATTGAGAGTGGAGGAAAAAACAAAAGGTAGTATACTGGTTGTTGTGATGATGAAAATACACACAGAATAATTCTCTCTCTAGTTATGGGACCGGCCTAGTGTATAGGTGTCTGGGTCTAGTGATCATGGAAAAACTTTTATAGTATAGTTGTGGTGATTATGATGAAAACACACACATAATTACTCACTAGTTTTGGGATCAGCCCGTGATAATATAGTTGTTGTTTGTGAGAATAAAAAACACACAGAGCATTATACTCATCTAGTTTTGGGATCAGCCCGTAATACATGTTATTAGCTTGAGATTGTGAGTAAGAAAAACTTAAAAACTTTGTTGGTTAGTGGTTATTGACTTAAAGCAGAATGGAAGAGAAGAAGTATTAATTTGTTAAAAGAATGAAGAGAATTAAAGAAGAAAAGGAATCAAATTTATAGACAAGTATTTATAAAATTAATATAAGTTTATTTTTTTTATTTGTAAAATTAAATTCATCTTTTTGCCAGATTTATTTTTGTTAATAGAACCCAATAATAAAATAAAGTAAAATAATAAAAAATAAAATTACGATATCTATTCAAAGAACGTAATAATATCTACATTTTTTTTCATTATTGTAATGATTTCTAAAAAACTATGAGCACATTCTTAACTATATTATTATTTTATATTAATTATGTACCCTTTTACAGTCTGTGCACCAGCCACAACTCCTCGTGTATAACGGTTTATTGGCTTTTTCCAGATGGTGTCACAATAAGTCCAATGTTTTTAACTGGCAAAGAAATCTTTCTTTTTCTCTTATCCGTGTACCCTCATGTCTTGTCCGCTCAAAATTTTCTGCCAACTCCTCTTGGATATAACTTTATCATTAACGTCATTTCTCTTGGGACAATCTTTACTGTATAGTAATGTAAAAATTGAATTAAATCAAAGTTACAACATCTCGGTCCCTTCCAGGAGTGCTAGTCTAATGGGCAGAAGATGGAAGTATGGTGTGGAGGCTATCAGCTCCGAGATTAGATGTAGCAGGTAAGGAAAGAGAGAGAAGAATATGTATAAATAAATAAAAAGGTGATGTTTGAAGTAAGGCAGCGGGAACAGTGTACAGTTCAAGAGCGAGTCAAGACTGAATGGAGTGAGTCCACTAGTGAAGCTGGCCGGGTACTTTCTTGCGCCAATAAGCACAGTTAGCTACTAGCCAATTAGAATTGTACAGCCTGGGTGCTTCTACTGGCAGCCTGTGAATTAGTATATAGGAAGGATGATCAGTTTTTACTACGATCCAAGTTAGTAACATCACAGAGGTGATCATAAGGGGAGCACGCACAGGCATCACCAAAAGTTTGAAGCATGGGGTGTGAGAAGCTTTTGTTTGAATGTCGAGCAGATGTGTGGAAGAAGATTAAGGAGCAGAACAACAAAGCGGATGAAAGAATTCTTCTCTCAAAGAGCTAATACAGGAACATTTATGTATTCTAAGATGACAACTGTGAGTACCAGAATTAGTTATATTTCCTGAAGATATGAACAGTATTGACTTCAATATTTCCAGTGCAGTTTCGATTATTAGGTTTTTTAATGTTTAAAGATAGTAATAGTAAAATTAGGTTAAGTGTATGAGTGTTTAGCATGTCTCTAATCCAACCCGAGAATAAAATAAGTATAAATAATATAACATTGATTCAGAAATAAATCAAATTCTCCACAAGTCATTTTATTAGTAATTTAAACCTGATTTTATTTGTTGTGGTTGATGAGGACTTAAAAAATTGTCACTACTTGGAGACACCATATTTATAAAATAACATTAACCCTCCCCCACCATTAGATAATAATAACAAACAACTTGATGTTTGAATAAAGTATTCTCTTTCTCTCTATTATTGAAGACTTTTCATTGTTTCAGCCCAAAAAAATAGATACTACTCCTTTAGCTTTGTTCAACTTCTTCATTGACAGAGTTCGTGGAAATCTCCATGTTTCCCTAGCAATGTCACCTATTGGGGATGCATTCAGAGTTCGACTGAGAATGTTTCCTTCACTTATTAACTGTTGCACTATTGATTGGTGAGTAAAAAGTTTTTATAATTTTGAAGTGTTTTCTTCTTAATTTGAACATTCTTCAAGACTTCTTTCTCCATTCTGTTGAAGGCAAGCTGAAATGAGATGCTCTGCTTTCATTCAGGTATGGAGTGATTGGAAAATTATTCAGTCGGATCTGAAATTTTAAAAATTTAACACTTTGAAAAATGTTAAATAGTTTTTTTTTTAAATAAAATCACAGGAAGTATGGGGAAAAATGCATAAGTAGGTATAGTTTTATCAACTTTTAAGATTTCTCAAGACTCAATTAAAAATTATTTAAGTGTACAGATTTTTTCCTATGATTAAACACATATTAGAGCTGGTAACACTGAAATAATTTCAATGATATTTTAAGAAATAAGCTTTTAAATGCCTCTAATAGACATTATGTCTTTAAAGCTGTTCCAGTTGATTTAAATAGGTTTTTAATGTATCAGTTATTGGTTAAAAAGGTGATTTTTCATGGCCAAGATGGTCAAAAAAATAAAATAGAGTACTTTAAAATACCCAGTCATGTTTTTATTAATCATATATTAAGTTAAGGTGTAACAGAAACCTCAAGTGTCTTGCGTCTATAGTTGCCATCATGAAATTTTAAGCTTAAGACCCGCAATACATGTCAAACCCTGTTGCCGCTCAGTGCACTACTTCTCTTCTATCCATGTGATCCCTTTACTTTGATAATGTCAATCATTAAGCAATAATCAAATAATTGATTTGTCCCCCTCCCCCATATGTGGCAATACAGTACCCAGTATAGTAGTAGCTCCTTCTACCAAAGTGTCTAGTTTCATGACCACCTGATTTAACAACAAATCAGCCAGAACTAGCTTCCCAAGTAGGTCACGTTTATATTTAATAACTTGGTAATGTTTTATTAATTGTTTATAGAGTATTGTTGATTTTTTTTCAAAATCCTGTTATTTGTGTATGGTATCAGATTTATGATCTTTTTGTGATTATTAACGCATTGAGGGCCGGCGGCATAAGAGACATTTAAAGCCTGAGCGACGGCGGCATATGAGACATCTAAAGCCTGAGCGCCGGCGGCATATGAGACATTTAAAGCCTGAGCGCCGGCGGCATATGAGACATTTAAAGCCTGAGCGATGGCGGCATATGAGACATTTAAAGCCTGAGCGACGGCGGCATATGAGACTGTAGCAAAAGATAGATGTAAAACATGGTAAAAGCCTTTTCTAGTAATAAAACATAGAGGGATCGGCAGATGTAAACAAGTAACAGAGGGTCGAAGGTACAGCAATAAACCTGAGAGGATAAGACACCTGACTGCCATAAATAGACCCGTGCAGACCTTCAGTCACTTTCCGGGGTCATAAAATCTAAAAGCCATGCCAATAAACAGTCCTTAGGGGATGAGCAATCACGGTAGGTGTGACATCATAAAACACACCCTTTTAGGCCAACAGTCATAAACTTAAGGGGGATTAGCCACCTGGGCATCATAAAACATACCCCCTGCAGCCCACTCCGCCTTCCGGGAGGGAAGGGGAGATAGTATTTAAATCAAGGAATTTCGCCCTGTAAAGACACTCTTTTTCCTAGTCTCCTCAGCCGCACTACTTGGTCGCTTTACGCCAGGGCCGCTTGGCCCTGGTAGACTCTTCTCTTCTCCAGTCTCTGCAACTAGACAACCGCTATCACACAGTCGCGATACTCCAGGGCCCCGGGGCCCTGGAGTCTTCTACTAGTCTACTCTCTCTCTCTCTGCCACACCTCTGCACCGTCCTTGTCTCACAGCCTCTAGCAGACCCTCTGACAACTTGTACTATTACGCTGCCGATCTCCTGCCCGAACTCTGAAAACTGGTCTTATTCTTTATGAACCTCTGAACCTCATACTGAACACAGTGTATTGTCGGGACACATCCTTATCAATAAATGGAGTCAGATATTAACGCCTACATGGAACATGGTCCATGTTATAAACTACAACAATCCGCACTTGTCACCAGGGCTAGAGTGATCAGGCACTCCCCTAGTGACGCCCTCCGACAATTGGTGACCTTGACGTGACAGAAAAGCTTTAAGAGAGTAGATTTAAAGCCTGAGCGCCGGCGGCATATGAAGCATTTAAAGCCTGAGCGCCGGCAACGTATTGGTCACTTAATGCCCAAATACCGGCCTCATTCCCTTGTTTCTGATCAATGAGTAGCTAAAAAAAAATATTTAAAACATTATACATTTTCATAAAATAGTACATTTTGATTACATATACAATTTAACGGAAATGAAAAATAGAAACAAAATCGAAATTTTTTAATTTATAATTATAGAAAAAAATACAGGTTTTTATTTTATGGTGGATTATTACATATATATAACATAAACAGAAAACAAAAATATCAATATTTAAGGCACATATGGTATTTTCCGAAACATTGTCCAAGATGTAAGGGTACTAAGCATTCAGCACACATAAAGCTATTCTCGCTTCTATTTTTACTAGCAGAGCAAACTTTATACAGATGTCATACATATCGGTTTGCTTTCCGTAATCCAATAATTCTGGTAACTTTATGTTTCTTCATATCACCCGAAAGTCTCTGGGGGTGATCAAACTTTGGGTGGCGAGGTTTAGGAACAAGTACGGAAGTACTTGAAGTATTAGAATCAGAAGTACTAGAAGTATCATTTGATACATTTTGATTATTTGTGAATTCTTTGATCCAAGAATGTCCAATAGCATGTAAAAAAAATTTATATTTTATAATGTTGCCATTTTACTCAATATATAATTTTCCTGCATTAAACATTGCGAAATTTAAAAGAAACAATACCATCTTCTTTGTCAACTTCACTGTTTTTCTCAAGATGGAATAATATGATAAATACTGGTCTGCCAAATCTACATGACGGAATGCGGTTTTAAATTTCTTTTTTGTTTTCCAGTGTATTTTATTCGTTTGTGTCAATTCTCCTGAATGTATTATTGAAACTATGTATACGATTTTCTGTTTTGGCTTCCATGCCTGTACTAAAATTTCACCTTTTCTTTTAAATGCATATTCTCCTGTTTTCAATCTGAAATGCTTCAAAGACTCAGGAACACCTCTATTTGCTTGAATGTACCACAAACTCGTGTACCATTTTTCATCAGCAATTCAGTGGTACAAATGCTGTTATAATAATTTCCATGAATACGTGATATCCCAAACATGTATTTTCATCAAGTAATGACATTATGGTCCAATTTTTTACCTTCCGCACAGTATATTTCCCTGTTGCAAATATATCCACTTCTGCTTCACATAACATACGGCAAAGTAGGCCGTAGTTTATTATTTTTTCCGGATTGTGTATTTTTATAGATAATGTTTCACGCCATGGAATAATGGATGATTCATCAAGCGAAAGTTCTTTCGAGGCGTGTATACCGATTTAAATTTATTTAATAAATAGCTAGGTATGGGCTGAATCTTCTCGAGCTTATTAGAACCGGTTATTGTTTGAAAAATGCCACGTGTTCCAAATCTGGCGAAATCTATTACGTGGCATTATAGTGGAAAATGATGGTGTTTTCATATAAAACTCTGAGGACCAGTAATCAATCATCTTTTACATCTTTCTTTACCTGGCCTATCATTATAATCATGCCAAGAAATTTTTTCATATCAGCTAGGGTAATATCATTCCACTTAGACATTTTCTTCCCCTTACACATATTGTCCTTGTTTTGCTGATAATAGATGTTGGATCCATTTACCATTAATTGAATCAAATCATTGCCAATAAACAATTCGACGACTTCTTTTATGCGTTTCTTATCAGTAGGAAACATATATGGACTGGGTTTAGCAGTCAAATCTGGTATGTTAGGAATTTTATCGACATCTGACCAGAAATCACTGTAACTATGCGATTCTGTGGACATTTCACAATCACTGGAATACTGTAATGGAACAGTTCTAGATGTTTTCCTTGGACCCACATCACTATCACTCTCCTCGACTTCTATATCAGAAGCTTCTGAATGTATCGAATAATCCGATAGAGAGTCAGCAATGTAATCATTAATTATTTCACTCATATTATGTGGGTAAAAAGGTACAAAATAATAAGACTGGTTATATTGTTCAACTATAAGCTTAAGCGTATGAAAGATATACTGTCTGCAGAGTACATCGCTTGAGAGTAAAACAAATGAAGATCAACGTAACCATGACAAGTGAATGCAAATTGATGTGATACCAACAAAAAAATTCCACATCATCGTGGGGCTGGCGCTCAAGTGATAGACTCAGAATCCCGTATTATCGCGGGGTTGGTGTTAAATGCAATAAAAATATGTATAAAAGGTTGGAAGTTTAGTTTAATTACAAAGATCAAAAAATCAGATTGATAAATTTTTTTTTATTATTTAAATTAAATACCTGTGGTCATATACAATGCAGATCAATGTGGGGTGATAAAGAAACTACTTTTAGATATGTATGGTAATTCAATAAAACTTTATAAATCAATTAATAGGGGCTAATTTTGTGGTACTGCACACTTGATTTTATTTGTTCTTACATCCTTATAAAATTATACTTTCTTTATCCTATTGATGAAAAGTATCCCCTTTGTTTTAAGGAAATCATTTTCTTATCAGTCTGTCAATGTCCATTAGAATAGTAAAAGCATGTTTCTCTTCTCATCTATTCAATTTTTTTTTTTACATTATTGGAGTAATTTTTTTCTCAATTTTCCTTATTTTATCTTACAACAGCTAAAGAATAAATTATTAGTATTCAATTCATCATTCAAAAGTTTGACTAATAGCAAATAGTTTAACTAAAAAAAAAAACTGGGAACTAAAATACATTGGGAAAGTCGACCTTTGTAGCTCACTAGTTCTGTTCTACCTTCCAGATTTGATGACCTACTTTTAAGGGGGATAGTCACAATTCTACCACTAAAGGACTGGTGGAAGTGGTCTTTGGCGATATGAGAGATCATTCATTCATAAGGAAAGATGATGCTAGTAACCAGTAAAAAGTAATGGATAAAGCTTGTTTTGTTTGCTGAACAGGGCCCATAAGTATCTAAATTTTTATTCAGGATGTAAAATTTTATTTATTTTTTAATAATGTGTGGGAGGAAATCTTTCAAACTATTCACATGAGTTGTGGCCCAGCTCTAGCATCAACTAACTGCCAGTCATCCCTATTAAATGCAGCTTTCTTCCAATTCTGATTGCATTGCCCAGCAGTGATCATCCACCAGTAGCTCTACATTCTTCCCAACGAACTCTGGGTTGACTTGGGTGAACGGGGTCCTCTCCCCCTACCCCAGGACCTTTATAAGAATTTCTTCATACACCATACTGACATTGCGTCCAACCCTGCAAACAATTCACATCACATAACAATTACTTGGACATTATAGTTTTTCCAAACTATAAGATTGACTATCTTCACATACTCCACCAAATATTCCTTGAAGGACTTTCCTCTCAAACTCAGCCAATGATAACACATGCATGTATGCCATGCTTAATAAAGTCTAAAATCAGCATTATTAATCCCAACAAGCTAAGGAATTATGCATATATGTTTTTAATTAGGTTCACAGCCTGGCCTGAAGATGCTTTAGAAAAAGTCGCAGTTTCATTTCTTAAGAAAATGGATATTAGCAATGAAATGAAAGATTCGTGTGTTATTATGTGTAAAATGTTTCATACAACTGTTACAATCGCCTCAGATAAGTAAGTATAAAATTTTCAATATATTATTTATGAAATTTTTAATACCTCTTTTTTATTTACTTAAAATTGAGTAAATGTAAGCAATAAGAATTTTAATACTTTTTTAATTTTTACAAGATACTAAATTACATCTGACATTTATTTCATATTTTAGGTATTATGAAGCATTGAAAAGAAAAAATTATGTAACACCAACATCTTATTTAGAACTAATAAGAACATTGCAAAGCCTTTACCAAAAGAAAGTAGATCAGGTTACTCTTTTAAGAACTAGGTATGAAACTGGACTAGAAAAATTAGGTTTTGCTGCTAGCCAGGTGATACATGTTTGCTTATTGATTATTTTTAAGCATAATTTTGTTATTTTTTCTAAAATAATTTTTTTTTAAACTAAATAAGGATATTATTAGAAAATGCTCTACAGCATAATTTTGGTTGGCATTAAAATAATATTACTAAATTGAGCATAAATTGTCACCCTCTGTTTCAAGTGTTGTAGGGAGTCTGAAAAACCAGAACAGGTGCTTGGTTGATCATATTCCATATAATTTATAAAAACAAAATAATATTATTTATGCACTTAATATGAGGCATTCAGAGCAAAAGTGATGAAAGTCATCAAAAAACTTGTAAATATATTGAAACAAATGTAATTACAAAATTAAATGATAAAGAAAAGCTAAGTGTGGAACTGGTCACAGATAAATTTAATGTTATTGAAAGAGGGACAATCGATCGCATTGAACCAAATAAATTTATAAAGAATAAAAACCCGAAATGCAAATCGCCAAGATTGATTTTGAAAAAGGTGGCAAACCAAATGTGCAAATAGAATGACAGAATAATAGTCTTATCAAAAATACAACAGGTGAACTTTTAAATGTTCACCTAATTTCAAATACATTTGTAGAAGTTTTCATTGTCTCAGTAAATAAGGGTGATAATTTTAAAAAAATTGTTTTAAGATCAAAGAATTGAGAAGTGTCAAAAATATTCAATTGAAAAATATAATTCAGTCCATCCTAGATTAACAGAAAAATCAATTTTGAACACAACTAGAAAAACTTGTTAGCAAAATTTAACATGGATCAAACATCCAAATTCAAAAAACAAGAAAAGGACAAACAACTATATTGGTGAACATGTAGGGATGTTCTTGAGAGATAAGAACCATAATTTCTGCCCTAGACAGTTGGTTATTAAATATTTTATTAAAACCATTACATAGTATAGCGTTGGTTTGTTATCCAGTAAAAAAACATTAAAATGTAAGACAATGCTTAAAGCATGTTTTTAATCGAATACCCTGCGTAAAGTTTCAATGTGTTTCCAATTAATCTTATATTAAATTGAGAAAAATTTTAAATAGAGTAATAGCTATATTTCAGTTAATGTCAGAGTCTTGTTTTGCTATTAATTTCAAAAAGTAAAAATTCAAATTTGCTGGATACAGTACAACGATCAAAGCGGTCTAATAATTCTGTTTTTGATTTTTCATTGAGGCATTATCAGGAGATTAAGAAGCCCTACTGCCCTTTATATTTTGTATTGTGGGATTCTCTCTATGTAATCTTTGAAATAATCATAATCTTGTTATATATTGTTAAGTTGATAGAATACATGAAGATGATTCCTTAAATTTTCTTTTGTAATTTCTTTTGAAAAATAGACATTTGATTGTAATTCAAATAGTACAAGGAAAGAAACAATCTCTTCCTTGCCATTTCTTATTTATTTAGAATAAGTGTTAATGTGTTTTTAAAAATTTTTGTTTATGGAATGTTCCTGAATTGTTAAATTCTAACTAATGAGGCTCAGAAAATGAAGATTGAGTATGAGTAACCAGATGTAAAATCCAATTTGTAACAAATATCTGAATTTAAATTGTAGATATTCTGTTTACAGGATTGGAAAATTCAATTTATGTTTTAGTGTGATTTCACAGAGTGTGGACAAAGTTTTTCTTTTAAGTCAATCTGTTTAATAATTTTCCTGTTAGTTAGCTAATTGCGATTACCAGCTTGATTGCAAAATTGACCATACATTTTAGAAAATAAGTAGGTCGTCAGCTTAAAAATATGTCATGTTTATATTGCATGTGAACCAATTTGGAATAATGCTTGAGTATAGTTACTTTTAAATATTGACTCGGTTAGGTCAAAAAGTTAATATAGCCTTAAATATTTGGAAAAAAATTTATTAAATTCTCTATCAAAAAGTTAAGAATTTTTTTTTAAAACTGAAAGGAGAAAAAATGTAATATTATTTTTAAGGAGTAATTTGGAAGAAGAAAAATAAATTATAAAAAATTTAAATTCAAAGAAGGGAATGAAACAGAATGATTTTTTTTTTCTTTCATAGCCCCTTTAAATTTACAGATAATTATAGATTCTCAGGCGAATCTATTTACAAATTATTTTTGTATTTCCTGTAGCATCGCTACATTATATACAGGTAAACAGAATGAGGGTGGGGTCAGTATGGATCGGCTGGGAGGATGGCGAGAGTTCAGTTGTTTTGAGTGGCTTGAAAGGAGAAGTGATCAGTTGTTTATAATTGCTTGAGAAGCGAGGTGTTGAAGACTAATTTTTGCAGTTTGTGAATGGTCAAACATATTTGACATGAGGGCCGTCATATCTCAGCAAGACAAGTTGAGACGGAAAAATTGTTAAGAACTCAAAAACAGTATATGTCTTGGTTTTTATTTATTTTATGTTAAATTTTTGGTTGTCAAGGATCCTAAGAAACAATAAATTATAATTTTAAAAGTTTGATTGATTTTTGTTTTTATTGGTAATTAAATAAAACACTAAATAGTAGCTAATCAATGTGGGGCTTTTCATGTATTTTAAGACATAAGTAAATATTGCAATATATTATTCAAATATTTATTATTTAAATATATTTTAATTATATATTTTTTTCATATAATTTAAAAACTTTATATTTAACTTTTACGTTATCTCAAGGTTCTGTTAATAAAAATTTAGGAAACTTCTGGCAAAAGGAATAATGGTTTTATTTACACACATTGAATATATAAAAATTGATATACAAATAAACTACGTACGTAATAAAAGAATACTATTAAAACTAAATTTACGTATTATACTGGCCAGTGTTCTTTGTGTTGCTATCTTCAGTGGTTCGGATTAGCATACTTGTTCTAAGCTGCAGCGCGTGGTTCCCTACGTCTCGTGGCGGGATGCAAGTCTGGGGCCGCTTCTCTCTGATGCACCACCTGGCCTTAGCGTGGGTTGCTACCTGGGCTTGGCTTGCGTGTCTCTTCGGTCCCAGATGAAAGAGAGCTTGTTTTTGTCCTCTGGTGGATCTATATCTGCATCTCTCCGCTGCCTTACTGATCTTTCAACAGGTTATTTTAATGCCAGTTGTTTCGGATATTTATACTTTGCTTAATTTACGTAGTTTATAAAATAAATGTTAATATTAATTATTGATATTATTGTTATTATAACTACTAATAGTTAATATAACGATAATAAAACGTTCATACTTTCATAGGCATGAACCACGGATCGTTATTACGGTTTCAACACTCGCTAATTCCGAGTTTATTTCAAAAACACAATTAAAAATCATAACATTAAAATATCATAACAATATATATTTTTTAAAGGTTTCTGCTATGCAAGGTGAGTTACATGCTTTGCAGCCTCAATTGGTTAAAACCTCTGAAGCAACTGACAAACTTATGGTAAAGATAGAACAAGATACAGTTGTAGTTGAAGCAAAAAAAGAGGTGACAAATATCTAGTACCTTTAATTAATAAAATGGCCTTAGCAACAATTTTATTTTATGTCAATTTTTTTATTAGATAGTAGGAGCCGATGAAGCATTAGCTAATGAAGCTGCGGCTGCAGCTCAAGCCATCAAAGATGATTGTGAAAGTGATTTAGCTGAAGCAATCCCTGCGTTAGAAGCAGCTATTCAAGCTCTAAATACATTAAAACCGCAAGATATCACAATTGTCAAAAGCATGAAAAATCCTCCATCTGTTGTTAAGCTGGTTAGTTTTTAAAGTATTCTCACTTTGTTTTCTTATTGTTTCAGAAATGAATCGTTTTTTTTTTGTAAATCGTATTTTTTTTTTTATGGTTTTAATTCACTTGGCGTTCTACTAATGTTATTAGCTGATATTATTGAAAAATGAGCCACCTTTGATGTGTTATGGTTAGCATGCCTGAACAAATCCAGGGTTCATTCGGTCCCATGAGAAAAAATTAGCAGCTAGTTATATAAAGAAGTAGTATAGAAAATTAGAAATTATGGTTTCTAGTTCTATTAGCTTGTAGTTTCAGTTGAAGCTTGTTGTAGTTGTAACTGTGGTTAGTTTCCAAGATAGTCTTGTGTCCAGATATACGCCAAGTTAGCGAATGCTCTGATTCTTAGTGTCGCAATTGATTGGTATAAAATAAATTTCAATCCTTCATAATCTATCATCATGATAACTGAGCAGTGGAAATTTTTTTTCACACTTTGAAAGATTTAGTTCTGATTCCCATTTTTTTAACCAAGAGGATGCTTGGTTGACCGACTCTTAAAGTTCTGTAGTGGGAGTTTCTATGGTTTCTCTATTGCACAGAATGAGGGTATCATCAGCAAACTTTTAAAAGGTGGGTGTTGGTATGGAAAGGTCATTACAGAATAAATTAAAGAGCAAAGGGTTCAGTATAGCTCCTTGAGGAACACCCACATTAATTCTTCTTGCTGTGGTGAATGTCTTATTTACATGAACTTCTTTCAGACAGAAATAATGTAGAGATAATTTGCAGGTTTTGTAGTAGACAATTTATATAACAGGCCATCAACCCAGACAGTATCGAATGCTGATGTTATATCTAGGAAGGCTCCAGTAATGTACTGTATATTTTTAAATCCTTTGATCTTCTTGATTTAGCCACTTAATGTATCGGGTGGGGGGTAGAGTGACTAGTTTTGAAGCCAAACTGGTGCATTGGAATAATATCGTATTATAATATCGGATTATAATGTCGAATAATGTATAATGATTATATCGAAAACTTGTCAGATAAATAGTTCGCTAAAAGTCCACATTTATCTTTGTCTTGAGTTGCAATCTGTCCGTTATGTGTCAATGATTGGACTGCAGATTTATATCCTAAAATTTGTTTTGTTTCTTTCCACAGTCTGTTGTCATCAGATTCCATACAGTATTGTCTATCCTATATCTGCCTAATTCCATTCGAATGAGTCGTAGTGGTTGATTGCACAAAGTTTTGTCATTTGGGTATCTCGTTCGTTGACATCTCTTTCGAATTTGGTTTTTATCGTGTATCTTTTGTATTATATAATTTGTGGTCTTATGGGTTGTATTTTGTGGTCTGTCTACGCATTTTTTGTATGTAGAGCTCTGTATAGAATAAACGTTTTTATAAAACATTCAATTGTTGTATCAACATCATTAGGGAAATGTGAGCATTTCTGTATAGGCCCCAGTCGACTTTACCAGTTATCAGTCTGAGTAATGGTGCTTGTCTGTCCTCATACCCTGAAGGTGCATAGAACAGGGAGGTGTGGTTCGAGTCCAAGTCATTTATAGT
Organism: Acanthosoma haemorrhoidale; assembly: GCA_930367205.1. Taxonomy (NCBI): domain Eukaryota; kingdom Metazoa; phylum Arthropoda; class Insecta; order Hemiptera; family Acanthosomatidae; genus Acanthosoma; species Acanthosoma haemorrhoidale. The sequence continues at coordinate 110,991,692 of OV884012.1, read as the reverse complement.
GTCTTAATATGATTGATGGAGAGTAAGTGATTTGTTGTGGATTAATGCCATGTCCAGTACGTCAGGTCTGTACCTAGCTTGTATTGGATAGAAAGGAGGTTCTTCTGGGAATGGTACTTGTAGTCCTAAGTTCTCAGTTACGGTAAACAACCATAGTCCATTATTGTTTAAAGTTCTGCAGCTCCAGTCTGTATGTTTGCTGTTCAGATCGCCTAACAATATCATTGCTGGTCCAGTAAAGATGTCCTGAAAGTCAGTCTGTGCTAGTCTATTGCTCGACCAGTGATATGCAGCTATAATATAATATTCTAATATTTCTTATTTATGTATAATTTAATTTTATATTTTTTCATATAATTTAAAAAACTTTATATTTTTAACTTTAACGTTATATCAGGGTTCTGTTAATAATTATAGGAAACTTCTGGCAAAGAATATTGGTTTTATTTACACACATTGAATATATAAAAATTGATATACAAAAAATAAATACGTACGTAATCAAAGTATAATATTAAATCTAAATTTACGTAATTATACTGGCCAGTGTTTCTCTGTGTTGGGATCTTCGGTGGTAATCTTCATTTGCGTGATCCGAATCGTCTTCATTTGTTGTCGCATCTGGTGAAAGTGAAAAGGGGCTGACCTCGTGCACCATGAGGCAGTAGCGCCACTTCTTGGTAGGGTCGCTACCTGGGTCCTTCTCTGCCTGCTCCTGATGAACGAATGTTTGTTTTCGAACTCAGGCGGTTCATTTATCTCGCTTCTGTCCGATGCCTTCTTGACTTTCAACTGGTTATTTGATTAGTTGTTTAGGATATTTATTACTTTGCTTAATTTACGTAGTTTATAAAATAAATGTTTACATTAGTTATGATATTATTTTTATTATAAATATTAATAATTAATATGACGACAATAAAACATTCATACTTTCATAGACATGAACCACGTATCGTTATTAAGTTCTTCAATGCTTGCTTTTTCTGAGATTATTTAAACAAAAACCATTAAAAATCATCATTTTAAAATATCACAACAATAAATAAGGGCCTATAATAATTAATAATTAAGGGGCCATTTTTTCTAACATTACTTTAATACAAACTACCTCTAGGGTTTTAAGATGTGGAAGAAGTACTTAGCCAATTCAACTGGTATATTTTTTTAACCATTTTCATTGTTGTCTAATTGCACAGCGTAAATTGGTGTTGGTTGTTTGTCTCTGATATTTAGTCTTGTGACTTTAATTACTAGGAAATTTGGCTGTAATTCTTTCAGTAAATCTTTGCCTGTAAGTGAGTAAGGAACTCCCTGTATCACTACAAAGATGCATTTTGTTACTAAGATTTGCTTAAGTAAAATATTTAACATCATTATCGTCATAAAATTTTGTTACTTTTCTAAAATCGTTGATATTGGTTTTACAAAGTATACTTTAATTTTTTGAAAACATTGTTTTGATTGAAACAGCAATTAAGCCATTAATTGTAAATCTTAAATTATTTGTTGGTAATTGTCTGCATTGCAAATATAGGTGGGATTTGATTAGTCCTGTAACCCTCTGTCGAGTTAGGGGTTATGTTATCATCGTCCCGCAAGGTTTGTTGTAGGGGGAGAGTGGGGAACAATGAAACAGATCAAACTGCAGATCACAGAGAAGGTCTAGTGCAATCACATCCCGACAGAAAGCCATGTGGGCAACTACCAATGCCTTTCACAGATAACCCTTGTCGTTTCATTGAATCAACAGGTGTCAGAGTGAAAAGTGTGTGTTTTTGGTGTACAGGCTAATTTTTTATGCCTCGCTATTTTCTTCTTCACTGGGAAAATGTAATTCATTTTTCCAAATGATTGATGGTACAATTTCATTCTATATCTTTTTTTGTTATTTCTTTTTTCAGACAATGTCTTTCTAAACTTGATTCAAGCTCCCCCTCAGGCTGTTTCATTGTGCCCCAGGGATGCGGTGTAGTGTCTGTTTAAAATTTAAAATTCATTAAAACCTTATATGAAAATAGTGTCAATCGGACACATGTAAAAACTTTGAAATTGAAGTTTATTCTTATGTATTAAAATGTTAGTATGTTTATTTTGTACCATCAAGTTGGTAAATGTTAAAAGCTATATAAAAATTTGAAATTTAAAATTAATTAATACTTTATTATGAAAATATTGTCAACCCAGCAATGTAAAAACTTGGAAATTATAAATTTATGGTACTATAGTTAAAAGTTAAGATGTCTGTAAGGTAAAATTACATTTGTGATGTAAATGGTTGAAATGAAAAATGTAAAATTTTGGTGACACATAATTTGATATTGTCATTTAGTTATAAGAAAACGCATATTGTTAAAGTGCTAAAAAAGTGAATAGTGGAATGAAAAATTTTTATCGACAAGCTAAACAAATCTTTAAATCGGAGCGGACCCGAATGTTGTGATATTAGAGGTTGTGGAGTTTTTATATAATATTTAATCCAACTTATCAAGAAGGCAAAATAAAAACAAGTGAGAGTGTATGAAAAAAACAAAAGAGAGTATACTGGTTGTTGTTAATACTGGATATATGTTAGCTGAAAATTGTGTGTCAGAAAGAATTTAAAATTTCTTTTGGTTAGTGGTATTGGAATTGGCAGAATCAAGAAGAGCCATTACAAGAAAAGAAAAAGAATTGATTTGGTTTGGAAATAATTGATGAGGATAAAAGAAGAAGAAGAAGCAAAATTGTAAACAAATATTTGTAAATAATAAATAAAATAAGTTTTTTTGTTTTTTTTGTAATTAAATTCATCTTTTTGCCAGATTTATTTTTGTTAATAGAACCTGATAGTAAATAGCAAATAAAATAAATTTAAAGTTAACAATAAAACTAATATATTAGAAGAACATAATAATACATATATTATTACGTTTCTTTATCTTTATTGTTTATATTTTTTATTAATCTGAGGTTTTATAGAGGTTCTGTTAATATAAAAAAGAATTATGGCAAAAGGGAAATTGTTTGAGTACAAACTGATTCATGGATTTCATATACATTTAAGAACGTACATGATAAAATTACAATGTTAAAAACTAAACTTAAAATGTACCTTACTATAATATTCGCGACTGACCAGTTTTACTAAGTTGTGTGTCCTTTGCTGTTCGTTTCATTCTTGGTTCCATAGTGTGGTTGCCATATGCCTCATTGTCGTCTTTTTTCCCACGAGGTCCTTGCACATCCACTGCCAGCATCTCTTCCAACCTTCCGCTCTCGTGCCCGGTTCCAATTGAAAGAGAGGGTGCTTACGGCCTCTCCTCCTTTTTGTCCCTTTCCGCTGCCTTCTTGAATTTATATCAAAGGTTACATCACAAACTCACAACGACTAAATATCATAACAATATATTGTTGTGATATTTAGATGTTGTGAGTTTGTGATGTTGCCTTTGATATAAAATCGAAATTAGCGGGCATAAAATGGCGGTAAATGACCCGTGGATCATGGCTATGAAGGGATGAACATTATTTGTTGCCGTTATATCTAATATTAATAGTTATCATATATATAATATCAAGAATTAAATATAAATATTTTAATATTCGATTTGTTAACTATAAAATAAGAAAAGTTAATAATATCTGAGACAACTGGCATTGGAAAATAAGAAAGTTAAAAAAAATCAAGAAGGCAACAGATGAGATGAAAACAATGAGAGATCGTGAAGCACCCTTGTTCGTTTTGACCAGCCAGGAGACAAGGTGCTTCTTGTTCTTTTTAGGATCATCCCATGAGACAAGCAGATAGGAGAACAGTAGACGGAAGAGAAGAAGGATTGAGATGATAGAGTGGGCGTACTGATCGTATGGAACAAGAATGACAAACGAAGCAACAAAGAAACCAGATGAAATGACACACAACAAACAGAAAATGACACACAATTTAGTAAATCTGGCCAGTCGCGAGTAATATTAAGGTAAATTTTAAGTTTAGTTTTAACATTGTTATTTTGTTACAGACGTGCTTATATGTATATTAAATTCATGAATCGATTTGTAATCAAACAATTTTCCTTTTGCCAGAATTCTTTTTTATATTAACAGAACCTTTAAAACCTCAGATTAATTTAAATATAAACAATTTAGATAAAAAACGTAACAATAAGAGCTCTTAACTCTCTAAGATGTTCATAAATTGTAATAGTCATCTATTTCGTGTCTTGTAGGTGATGGAGGCTGTTTGTGTTATGAAAGGAATAAAACCAGAAAGGAAACCTGATCCAAGTGGTAGTGGAAAGATGGTTGAAGATTATTGGGGACCTTCACAAAAAATGCTGGGTGACATGAAATTTCTTGACAGCCTAAAAGCATATGACAAAGACAATATCAGTCCCCCTATAATGAAAAAAATTAGAGAACGGTACAATTTTTTTTAATTCAGTACATTATCATAGTGGTTTTAAATTGATAAAAGTTTACAATTCTTAATATTTTCTCTTTGTACGTGATGATGTTGCTCATGTTTTATCAAAAAACATATAAAGGTATGTCATCATTAGTTTTGCATCACATCAACAATTGCAACTCCATGATACGACTTGTTGCAACATGTTTCTGATCTTTAGTCTTAAGTTAGATTTAAAAAAATAATGACATCGTTTTTTAAACTTAAGTTTAAGATTTAAAAAATTTATAGTTAGAGTATTTTTAACCATTTAATAACATAATAATTAATAAAATTTTCTAGTATCTGTATTTTGTATCAATATATGTCGCATATTAAGTCAAGTCCAAGTAAAAAAAGTTATGCAGGTAAAACCTTTGGGGAAGAGATATCATAATCAATTATGAACTAAATTATATCTTTTAAATTATTTATAGTATTTCATTAATTTAATAATTCTAATAATATAATTACTGTAGGTACGTAAATGACCGAGATTTTGATCCCAATATTGTACAGAAAGTCTCAACTGCTTGTGAAGGTCTTTGCAGATGGGTCCGAGCAATGGAAGTTTATGACAGAGTCATCAAAATTGTTGCTCCAAAGAAAGCTCGTTTAGGTGGAGCTGAAGCTGAACTGGCTGTGCAAATGGATAAACTAAATGAAAAAAGAGCTCAACTTCAAGAGGTTTTTGGACTTTTTTTTTTATATACTAGTTTTTTTTTCTCCAGCCACTTCTACATAAATCAGTATGTAACAAGTCTTTATTTATATTTACTATTACTGTTTGGTATTGTTATAAGCCAATTGCACATATAGACCTTTTTATGAATGTATTTAAATATCTAAATACCTTTTGTACTACAGCTGGAATTAAAATGTATTAATTCATAAAAATTAATTGATTTTATATTGGTTTATGGTAGACTTGATTAATCTAGTAAAAGCTACCAGATGGCGAGATGCAGATATTTATTATTAGTATAACATATATCTATTTACTACATATATTCAAAATATAATTATTTATTTAATCTTACTTGGCCTTATTTTATTTTTGCCTTCAACGGGGATCACGCATAAACATTTCACGCTCCACTGGCTGATATAGATGATCAATCGAGCTAATCGATTTTGCTTCGGATTAATTGCCCACGTCTTATCTGTCTCATCTTCCCCTTGTCTCTTTCTCCCTCTGTTGCCAAATTTGGTGCACATCATATATCTCTACCCATTGGCACTTTTGGTATATGTTCCACCAGAACTCAGAGCCTTGATATTGCATCAAGTTTTTTACTCGTTCTCTTGGAGCAAGTTATTTTTCTTGAGGGTTCATTTTGCCTCTTTGGAATATGGAGCAGTGGACTGATGAGGGCTTACTCTCGCTACGGCAGCTTTGGAGCAACACACAAGGGACTAGGTGAGTCTCCTGAAACCTTGATTTCCTATATTTCCCCAATTAACCCCTTCACCTCACATCTAGGTCTGTCTTCGAACTTCGTGGTGAAATTCACGACCTCGAGTCACCTGTAAGTTTAAATTTATAAGCTAATTGCCGGCGGTTAAGATAGATAAAAAAAGAATAATGAAAGAGGGAAATCCACCGACACACTCTGTCTCCAGTAAAAGACTGCTTTATTGTTGATGATAATCCGACATACATAGGATCATGGATTTTTAACGTCCTATGATCGTATTAATATGCGACAAAGTCATGCCTTTGGCTTCAACTCCCCCCTGCCAGTTCCTGGCCATCCATCACGAACTCCAATTTACCACTTATACACACTTAAAGCATATTATTACATTTTTTTAAAAGAAATTAAAATTTATTTTTTATTTTTATCTTTATATTTTTCTTATCTGAGGTTTTAATTTTAAGGTTCTGCTAATAAAAAATAATTCTGCCAAAAGGTGAATTTAATTACAAATAAAACAAAAACTTATTATTATTTATATAAATATACTTGTCTATTTTTTCTTTTCCTTTTCTTCTTCAATTCTCTTCTTTCTTTAAACAAAATTAACACTTCTTCCTGGTGCAACTTCTCTTCCATTCCGCTTCAATTCCAACAACAAATAACTTAAAGAAATTTTTATTACAATCACTATATTCAGGTACATGTATCACGGGCTGATCCCAAAACTAGAGTGACGCTCACTTACTCTATTCACTCCTCTCAACAACAACTAATAGCCATTTCGTTTTTCATCCTTCCTCTTTTGTTTCCACCGCCTTCCCGATACAAGGTTGGATTAAATACTTATATTTCAATTTCTTTATACACAAATTTTACAATATCTAATATCACATCAATATACTAATTACCTATAAATTGGAAAATAATGATTCCGGGCTCACCCAGAACAGCACAACAATGCCTTACAGTCATAATAAATAAAACAGTAACCTTATCGAATTTTGTACAAAACTGAAGATAATACAAGTGAATAAAAGAATAACAATAAAATAAAAATATCCCGGTAAAAGTATATACAAAAAAACCCAAATTATGACCCCAATGAGATGTGTGGAGGGGCTAGGATACTAGAGCCAAACTACTTTGGAAGGCTTCCCCACCGGAAGCTTTAACTGCTCTACATGTACAGTCCTGCACTTCCCGGGTTCATGGACACTGGATGGTCATTAAATTGTGTTCGCAGCGCAATCAACCTGAAGGGTCCCTCATAATTGTCGGGACAATTCTTTAGTCCGATTGGAGCCGATCCTTCGATACACCGTGGTGCCTATCGTGACGCGTCCTTCTATCGGTTTTACGCCCACATTCTTCCTGGCGGTGGCAGACCTCGCATGCCCCTAGTGTCTCCTGAATAGTCTTCTGCATCCCCCACCAGAAATACTTGCGCTTCAATGCCTGAGCTGTCTCGTGTTCCCCCCGGAGATTAGTTTTTCCCTGATGGTACGCCAGCGTTATCTCCTTTTGAGTGTCTCGTCCGTGATGGTTTCTACCATCATGGTACACAGCACAAATATTCAATCCACCCCAAACTGTTTCGCTCTGAATACTAAGAGGTCATCCATGTATCTGGCAAATGAACTCATCTACCCCCCGTAGCAACTCATCCATGAGCCTTTGGAATGTGATAGGTGCATTTTTCAATCCAAATGGCATCCTGGTGAACTCGTAGTGACCTCTCTCAAAAGTAAAGGCTATCTTATGTCGGTCCCTAGAATGCATCCGTATCTGGTGATACCCCGCTTTGAGATCCAGGGTGCTGAAGATCCAGCCCCGCTCAGCCTGTCCAGAATGTCATTGAACTTGGGAATTGGGTACTTATCGTCTACCGTATTCTCATTGAGTCTCCTGTAATCTACTACCACCCTATACTTATCTGGGACCCCACCTTCCCCTTTCTTTTTCTTAACAGCCCATAAGGGGCTATTATATGGTGACGTGCTATCTTCGATGATCCCCCTGTTTCTTTAAGTTGTCCAGCTCCTCCCTAATATGGTGCCTCAGAGCCTGTGGGTATCTGTGCTCCTTCACGTAGCTTACTTGGTCCTGCTTGAGGGGAATCTCATGTACTGTTTTTCCTGTGACCCCCAATCTCTCCCCTTCCTTAAAGAAAATGTCCGTATATTCTCTCATAATACCTAATCACCCCTACTCGCGCTCTACCGTCTCTCCTTACGCCCCTCCCTCGTCTCAGGCACCTATATGTTTTCTTACCTAAGTGAATGTCTCATTGCCCCTCCCTCTGGCATTTTCTCATAAAAAAAACGTATACAGAGAGGAAACGATAAAGAAAAAAAAATTAGGGAGAAAGAGAAAAAAAACAACTTTCTACGCCACCCTACAAGGTTCCTGGGTTTTGGCACCAGTTAATCGCCGGCGGTTAAGATAGATAAAAAAAGAATTACGAATTTTTTAAGGAAAATTTTGTTTTCCTATATATTATTTTGAGTTTTTCTCGCTAACAAACAAATTTTGTTTTTGTTTTCATCATGCACACATTTTTAATTTTATCATAAAATTACAAAAAAAAAAAATAGTTGGGTATCTCTTCCCTTGTTCTTCCGCTGATCTAAGCTTATCTTACTCCTACTCTTTTACAAGCTTCAAGTCATCATACACATTTTTTTTTTCTATAAAACCTTTAGCAGAATTATTTTATTTTTGATTATTTGTGAATAGTGAATCTCACAGTAGTTTTCCTATCTTACTCCTACTCTTTTACCAGCTTTAAGTCATCATACACATTTTTTTTTATTTTATAATAAAACCTTTAGCAAAATTTTTTTATTTCTGATTTTAAAAATTTGTGAGTAGTGAATTTCACAGTACTTTTTTGTAAAGTATTGAAAAATATTTGTGCTAAATTTAGTGACATTCTATTAACAAATATAAATTATATGGAGTATTGGCATACAAATTGGAGGGGAGGGTGGAATGTTGAGCTCATGAACCCTTAGGTATTGAGCCCTGAGGTATTCAAAATGGGGGAAGACAAGAAGGGAAACCAGCGTATTTAATGGCAGATGACCCATATCCTAAAGATAGAGGAGTTTAAAAATGGAAATAGATTGGTGGGTGATAAGGGAAATGTGGTCTTTCCAGGATAGAGTTTTGGTCTTACCCTCTATTTTTTTCCATCTGGCTCATACATTCTACTTTATATATGACATCCTCCCAACTGTACTAACCAACAGCTACCAATAAACTAGTCATACTCAACATATTTATTACTTCCCACGTTATCCTTTCTCACACACAATTACTTTATTTTGCAGAACATAGCTCTTTTCTATGACTCTAAATTTTAAACCTATTTCCTGACCACAACAACCTTCTTTGACTGGATTTTTTTTCTAACAGTACTATACACATCGTAGCCTCCTTCCAAACCACAAAAACTAATGAAGACATTGACATTACTTTTACCTACCTTTCCCAATGATGGGAGTTAGCTTCAAAGACTGAAGCCTCGGCAGTCACACTTACAATAAACCTACGCCTCTAGACTAGCAAGAAAGTGCCATTGAGTTCTGCTTTTGTGGTAGCTTAGGTTATGTACATATACTTATCTCAGCAATGCAGAATCAAATATAAAACTTTCCCCAGGTCACATAATTTACTGGTGGCAGATTGATTTGGTGTTGTGTAATTTTATTGCATGAATACGTATATTACATTACACAATATTACAAGAATATTAAATATGCTAATCATTTTGCTAGGTAACTGACAAACTTCAAGCTTTAAATGATGAGTTTGCAGCAAAATCAAAAGAGAAGAAAGAATTAGAAGATGCTATATTCAGTTGTGAACAAAAATTAGAGAGAGCTGAAAAACTTATTGGTGAGTGTTGATTTGCACTTGCTGACAAGCCTTAGTGGAAAATATCAGACTGGAGTGCCCATAGTAATAAGTATTTTACAAAGAAATTTTTTCGTTCCATCTTAATTAAGTCAACATTCCTAACTTTTTGTTTTTTGTTAATCGCCAAATTATGTACTTGTATAATTTTTCAGTAACATTTTTGTTGATTATGTTTTCATATCCCTGCTTTAAAAAAATTCCAAGCTCTCATCGTCAACAAGTCTGCTGATTATTTGTTTACATTCTGAATCAGATTGATTACTTTTATGATAAATGCTTTATTAACCTTTATAACCTTAAAAACTTTATTACCTCATCCCCTGAATTTTTCAAAAACTTACAGCAGTCACTTTTGCCATTCTACAAGGCTTTCTCTTATTGAAAAGAAAAAAGTAACACAAACAGTGGGATATCTAGGGGTTAGCACCCCCTCATCATTTTAATTTTTATTTTATAGGTGGTCTGGGAGGGGAGAAAACACGTTGGAGTGAATCAGCTAAAAAGCTACAGTCTGATCTTGAGAATGCAATTGGTGATGTCCTTCTTTCTTCAGGGGTAGTGGCCTATTTAGGAGCGTTTACTGTTGACTTTAGAAATGTAAGTACCACACTTGGTAATCAAGTTATGATGTATTCCCTCTTATTATTTATTTATAGCAATAAATATGTTATAATTCATTTTTATGTGCTGAAATGTATTTAAATTATTTACTTATCAATGTATTGATGATTTTATTTTATTCCGTTTGTGGGATTTATTAATTCTTCATTATGCTCTCAATTTACTACTAGAAAATCAGTTTGACTAATTAATTTATTTAATGATAATTGAAAATGAATTGTTGCTATCGCCCCCAGTAATCTTACCATGGAGAAATTACCTTACTACAGGGTTCCATTATTCTCACAATAACCCCCCGAAGGTCCAGGCTATGAAATTCGCTCTGCATCATTAATACATCAGTCTAATCCTGGAGGCCCTGATACTTAGAGGCAAGTGCCCTCCTGAAATTAGGGAAGAAAGTAGGTATACTGTTATATGTTCAACCCCCGACATGGGGGATGAAGTGTACAATTATTACAATATGCGACGCTGAGGTTTTGACTTGGACTCTCATCTTGACCTTGAAGCTATCTATGTATTTTTGTAAGAGCTAATTGTTATAGTTTAAACTAGTAAGATAGCTGTAATCTTCCTATCCTTGAAAGTCGACCAAATTACATATTCTTTAAGAAAAATTTATATATTATTAAAATATATATTATCATATATTCTAATTATATATTTTTTATATAATTATTTATTTAACTTTAACTTTTACTTTATCTTAAGGTTCTGTTAATAAAAATAGGATAATTCTGGCAAAAGGAATAATTGTTTATTTACACAAATTCATTAAATTAATATTCAAATAAGTACGTACGAAATAAAATAACATAATTAAAAACTGAAGTTAAATTGTACTGTAACAAAACAGCGTTGAGTATGTACCATTCCGAGAGATTAGATTACCGGCACCGACTGGTATCTGCACTTCCTAGACGGCTGGAAGAGGATAAACGCGTGCCTTTGACATCAGAATAGAAAGAATAAAAAAATAAGAACACATGTTATAACAAAACGAGGAAGGTTATCTCGGATGTGGGTAAGCTTGGATTGAATATACGGAGATACCTGTGAGAAATAGTGAGTGTTCTAAAGGAGGAAAGATAGACGGATCTTAGGAAAGGACTGTATTAAAGGTAACTCAAGCAAATTCACTTGGTGTGGGGGACATTAATCCCCGTGGGAGCTTAGGACATTCAATTATTATATCAATATACAATGAGTATTATGTGTTATAGAAATTGTTTAAAATGAGTTATTAACTTTAATAAACCAGTAGTTTTGGCATAGAAAAAGGATCGTTTTTATTTGTATCTTTCACAACCAATTCACCCGGTTATAAATTGGTGCAGGCTAGCTGATAAGTCTTCCATAATTCTTTCCACGTTCCTAACTTCCCGTTCCCTGATTTCTCAACCTCTTCCAAAGGAAAATTTCCTATTTCCTGGTAGGTACGGGGCTGTTACAGTACCTTAATTACTATGCGCGGTTGACCAGTTTGTCCTTGTTGATATTCTTCGATGCGTCGTCTTCTTTGTGTGGTTCGGATTGCGTCTTCTTTGTCTTGAGCGTCCTTTGGAGCATTCTTCCTTTGTCTGGTGCGTAGCGGGGGTCTATGCCGGGTAACGTCTCCTCTCATGTATATCTGGGGCCGGTCTTCTCTTGTGTACCCCGAGGCAGTACACGTACCTGGGCTAGCGTCCCTCTTGGTGCTTCCTCGTGGTGATCATGGTCTTCTCAGTTGGGCCGTCAGTGAAAGAGTGCCTCTGTGTCTGGTGCGTGATCTTGTCTCGTTGCCGGGTAGGATGCAAGAGTGCCCCGCTTCTACCTAGGTCTCGTCTCCTCGGTCTCAGATGAAAGAGTGAGCTTACCGGTATTCTATCCCTCTCTTCGTCCTTTCTGCTGCCTTCTTGATCCTTTTTTAACTGGCATTGGACAACCAGTTGTTTCAGATATTTATACTTTTCTTGTTTTGAAGTTATTAAATTAAATATTCATATTTAATTATTGATTGTAACAAAACAGCGTTGAGTATGTACCATTCCGAGAGATTGGCGCCGACTGGTATCTGCACTTCCTAGACGGCTGGAAGAGGATAAACGCGTGCCTTTGACATCAGCATTGAAAGAATAAAAAAATAACAACACATGTTGTAACAAAAGGGGGAAAAAAACTAGGAAGGTTATCTCGTATGTGTGTAAGCTTCGATTGAGATACTGAGATACCTGTGAGAAATAGTGAGTGATCTAAAGGAGGAAAGATAGACGGATCTTAGGAAAGGACTGTATTAAAGGTAATTCGAGCAAAGTCACTTGGTGTGGGGGATATTAATCCCCGTGGGAGCTTAGGACATTCAATTATTATATCAATGTACATTGAGTATTATGTGTTATAGAAATTGTTTAAAATGAGTTATTAAATTTAATAAACCAGTAGTTTTGGCGTAGAAAAAGGAGTTTATGTATCGTTTTTATTTGTATCTTTCCCAACCAATTCTCCCGGTTATAAATTGGTGCAGCCTAGCTGATAAGTCTTCCATAATTCTTTCCACGTTCCTAACTTCCCGTTCCCTGATTTCTCAACCTCTTCCAAAGGAAAATTTCCTATTTCCCCGTAGGTACGGGGGTGTTACATTGATATTATTTTTATTATAAATATTAATGGTAGATTCAACGCAACGAATAGTGTTTAAACATTCATGAATCATGATCCACGGTTCGTATATTGTTCATTTATGCCCGCTAATTTTGAGTTTATATCAAAAACACCATCAAAAATCATCACAACAATATAATGTTGTGATATTTTGATGTGTTGATTTTTGATGGTGTTTTTGATAATAAACTCAAAATTAGCGGGCATAAATGAATGGTGGATCACAATCCATGAATGTTCAAACACTATTAGTTGCGTTGTATCTACCATTAATATTTATAGTATAAATAATATCAGTAATTAAATATAAAATTTAAATTTATTAAACTCAAAACAAGAAAAGTAATAATATCCGACACAACTGGCATTGAACAACCAGTTGAAAGATCAATAAGGCAGCGGAGAGGTACGAGATATAGAAAAAGACCGAGGCCACAAGGTCACTCTTTCACTGACAGCCCGACTGAGAAGACCCGGGAGACCAGATTATGATCACCACGAGGTAGCAACCCTTTTCACTTTCACCCGGCGCGACAACAAAGGAAGACGATCCGGACCAAGCTGTGCCCTGGACAAAGGAAGAAGGCACCAAAGGACAACATAAAAGAAACACTGGCCAGCTACGTAGTAATTAAGGTACAATTTTAAGTTAGTTTTAATAATGTCAATAATAATAAGTTTTAATTCAATTTTTAAACCAATTTCCAAACAATTATTCCTTTTGCCAGAATTATCCTATTTTTATTAACAGAACCTTAAGATAAAGTAAAAGTTAAATATAAAGATTAAAAATAAAATATATGAATAATAAATATCGTAATAATATATTTATTAAAAGAAAACCCCGCATTCGCCGAACGTTGCAATACGGTAAGGATAACTTCAGGTAGATGGGATGAGGGTTGGATATCGGGCTTTCCTGTAATATAGGAGGTATTTTTTTCTACTTGGCACTTAATTTATTTTTTGAATATTGCTTCTAGTTTTGAAATTATACGGTGGAACTTTATAACCAGTTTTTGCAATGCTGCACTTTGCCTGCATGCCCACGATATTTTGATAGCCGATCTTTTTTTTTTTTAAACTTAAGGATACATTTATTTAATTTTCTGTCTGTTTATTAGGATTTAATTAGAATGTGGAATGTGGAATGCTACAAAAGTGATATACCATGCTCTAGATCTTTTTCAATGATAGTAACATTAGGCGATGCTGTCAAAATTCGTGCTTGGAACATTTATGGCCTTCCTGTGGATACATTTTCTGTTGAGAATGGAATAATAGTTTTTAGTGCAAGAAGATGGCCACTAATGATTGACCCTCAAGGTAAGCTATCAATCTTATTCAAAATTTAATTAATGTTAATATTAAAACCTAATGTCATAGGCAAAAGACTTTTTCTGTAGACTGTGAGAGAAGCTCTTACCAAGTACAATTTGAGTCTTGTGTGAGGGTGGGCTATACTTATGATATTTTCAAACCTCGATTTATATGACAGTAATGAGCTAATTTGGTCGGTTGACCTTAGACCAAATAGATAGGTGCCTTAATCATAAATTACTAATTATGATGACCATATATGCTCTGTCATGTGCAAGGGACAGGGTCAGGTATGAAATCAGTCAAAAACGTTGACATGGGTTTGAAATGAGGTCTTCCTAGAGATGAGAAAGCAGATGGTACAGCCGAAGCCATGTAGCGGGACCAGGGTCAGTTAAAAGTTTGCCACTTACTCAGTTGAATGGTACTTTAAAAGCCACTATATTGGTTTCGTGCACTGGGGGCAGAACTGTGACTGAGCCACCAAATGGCTCTGCACATTGCAGGCTCAAGCCACTAAAGTGGCTTTGCCCAGTTAAAGGGTTAAATGTTCCACAATTACAATTAAATATAAAAATAATAAATAGGTTAATAATAATTCCCAAAACGTGGTCACTCCTTCATAGCTGCAATGCCAGACTCCAAGACCATTGACTCCCTCACAGCATTCAGACATACCGTTCCAGTTCCAAGAAAAAGAAGAGAAAGAAGGCTCTGCATGGCTGCACTTGATCTCATAGCTGCTTACTCACTAAAAAACTCTAGAAGGACTCTTTCCTAGTTTCCTAGGGCTGAGAGAGATTTTTCTTCCTGCGATATGTAGTACTCCTGTTCTACTAGAAAAATTGAGTAATTCTGTTGTGTCATTGGAAATCCCTGTCTGCCGTCCCAGCCTTTATGCCAACCTCTGGTAAAACCTCAGGGTTCAGGTATCTTAGTTTTATGACCAGGGTCCCTTACTTTAGCTCAGGTCAAAACACTCCTTTTTTCAATATCTCTCAGCAGGGAAATTCCCTTTTTAAATTCAGTCCAATAAATAATAATTTACTAATAATAAGAATCATTAGAAACCATTAATTATGTTTTATAGAAATGAAAATATTTTCCATGTTGCTGAGTAAATGAAGTAGAATCTTAGTATATAATTTCATGTTTATAGATCATATAGCAGACTCACAATTGCCAGGATAGACAGACTCTGATGAAAACATGAGGGTTTCTGTTTTTGAAAAAAATCAACAAAACCCAATTAACAAATTGTATATGTCTAGCTACTTTACTGGCTAGTTTTTATCAAAGCATAGGATATTAGAACTTGTGCAGGTAAAGTGCTTTGCAATGTAGTCCAGAAGACCCACTTCGATTCATTGCCAGCTCTCTGTCGTGCAACTAAGTTACAGTCCAAGTATTCATAATTTGCACAGATGAACTTGGTTCTAATTGTCATTTTTCAATACACTATTTTTATTTGCTTCCTTAAAAATTTGTTGTCCATAAAATTTGAATTCATAAACTAAATATATGTTATATGCATTCAAATGTTTAGGTGGATGAACTTGTCTTCCTAGTTTTAATTTATATTCAGGCAAATCATCAAAAGATATTTTACCATCTAAGACTTTCCATTATGTCATAAGAACATGAGTTTCTTAATGTGAAAAATTTTATAATTTACTAGTGTGCTTAGAAAAATAAAATTTGTATTAGCTACTTGGAGAAAATATATAGGAGACGTGTTCATACACCATCAGCTTTAGCTGACAGGGAGTACTCAATATTCAATTTTATTGATTCCCAGTTTATGGAAGAAGCAGAGAATTAATATATACAGTATTAAAGCTGGAAAGAAGTACTATTAGTATTAGAAGTATATTTGGTAACAAATAATGGGGATTCAGGAAATATCTATAAACGGTTTGGAAGAACTGGCCTGTCTACAAACAATTATATAGTCACATGGGTTTTCCATGGACTTTGGTTTGTGAAATATTAGCTTTCTACAAAAGAGAGAATTACTTTATTGTAACACTGTCTAACTTTGTTAGATTGGTGTGATCCAGCTTATTAATCGACCCAGCACACATTATTCTTCATTTTTTTAATTTTATTTTTTCCACGTTCTTTTTCCTTCTAACAAGACAATAAATAATTGACTCTGCTGGTCTTTTGTGTATTTAGTCAACCTTCAAATTAATTTTAATCACTCTATGTGATCATCACAAATTTTAAAATGTTATGTGCAGTCAATTTACATTAAATACTCTAAGCATTTGAAAATTAGATGTTAATTTAATTGATATCTACATGTATTGTTAGATAACATTGTAAGGATAGATAAAGCTCACCAATTTTGTTGCTTTTTAGGTCAGGCTAATAAATGGGTGAAGAATATGGAAAAAGAAAATAAACTTTTCATTATTAAGCTGACAGATGGAAATTATATGAGAGTTGTAGAAAAATCTATAGAGCTTGGATTACCTGTTATGCTAGAAAATATTCTTGAAGAAATAGATGCACCTCTTGGTAATTTATGTTTATTTATTTATTTTTATATTCCTTTAGAACAGGAAATCACTCAATGATCTAATAATAGTACACATGATTGCATTTATATGTCATCTCTTCCCTAATAGTAGAAGTTGTGCTATAACAATGTTGTTATTGGAATAATAAATTTATTTTTATTGCTAAAATATTGATTGACGATTTAAAAATAAAATACTTCAACTAATAATATAATATTTTTCGGGGTACTAATTCCTAACATAAAGCCACTCGACCAGGATTAACATCAGTGTTTTTTATTCAAATTTGTCTTGTGAATGATAACATATACAACAATAACTCTCCTTCAATCATACGTACAGTAAAACCTCAATTATCTGGAGTAATGACTCGGAGAGTATTCCCGGATAATCAAAAACCATGTTTTTATAGCCTAACTTTGATGTAAATTAAAAACAAAAACACTTTTCAGCTCAAAAATATATTTTTATTTTCAAAAAGTATATATGTACATACATATAGAAAAAATAAATACATTAGCAACTTAACTAAAATAATTTATAGTCTGTTATCAGTTTTTGTTTTTTACTCTCAGTTTTGATTTTGCTAACCTCTGTTCTTATGCTTCTTAAAACTAGAATTTTTCCAGATTCAGGATTTTCCTCAGAATCGATCTGTAGTCACTTTTGCTATGGTCAAATCAAATGAATCCGCTCCAATCTCCAAAATATGGTTTTGGAAAGTGCTAAGCTTGCTTTGCAAATGAATGTCAACTATTTTGTCATCAGTGATCTATTTGTACCATTCACCTTTCTTGTCATCCACTGATCCACATCGTCTTTTTGTCTACTTTATTGAAATCAGAAATTGTTTCTACTATCTCAAGACATGTTTCAATGTCTCCAACTTCTTCATTGACATCTAAAGATTATATCTGTGTTTTTGAAGTCAATCTTCACAAAAAACAAAAATTTTAATTTTCTTTTATCGTCCACATTTTCAAAAAATCCTTCATGTACATGGATTTTCTTCAAGAATAAAAAAATCTTTCTGTATCTTCTTTTTGGGCTGGCTATCATACCTTGATTCATGGACTGAATTAATTAAGTTACATTAGGTGGTAGATAGTTGATGACAATTTTTCTGTCATCTATTTTTAAAATAGATTTAGGTGAGTGAGATGGTGCGTTGTCCAGCATAAGAAGAGCCTTACAAGTAAGACCATTTTTGTGGACATATGGAAAAAATTGTTAAAAACACATTGATTCATCCATAAAACCTTAGATGATTGAGTACCCTGCTAATTGAGGTTTTACTGTATTATAACCACAAGCGTCTTTTCAAAAATTTACTTTCTTATTCATCATGAGTATCACTTCTTCCAGAATCGCCAACAAGATGTAAACAGGTTGGTCTAGATTACCTATATTATTTCTCTATAAATTATGCGACTCCACTGAGTTGCCATGACAACATTACACAGTCTTCTTTATCTTCATCATGCCACTAAGCATGGAGGTTTATTATCAAGAGTCCAAAGTAACATTGTCCTCAATCTACCCATTATGTCTTTGATCGGTTCCAATCATGTCTTGTGGTTTTGGGAATGAAACCTCTACATCACAACTATAGGGCTTTCACTGGCAAATCTTGCTCACCAAACATATCCCAGAGTATTTATTCCCTTCATGCAAGGGATACATTTTTCATAAATTCCTTACTGCTCGATTTTGACTAGCACTAGTTTCAAGAAATAAAACATCTTTTGCCTCTTCACAGCTTTATTTATTTTCACCCAAACGTTTTTGATGGACTATGCAATCATTCTTAAAGATTCGAGCTGATAGTAATTACAGCACTTGCCGCTTGGCTTTCAAATGATGTCTAGGCAGACCACACCATCAATAGCAGCAGTTTCAACTAGAAGCTCTCCTGATCATTGATTTAAAGCTTGATGTAGGGTCTATGGTAGCTTCATTTTCTATTGCATTAAATGCTGGGCAGTCGTCTGAATTAATGCATTTCACCTCATTAAAACCTCGCAATTGATCTCATAAACTTTTAGTAATATAACTAATTATGATTACTTAATACTTTTAGAGACAAATAAACAAAAGAACTGATTGGGTAACAAACAAATGTTTTTTGTTTTTTACTTTTAAGGTTTATTTTTTACTAATTTATAAAATGCCATTGCTCTTATTTTATTCATTATTTTTAAAACTAGATTATTTTAATTTATTTTTTACAGAACCTGTCTTAGAGAAGCAGTTTTTTAAACAAGCAGGCATTGACTATTTGAAAGTTGGAGAAAACGTATTACAATACAATTATAATTTTAGATTCTACATTACAACAAGATTAAGAAATCCTCATTACCTTCCAGAAATAGCTGTCAAAGTAAAAATTGTTTTCTATGTTATTCACATTACTATGAGAGATTATAAATGTCTGTATTTCATCCCATGCTAATAAGATGTCACAGACCCGCTGTATCACCACCACATCTCCTATCATTAATTCAGTACCTTGTTAATGCTTTATTTATTTAATATATTTTCTGTTTATTTTTATTTAGAGTTATCATAGCCATTTAAACTTATTTATAGTAGCTTTACGTTAGATTTACAGTAGATATCGTCTATAGTGCCCCTACATGCATATTTTGGACGTATCCTACTCCAGGTGCATCAACTGAAAATCAAGCATTGAAAAAGACAAGAGGAGAGTCCTATGCAATTTAGAAGTGGGAAACAGTTATGGTGGTTTTCTCAGATCTGGATGAAGAAGATGTTGCAAGTTGCTGCAATGATAATCTCAGCAGAAAATCAACTAACCAATATCCCCCAATAACAATAAGTAGCCGATACATAAAAAATTTTTCACTTATATGCCCCGAAATCCGAGATAGAAGCCCCTTGAACTCCCCATAGAAGATATCACCACCGATCTACAAACTCAAGGTCTGCTGGGAATTTACTAAATTTATCAAAGGGAGAAAAAAATCAGGTAATGGTCCTATAAAACTTCCTTCCTTCGTCCATTTTTATTCTAGAGAATAAAGATCAGTTATCCAGACTTAACCATATCAATAACTGCTGTAATGTTGTCAAAAAATGGTAGAAATACAAGTCAAATGAAATTCTAACACAAGTTATATTTGTCAAGAGTTTAATCATGTGTCACAAAACTGCTTCATAAAACCAAAATGACTGAAAGGCTCAGAAGACCATCTTTCAAAAGATTACCTCAATGTCTTATTTGATGGCTTTACTCCCAAATGCTGCCACTGCTCCAAAGAACATTTCCCCTGCATAACAATTCTAAAGAACAATGCACCTCCACCACAATACAGAAGAAACTTGAAACATCAGCTTAGTTAAAAAAAAACCAACCTTAAAACCTGTACCGCTGACAATATTCAAGTGAACCAATCAAGCATTCCCAGCTCTTCCAGCACAAAAAATTCATTATGGTCTCAAAACACCTGCTGGTCTCTACAAAAAATAATTACGATAACGAACCAACCATGTTTTAAATAAATAAAAAATATTGTCATCTTATTTAACGTAGGTAAGATCATTATAAATTTTAAAGAAATATTATCACAGTTAAAAAGTGCTGATACAGCATGTCGAAAATATTTATTTTAGTAGGATTTCTTTCTTTTATGGATTATGAACAGTATATTAGGTAGAATTTATATTTTATGGATGTATAAAAATCTTTTGTTGTGTACACCATATGAATTACTTAAGAACTTCTTTTCCGCTAATTCCAACTGCTGCAACTACATCCCAAAATATATCTAATAAATAGCATACTTCATAAAATAAATTTTCACAAGATGTATTTTCTCGTACTGAACCCACTGGAAACTTAAAAAGTCATACTGACCTTTATCTCTAGCAAAACAAACTGTTTACTGTCTCAGAACATCATAAAAATAAACAAAAGTAGCAACATTGGTTTATTTTCTTTCAGTACTATTATTTTGTTCCAGCTTATTCATAAGCACTATTAATTACAAAACTAGTAATAATGGTAACAGGAGAAAATATTAAACTTATGATGTGGAATGCCCAAAGTATCTGAGGTAATAAAGTGGAATTTTAAATATTTCTGCAGCAATCAGCTAAACATAATTTCAGTTAGTGAGACCTGACTTTCACAGCAAAATAGATTCTTTGTTCCGGGTCATGACTGACATTCACTGACGAGATTGCGACGATAGGGTAAGATGAGTGTCATGCTACATCCCATATTTGTTAGTTAGTTCTGATATTAAGCACCATTTCATGCCAATCCCTGAAGTAATGAATGACCACTGTCATAGTAGCTGTCTATATTCAACTTCTCTCTCTCTCTCTCTCTCTCTCTCTCTCTCTCTCCCTCTCTCTCTCTCTCTCTCTCTCTCTCTCTCTCTCTCTCACCTTTCCGTTGCCTTCTTGATCTTTTAACTGGTTGTCCAATGCCAGTTGTTTCGGATATTATTAGCTTTTATTGTTTTGAAGTTAATAAATCCAATATTAAATATTTATATTTAATTATTTATATGATCAATATTAATAGTCGATATAACGGCAATAAAAATGTTCATCCTTTCATAGCCATGAACCACGGATCGTTTTTACGTTCTTCAAAGCTCGCTAATTTCGAGTTTATCTCAAAAACACCATCAAAAATCACCACATTAAAATATCACAACAATATAATGTTGTGAGTTTGTGATGTTGCCTTTGATATAAACTCAAAATTAGCGGGCATAAATGAACGATAAACGGCCCGTGGATCATGGCTATGTAGGAATGAACATTATTTGTTGCTGTTATATCTAATATTAATAGTTATCATATAAATCAAATCAAGACTTAAATATAAATATTTTAATATTGGATTTGTTAACTTTAAAATAAGAAAAGTTAATAATATCTGAGACAACTGGCATTGGAAAATATTGGAAAGTTAAAAAATCAAGAAGGCAGTGGAAAGGTACAAGAACGACAAGACTGCGGTAAGCTCTCTTTTCATTTGACCCGCCCATGAGACAAGGTGAGCCTTGTTTGTTACGATCGTCGCAGGAGACATGAGGCAAGCATCTGGCAACCACGCTCTGCTACCAAGAACAAAGGACGAACCATGCGGAGAACAAAGAACCCAGATGAAACAAACAGAAAAGGAGGCACAACTTAGTAAATCTGGCCAGTCACGAATATTATTATGGTAAATTTAAAGTTTAGGATTCACAGTGTAATTTTGTCACAGATGTGCTTATATGTATATTAAATTCATGAATCCATTTGTAATTAAACAATTTTCCATTTGCCAGAATTCTTTTTTATATTAACAGAACCTTTATAAAACCTCAGATAAAAAATTATTTAAACAAAAAAGATAAAAAACGTAATAATATATTATTACCTTTTTATATCTTATATATAATTTATATATTTAACTTTAATCTTTATCTGAGGTTCTGTTAATATAAAAAGGAAACTTCTGGCAAAAGGAAAAATTGTTTATTTACAAATTGATTTATGAATTTAATATACAAATAATTACATACGTAATAAAATAACACTGTTAAAACTAAAGTTAAAATTGTACCTTATTACTATTGCGACTGGCCAGTTTTTCTTTGTGTTGCTTCTTTTTCATTCTTCTTTGTTCCACGATGCGTACCTTGTTGGGTCTCTATGCCATAGCGTGGGTTGCTACCTAGTGCTTCCTTTGTTGTCGTGCCGGGTGAAAAGTGAATGGGAGCTGGCTTCTTCCTAGCTCTCGTCTCCCGGGTCCAAGATGAATGAGCGATCTTACCCATGTTGTCTCCCTCATTCCTTTCCGCTGCCTTCTTGATCTTTTGTTAACTGGTTGTCCAATGCCAGTTGTTTAGGATATTATTAACTTTTATTGTTTTGAAGTTAATAAATCCAATATTAAATATTTATATTTAATTATTTATATGATAAATATTAATAGTAGATATAACGGCAATAAAAACGTTCATCCTTTCATAGGCATGAACCACGGATCGTTTTTACGTTCTTCAACGCTCGCTAATTTTGAGTTTATCTCAAAAACACCATCAAAATATCACAACAATATATATATATATATATATCTTGTAATATTATTTTTATGAAGTGATTTGAAAGAAGCGTTATTTTATTATCTAAAATAGTGAATATAAAATAAATTCTAAAACGTTTGAAGTGAATTAACATCAGGAAGTATGTTAGATGAAGAAAGTATTTGAATTACTGTTTCATGTTCTAAAATATTAAAATACACACATATTTGTGTATGACATCTTGAAGTATGTGGAAGAGCTGAGAGGAACATTGGGACTGCAATTGTAAATAGTTACTTGAGACAACAAGGTAGAAAAAGACATATAGCCAACAAGGAATGCAGTCAAGAAGACATGGTCCGGACCAGATCAGCCAACTTATCTATCTTTGAGTTTAATTCTCCTGTTAGTCTGGCAATGTGCCTTCTTTATCCTAGTAGTTCTATTTATACCTGTCCATTGTTCTTCTTTCGCAGCAAATTCTTCTGGTTCGCAACTTCTTCAGTTGGTGTGCCCTACACCTTCCTGGACTAACCAACTCATCGTAACTCTCATTAAAAACAGATTTTCTTTGCAAGGCATCACTTTCGAGACTTCACTCGACTTTTCGTCAATTTTATTTTTTTTCTCGTGTAAATTGTTTCTGTTGTTCTTACTCTAGTTTCATATTTCATCAATTGATAATTGAGAGGAAAGGCTTATGAATAATTATACATTATTAATAACAATGTTAAAAGGCTGGCACTTCTTATTTCTACGTATTACCTTGTAGTATTGCATACCATCATATAACCTCCTACACCATATTTGCATATTTCTGGAGTCTACAGGCAGGAGGCCATTGGGGCAGCATTGTCTTGGGAGCATCAGGATCACAAAACTGAATGCTTGGATGGAGCAAGGCAACCATTAGATAAAAAATTTGTAAACAACTCAAAAGCTGTATATATATAGTAATTTTTTTTATTTCTTTCACATAACTGTTTGGTTGTCAAGGACCTCCTTAAAATTTAATAAATTATAAGTTTAATTTACATTTTTTTTTTATTAGTAAATGAAAGATATATTACAATACATAAACACATCACACATCAAAATCTCATAATAGATGAACAGTTCGGTTTCAGAAAACACCACTCCCCAATTTAACAATCAGTTTAAATTTAGTAAGCATAGATATGTGTCTATTTTTATTGTGTTACTCTGAAGAATTCTATTATATAAGTGGATTCACACAATTGTGAATGAAGAAATTCTATGTGGAGTTCATTTATAAGATGATATTGTTAACAGAAAGTTTTCAATTCGGATACAACAGATTAATGGTTTAGCGAGTTAATGCAATGATTTAATCATTCATAGTCTGGAAGATGCCTGAATAGGTGATACCTTGAAATAGATATAATTCAATAAATAAATTTAGAAAAACTTTTTATCCTTATTGGAAATTTATTTTTCTTTCTACATTCAATAAATATAGATGAGTGTCTCTTTTTGGAATGTTACCCTTTAAGAATAATTATAGAGATCAAAATAGACAAGGATACTAGCCATAAAAATATTAACATACCGATCGATAATTTACAGCGCATGACCACAGGCTCTGGATATGACTACTATACATTTTATTTGTTTGTAACTAATCAATGATAATTCAGACAGTTTTTGTCTTCTCACAAAGCTGTGTGAGCTGTGAAAAGCACTTCTAATAATTAATTCACTAATTTTGTGGGAAGACAAAAGCTGATTGACTTATCATTTACTGATGCAGAACCAGCAAACTTTGGATTATAATGAAATAAAAACACTGTATACAATGAACCTGTGAAAGAGGGCATACACAATAAGTGGGATAAAAACATAATAACACAATCTTTCTCCTGAATGCTGTTTTTCCAGCATTATACCCTCAAATATTTCAACAAGTAAAATCACAGTATAATGTTTTAGTAAGTTTTATTATTGTTTAATAGGAATTTGAAGGGTATTTTTATTGCAATTCATTAATGTTTTATCGCAGTTATTATATTTACGTTAAATCATAGTTACATTATTGTTCATGGTTGGTGTGCTTACAGACTGCTGTTCAGTATTGATTCTCAGACTTCTTAAGAGTTTGATGGAATTACTTAATGACTAAAGCTCATTAGCTATAAAATATTTTTAAAATCCATATGACTATCTTTGAACTAACAACTTTGATAGAAATAACGTAAACTTAGCTTGTGATAAGTACCAAATATCATTGCCGCTGTGGCTTGCCCATATTACTAATAATAAAAAAAGAAAAACATGGAAATACACAAGGTTTCTTTGTCATAATCACAATAATAGTTTCGAAGTGAATTCCAATTGATCGGAAAACAGATAAGAAATGAGTCTTTAACTTGAACTTATTTATTTATTTTTTATTTTTTCAGATAATTATTTTCATTTGTAGTATCTGTTTGTGTTTAGGTAACTCTTTTAAACTTCATGATCACACCACAAGGACTTCAGGACCAATTATTAGGTATAGTTGTTGCAGAAGAAAGGCCTGAGCTTGAAGGAAAGAAAAATGAACTCATTATTGAAAGTGCCAATAATAAAAAACAGTTAAAAGAAATAGAAGACAAAATTCTTGAAGTTTTGTCATCATCAGAGGGTAATATTTTAGAAGATGAAACAGCAATTCAAATACTTTCTTCATCTAAGGTGCGTTCAACAACTTTATTTTCTAGCTGCAGTACTTCTTTTTGCCATTGAGAATTTTCTAGTATGTTAAGAGCAATTTAAAATAATGGAACAAATTAACATAAAATTAATATCATGGTATTAGTAGATTAACCTTTATATATATATATATATATATATATATTATTATTAAAATATTTATTATTTTATATTTTAATTATATATTTTTTATATAATTTATATTTTATTTTTAATCTTTATATTTAACTTTTACTTTATCTTTAAGGTTCTGTTAATAAAAATAGGATAATTCTGGCAAAAGGAATACTTGTTTATTTACACATTGATTTAAAGATTGAATATACATTTAAATACGTACGTAACAAAAGAACACTATTAATAACTAAATTTAAATTTGTACATTAATTACTACGTGAGAACTGGCCAGTGTTTGTTGATATTCTTTGATGCGTCGTCTTCTTTGTGTGGTCGGATTAGCCTCTTGAGCGTCCTTGGTTCTCGTTCTCGATGCGTGCCGGGTGAAAGTCTGGGGCCGGTCTTCTCTTGTGCACACGAGGCAGTACACGTACCTGGGCTAGCGTCCCTTCTGGTCTGGTCTCTTCTGGTGGCCGGGCTGGATCCAAGTCCCTCCGCTAGCCGGGCTGCTTTCCCTCTTTTGAACCTACCGATGCCTTCTTGATCTTGATCTTCTTGAACTGGTCCAATGCCAGTTGTTTCGGATATTATTAACTTTTATTGTTTTAAAGTTAATAAATCCGATATTAATATATTATTATGTTCTTTATAATTATGTTCTTTGAATAGATATGATAATTTTATTTTTTATTCTTTTACTTTAAATTTATTTTATTAACTATTTATTATTTGATGTTTTTTAGGATCTACTAACAAAAATAATTCTGGCAAAAAGATGAATTTAAATTTACAAACATAAAAAATAAACTTATATTAATTTTATAAATACTTGTCTATTAATTCGATTCCTTTTCTTCTTCAATGGTCTTCTTTTTAATCAAATTTATAATTCTTCTCTTCGTGCTATTTCTCTTTCGTTCCGCTTCAGGCCAATAACCACTAACCAACAAAGTTTATAAGTTTTTCTCACTCACAATCTCAAGCTAATAATATGTATTTCGGGCTTTTTTTTTCATCACTGAATTCAGATACATATATCAGGCTGATTCCAAAAACTAGAGTGAATATAATGCTCTGTGTGTTTTCTCAGAACCACAACAACAACTCATTATAACTGGCTAAAAAAAACTAGAGAGTAATTTTGTGTGTCTATCCTGATACAACCACAACTATACTGTCCTTTGTTTTTTTCATACACCCTCACTTGTTTTTATTTTGCCTTCTTGATAAGTTGGATTAAATATTATATACAAACTCCACAATATCTAATATCACAACAATATTTATATGATCAACATTAATAGTCGATATAACGGCAATAAAAACGTTCATCCTTTCATAGGCATGAACCACGGCATCGTTTTTACGTTCTTCAACGTTCACTAATTTTGAGTTTATCTCAAAAACACCATCAAATATCACAACAATATTATTATGTTCTTTTACTTTAAATATATTTTATTTACTATTTATTATTAGGTTCTATTAACAAAAATAATTCTGGCAAAAAGATGAATTTAATTTTACAAACATTAAAAAATAAACTTATATAAATACTTGTCTATAAATTCGATTCCTTTTCTTCTTTAATTGTCTTCATTCTTTAAACAAAATTAATACTTCTTCTCTTCGTGCTATTTCTCTTCCGTTCTGCTTTAAGTCAATAACCACTAACCAACAAAGTTTTTAAGTTTTTCTTACTCACAATATCAAGCTAATAACATGTATTACGGGCTGATTCCAAAACTAGATGAGTATAATTCTCTGTGTGTTTTCATTATCACAACCACAACTATACTAATTATAACTGGCTAAAACTAGAGAGTAATTCTGTGTGTGTTTCTATCATCACAACAACCAGTATACTACCTTTTGTTTTTTTTCATACACTCTCACTTGTTTTTATTTTGCCTTCTTGATAAGTTGGATTAATATTATATAAAAACTCCACAATATCTAATATCACAACAATATATATATTATTACGTTCTTCAAATAAATTAGTTTTATTGTTAACTTTAAATTTATTTTATTTACTATTTACTATTAGGTTCTATTAACAAAAATAAATCTGGCAAAAAGATGAATTTAATTACAAAAAAACTTAAATTAATTATTTATAAATACTTGTTTACAATTTTGCTTCTTCTTCTTCTTTTATCCTCATCAATTATTTCCAAACCAAATCAATTCTTTTTCTTTTCTTGCAATGGCTCTTCTTGGTTCTGCCAATTCCAATACCACTAACCAAAAGAAATTTTAAATTCTTTCTTACACACAATTTTCAGCTAACATGTATCACGGGCCGATCCCAAAACCAGAGTCTAACTGTGTGTGTTCTCTCAGAACCACAACAACAACTAATTATAACTGGCTAAAACTAGAGAGTAATTTTGTGTGTGTTCATTATGATACAACAACAACTATACTATCTTTTGTTTTTTTTTCATACACTCTCACTTGTTTTTATTTTGCCTTCTTGATAAGTTGGATTAAATATTATATAAAAACTCCACAATCTCTAATAAATATATTGTTGTGATATTTTAATGTTATGATTTTTGATAGTGTTTTTATTTATAAACTCAAAATTAGCAGACATAAATGAACGGTATCGCGATTCATAAATGTTTAAACACTGTTCGTTGCATTGTCTCTACCATAAATATTAATAATATAAATAATGTCAATAATTTAATATAAATATTTTATTTTATAACGTTATCTCAAGGTTCTGTTAATAAACTTATAGGAAACTTCTGGCAAAAGGAATATTGGTTTTATTTACACACATTAAATATATAAAAATTGATATACAAAAAATAAATACGTACGTAATAAAAGTATAATATTAAATCTAAATTTACGTAATTATACTGGCCAGTGTTCTTTGTGTTGATATCTTCGATGGTCGTCTTCATTTGCGAGATCCGAATCTTCTTCTTATCTGCATCGCATGTTCCGTCCGGATTGTCTTACTGGAGCGTCCTTTCTTCTCATGCCAGGTGAAAGTGATGCACCACGAGGCGCTAGCGTAGGTCCGCTACCTGGTCTGCTACCTCCTCTGCCGGGTCCTGATGCAAAAGTACCTGTTTTTGAACTCAGGCGGTTCATTTATCTCGCTTCTGTCCAATGCCTTCTTGACTTTCAACTGGTTATTTAATGCCAGTTGTTTCGGATATTTATTACTTTGCTTAATTTACGTAGTTTATAAAATAAATGTTTACATTAGTTATGATATTATTTTTATTATAAATATTACTAATTAATATGACGACAATAAAACGTTCATACTTTCATAGGCATGAACCACGGATCGTTATTACGGTTTCAACGCTTGCTTTTTCCGAGTTTATTTAACAAACACCATTAAAAATCATCATATTAAAATATCACAACATTATATATAACCTTTCAACAGAATTTGTATTTATATCTGATTCTCGGTACTAGGAGGACAGAGCATTCTTTCTCATGTTTTTGCTTTTTTTCACCTCTCCAAATAAATTAGCAATAAAGTCATTAAATTAGGGTAGATATGACTTTTCGGAAGCTTTAGTAGCATTCCCTAATCATGATGATAGAAGTCGAGGTATTTTCCACAGGAAAATGTGGTGTTAAATAATCTGGTGGGTTTTACATCAGCTACTGTTATTAATTTTAAAAAAAAAGTGATTATTTTTATTTTATTGAAAAAAAATAAAGAAATTACTCTTTTTAAATCTTCAGGTAAGTTAAAACTAAAAATAAGGAGAAGGAAATCTTTTCCAAAATTGTTGTAGCTGAATCTCTTGGAACACAAGCTAAATGAATCTCTCCTTTTTGTCCTCTGTAGCACTTCAAATTAGTCCTCTATAATTTAATGTTAGCTCAATGACAATATTCTCAATGTAAACTTTGAATTTTACATGTATTGTTTTGTTTTTTTTAGATCTTATCTGAAGACATTTTGAAAAAACAAGAAATTTCAGCTACCACTGAACTGGAAATTGACTATGCTCGGAATTTATTTGTGCCAGTTTCAAAGCATTCTGCTGTATTATTTTTTTGTATCTCTGAGCTTGGGAATATTGACCCAATGTACCAGTATTCGTTAGTTTGGTTCATCAATTTGTATTACCATGTATGTATGTTAAACTTCAGAATTTCATTTGAGGAGTTTTCAATGAAAGGGATGTAATTGACAAAATTAAACTTTTAATAATACTTAATTGCCTATTTACTTGTGTCATGTACTTATGCATCTTACAGGCCATGTTATCATGGTTTCTTTGCATTGTACTAAACCTGGAATTTTTCAACAATTTAATTTGTTAATGTCTTTTCTCAAAACTTCGTTACTTACACCCCATTGCTTCTAACTCCATCTCTATTATTAAGATATAGAAAAAATATAGTGACTAAAATATGTAGAATAAATAGTGACCCACGTTGGGCGCCAAATATAAAAATATAATGTCTCTACATACATGGTGACAATTTGTTAGGTCCACGTCACATACAACAAATAACATCAGGTTTTATAATATAATAAAACAAAATTGTGGAGAATTTAACTTTAATTATAATTGCATTTAAATTATTCATTCTTTAGAATTCTCAAGTTGGGTTTCAGACTTGCTAAACACTAAATTTATTAAGAACTATCTTTATCCTATCTTAAAACATTTACAATTTAAAACTATCCTGGAATTCTGTCGTGGCCATTATTGTCAAGAATTCTTCCATCTGTTCAATGTTCTGCTCCTCGATCCTTTTCATCACACACTGCTCACCATTCTTCAGGAGTACAAGATAGAAGCTTCTCACACCTTGTGTCAGCCATGCCCTGCTCTTCCACGTCTGCCTCACACACGTGTCATTGATGTCTTCCTTCCTTGTTCGGATCCCTTAACAGATAGAGAAAGAGTCTCCTCTTTCTTGCCTTGGGGCTGGCCTTCATGTAGTGACTTACTAAGATTTCAATTTATAATTCTTATTCTCTTAGTTATCTGTAAATGAAATTACATTACATTGATTTTACGCTATAGATGACATACCTATCCCCCTACCTAATAGACGATTGGGATAAATAAATATCCAGGCAAAGAACATTTGTTTGTCTGAGATAAACTAACACCTTTTAAAAATTGATATGTTCCTAGGACTGTCCATCAACTAGACTATGTAACTTCACAGTAATTTTATTAGGGGTTGAGTAGTGAACTTAAATTTGAAGATAGGCTCAATGAAAATAATCTTATTGTGTTAAGATTTCCATATAAACAGTAACAGAGCATATTTATGTTTTGCCCAGTTAATGCAGTCGATCATTTGTGATCTTCATCATTTTTGTTGTATTTTTTTAGTCGATCTCCCATAGCACAAAAAGTGAAGAGCTGGAAGAGCGTTTGATGTTTTTAAATGAATATTTCACATTCAGCATTTATCGAAATGTATGTAGATCTCTGTTTGAGAAAGACAAACTTACTTTCTCCTTTGTTCTCTGCATTGGTATCTCCCGTTCTCAGGTAAATGCTATTTTATACTTATTTTACTATTTATGTAATGTTATTTTTAAGAAGTGATTTGAAAGAAGGATTATTGTAATACATATAATTTTAAATAATATAAATAAATTATAAAAAGTTTAAATCGAAAACAAGTGAATGTAACAGCATGGAGCATGTTAGTCATTGGAACAGCTGAGAGGAACCCTGGGACTGCAGTTGTTAATAGTTGCTAGGAGAGTAGTTCTTAATAGATGCATAGAAGGAGACTTAGGAAAAACGTTTGGAATTACATGAGAAAAGAGGTGTTGATGATGATTTGTTCCATCACTTAAGTGGAAATAAATTATAAAAGTTTAATCTCAAACAATTGTTTGGAACAACAGGGGGGGGGGGGTCAGTGTGGATCAGCTGGGAGGACACCGAGAGTTAAGTAGTAGAGATGTTTGAAAGGAGATGTCAGTTGTTTAGAATTGCTTGAGACGAGAGGTGTTGATGACAATTTTTTGCAGTTTGCGGATGGTCATTACCTTACTTTACCCTCTTAACCTCTTATGGTTTTAAGGTTAATATAATGAACATGTGAACCTATGTTACACGAATTATATCAATCCTCAAGATAACATCTAAATGTGGCGACACTATGTAATGTCTTTGTTACAGCAACAAAACAAACAAATACTAATAACAGGTTTCAATAAGATAATGATGAAACCCTTTTATTAAATTATTGATTTTATTTATTAATTTACTTTAATTTCTTTAATCTTTTAATAATCATTAGGGTTGGGTTCTGACTTACCAAACACTCATAGATTAATCTAAATTCACTTTAATATTGTTATGTTGTTTATTTGATTTATTTTAAAATTATTTGAGGGTTCTGGTTCTGCTAATAGCAAAAAGGAATAACTGGCTAAAGGAGATTTTTTTAATTATAACTTTATTCAACTTTTTTCAACAATTAACCATGGTTATTACAAATTATTTTCTCACCCACTACCTCTCGTGACTGGCTAGTTCGCTACCGTTCTCGTCCTTCCTCAATTGCTCACTTTCTGTTGTACGCCACGCGGTCAGTTACCTCCATTGCTACTTCTTCAATTCTCTCTTTTCAACAATTTCCTCCTCCATCAGTTGTTCCTACTTCAGGTTCCTACGCATTAAACAACATTTTCAAGATTTCCATGTTCTTCTTTTCGCTCTATGTATTACGTCTACCGCGATCACCTGACGAACAACTGCTCTCACCATCTTCCTTTTCCTACCTTTTTTCCATAGCCTTCCTGATCCACGGGAGTTTAACACCCTTTATTTCCGCTAATTTCCAAATTTAAATCACACAATCCAAATATCACAACAATATCTTTAAACATAAAAAACCTAAGGATCTAAAACTGCACTTGGAAAAACGTGGATTGTTTCGCTGATTGGCTCTATCTATGGAAAAATATAAGTAGTTCCAGTACTCACAGTTGTCATCTTGAATTATGTCACTGGTCCATTTACTTGCTTCAACCTCGCTGCTTATCCCTCTTCAGAAACTTCTCGATACCTCAGTCACGCCTTGCCTGCAAAAGTTTATCATGGCTACCGTCTCTTCGTTGCTCATGGCATACCTTAGATCCTATTGGCTCCATTCTATCTTCTGCTCGTGGATCAATCATAATGACTCTTGTTTTTAATCTGACTTTATCCAATTAATAACTCTTCTTATTAATAATTCTACTTTAACAAACTAAATAAATTTATTATATTTCGATCTTCAAAATCAAATAACATTACCTACAAAATATTTGAGTGTTTTTTTTAATTACCAATAAAAACAAAAATCAATTACACTTTTAATTTATTACATGTTGGGAGGGTTTTTGACTATCCATCATTGAACACAAAATAAATAAAAATAAGCATATACTCTTTTGGAGTTCTTCACGATTTTTCTGTCTCGACTTTTCTTGGTCCAGCCCAAGTAGTATGTTTTGTTGATCCCGACGCTCCAACTATAAAGATCTCCTTTAGATTCTGCCAATCTGGCAAGTAATGCTTTTGCATATATTTATGGGTAAATACGAGGAAATTAAGAAAAATACAAAGAAATGAAATTAGAGGTATTAGGTATGAGGGCCATCATGCCAAGTATGTTTGACCATCTGCAAACTGCAAAAAATTGTCATAAACACCTCTCGTCTCAAGTAATTCTAAACAACTGACATCTCCTTTCAAGCATCTTTACTCCTTTACTCTCGGTGTCCTCCCAGCTGATCCACACTTGCCACATCCCCCCCCCCTCTGATGTTCCATACACTTGTTTGAAATTAAACTTTTTATAATTTATTTTCCTTCTTCCAAATTACTCCTTGAAAAATAACACATTACAATATATTGTAATGTTATTTTAAAGAGTAATTTGAGACAAGGGTTATTTTATTATATGAAATATTAAAAGACATAAAATAAATTATAAAACGTTTTCATACCGACAAGTGAATGTAACAGCTGGGAAGTTTGTCAGTAATTGGAACAGCTGGGAAGAATGCTGGGAATTCAGTTGTTACAGTTACTTGAGTGGGCCCGTTCTCAGCTGTTTAGAATTGCTTTAGAAGAGAGGTGTTGAGTTGGCAGATAGTCAAGGATATTTGTCGTGAGGGCACTCATATTCTCAGTTCTATGTACCTTGTATTTACGCACACGTGTACGTAAAATAATTACTCGTCAATTTTTTAATATATGAAGGATGCAGAATATACAGAAAACCATTAAGGCAGCATTATAATTTGGTGGAACGTCAGGATTTGTATCAACAAAACACACTACTTGGGC
Source organism: Acanthosoma haemorrhoidale (assembly GCA_930367205.1). Lineage (NCBI taxonomy): Eukaryota > Metazoa > Arthropoda > Insecta > Hemiptera > Acanthosomatidae > Acanthosoma > Acanthosoma haemorrhoidale. The sequence continues at coordinate 110,957,627 of OV884012.1, read as the reverse complement.
TGGAAGACTATTGCTTCAATGATGCTCCCTACTGACCCTTGCCTGGCTGAGCCTAGCTTCAGTGGTAACCTGTCTATACGAAACAATGTGTTTTAGTTGCAGAGTCACAACTATCGCAACAGGTGGTCACCTCACCTAGTCAGCCTCAGCGATATTAAAGTTTTGATTGTTCCTAACAAGCCCAAATTAAATTTATTTTTATGATTTGCTTAGATAGTTATTTTATGAATTATTTAGTTTAAATAAATGTAGTTGTTATTGGTGACCTAAACTCTAAACAAATATTATATAATTGTTCAACTAGTAATAGAAATGTTATAGATCTGTTATATTTATAGTTGAAACTAAGCTTTCATACAGTGGCATCAGATGAACCTATTTACTACTCAGGTCACTCCCCCTCTAAGGGAAGAGGGATTGCACCATGGCCAACTGTTCTTGACATAGTCCTCATTAAATATTTTCCATTATACATTGTTGCCCACTCACTCTGTCGGTTACCATTTGGTCATAATCCTATGAGTTTCCACATTAACGAGAGTTAAAAGTCGGGCTGAATAACTCAACATTAGATTTTAAAAATACTGACTTCAAAAACTTCAGAAATAGTTAAGATGGATCAATAAATCCAACCATTTCCATTATTGAAGACATTGATAAATCAGTTGCTGATTTCCAAACCTATTTAATCGAATCTGTTCACAGGTTAATCCAAAGATTAATCCTTTACTTGATAAACCCTTCACATTCCCACCAATCCTAGCCTGTTTCATTAGGATAAAAAATACTGTTAAATGATCTTTAAAAATGCATAAACGATGATGAATGAAAAAAATACTTAATAAAATGATAAAAGTTGTGTCATCATTTCTCAAAATATACAAAAATCACAATGGGGCAAAAAACTTTCAATGTTGCAACTGGCTCCCTTAATAAATTAATTTTGAATGTGAAAAGTAGTATAAGATTAGTTTCCTCTGTTACAAAAGATGAAAAATTAACTTCGAATTTACATTATCTGCACAATGCTTCATTACCTGCTGATACTTTTGACAAATTATTCTAATTATACTTAGAAATAGCTATTCTATTTTTCACTCGACAAATCTTGAAAACCAATAAATCTTTATATAAATGAATAATATATGAATCATAATATATAAAATCTTTATATTAAATAAATTTTTCAATCATGATGATGGTTTGTCTTACCTGCTGTTAAACAACATTACCTGGAAATCTGTTATCAATATAACAAAAATCATAAACTATTATCCTTGGCTACTTTCTGGATTCCTGGAAAATAGGTATGTATAATGACAGCTATGCCTTCAGCCATCTGTGGTTCACCTGGCAAAAACCACACATATCCCAGCAACTATTGCTGCATAGCTCTTCTTAACTGTCTAGCTAAAGTTACAGAGAAAATAATTAAGACCAAGATAGTCTTAAGACTTCTTTGAGAATAACAGTGCATTGTCAGACCACCAACATGGCTTTAGGTCCCACCACTCAACTTGCAAGAGTAGCAGATACTATTTCCCACAACTTAAATTAAAATAAATGGTTATGGCCTGATTCTATGTAGAGAAGATTTTTGACTGAATATGGCTCTATTTTTAAGTTTATAAATACCAAATTTCTTAAATATCTAATTTGTTTAATCAATAGTTAACCTACATAATAAAAAAATTATATTTCATTAAACAACAAAAAATCTCATTGTAATTAAATGTTCACTGGAGTCCCCCAAGAATCAGTGTTGGGGCCAGTTCTTTTTAGAATATTCTTTGACGGTATAACAAAGTGTAATATTGTGATATTTTCAGATGACATAGCCCTTTTACAGGGGAGACACCACTGCCAACCACCTAAACATTGCAATAGAAACATACTTTAAACATTTTAATAGATGGAAAATAAAGCCAATTGAAAGTAGAACCAAATTTATTCTATTTACTAATAGAAAGCCTAATTCGAGCAAGAAGGTTAAAATCAGAGACCAACCTACAAATATATAAAAAAAAAACATATATTCATTATATTATATATATATATATATTTATATTCATTAGATCATTTCCTGGAACTTCAGTAATGCACATACATGAAGTTTTAAATATTCTAAAAATCCAAAACTAAGTATTAAAATGTACAATATATTTTTTTTACTCATGTCATAAAAGTCCCTATGAACACTCCAATGCAATAGTAAATTACTCTTGAGATAGTTTAGGCTATAGAAAGTACAAGCATAATCTAAAGCTTTAATCCTTTATTTTTTGTGATTAATTTCATAAGTTTTTTTTATTTATAATTTTCTTCTGAGTTTGATTTTGCCTTTCCTCTTTTTTTCACCTAATTTTAATATTTTGTATTCAATTTAAGATTAGAAAAATATTAATGATTGTGTGTTGTAAAAAAGCATTCTTTTTTACAACTTTAATGGCTTGAATTACTTATTATTTTGTGATTTAAATTGTACATTTGTAAACATATATGAAAGTAAAAAATTTTCCAATTCATTTATTGATGTTATTTTTTAACATTTTTTTTTGTTTATTGTACCTTTGATGCAGATGTTATGTTCTTCATCATCACTTAGATTTTTAATTTTATATATTTTTTTATAGGGAAAAGTCAATGAAGAATTGTTTACATTTCTTCTTACTGGTGGAGTTGCCTTAGAAAATCCATTCCCAAACCCAGATCCTTCGTGGCTATCAGATAAATCTTGGTCAGAAATTGTAAGAGCTTCAAATTTACCTGGGTATGGCTGTTTTTGTTGTTATAGAAACATTTTTCAATCCAATCATTGATTTACAACCCTAAAATAATTAATTGCAATACCTCATTAATTTAATAATGGAATATATAAAGATACTTGTGTTTAAATAGACTGAAATAACTTCAAATACTAATTATAAATATAGAATTTTTCTATCCAATCATATAGTGATCCTCTTTGGAAACATTATTTGTTTGTATGTTTATTAGGAGTATAAGGATCTTATATGAATTTTATAATGACTAATAGATTATTTTATATGTTTCAAAACCTATGAACTCAGGGTATTAATTTTAGTACATAATTTTGGCAGTTTCAAATAAATATAATTGGTTATAGAAATTTATATTTAATTTTAATACTAGTTACCAAATCAGTTACAAACAATGATATATAACAATACGGATACATTTTTTTTGTTGGTAAAAATGTGCATTTTCGACCAAGGCTTCTCAATTCCATGATTGAATCCCACTGACTATTAGTCCTAACTCATTACTGGTCCAGTTAGTTATAACTGCATTGAAAGGACTAGCAATAAATAACTCATTCTCTGGTCAATATTATCATGATAACCATCGTTGTTAAAAATTTTACCTTCATTATTCATAATGAGTCAAAGGACATTAATAAAAAGTTCATAATTTATTTTATTTTATAATGTTTCATTTAATATTATCTCATGATATTATATGGTTCTAGCATATAATGTTGCCTATTTCAAATGTTTTATATTAACATTCAGTGAATGATAAAAATCTAAAATTAAATATATCACAAAAAAAACCTAAAATTTATATCATGAATGAGACAATCCAAAATTATAATAATGAGTTTAGTAAAACAATAGTATGAAACAATATAGAACAATTGTGTGTTTCATCACATCAAACACTCTGAGAGTATTAGTACTGCGGAAAATGGTAACAAGTGAATTTATCACTGACTCTTTTGAATTAAATTATATAAATGTTTTCTAGTTTCTTCCATGATTAATAAGTAAAAAAACATAGAAATCAAGTTGTTCTGGGCGATTAGAAAATAAAAGGAACATTTTAGGTTAGTGACAAATGACTGGCTTGAGTTATGATAAGAAAAAGGTATTTACAGAGTGACTGAAGAAAAAATTAATCCGAAGTGATGAATGAAGCCAGTGTCTCTCTGACTCTGATCTCTAGTCGCCACTTGGTATTACAAAGGTCTTGAAGATGTGTTCAGGGGGGAAGTGAATGATCACTGAACAAGCCCCAAGGTATATTTAGCCATCATTGCTGTGGAATAGCAAACTGTCAAACTGAGCATCAGTATCTTTAAGAAATGATTTAATTTGATGGTGGTGAGTTAAGAGTAAGAGATGATTTTCCCCGTATGAAGTTAATTATTTATATCACCATTGGCTCTTTATTGGAAGACTAGGATTCTAACTGCAGCACAACACACTTTGATGGATGATGCAGTGGTATGATATCAGATTTGCATTGCATTTTGGATCACTGCTGAGTGATCCACCTAGCCTGATCTTTTATAACTTTTTTCAAGTCCAATCCAGCTTGTATGAAATACTTTGTAACACCCTTGTACATATCCTCTCCTGTATTAGTTCCAGGCAAACTAGTCAGTAGTTCTTAAAAAAACATTTTGGTTAGGGGGGGGAGTGGTTTCAGAGGTAGTGTTAGTTACCCATGTCAGACCACATCTATGATTACCACCTGTGTGATTATTATTTTCTGTTATTCACAGTTTTGTCCCAATTGTACAAAATGCCTACGGTTCAGATGTGCTAACCACTGGGTTAGTTTCTTCCCTCCTGGATTAAAACTGACTAAACTTACCTTTTAATATTTTGTTTTTAAGGTGGATAAAGAAATGGAGATACCTATCCATTTTTATGCCCAGATAGTACATGGAGAAATCCGGGGATTTCTCTTGCCCTCCTACTGTATAGGATTTTGGTAAGGCCTTTTTCCCCATTTGATGGGAAAAGATTACATAGTCGATCTTTCTGGTGTTCACCCTGATGCTTATTTTATACAGTTTGTCACTGATATCATTGCTAACTGACTCGTCTACTGAAAGAGCTCTTGTTGCTGTGAGGTTGTCCGTGAAAGGGACCACAGTATCACAGTACATTTCTTGTGATTTGTCCCAACAATGACATTTAGACGTTAAAGAGTACCAAAGACAAAGCTAGAGGGAAGGGGTTAGAGAGGCTGTCTCCACTTGTATCCTCGCCATTCTATTCTGGAGGTAGGAAACCTACTTGGTATATGATTGCTCTGGGAATTCCGAGTCACAGAGCTGTTGGCACAGTATCCCATAGGACACTGAGTTGAAAACCTGTGTGCAGTCTAACAAGATGTGCCTGAAACCTGTTTGTTTGAATGGAGTGATGGAATTTTCTGAACAGAACTCTTTCAAGTAGTAGGATCCTGCCCCTTGTGAGGAAGGAGACTGATTGGGCGGTAGTGGGTTGGGTGATCACCTTTTTTTGTGGCCTTTTACAGTGGGAACATCATAGCTTGTTTCATAGCTCATTTGCAGAAAGTATTGTAATCTGATACATAAATTGTACATGTTTAGGTACTAGGAAATTTCTTTTGTCAACAGCAGTTTTTTACTCTATCGTGCCTCAGTGCACACCGTTTCCCTAACACCTGCAAAGATTTGTCTTGAGCTGCTTCGGGGAGACAAACATGTAGTTTTGTGTTATTTCCAGCTGTTAAGGATTTACAGTTACCTGTCGTAGAGGCATTATATGCGGTATACTAGGATTTTTACTTGTTACTCTGCTATGAGAAAGGGGTCGCCTTTATGTTGGCCTAAGTTGCTCTTGGTAGTAGTCTTGAGGAGCTTCAAAAACTTGGTCATCATTCAAGCCAAAATGTAGCTGGTGCCATGTCCCTGTCTTCCAATTCCTCATCGAGCCAATATTTTGGGTTGTAAAGAAGTTAACTACTTTCTTGGTTTGATGATTCCTTGTTCGGTACCACTTATTCTTCTAATTATTGTGCAGTGCAAAAAGTCAAAGGATATGGTCTGTTGGTTTTTGCATTGTGGGTGACCTCGGGCTAGACTGGATGGCAGGGTCAGCTTGGATCAACGTTATCCTCGGTTAGGAAAACTACATGTTTTATACTACCAACCATGAAAACCACTACTTCCTCTGTAGTGTGGAGAACAGGGACTGTATGCAATTGATGGTATAGTTGTAATCAATAGAGTTCCCAGTCCGTCTTACTATACTCGTTCTTCATGGGGGACTGTGGGATCATATCTTTACCATTAATGGAATACCTTTGAATAGGCTGTGTGGGGCACCACTATGAATGACCTTTTGTCTCGCATCCTGCTATTAATTGGCCTACACACTGTCATCCCCCACCACATATATTTGGTTTTTCCAAAACGTAACTTTAGTACCTGGTTTTATATTGTGAGGTCAAAAATACAATTTCTATACGCATTATTTTAACAGAAACCTCACTTGATTTCCTTGAAATTAATCTAATCCTGATACTCAATGCAATTTGATATACAAATATTGTAATGTTATTTTTCTAGAGTAATTTGAGAGAAGGATTATTTTATTATGTAAAATAAATTATAAAAAGTTTAGTTTAAAACAAGTGAGTGTTACAGCAGGAAGTATATTGGTAATTGGAGTATCTAAGAGGAAGGCTGGGAGTACAGTTGTTTATAGTTACTAACAGCTGCAGGATCAGTTGTTTATAGATGCTTGTAAGGAGGTGTTGTGAGTTGTTAAGAATTGCATGAGAAGAAGAGAGGTGTTGATGACGCTTTGTTCCAGTTTCCGGATGGTCAAACATATTTCATTTGAGGGCCCTTATACCTCGTATTTCCTCATAGATCATATTTGTATGTAACTCCTATTTATTTCTTTGTTTTACCTCGTATCATCGCATGCCATCATATCACCTCATATATCGTATCTGCATATTAGCCATCAAGGCAGCTTTGTATTTGGAGCGTCGGGATCACAAAACACAATATTTGGATGTACCAAGGCAAGCAGTCGACAGAAAATTTGTGAAGGACTCAAAAACAGAATTTATTTTTATTTTCTTATTTTATTTATTTAAGTTAATGTTCGGTTGTCAAGGACCCTCCTGATATATAATTAATTATAAGTTTATTTTTTTTAAGGCTATAACTTAATATTACAATATATCATCACACACATATAAATATATTTTAGTGTTTTTTTTATTTACTAATATAAAAACAAAAATCAATTCAAGTTTTATATCTTACTATATCTCAGGAGGGTCCTTGACAATCAAACATTTACATAAAATAAATAAAAACTAAAGCTTATACTGTTTTTAAGTTTTTCACAATTTTTCTATCTCGACTCCAAATATAATCCTGCTTCATATATTGTTGTGATATTTTAATATGATAATTTTTAATGGTGTTTGTTTAAATAAACTCGGAAAAAGCAAGCGTTGAAGAACGTAATAACGATCCGTGGTTCATGCCTATAAAAGTATGAACGTTTTTACTATCGTTATATTAACTATTAATAGTTATAATAACAATAATATCAATAATTAATATAAACATTTATTTTATAAACTACGTAAATTAAGCAAAGTATAAATATCCTAAACAACTGGCATTAAATAACCAGTTGAAAGATCAGTAAGGGAGCGGAGAGATTCAGATATATATGATCCGCCAGAGGACGAAAACAAGCACTCTTTCATCAGGACCCGGCAGAGCAGGTAGCAACCCAGGCGAAGGCACGGTGACTACGGCCTCATAGGTGCACGAGGTCAGACCTTTTCACTTTCAACCGGCACGAGAACAAAGGACGCTCAAGTAAGACGATTCGGATCACGCAAATGAAGACGACCATCGAAGAAAGCAACACAAAGAACCACTGGCCAGTATTAGTATAACGTTACGAATACTTACAAGGTACCATTTTAATGTTAGATTTAACAGTATTCTTTTATTACGTACGTAGTTTATTTGTATATCAATTTTTATATATTCAATATGTGTAAATAAAACCATTATTCCTTTTGCCAGAAGTTTCCTAAAATTTTATTAACAGAACCTTGAGATAACGTTAAAGTTAAATATAAAGTTTTAAATTATATGAAAAAAATATATAATTAAAATATATAGAAATAATAAATATTTGAATAATATACAAAGTAAGAAGAAATACTAAGTATAAGGAAGGCCCTCTCGTCAAATATGTTTGTCTGTCCACAAACTACAACGAATTGTCATCAACGCCTATCTTCTCATGCAATTCTAAATAGCTGACAATTTCTCCTGTAAAGCAGCTATAAACAACTGGATTCCCAGGGTTCCTCTTAGCAGTTCCAATTACTGGCATACTTCCCAGCTGTTTCATTTACTTGTTTGAAATTAAACTTTTCATGTAATAAAGTTATATATATATATATATTTATATTGTTATTATTAATCAGGACATTGAAATATTTAATTTTATAACCTATTTAATATGATAGAAATATTAATCTTTTTAATTACAATTAATTAATTATATATTATATTAAATCAATATATAATGCCACTATAATTTAAGTCATTAAAATTCTTAGCTCTGCATCAAACCCTTAATTGTGTGATGCATCTCACTTAATTGATTTTTTTTTTTTTTTTTTATTAGTTAAAACTGTCAATACTTTTTACTTTTCAGTCTTTAGGTTCTCAATTTATTTTTCCTATTTTAATACAAAAAACTTTAATTTGATATGAATATCTGTAATTTAAATTTACCTTTCTTTGATAATAATTACCCATTAAAATAACATTACAATATTTTTCAATATCATTCGAGTCGGGAACTTAACAGGGGGCTATGTACAATTGATAGAGTATCGTGTCCCGATACTCTTAGCAGGCAATACAATATTGCCTTCAATATTGCAATATTGTTCAGTATCAGTATCGCTGAATATTGTTCAATATTGCAATATTGCATCATAAAATAAAAAAAACCCAGAAACCTTATCACTCCATGCACAGACTAAAAACAGTACAACTGAAAACTAAAACAAACAAAAAACAAAATATATCTTGGTCACAATACATAAGCTGAGAACGATTTATGATCTGGAGTGAGGAGTGTATGGGGGTGAGGGCGTTACCCAAGACTCGCTGGGAGGATGTCCCCGCTGATATCTTAAGTTGCTCTACATACACGTTCCTGCGCTTCCGCGGTTGGCGATATTGTGTTAGCGAATCACGTCCACCCTAAAGGGGCGCTCATAACGAGTCAGCTCTTTGCCACGGTTTGATGCAGCCTTGCGGGATACGGTGGTTCCTATTGTGACGTGACCTTCGATGGGTTTGACGCCAATGTTCTCCCTCGCCACTCCTACATTTTTTGGCCGTAATCCTCAAGTAGGCCTTCCCCCAGAGTTTCCCCAACTCCGCGAGGTTGTTGACGAGCTGTGTGGCCGTCTCGTCTCCCCCCCCCCCCCGTTCCTCTGGTGTCTTGGTGACATCCCCGCAGGCCCAAAAAGAGTCTTGAAGGGTGGGAACCTCGTGGCATAGCCTCAGCCGGCTCCAACCCTTTATCGGCATGATAGATAATCACCGAGGGTACTGTAGAGACGCTGAATTCCACCCCAGCTCTTTGGGTGTCCCGGGGTGTTGACATGCCATCTGACATCCAGCAACTTCATCTGCTTTGTTATGTCGGTGTTGTCAAATTCCTTGCCACCTTCTGCTGTTCGATCGGGGACCCCATAAAATTGAAATCACCTGCACAGTGCTCCTAATATGGCCTCTGACGACTTTTCGCGGATGGGGTATGCCATGGCCACCTTACTGAATTAGATCAATGACGGTGATCCACTTGTGGCCCTTTTAAGTAAAAGTATCCGTTTGCAGGTCAGTCAGGGGTGTCTGTGCCATAGGGGTCTCTTCTTGCGGTCCCGATGGTGGGTTTCGATCGTACTTAGTACGATGCACATTTTGCACATTCCCCACCAGAAATACCTGCACTGTTTTCTGTTCCTCCCGATAATTAGTTTTGCCTTGGTGGTATTCAAGGATAATTTCTTTTTTCATTGTCTCATGCGTCACCGTTTCCACTAACATGGTGCATCGCACGAACGTCCGGTCAATCCTGATCTGCTCCGCTCACCATAACCTCCTAATTTTCTCCCAAATGGTCCTGTTCCCTACATAGATATGGTACGTCTTCCCCGGCTTGGAAGCGTTGTTGAGTAAGCGGCAGACCTGGTCCTTTTTTACTCCCTGCTGCGATCAGCTGGTATTTGTTGTGGATCTGTTGTAACTATTGTAAGCAATCTTCGTGGGTCCCGCTGTTCGCGTCTTCTAGATTATCTGGCGACGTTTATCATTGACTATTTCCTGGAGCTCTTCCATCTCCCCGGATCTGTCACCTCCCAAGCTCCCTCCTCCTGTCGACTGCCCCTCCTCCATGTTGTACTGGCTAAAAAACTCCTTCCACCTCGTGACCCTTGCCAATGGCTCCTTCAGTTTCCCTACCCATTGTAACGGTCGGTGATCCGTGTGGACTCGGAATCTCCTTCCGAACACATAGGGCCGAAAATGATCAATCTCCCAGACGATCCCTAACAACTCCTATTCTAGTGCGCTGTATCGGCTTTCTGCCTCCGTTAGGCGTCTACTGGTCTCTTTTGTCTCCCACCTTTGATAGGACCGCTCCCAACGCGTATTTGCTATCATCCGTCGAAATTGCGAACTGCATACTAAAATCAGAAAATGATAACACCGGGTGCTCCTACAAACGGCTCATGCATTTTGGATGTTCGCCTCTATGTCTGGGGTGATGAGCACCTTCCGTCCCTTTTTCAGGAGCTCATTGAGAGATACTAAATATGCTGCCATTTCCGGGACGAATCTTCTATAATAATTGAGCGTTCCTAGTAGGCATCGGATTCCTTCATCGGACGGGACGGGGCGGCCATCATTTGGATGGCTGCTTTCTTCCCATCAACTGGTCGCACTCTCTCCTTGGAGATTATGTCTCCCTAAAAGGTAATAAGTTCTAGGCCTAGCCGGGAGTTTTCCTCTGACAATTTTAACCCGAATTGCCTCACTCGATTGAACACAGTTTTCAGGTGATCTTCGTGTTGGGCTTAATCTGCCTTAAATACTAGGAGGTCGTCCATATAAATTTGGCACCTTGGACTCATCAATACCCCTGAGTAACTCATCCATAAGTCTCTGGAACGTGATAGGTGCGTTTTTAAGACCAAATGGCATCCGCGTTAATTCATAATCCCCTCGTTAAAAGGTGAAGGCTGTTTTGTGGCGATCCTTTGGATTCATTTGTATTTGGTGGGGTACCCCGCTTTGAAGTCTAGCGTGCTAAAGATCCACGCCCACTCAGCCGGTCTAAGATGTCATCGAATTCGGGGATTGGGTATTTCTTGTCCACTGTGTTGTCATTGAGTCGCCTATAGTTTACGACAATTCTATATTTTTTGGGTTCCCCGTCTTCCACACTCTTCTTCTTGACTGCCCACAAAGGGCTATTGTACGGTGACATGCTGTCGCTCAATGATCCCCTGCCTTTTCAAGTAGTCCAGCTCTTTTTTGATATGGTGTCTCATAGCTTGCGGGTATCGGTGCTCCTTCATGTAACTTACTACCTCCTGTTTGAGTGGGATTTCATGCACTGTTCTACCCGTGACCCCCAATCTCGCATTCTTTAAAGAATATATCCGCATATTCCCTTCAGAGCTCATATCTCCTCATAAGTCCTGTGTTCGCCTAATAGCTCATATCCGCGCTCCACCATCTGTCCCTATGTCCCTCCCTTGTTTTGAGCACCTAAGAGTGTTCCCGTATGCTGGCCATTCGTCTGGTGGGGCTTCTTCATCTCTCGGAGTATTTTGAAGATATCCTCTTCCGGTGTCCATCTTCCCCCTCCGAATGCTTTCTTTAACTGTTTTTTTTATGGTACTCCACGGGGTCTCTTCGTCGGCCTGAATCATATTCAGAATCCTTCATTTCACCCTACACACGCACTGCTTTCAGCGACTCAGCGTCTCCATCGGTTATAAGGTCTTCCGCTTGTTTTCCTTCTATTCGCGTCATCAGCCTGTCGCCTCCCTTCAGGAAGTAGTTCAGTTCCCCGGTCTCTCCTGCAAATCTCTCCAGATCAGAAATTGATTTTCTCACGTCTTGGGGCGTAATTGCTTGAATTTTCTTCCACACCATAGTATTAGCATGAGCAGCTGCCATAGTTGTTACCACTCCCTCCGGCATATTCCTGCAATAAAAAAAGGAGAGACAAAATAAATAAAAAAAAAATCAATTACAATTACCGGGTTTCGACACCATTTATTCACCGCTGAATAAGATCTGATAAAAAAAAGAGAAGGAAAAGAGGAACAAAAGACTAACTCAAGTTCTCGAAATTGACTGATTTATTTCTATCTGTAATCCGACCTATATGGGCTCATGGGATGTTTACGTCCCATCATCGTATTAGTTTCCAATACAGAGCTGTCTCTGACTTTAACTTTTATATATATTGTTGTGATATTTGATGTTGCCTTTGAGATAAACTCGAAATTAGCGAGCGTAGAAGAACGTAAAAACGATCCGTGGTTCATGACTATGAAAGGATGGACGTTTTTGTTGCCGTTATATCTACTATTAATATTTATCATATAAATAATTAAATATAAATATTTTAATATTGGATTTATTAACTTCAAAACAATAAAAGTTAATAATATCCGAAACAACTGGCATTGGACAACTAGTTAAAAGATCAAGAAGGCAGCGAAAAGGTATGAGGGGAAAGAACACCGAGAAGCTCGCTCTTTCACTAGGACTTGCCGACGAGAGGAGTTGGGCTTTGTCCGTTAAGATCGTCGCGAGAGCCACGAGGCCTGGGTAGCAACCAGGTAGCCCCGCTCGAGACACAGACAACGCATCGTGGGACCACACTCAGCACAAAGAACAACTGGCCAGTCGCGATAGTAATAAGCTACAATTTAACATTGTAAAATTTAAATATACATACAAAAATACGTGCTTAGATGAGATGTATATTCAATCCAAAAATCAATTTGCTAATAAACAATTTTCCTTTTGCCAGAAGAATTCTTTCTTATATTAACAGAACCTCAGATTAAATAAATATAAAATATATAAAAGATAAAAAAACGTAATATTTGGCACCTCTAAAACAGGCACGTGTTAATGAGGAAATCTGGTTAAAGGATTGTTTAGATAAGTGTCACGAAAATTATGTTTAATTTTCATCCAAGGTTAGAATCTAAAGTTAAAAAATTTTGTTTGTGGTAGGGATTTATATTGTTTAAAGTTCAGTCATGGAAAGCGTAAATGAATCGAGCCGGGAGGAGAGTAAGATAGAGAAGATGTTAAGATTAATGATGGAAAAAAATGACGAAATTAAACGTAGTTTTGACAAAAATTTTAAAACATTATCTAATAAAATTGATAATAGATTCGATACCATTGAAAAAAATCACAAAATTCTTTCAAATATTTAAATGATAAACTGTATGAAAAAAGATATCCTTTAGAAACGGATTTAAAACCGGAAATGGAAAATCAAAAAAATGATTTTAAAGCAGATAACTTAAAAACTGAAAATAAACTCGTAGATAATGATCAAAGATTAATTAAAAATGATTTAGGTACCTATAAAAAAGAAAATAATGATAAAGCTAATAAAAAGGAGAAGGAAGTGGAGGATATAAAAAGTGTAATGGAACAAGATACAATTAAAATAACGAGTAACTCTAGTGAACCTAAATTGGTAATTAATCATGATAAAATACAAGTAATAAGTAGTAATAATAAATTAGAATTTCAAAATTTTAAAAAATCTGACTAGATAGAATTTTTAAATAAATTAAAAAAAACAATAACTAAAAATTCGGAATGGAATAAATTTAAATTAAAAATTTCAGCTCATTAAAGTGAATGAATCTCCTTTTGCTGGTTCAATATGAATAAAATGAAGTTTAATAAATGGGAAGATTTTGAAAGTAATTTCAGGGATATTTTTTTGTGCTATAAAGTATAATTATAAAAAAAAGAAGAAAAAAAGTTATATTTTATTATTATGAAATAATGCTAATCGGATGACATATAAAACTTGATCTATATATTAAAAAAAAAAATAGAAAATTAAAATTAATTGAAAAACCTATTATAAAATAATGGCAATTAGGCATGTGTAAAAACTTGGAAATTAAAGTTTATTGTATAGTATTTCGATGTTGGAATGTTTATTTGTACAATCAAATTTGAAAATATGTTAAAATATATCTAAAAACTTGAAAATTAAAATCAATTGAAAAAACTTGTTATAAAATAATATCAATCACAGGGACATGTAAAAATTTGGAAATTGAAGTTTATTATAGTTTATTAAAATGTTAGAATGTTTAATTGTACAATCAAATTTGAAAATATGTTAAATTCTATCTAAAAACTTGAGAATTAAAATTAATTAAAAACCTTATTATGAAAATAATGCCAATCAACCAATGTAAAGACTTGAAAATTAAAACATTATGGTAATATAATTAAATGCTAAAATGTCTGTATGGTACAATTACCTTTGGAAACATGTACAATTTTGGTGACACATTTGATATTGTAATTTAGTTGTGAGAAAATCCAAATTGTTAAAGTGCTGAAAAAGTGAAAGTAAAATCAATAGTGAAGTGAAACAAAAAAAATTTTATAGACAAGCTCTAAAAATTTTTTAAATCGGAGCGGACCGAATGTTGTGATATTTGATGTTGTGAGTTTTGATTTTGCCTTTGAGATAAACTCTAAATTAGTGAGCGTAAAAGAACGTGAAAACAATCCGTGGTTCATGGCTATGAAAGGATGGACGTTTTTGTTGCCGTTATATCTACTATTAATATTTATCATGTAAATAATATCAATAATTAAATATAAATATTTTAATATTGGATTTATTAACTTCAAAACAATAAAAGTTAATAATATCCTAAACAACTGGCATTGGACAACCAGTTAAAAGATCAAGAAGGCAGCGGAAAGGTACGAGGGGAGAGAACACCGAGAAGCTCGCTCTTTCACTAGGACCCGTCGACGAGAGGAGTTGGGCTTTGTCCGTTGCGATCGTCGTGGGAGCCACGAGGCCTGGGTAGCAACCAGGTAGCCATGCTTGAGACAAAGACGACACGAAGACAAAGAAGAACCACGCATAAAACACAACTAGGTAAAACTGGCCAGTAAATATTATAGCAAGGTACATTGTAACTTTATATTTTTTTAACATTGTAAATTTATAACATATATATGTGTAACTCATGTATCAATTTGTTAATAAACAATTTTCCTTTTGCCAGAAGTTTCCTTTTTATATTAACAGAACCTCTGATTAAAGTTGAATATAAAAGATAAAAAACGTAATAATATATATATATATAATTTTATATAATAAATTTGTTACACACATGTAATCAAAATTATTTACGGAGTCAGAGTATAAAGTAATATTTCCAATAAAATTTTATTTTTCGAGCATCTTATTTGGTTTCATGTATACTGCCTACTTATATAATTCTATTTGTATTGATTGCATTGTATACTCAATTAATAAATGTTACATATATATAGTTTGGATAAGCTTAAATCATCTGTTGAAACAAGTAAAAAGTTATGGAAAGCCTACTATGATGCACTCAACCCTCAACAAATAGCACCTCCAGAGCCTTATGCAAAGATAAAAGGTTTATCTTGGCTTACTCTTTTACGCTGTATTAGACCAGACAAACTAGTACCAGCTTTTCAGGTATGAATTTATTTATTTGAGTTTGAATATATGAATTTAACTTAATAATTTTTTTTTTAATTGGAACATATCTTCCTTTGTGTATAATGGGGGACCCTTTTCAGTTGTAGTAGTAGTAAAGTAGCAGACTTTCAAATTTTTACTATTACATCACAATGAAACAACCAAATGCAAATGTAACCATAAATAATTGTATCTTTTGTGATTATGTGCAATGACCTCTCATTTCCTCCAAGCAATGTGAGTATCAAATTCACTAGCCTCTCCCAGTCTGTAAAGATTAGCATGGATAGCAGCTACAAATGTGTGTTATCATTTGTATGATTTATAGCCATGAGTGCTATATTACTTGTGCTTAACCAGCATTACAATTAGGAGGAGGTAAATTGGTTGCAACGATTGAGGGCGCCAACAATTTAAAAAAAAGTGTGTTAATTTTACTCATCTGAATACTTGCCTGCTGGAAAATTCTTTGATAAATGAATTTCACTTTTGTCATTTTTCCCCGCATAAAAAACTTTTTGAAAGTTAAAAAAATTGATTTCTTACTTCAGTTTTACCTACCTCTGTGAGCAGGGGACCATAGGGCTCTGTTGGCAATGTTTAGTTGAAAGTCATAGTAGACGCTTACAAAACATTTTAAGTGACCCATAATAGAAAAATTATTGTGATTTGGAATCAATTTAAAGATTTTGCTTCATATATGAAAAAACTATATACTACTTGATTTAAGGATCATTTACCTTGCCAGTTTTTCCCCATTTATATCTAAGATTTTTTTTTTAAATCGATATAAATGAAAATAATGTTGGAAGTAAAGAAATGATAATGAAAATCAATTCCTTGATCTGGAATCTCCTGGTGAGTTTCTTAAATACCCAATAAATTATTGTAAAAAGAACTATTGTGTATTGTAATGTATAAACAAAAATTATTTCATTTTATTTCAGTGTCTAATAATTAATTTTATTTCTTGAATCTTTCCATCACTCATCTTTTCAAGTAACAAGGAGAGGCTACAGCCATGGGGTTACCGATTTGAATGAAACTTTTTTTGGTGATAGTAGGTCAAAAAGTATTTAAGTGGTCAACTAGTGTTCTTTCCCTAGGAGACGAGAAAAAAATATTTCAAATTAAAAATTCCATTTTTAGGTTTTCTTGATTTTTTTTCTATATCACAAATCCTTATGTTTTGGTACTATAGTCCATAATTACCCATAAATATGTAACTGAATAGATGTATCAGCTTAGTATATTCATGGAAAGAAATATGCTAGGTTTTCATCAAATTTATTAATGGTAAATGTTTCAACAACCCTGTATCTGAATCAGGTCTTGACAACAAGAAATGAAAGGTTGATGTTAAAGAAGTATAGTAATCATAATTGTCAAGTTAGTTTCTAAAGAATAGGTACACAAATAATGACAATGATATAAATATGAGATATATTATAATGATGAATATTAACTAAGGCAATACAGATACTTGTATGAATATAATAAAATATAAGATACAATGTAAAGAACAATTGGTTACAACAACTTTTGTCTGCCGACAGGTGTTTTATTTTGTTTACAATATATTCAAGCGCTTTCGATGACATATACTATCATCATCAGGTGCTACGACATGAGAAACATAGAAAAATTCTTACTAATGTATATATACACATATGTCAATTATTAATTAAGTTAAAATTAAACAGATTAAAAGACTAAAACACATTGTCACAATTCAAAACGGTCTAATGTTTAAAATATTTAGAATCAAAATATAAAATCTTATAAATAGTTAAAATCTCAATAAAATTGAAATTAAAATAAACACTATGAATGGTTAAAATCAAAATAAAATTAGAATAAATAGTTAAAATCACATTATAATTAAAACCCGTTATATGTAGTAAAAAGTTCAATAAATAAACCTAAAAAGTTAAAAGATAAATATCTAAATGCCCAACATTAGAAACTCCAAAATAATGTGGTATTCATCTTTAAGAGATAGCACCTCCATGGTCGTTTCCCTGGGACTGACGGGATTAGTGGAGGGTTTGTTATGTTATGAGGCTCTCCTGAGAGGGGTGCATTTAGAAAATCTTCCTGCTAATTAACATTATTGTTGGACATTTTCTTGTCTATTTTTATATCAATGTTTTTAATGGAAGTGTACACCAGGCACTAAGCCTGTTTTATTTCTGTATTCCATCTACAATAATTTCTTTAAACAAAGTTTTCCTTTCTATTTTATTTTGTATTTGTGTCATGGAATTCTTGGTAGTACTGAGCCCTGGCCAACCCAAATGGTAGATAGTTTTAATGGTGAACCAAACATCATTTGCTGAACTTTCAGATGCGATTTAAGCACAGTTAACTTATAATTTTTTATTTCTTTACTGAAATTGACTTATTCAATATGTTTTGTCTCATGGTGCATTTAATGTTATATTCCTTAAATACTCTGTATTCTACCTACTTGTACAGTCTCTGACTGTCTCTCTACAAATTAAACACATTAGTTTTGAGTCCTGCATTGTGAAAAAATAATCTTTTTCCCAACGATCATTAAATTTTGTGTTTTCATTAACAACTTTCCTTTTCATAATAACTTTTTTAAAGTTAATGCAAATAGTGATCACTTGACACTTTTTTTAATAATAAAATTTATAATAACTTTTATCAATTATTTTATTAAATTCTTTTTAATTTTACTTTTTTGGAAAAAATATACTCAATTGAATAAATTCAGAATTTCTTTGAAAAAAAAAACTGATGTCTAGATCTCACTTTTATTTAACTGTCAGCATAACTTGCAAAAAACTTAGTAAACAAAACACGCCAGTAAGTCAAAAACAAACCTAACACATTAACAGAGATTTACTTGAAGTAATAATAACTTCGCTCCTGCAGTGGATAGTGAACCGATGACGGGCCCAAGAATGCATAGTGGTATTTTGAGTGCGCGCACAGCTAAGAAGCAAAGAATAACGCACTGTTCATTCCAAGGACTCCAAATTCGCTATTCATGGAGATGAGAGAATTCATTCCTTCTCAATTCTTTCAGTTCAAGGATAGAAGGATTCCACTCTCCAGCATTACTAATAGCAAAAATGTATGGATAGGTTCTTTACTGCGTAACTGCATTCAGATTACAGATGAACGTTACCGATGGTTGCTAAACGAAACCAATTCTTTCAGTAACATTTAGTGTTTGTGGATATCAAATATAGAACTGGAGTTTGTAGTCATACTTGCACATTATAAAAATGACCTGAAAATTTTCATTTATTTGCTAATTTTTGTATGTATGCAATGAGAAATAAAAATTTCATTTCAATGGAAATTTAAAATCGCCCGGCAAGCCAGACAATTTAACGTGACAGGCCATGTGTTGGGCAGGCCTGCTCTAACCAATCACCATCTGTTGTATTTCTTTTAATTCCCTTTCACAATTTTCTTTAAGAGAAATCTTCACAAGTCTTTTTAACAGAATATTAACTGTGGCTATTTTGTAGCTGTGGTGGTGGAATGAAGTTGATGGATGCCTGTGTCCATAGCAGAAGGTTTTCTAAAAATATCAAAATTATGGTTTTTGTTGTATCTACCAATGGTTAAATCCAGAAAGTTTGTGCACCATTCCTATTTTATTTCCATTGTAAATTTAATGTTTTTATGTATCCTGTTGATACACTGGAATATGTTATGTACATTTTCATGAGAGCCCTTAACATACATCAACAAATCATCAACGTACCTCACCCAGTACAGGATATTGCCAATGAAGGGGTTCTTGTCCGGCATTATGTGGTGTTCTAAAGTAGTCCATGAACATTTCAGCCATTAAAAAGTTGAAACGACTCCCCATGGCTAAACCTTTGGTTTGATTGAACCAATCAGCATTAAACTGGAAATAATTTTTGTTTTAAGCATACTGTTGTGATATTTGATGTTGTGAACTCTATGATGTTGCTTTTGATGTGAAATTAGCCGGCATAAAAGGGCGGTAAACGACCCATGGATCATGGTTATGAATGTTTGGACATTATTTGCTGCTGTTGTATAATATTAATATTTGTCATAAATAATATCAATGATTAAAGTCAAATATTTTATTATTGTATTTGTTAACTTTAAAATAAGAAAAGTTAAAATATATGAGACAACTGGCATTGGAAGAAAGAAGGATGAAAAAATCAAGAAGGCAAAGAAAAATACAAGAGAGTAGGAGGCAGGCCTTGTTCTTTTTGATCATCTCATGAGACAAGGTGAGTCTTGTTCTTTTTGATCATCCCAAGAGACAAGCATATGGAAGAAGAGTTTATAAAAGAAGAAGGATTGAGATGAGAGCAGTGGATATGTACTGATAGCGTGGCACAACAGCAACAAAGGAAGAATTCGCGGAAGAACAAAGAAACTAGACAAAGCAAACCTAAAAGGAAGCACAATTTAGCAATCAAACCATTTTCCTTTTGCCAGAATTATTTTTTATATTAACAGAACCTTTAAAACCTCAGATTAATTTAAATATAAACAATATAGATAAAAAACAACAATACTTTTAGAAGGTCAAGTAACTACTCAGTCACTAGTGGGTTGTATTTTTATACTTTAGTAAGTGGAATGTTAGAGACCATACACTTCCTCCAGCGGAATGCTAGTGAAGAGGATCACAGCATCAAATGAGACCATTAGCAGTCTTCCAATAATTCTATTTCATTAAAGAATTACACCAGTTCTAGGGTGTTGAAAATAGAGTCCCTTAATATAACTGTTAAGGTTTTTAATTCATTAACGACAAATTTGCGTAGTTTCTCTGTGTTAAGAAAAAAAGGAACAATTTGTATTAAAGCTACGTCCTCTTTGTCAATTTTCGGAGTTGCACGGAGTTCTATGATATTAAGAACAATGATCCATATGAGTTTAACGCCAAATTAAAAAATAAAATTTGAAAACAAGGTGAAATTATAAAACCACATTTGTCTGGTCCATCGTATAAATACCAGCAATCCACGAAAAAACATTTGAACATTTTATAGGTCTTGAAACTGAACTTATTGACTTTTTGGAGGGAAATCCTACCAATAATATTTATTTATATAAGAAAAATAATCAAAATTTTAGAAAATTTAAAACACTACTGATTGTAAAAACTAACATAATTTCATGTTTAAATAAACAAATTTTTATACCATTCGAATAGAAGAAAATTATTTTGATATAAATTTTTTAATACCATTAGATATTAAAGACAATTGCATACTAGGGGTTGACTTTTACATCGGTGAAATCACATTTTAAATTGACAACTGGACAACAATTAGCTTTCGATGACATTAAACAAAAAATGAACTTGGACCATGAGGAGATCTATAAAATCATAATGAACAAAATTACAGAATAAAAGCCAAAGTGAATAATAATAAAAATAAATTATAAAATTTAAAATAGGTGAAAAAATTATTAATTTGATGACTGAGAGTACCTCAGCTTGACATCATAAATGCAAAATTATTTCCATTATTTGAAGGGTGAATAAAGTAGGTAAATATACCATTGTTATTCGCGATGAAAATAATAAAATATGGGGAATGTTCTACTCAAATTTGTTAAAATTATTTTTTGAATATATAAGTGGAAGGCCGTGGGACGTAGTTAGCTCCCCAGGTAAGGGTGCGATACACGACCCTTCCCAACACCAAGTGATACAACAGTTCATACTCTATTCTCTCCCTTAAATCAAATTCTCTCTGTATAATATTGTTTAGTTGAAGGAGTACATTAACTTGATTCCTTAAATTTTCTTTTGTAATTGATATAGTACAAGGAGAAAAACAACCCCTTCCTTTTCAATTTTATTTAAAATAAGTGTAAATATGTTCAAAGAATTGTTCCTTTGTTTATGAAACGTTTTTGAATTGTTAAAATTGTAACCAATAAGACTCAGAAATTGAAGATTTTATGACCAGATGTAAGATAGGAGTTTGTAAAAAAATATATGAATTTAAATTTAGATGTTTTTTTAACAGAATTGTATGTAAAATTCTTCGTAAATTTTTAGTGTGATATCTGTAAGCTGTAAGACAAGTTTTTCTTTAGTAAGTAAATCTGTTAAATAGTTTTTATGTTAGTAAGGTATTTGCCATTACCAGCTTGATTGCAAAATCGTGCATAATATTCAAATATTTATTATTTCTATATATTTTAATTATATATTATTCTAATATTTGTTATTTATTAATAATATTTTAATTATATATTTTTTCATATAATTTAAAAAACTTTATATTTATAACTTTAACGTTATATCAGGGTTCTGTTAATAATTATATAGGAAACTTCTGGCAAAAGGAATATTGGTTTTATTTAAACACATTGAATATATAAAAATTGATATACAAAAATAAATATGTACGTAATCAAAGTATAATATTAAATCTAAATTTACGTAATTATACTGGCCAGTGTTCTTTGTGTTGATGTCTTCGTGTGGTTCGGATCAGCATACTTGTTCTAAATCTGCCACGCGTGGTTCCAGACGTCTTCCTTTGTTGTCACATCTGGTGAAAGTGAAAGTCAGACCTTGTGCACTACGAGGCCGCTAGCGTGGGTTGGTGGCTACCTGGGTCTTCCTCTGTCTGCTTCTGATGAACGAATGTGTTTTGGTTCTTTGTCGGCTCGTATATATTTGCATCTCTCCGCTGCCTTCTTGACTTTCAACATGTTATTTAATGCCAGTTGTTTTGAATATTTATACTTTGATTAATTTACGTAGTTTATAAAATAAATGTTTACATTAGTTATGATATTATTTTTATTATAAATATTAATAATTAATATGACGACAATAAAAACGTTCATACTTTCATAGAGATGAACCACGGATCGTTATTACGTTATTCAATGCTCGCTAATTCTGAGTTTATTTAAACAAACACCATTAAAAATCATCATTTTAAAATATCACAACAATATTTTTTCATATAATTTAAAATTTTATATTTAACTTTACCGTTATCTCAAGGTTCTGTTAATAAAATTATAGGAAACTTCTGGCAAAAGGAATATTGGTTTTATTTACACACATTGATTTTAAAAATTGATATACAAATAAATTAACTACGCACGTAATAAAAGAATACTATTAAATCTAACATTAAATGGTACCTTTAATTATTCGTAACGTTATACTAATACTGGCCAGTGGTTCTTTGTGTTGCTAATCTTCGTGGTCGTCTTCTAATGCGTGATCCGAATCGTCTTACTTGCGCGTCCTTTCTTCTCGTGCCGAGTGAAAGTGAAAAAGTCTGACCTGATGCACCATGAGGCAGCAGTGCCGCTTCTTGTGGGCTTCCTTCTCTGCCTGGTCCTGATGAAAGAGTGAGTTCTCTTGTCTTTTGTCGGTTCATTTATCTGCATCTCTTCGCTGCCTTACTGATCTTTCAACTGGTTATTTAATGCCAGTTGTTTCAGATATTTATACTTTGCTTAATTTACGTAGTTTATAAAATAAATGTTTATATTAATTATTGATATTATTGTTATTATAACGATAGTAAAAACGTTCATACTTTCATAGGCATGAACCACGGATCGTTATTACGTTCTTCAACGCTTGCTTTTTCCGAGTTTATTTAAACAAACACCATTAAAAATCATCATATTAAAATATCACAACAATATATTATAGAAGATGTGTATGTCCTTTGTTTAAAAACATGTCATGTTTGTATCGCATGTGAACCAAATTGGAATAATGCATTAGTACAGTTATTTTAGGGATTGACCCAGTTAGGTCAAAAAGTATAATAGCCTTAATTATTTTTTTTATTATATTTCTTCAGGAAATTTATATTAATTAGTTCAAAGCTTTGGTCCATGATTGCATTTTTAACATGTACTAAATATAACTGTTAAGGTTGTACTTATCGAATAAGTTTCTATATAAGACTTATAAAGTTAAATCTAAGAAAGGAGGACTATAAACGTTAAGCTAATGAAAGACAAAATTGTAAATGGAACAGCTGAGAGAGTCTGGGAGTTCAGTTGCTTAGAGTGATTTGAAAGGAGAAGTGGTCAGTTGTTTGAGCTTGCTTGAGAAGAGAATGTGTAAATGACGATTTTTTGCAGTTCACAGATGGTCAAACATATGTGACGTGAGGACCGTCATACCTAATAACCCTTTATTTCATCATTTCTCTGTATTTCCTAATATCCTCGCATTTAACCTTACATATACGAAAAAGCATTACTCCTCAGATTGGCAGAACCTAAAGGAGGCCATTGAGGTGTCGGGATCAGCAAAACACACTACTTCTGCAAGACAAGTAGTCAAGGTCTGAAATACAGGCTGGAGCAAGATAAATTGTAAAGAACTCAAAAACAGTATATGTCATTTTTTTATGTTAAATGTTTGGTTGTAAAGGACCCTCCTGAGATGTAGTAAGTTATAATTTTAAAAGTTTTATTCATTTTTTTTCCTACTGTTTCAGATGTTTATTTCTGAAAAAGTGGGTCGCAAATACATCGAGCCTCCTCCATTTAATTTAAAAGAAGCATATGATGATTCAAACTGTTGTTCTCCATTAGTATTTATACTTTCTGCTGGTGCAGACCCAATGGCAAGTCTTTTTAAATTTGCTGATGACATGGGTTTAGCCAGATCGTCCTTAATGACTTTATCTCTTGGGCAAGGACAGGTATTGCATAATCTTATCACTATTATTAAGTTAAGCGATTTTCCGATATATAAAGAAACACGCAGAACTCACAGAAAGTTGACTTTTAAAAAACTACTTTGTATTTCAAGACATAAATAATAATTTCAATCATATTTTAAAGTGTGCATAAAATCCTTCTCTAACACTTTATTTTTTCATTACTTGTCAGACTACCATTGTGTAGATGTTGCCTGATGATGGACTAGTGTAGCCCAAAACATCACAAAAAGTACCTCGCTCTGGCCGGCCAACTGAGACTAACAGTGTCAAAGTGAAGGAATTAGTCGACACCAATCCCCGTAATACAACTAGGGAGATGCAGTTATCCTCAAAATATCCAAATCGAGTGTTGAAAACCATCTGCATCAACTTGGCTACATGTGCAGGCTCGATGCTTGGGTTCCCCATTAACTTAGTGAGGCTAACCTTGCCCAAAGGATTTCCATCTGCGATTCATTGCGGAAACGTGAAAAAAACAATCTTTTTTTTGAAGAGAATGATGACAGGGGACAAAAAGTGGATCGTCTATAACAATGTGGAGCGCAAGCGCTCATGGGGGAAGCGCGGCAAATTACCACAAACAACCCCCAAAGCAGGACTTCACCCAAAAAAGGTTATGCTCTCGATTTGGTGGGATTGGAGGGGTGTTGTCTTTTACGAACCTCTTCCCACGAACAGGACCATCAATTCAGATGTGTACTGTGACCAGCTGGACAAATTAAATGCAGCAATCCACCAGAAGCATCCAGAACTAGCCAACCGTAAGGGGATTGTCTTCCATCACGACAATGCCAGACCGCACACTTCTTTGCAGACGCGGCAGAAGTTACTGGAGCTTGGGTGGGAAGTTTTGCTGCACCCTCCATATTCGCCCGACCTTGCACCTTCAGATTTCTCCCTGTTTCGGTCTCTTCAAAATTCATTGAATGGACAGACCTTCAACTCTGAAGAAGATGTAAAAATCCACTTGGAAAATTTTTTTGCCAGTAAAAACAGGAAATTCTTTGAGCATGGAATTATGAATCTGCCCATGAGATGGCAGAAGATACTGGAATAAAATGGCAATTATATCATTGATTGAATAAATCGCTTTGTGTTTAAAAGCTGTGTCTTATTTTCGCTTAAAAAACCTAACGGACTTTTTGGCCAACCTATTACTAATACTGACCGAGAGTACTCTTCAGCTGTTATGGAGTGTATTAATACATTAAACCTAAATCAGCTTTGCATGAAAATTCATTAAATTTTGTGTAGTAGTCTTTTTTTTTATTTATTTATGGTATTTAAGTTATGTTTTTATAATATTTGCATTGTTCAAATGTGCAGGGTCCAATTGCAGCAAATATGGTTGATAAAGGAATCGTGTCAGGACAGTGGGTTGTTTTACAAAACTGTCACCTTGCCGAAAGTTGGATGAAACAGCTAGATAAGATATGTGATGAAGTTATAGTACCTTCAAAGACAAATACTAATTTTAGAATTTGGCTTACAAGTTATCCATCAAAAGTTTTTCCGATATCCATTTTGCAAAACGGTAACTATTTTTTTGTGAAATTCTTTTTCAGTTTTGCATGACTACCCACCCCCTCAGATTTAAAATTTTAATTTTCTAGGCTCTTTATTTTAACATAATATAATAAAAAATAAGGGTTTTATTGAACTTACTGAATTACTTCTTGATTAACAAATAATTCAAACAAAACATCTTTATAAGATTTTATTATATTGTTATTATTATATTTGTTAATTATATTACTTAGTAAGCCCAGTAATATAATTAACATTAAACTTTAAACAAAATTCATATATTTGTTCTAGTTCATTTGTGTGTTAAAGATACTCATCTTAGATCATGTTCCTAATCGGCAGGATAGATATTATTTTTAATTATCAAGTAAGTAATCAATTATGCAGGCCAACAGGTGTTTTGGCGCGGAGTATTTGAAGCTGATTTCATATGATTTTGATGCATATTTTAATTATATATTTTTAATATAATTTATATTTTATTTTTAATCTTTATATTTAACTTTTACTTTATCTTAAGGTTCTGTTAATAAAAATAGGATAATTCTGGAAAAAGGAATAATTGTTTATTCACACAAATTGATTTAAAAATTAAATAAAATAACATAATTATAAACTAAAGTTAAATTGTACCTTAATTACTAAACGCAAGTTGTCTAGTTTTTCTTTATAATTCTTCAATGCGTTGGCTTCTTTGTGTCCCGATGCGTACCTCGTTGCGTCATGCTGGGTGAAAGTGAAATGGTTTGCTACCTCGTGGTGATCATGGTCTGGTCTCCCGGGCCCCTGATGAAAGAGTGCCTGATCTTGTCTCGTTGCCGGGTCCGATGCAAGTGCCTCTGCTAGCCGGGCTGCTTTTGCTCTCTCGAACCTTTCCGATGCCTTCTTGATCTTGATCTTCTTGAACTGGTCCAATGCCAGTTGTTTCGGATATTATTAACTTTTATTGTTTTGAAGTTAATAAATCCAATATTAATATATTTATATTTAATTATTTATATGATCAATATTAATAGTCGATATAACGGCAATAAAAACGTTCATCCTTTCATAGGCATGAACCATAGATCGTTTTTACGTTCTTCAACGCTCGCTAATTTTGAGTTTATTTCAAAAACACCATCAAAAATCACAACAATATGTTACACTATTTTAAGTTACATCTATGGATCAAATTAAAAAAACTAAACACAGAATGTTTTTGAATGACAAAATACAAGATTGTGTTCTTGACTGACAATAGAGCAAATATACATGAACCAATGCTTGGATATGTGATTTAGAACTGCACATTTTGTGTAATACAGCACATTAAAAAAACTCTGATAGAAAAAAAACTAATTTAATACTTAGATTCAGTGCCCCAAATATAGCTAAAATCCAAGTCACCAAAAACAATTTTTTTCTTGTGTTATTTGATGAGACATAATTTAATTTTACAGATTTGTTATTGTTTTGAACATCGTTAGGGTATTAAACTCAACTTCCTTGGATAATTTCATGCCTATAAGTCAAAACAGAGGCTTAGAAAAAGTTGTGAATATTGTATTAGTGGCAGTTTTATGGACTTTTTGCGATTATAATCTACTAAAGTGTTTTAGTTATAATCTACTGAAAATGTTTAGGTGTTTAATTTGGTACTCTGGAATAGAATAGAATAACAAAAATAACGTTTATTCTGGGACTATGCCCCTATGTGAATAATAATAAGGTACAAATAAATAAATTTTATTCTGGCTAACTAAAAAGAAATACTACTTTATATAGGGGATAAAATAAACAACAGTTGTACCTGAAATCACAAAAGTTTAACAAGCATTCCTGTAATTACATCCATCCTAAAAAAATTATAGTAAAAAATAAAGAAATGAAGATATTCAGAGAATTATTAAAAGAGACAAGAAAAAAAACAATATACATAGTCTTAAAGCTTGCGATGTTCAAAATACTGAGTCCAGAGTTTAATAGTAATTTGATGATGTGTGTGAAACTGGGGTGTTTATGTTTCACACCCTTCTGAGTAAGGATATAAAATAATGAGAGAGTGAGGTTACTTACTGGAAGTGTAGACCGCCTTAAAGTGAACTTAAGCACCTGATGCCACTTCACACGTACATCCCTGGGGTGATGAGTGCAATGATGGTCCAATATAAGTGGATATAGCGATATAACAACGATATAGCCGATGGATATAACGATTTATCCAAGTTAAGTTGAGGTTCTTTGATCCCATTCCTGGGGGAGCTCTGTAGCCATATAGCAGTGACATCAACAATGTCACCAAGCAAACCTACTGAGTCTAGAAGGTTCTACCTACTTACTTGATTCAGAGGTTTAATGAGAAAATTATGCTGGGCAGCGAGCATTGTTGTTGATGTGATTATTAGTGTTTTTCATGTAGTTTTACAGAAACCATGAATCTGGAACACCATAAGCTTAGTATGGGGCATGTAAATTGTGTTTATGCTTGCGCGAGTATTAAATTTTAGTTATCTAGGCTAAGCATAAAAGGGTTATGTTTTTCTTAACTTAAGGTGGGTCTAATTGACCCAGTTATATCATCATTGTTAAGTATTGAGTAGTATAAAAATTGTTGAAACTTGTTCTGGGTTGTAAAAAATACTATATGTGAATAAAAAATATGTTAATTTGATGTTCTAATTCAATTTCACAAATTATCCCAGGTATCGACTACCCCAGAGAGGTAATATATGTATTATTTCATGATACAGCTCGAAAGTTTACAATTCAATATTTTTTTAACAATCAATTTATTTTTCAGGAGTTAAAATGACCAATGAAGCACCAAAAGGCTTAAGAGCAAACTTATACCGTTCTTATACATCCGATCCTATATCTGATCCAAAATTTTTCTCTGAATGTAAATTTATTTCAGAATGGCAAAAACTTCTTTTTTCTCTTTGTTTTTTTCATGCAGTGGTTCAAGAACGGAGAAAATTCGGACCATTAGGGTGGAATATCCCTTATGAATTTAATGATTCTGATTTGAGAATTAGTGTAAAACAACTTCAGGTAAATTATACTGATTTTAAAATGTATTGAATTAAATTTCACCCTTTCAAGACATTGGCAGAGGATTTACTAGCCTAACCCATTACTTGACTAACCCTGTGGCCTGGCTATTTTGGTACTGTTGACAGTTTTTCTTTTCATTCTTCCATTTATAGTAAATTACCCAAGCCCATCACCTTTTTTTAATTCAAAGGCTTTACACCTGACACAAGAACAGTTAAAACAGAAAATACATTTAAAATAAAAATACAACAATGTATTAAGACTATTTGATATAGTATGTTTAAAAGGTCAAAACATTACTTACCCAACTTAATTGCAAAGTTTTAAATATATTACAAATGACTTAAAGGCAGCTGATAAGTGGTAAAAAATTTGTATTATTATGACTTCACGGTAGCAATAGTTTCTTACAATTTTTATTATTCATAGAATTATATAGAATAGTATTAGTAACACTCAGGTTCATGAGCATAAAGGTGTAAAACTCTAAAAGTTATAAATCTGATTAATAACTGTTTACAATCTCAATAAGCCAACCATGGGGAAAATGTCGGTATGTAAATACATTAACCAATTTTAATTTATTACAGTGGTATATTATTTGTGTGAGGCCAGAGATTTTAAAAAATAAAAACCATTTGATTTCACTTGTGTATATAATTGTTTCAGTAACTACTCCATTCCGAAATACAAATGTCTATTCACCGAGTTTCAGATGGCGTCTGGATCATTCAGATTTTTTTTTTTTTTTTTTAGATGTTTCTTAATGAATATGATGATATTCCATTTGATGCTCTTCTTTACCTGACTGGAGAGTGTAACTACGGTGGAAGAGTAACTGATGATAAAGACAGAAGACTTCTTAATTCACTGCTGTCTACATTTTACAATATAAAAGTCTTAGAAGATGAAGGGTATTCACTTAATACATTGGATATTATATGGTGCTAATGGACAATAGATAAACCAATCAGCTTTAAACAGTATTTCTATAATATATAACAAAAAATATATATAATAGCCTTATTCTAAGTATACAGAATAGTTTGATATGTAGATAATAATACTCATAGCTTTTTCTGAGTTTTTTTGGCCAGCTGATATTTTTATTAATATCACTATTTGCTGTCTACAATAGTTTTTTGACACATTCAGTCGCATGATACATGGTCGCATGATACTTAAAAATAAAAAAATGAAATTTCTTACAGGTACGCATTCTCTCCTAGTAGAATATATCATATTCCAGAAGAAACCAATTATGGAGGAATTCTGCAATATGTAAATATGTTACCAACTTTTCCATCTCCAGAAGTATTTGGACTTCATGAAAATGCAGATATTACAAAAGATAACAAAGAAACTCGCAATGTAATTATTAAGTTGTTTTTTTTATTCCTTTTGTCTTGCTGCCTTTGGACTCGGGTTCGATGCCTTTATAATATTGGTTGAGATAAGTAGATCACACTACCTTTAAAGGTTATCTCCTACATGTTGAATACTCCCTTCTCACTTTGGGAACACTGAAGGCTCTATAATTAGCAAGCACTCACCTGTCCAAATACCATGTTATACTTAGCTATTGGTTGCTATGGAACCTATTCAGACACGTCTCTCGCCTTGTGTATAATTAAAGTAAATATGTTATACTGTTTATAGTTGTTTTATGTGATTTTGCTTGTGTTACTTTTGGGATTTGATACAATTGTTTGTACAGAAAACATGATATAATTGTCCAAACTCTACAAAATATAACTTTATAATAAGATTGATGTCTGTTGTTATGGCAAACTAACACAAACAGGCTGTTTACATGCATAAAAAGTTTTTACTAGGGCGGGGGGGGGGGGAGAGAGAGATAGATTCATACAGCTATTTCTGGGAAAATTTACTCATTCTGTGGCACTCGAATCACCGTGGGCATACTCAATTGTGTAGTACTTTTCAGTCCACTACTGCAGGCTTCCATCTTCTAACTCTCATCAAATGCAGATTTCTCTCCATGATATCAATCCTTTCAATTTGTTTACTACATAACAAATTCCTGGAAAATCTTTCTTCTACCATTCTTTCCACATGTCGAAACCAGATTATTTTGTTAACTAAGTTGATATGCTTTCCTTGACAAACACGTTTGTATCTGCTTCATGTTACTGCATAGTGTCGGAATTTGTCGGTACTCAACAGAAAATGCAACCTAACTGAATGTCATAGAGTGTCCCTGCTTTTCATGCAGTTTCAGACATGTTCGAGTTTACTACGTAAGCAGTTATAACTGGTTTTGATGCTTTGTTTACTTAATTGAATTACAGTTTCGTTATTTTATAGGCACAGCTTGCATATAGCCACAGAAGCGGATGGATTGGGTGGTGATTTTTTTGAATTATCGAAGGTTTGGTATTTTAGAGTTAAAGTTTAATGCTTCTAGCCCAAACATTGAAATTGTTAGTCGAAAGTTGCTCAAATGTCAAAAAAGGTTGATGATATCTGATCTAGATTATCGAAAGAATTTGCTCACTCTAAATAAATAATTGTAGAGGCAGAACAGTTTATTTACTAAAGTTAAATCCTATGATTCTCAAAACTAACTCTTTGTGCTTTGTTTTCTCTAAATAACATTTTTCATACACAAAGCATAAGCTATTCACAAGAATTTGCTTCTAATCACACCATCATATATGATTTCTAATTTATTTATTTATATTTTAGCTTTTGGAAAGTGTTCTTCTTACTCAAACTCAAATAACAGCTGGTGCTGGCGGTGAAGACATGGATATTGTAATAACTGAATTATCAGACGATATTTTGGCAAAATTACCTAATGTATTTAATATAATAGATGTTGAAAAAAGATATCCTACTGAATACACTCAGAGCATGAACACAGTTCTGCGACAGGTGACAGAATTGAAGTTATCGTTTTTGTTTTAGTCAAAATTTGAAACTCATTGCATAAGCAAGTAATCAGTAACACAAAGCCAACTAATTTTTAATTCCATCAATATTTAAATGGTTAGTCAGTTGGTGATAATTAAACTTGTTTACTTGAGCCTGAAAATTGGTAATTCAAAATGATAATTAAGAAGGTTTTATTTAGACTCTAAAATCAATGTTTAAAAATTGAATCATGTCTATGTTTGCATAAAATTAGCTTACCCTAGCTAGTCTCTATCATTTCTGAAACTCCCCTTGAAAGAGAACACCTTTGTTGTAGACCTCTATAATTATATATGCATTGGACAATTGTGAAGGTTAATCATAAGGAACATTCACACGATTATTATGAACTTATAGATCGAATTCCACTAAGGATCTGGTGCCCTAAACCATTCTGCTTACTTCCATGCATTGTTTATTTTGATAAGTAAGCAGGATGAGATAGGTAGATGAGTTGAATAACCGAACTGGAAGCCTGATAGAAAGGAAAGGGATTGAGGGAATAGGGATTTTCTATGAAAGTGGAGCTTTGTGATTTTAATGAGCATTCTAAGGGTTTTGATGGGTTTTAAATGATGTGGACAGGCAATAGTCACTTAAAGTTGTAGGTTTGGACCAATGGATGGTAGGTCAATGGTACAATGGTGTTTGGAAACTGAAAATTTATATAAATTTTTAGGTTAATTAAAAGAATCTGACTCTGGCTGACAGAGATGATGTTATCGTAAAAAAAGTTAAGGAACTCTTCATATATTGGGTGAGGGTGACATTCACCAGATGAGTGTGAAACATTAAACTAGAGCAAAATATTCACTATGGTCCATAGGTGGTGGAGGATACTAGTTTAAAGAAGATATGTTAAGGATATTTATCCTTAAGAAATATTACTTAAGCTAGTAATAATTTGTTAATTTCTCATCATGCAATTTTCTTACACTATTAGTAAAACTAAAACATTTGTTAATTTAAACAGTATTTTATCAACTTACACAGTTTTGACTACTCCTTTATTTCACATTGAAACTATTTTGTAAAAACTTTTAATTTTCTTTAGGAACTTATAAGGTATAATGGTCTAACCAATACAATTCGTAAGAGTTTAATTGAAGTAGTTAAAGCAGTAAAAGGACTTGTAGTAATGTCAAAAGATTTAGAGGAAGTATTTACTAGCATGCTGGTTGGTAAAGTCCCTAACATGTGGATGAGCGTGGGGAAGTCTTATCCATCTCTCAAGCCACTGGGAAGCTATGTTTTAGATCTTCTACAGAGGTAAGAATGAATTTGTTAGCTTCATGCTCTGAATGAGTTTTGTTGATAGTTACCTAGCTGGGTTGTAATTATAATCTATTAAATGGTTAATAAAATCAGGTGTTCTTAATCAGAATGCATTTATTGAGATCAGAAATTAATTTTTACCAGTAATTGATCAATTAATGACCATTAATTATTTTTATGGAATCAGCAGTTTCTCCATCTCGGACATTTCTCATTGTATTCTCGGACACTTTGAAATTATAATCCATTTTCAACAACAGTGTTTTTTTTGTCACCTTCTTTAGGTTATGGATATTACATATGTTAATTTTTTTCTTATTTAAAAGAAAAGTTGATGAAGATATTCTTGTTGGTTTTTCCCAATCATATTATTTGTTGTATGCATTAATTCAAAGGGTATTTGCACTTGTTAATATTAAAAAATATCAATAAAGTTCATGAAAAAATACTTCAACCCAATAAATGCAGCACATTATAAAATCGAGTATCGAGCTGTCATTAAATATTTGTTTTTGAAAGGCAATACACAAATCAAAGATGAGTTGGATTCTGTGTATGGGGACTCTGCACCATCATTTACCACAGTGAAATTTTGGGCAGCTGAATTTAAACGTGGTTGTAACAGCTTGGGAGACGATGAACGTTCAGGACGTCCAAAAACTGCAACTACCGACGAAAACATCGCCAAAGTTCACCAAATGGTGCTAGACGACCACCGAATTAAAGTGAGCGAGATAGCAGAGGTTATGAACATGTCAAAAGAACGTGTTTGTCACATATTAAATCAACATTTAGAGATGAGAAAGCTGTCGGCGCTTTGGGTGCCGTGTTTGCTCACGTCAGACCAAAAACGTGTTCGAATGACCATTTCCAACGCTCTGTTGGCGCAGTTTAGGCACAATAAATCCGAGTTTTGGTGCCGATTAATTACTGTGGATGAAACTTGGATACACCATTATACGCCCGAAACAAAAATACAGTCCAAACAGTGGACTGCAAAGGGAGAACCGGCTCCAAAAAAAGCAAAAACTGTTTTTTCGGCTGGGAAAGTGATGGCGACTGTTTTTTGGGATAGTCATGGAGTTATTTTAATCGATTATCTTCAAAAAGGAAAAACCATAACAGGAGCATACTATGCATCATTACTTGACAAGCTGAAGGCAGAACTTGCCGAAAAACGGCCACATTTGCAGAAAAAGAAAATCCTGTTTCACCAAGACAACGCACCGTCTCACACCTCAGCGGTTGCCATGATGAAAATCCATGAATTACGGTTTGAACTGCTCGACCATCCACCTTACTCACCAGATCTAGCCCCAAGCGACTTCTTTTTGTTCCCTCATCTAAAAATTGCGCTTGGAAATATCTCTTTGGTGGACAGATATTTTCGTCAAATAAAGAGGCAATCACCTTCGTGAACGATTATTTTGCAGAGAAAAACGCTGAGTACTATTTGGACGGGTTACAGAGATGGGAGCATCGCTGGGAGAAGTGTGTAGGAGATAAAGAGACTATGTTGAAAAATAAAAAAAAAAATTCTGAAAAAAATGTCTTGTATCTTTGTTAGGTCGGAAACTTTTCAGGCCACCCTCGTACAGCAAAACATTTCTTGAGCCAATATTAATTAGATATTTAATATATTTATTTAATTTGGCTGCAGTTATGGGAAATTATGAAATTTTCATACTGTACTAACTGCAGCAGTGAGTGTTGCAGCAAGACTGCCCTTTTCATTTTCACCAAGAGCAAGCCAGTAAATGAGTGTTCAATATTTTCCTCAATATATCAATATTTGAATGTAAAGCCCTTATGCTTTTAAATATGTGCTTTGTAGAAGTAAGTGATTGCAGGTGATGTGGGTGCTTTGATGACAAAGCCTTCCAGGGCCAGATTTAACTTGAGTGTAGTGTGCCCAGAATGAAACCTTTTTCAATGTCTTATTTGGATATATTTACTAATAATTATCTATCAGCTAATAGTTAAAATTTTGGACAGTTAAATAAATATTATTAGTAAACGTTTGGTTTAAGCTTATAGATTAAATCTGACCCGCCCCCCCCTCACTAAAAATCTATCTTCCAATTTCCTCATTATATGTTAAAATGATAATTTGATCATCAACAATGAGTTTTGTATTGCCCATTCATGGTGAGGTATGGTGATCAATGTTTATATCAGGTAGACCCTAGAAAACTGTAGCAATTTTAATTTTTTTTTTTTAATATGGTCTTATAAATATATTTATCTAATACTATTACTATTTCAGGCTTAAATTTTTTCAAGATTGGATTGATGGAGGTATTCCTACAGTGTTCTGGTTATCAGGATTTTATTTCACACAATCATTTTTATCAGGAGTACTTCAAAATTGTGCAAGGCAACAAAAATTATCCATTGATCAACTTGGATTTCAGTTTGAAGTCACAAAATTTGAATCATCCACTAAAAAATCTCCTAGTTTTGGAGTTTACTGCAAGGTTATTCAAAATGTTTATGTATTTTTTTATCATAACTTTACAACATTCATTGTGATTTAATAAACCATCTTGCCAATTTATTCTCTTGTACTTGTCCACTTCATGTTTCTTAAACGAGGCCACACCCTTCTCCCTAAGAGGCACTACAGGCTAAATGTAACATCAACTTCAACTAAAAGTATCTGATGTTGGTGGATAAATTATAATTAATGTTGCTGTAGGTGGCACTGTATAATATAGTGAAACTTTCCCAAGGGTTTGCCTGAAAATGCCACTAAGTACATATGTGACTGATTTACTTTTTTGAACTTTTAATAAACTGTGATTATTCTTTATATTGCCTTTCATTGATTACCCACTGGTTGTGGGCTTAGAAGCAGTGAACAAGCTGTTGTGAAGTGCGTGTTTTCGAGTGTCAAATTGAAAGTTGAAATACGGTCGGTTGGTGTGTCGGGCCGAGGTTAGATGAGGTAATTTTGACTTTATTGTTAGCTATGCCTAAATCTTCTGAATCTGTTACAAGCTCCTTAGTTATATCATTCTCTCAAAATGCAGAAAATGTTACAATTGAGTTTGTCAAGAATAAATTCATTCAGGAAGAAGGTCACCAAAGAAAGGAACCTAATGCCCCAGAAGGAGTGGGTTTCTATTCAAAGAATCGAAGAGGGGAAAATTTTGGTTATTTTACTTGCCAATGTCACTATTGTCTTAAAAGAGGTCACAAAAAATCAGAATGCACAAAGTTGACAAAACAGGTAATTTTCCTGTCCAAAAGAGAAAGAATGCCACGTCTGCAAAACAAAGAAAAATATTGATACTGATATTAGCTTCTCTATTAATATAGTTAAATCGACAAATAATTGTGTGAACTCCTCAGATACAGAAAGGACAGATGCAATGATAACAAATCCAGAGGTTACCAAACCTCATGATGTAAGTAGGATTTACTCAGCATTTAGTTGGACCGGACTTAGAAAAGTATTTGACCGACGTTGAGGACGTTAATATCAAACTCTGTGCTAATAAGCCTAATAATAGCCTAGCATTAAAGAGAGGTAATTTATCAATAAACTTTAAAGTACAGTTTTTTAATTTAATTACTGTGTTATTCTGCCGAGAACTTGTATGTAATTTGCTCTCTGTTTCTCGAGCTGAAAAGGCTGAAATCCAGGTCATTTTCGGAACCGATGATGTGATGTTCGTCAAAAATAGTTCATCATTCATGCCTGAAATGAGGAAAGAAAATTTATACACAGTTGAAGTTGAGGTGGAACAAGTGCCAGCGTGGTGAGTACTATCTTTGTGCCGTTGTGGTGAGTAATGAGGTGCTTCACCTCATGGTGGAGGTGAATGGGACAATCGTCAATCTGCAATCCCCTTGGAATAGGTGAGACATGTATCAAAGGTAAAATGACAAAGCAACCATCTGGAAGATGAGAAGAAGCTAAGATGAATTCTGGAGGTGATTAGGTCTGGTGTCGCTGGACCTTTTATCCCTATGACTTACAGTTACTACAAGTATGTAAGTTTTATAGACCATTATTCACATTTAACATGTGTTTACTTACTAAAATGGAAATCTTAAGTGTATAAAACATTTTATGGTTTCTGTCATATAACATTTTATTTTCATGAAAAAATATCGTGTTTTCATTGTGATAGGGGAGGAGAATATGTCTTGGGCTCATTTGTCTATTATTGTAAGAAACATGGCATCACTCTGGAGTATAATGTACCACGGAATCCATAACAAAATGTAATTTGTGAATGCGTGAACTGGAAAATATTAACCCTTTAAATGCGCCATAGTGGCTTTGTCAGTTTACTGTCAAACTGTGCACAGCCAATATAGTGGCTTTGAAAAGAGCATTCTTCTGAGTAAACAGCGAATGTTTCAACTGTCCCTGGTTTAACAGTACCACTAGATGGCTTATGCGGTACAATCTGCTTTCTCATCTCTGTCAGGATGGAAGGATGACACACACTATGAACCCCTGTCAATGTTTTTGACTGATAGGATACCTGTTCCATTCCATTGCATATCACAGAGCATAATGTTTTTGTTTAAAACTAAAAATAAACAATGAATTAAAGATCTAATACAATATTTTTTTCATTAATGAGGGATTCCTTTAGGATAATTAAATGAAAAAAATTGAATTGAAGTAGCTTCAATTCGAGCTTAAACAAGGTATTGTGTGGGGAGAAGCCGTACAAATGTCAATTTATGCAATTAATAGACTTACAATGAAAGAGATTGGGAAAAAACCAGCTGAAGTTTGGTTTGACTAATAAATAAATTTGACAAAGATAAGAGTGTTTGAAAGCTGATGGATGTGGATAAATTATAATTAATGTTGCTGTAGGTGGCACTGTGTATTATAGTGAAATCTTTCCAGGGGTTCGCCTGAAAATGTCATGAAGTACACTTGTGACTGATTTGTTCTTTTGAACTGTGATTGTTCTTTATACTGCCTTTCATTGATTACCCACATCTGAGGCATTTTAAACCCACTATTATAAAATGTAGTAACAATCAGTGCCAATGGTGACTATTACCTGACATGTAACTACCCCCCCCCCCCCCCCAAAAAAAAGAAGTTAAATAAATAATGTAGGGAACAATTGTGTGTAGAACTACCTGTAGGGTATATTTTTAATTATGTTGATGCTTTAAGGCCCATAACTTATGATATGGTTGTTGCTATAATGGTATAACCAAGTCTTCCGCCCTAGCCAAGTCAGATATATCTCCATTAATTAACTTTTGAGCTATCGGCCGATTGGCTTGTTCAAAACTTACTCACCTTATCAACTTGCGCAACACAACCTTAAATTTAATAGAAAAATCTTAACTCACTTGGAGGGACACCTCAATGACAATAATATTATTCCAATGCACCAGTTTACTTCTGAATCTATTTACAAGGGATTTGAAAATAGACAGTATATTACTGGAGCCTTTCTAGACATAGCATCAACATTCAACACTGTCTGGCAGGATGCCCTGTTATATAAGTTGTTTACTACCAAACCTCCAAATTATTTTCACACCATAAAATCATTTTTGTCACTATTGGGCCAACTGTCCTGTTGTTATTTCTAATGCTTTCTCATAGAAATTGGAAATTTATAAAAATAGATACTCACCATTGGTTCATTAATTAAATTATGGTTCAATTTTAAAAACCATTAGGATTATTACTTGATTATGTTATTCAGTGATGGAGCATACTGATTAATATTGTCTCACCTGAATAAAACTTTGTACTTTTTATTTAACTTCCCATATATGGCTCATATTTGCTAACATGGGTGATACTATGAACAATATATCATTATGAAATTTGGTATAATTGTTATTTGTTGGTGTGATTCATGATACTGCATCTGTGGCATAATTCAGCATTTATATTTGTTATCTGAAAACCTGTAATATTACAGTGATTTAGTGGTATAGTGAATTATTTGTTAACATTAGGGTCTGTATCTATTAATTTTGTTTTTCTTTAATCTGACCTCCATAGTTTCGATCCACTTGAGCTGGTTAAATCAAAAACAGCAATATTCACTTTTCCATATTCTTCCCTGGAAATTAAAAACATCGATTTCTTTTCATAATTTATAATCTGAAAATTAAAATGATTAATATATTATTCTAATATTTGTTATTTATTTTTAATAATATTTTAATTATATTATTGTAATATTTTCTTAATTACTCTATTAATAATATTTATTTTAACTATTTATAAAAAAAAACTTTATATTCAAACTTTTACTTTAATCCAGGGTTCTGTTAATTATATAGGAAATTTTTGGCAAAAAGACTATTGATTTTATTATCACTAACATTTACAAACAAATTTAACATACAAATATTATCACGTACTTTTAATTTCTTCTTTTGCTGGCCAGCGCTTCTTCGCGTTTGTATCCTCGTTGTTCATGTCAATCTTTGCTCGATCTGACTTGTCTTCTTGTTGGTTGATATTAAAGTTGTCCTGATGTTGACAAATGAAAAAGGGACCACATGGTCTTAGCTTGGGTACGCCACCTTCTCACTCTGTGTCTGCCCAACGACTCCCACGAACGACCACTCAGGAGGTTCATCCCCCACTTCTCCCACTTACTCTATACGACCAGTCAGGAGGTTCATTTCCTGTCCGATGCCTTCTTGACTTATAATTTCGTATTTTTCCGATATTTTTTACATAAGCACCATTTAAAAAATATCATAACATTCGGGTCCGCTCCGATTTAAAAATTTTTTGAGCTTGTCGATAAAAATTTTTCATTCCACTTTACTTTTGATTTCACTTATTCACTTTTTTAGCACTTTGACAGTTTGCATTTTCTTATTACTAAATGACAATATCAGATTATGTGTCACCAAAATTTTACATATTTCATTTCAACCATTTACATCACAAATGTAATTGTACCTTACAGACATATTAGCTTTTTAACTATAGTGCCATCAATTTATAATTTCCCAGTTTTTACATTGCTGGTTTGGCAATATCTTTATATTAAAGTATTAATTACTTTTAAATTTCAAACTTTGCTATACCTTTCAACATTTACCAATGTGATTGTACAAATTAAACACACCAACATTTGAACATTAGAATAAACTTCAATTTTTAAGTTTTTACATGTGTCCGATTGACACTATTTTCATATAAGGTTTTAATGAATTTAAAATTTCAATTTTTTCTATAGATGTTAACATATTTGATTGTCCAGATAAACACCATACCATTTTAATACAATACAATAACTTCAATTCAAGTTTTTAGATAGATTTTAACATATTGACAAATTTGATTGTACAAATAAACACACCAAAATTTAAACATTAGAATAAACTTCAATTTTTAAGTTTTTACATGTGTCCGATTGACACTATTTTCATATAAGGTTTTAATGAATTTAAAATTTCAATTTTTTCTATAGATGTTAACATATTTGATTGTCCAGATAAACACCTTACCATTTTAATACAATACAATAACTTCAATTCAAGTTTTTAGATAGATTTTAACATATTGACAAACTTGATTGTACAAATAAACACACCAACATTTAAACATTAGAATAAACTTCAATTTTTAAGTTTTTAGATGTGTCCGATTGACACTATTTTAATAATAAATTATTTCAATTGATTTTACTTTCAAGCTTTTCAATGTCTTTTACCATAATTTCAACTTTGATTTTACACTATAATAAACTTTAATTTTCAAACTTTACATATGCCTATTTGCCAGTTTTAATAATAGATTTTTCTATTAATTTTAAATTTTTTATTTTATTTTTAATTACTTTTTTATATTTATCCGATTACCATTATTTCGTAATAATAAGGTATAGCTATAAATTTTTTTCTTTTCTTTTTATAATTATATTCGATTGTATTAAAAACATCTCTGGAGCTATTTTTGCATTCTTTCCATTTGTTTATTTTTATGTTGTTCCTATTGAATTCGCCAAAGGAAATTTCACTAGCATGATATAAAATGTTAAATTGGAATCTTTTCCAATTCAAACTTTTACCTATTATACTTTTTACTTTACTTAAAATTTTTACTGAATCAGAATTTCTAAATTGCTGAATTTCTAAATTATCATTATGGTTCATTATTTGTCTTACATCAGGATTAATTACCGGTTCATTATTTATGCCCGTTTGTTGTTTCTCAAATTTAATTTCCCTTTTTAAAGGATGTATTTTTTCATCCAGTTGTACATCAGACTGTTTGAAAGAATTTTGTAATTTTTGTTCACTGATTTCTTTTTTACTGTCATTATTATCATTAATATGTGTATCTGAATTATTTTTAATTAGTTCCCGTTCATTATCTACGAGTTTACTTTCGGTTTCTAATCTATCTTCTTTGAAATCATTTGTCCGATTTCCCAATTCCGGTTTTAAATCCGTTTCTTTATCAAGGTTTACATTAAATTCTTTGAAAGGATTTTGTAATCTTTGTTCAAAGCTCTCGAATCTATTGTCAATTTTATCGAGTTTTTCGTTCAAATCACGTTTATTTTCTTCTAATTTACGATTATTTTCGTCAAATTTTTTGTTCAAATCACGTTTATTTTCGGCCATATTACTTTTAGTTTCTTCTAATTTACGATTATTTTCGTCTAATTTTTTGTCCAAATCACGTTTATTTTCGGCCATATCACTTTTAGTTTCTTCTAATTTACGATTATTTTCGTCTAATTTTTCATTAAATTCTATCATTAACCTAAGCATCGTTTGCATCTCACTTTCCTTCAGACTTGATTCATTTAAACTAAAATTTTGATCATTGTTTGATACGCTCGTACTAGCACGTGGTTGCCTATTGTAAAACTCATTCTCTTTATTATCTACGTATCTATCTATTATAGTTTGCTCATTTGGATTAATATTTACACTATGCTTATCTTTTTCCATGACTGAATTCTATTAATATGAACCTTAATCACAAATACAAATTTTTAACACTTTTTGACCTAACCTTTATATCAAATTTAAAACACAATTTTCGTGACACTCTTTATAATCCTTTAGCCAGATTTCCTATATTAACATTTGCCTGTTCTCGGGCGCCAAATATTGTAATATTTTCTTAATTACTCTATTAATAATATTTATTTTAACTATTTATAAAAAAAAACTTTATATTCAAACTTTTACTTTAATCCAGGGTTCTGTTAATTATATAGGAAATTTTTGGCAAAAAGACTATTGATTTTATTATCACTAACATTTACAAACAAATTTTACATACAAATATTATCACGTACTTTTAATTTCTTCTTTTGCTGGCCAGCGCTTCTTCGCGTTTGTATCCTCGTTGTTCATGTCAATCTTTGCTCGATCTGACTTGTCTTCTTGTTGGTTGATATTAAAGTTGTCCTGATGTTGACAAATGAAAAAGGGACCACATGGTCTTAGCTTGGGTACGCCACCTTCTCACTCTGTGTCTGCCCAACGACTCCCACGAACGACCACTCAGGAGGTTCATCCCCCACTTCTCCCACTTACTCTATACGACCAGTCAGGAGGTTCATTTCCTGTCCGATGCCTTCTTGACTTATAATTTCGTATTTTTCCGATATTTTTTACATAAGCACCATTTAATAAATATCATAACAATATATTCTTTCATATAATTTAAAAACTTAATATTTTTAACTTTAACGTTATCTCAGGGTTCTGTTAATAATTATATTAGGAAACTTCTGGCAAAAGGAATATTGGTTTTATTTACACACATTGAATATATAAAATTGTTATACAAAAAATAAATACGTACGTAATCAAAATATAATATTAAATCTAAATTTACGTTTGTGTTGTTCATATGTTCTTTGTGGATAAACTTCATGTTGTTCGGATAAGCATACTTGTTCTAATCTGCCACGCGTGGTTCCAGACGTCTTCCTTTGTTGTCGCATCTGGTGAAAGTGAAAGTCAGACCTCGTGCACTACGAGGCAGTAGCGCCGCTTCTTGGTAGGGTCGCTACCTGGGTCCTTCTCTGTCTGCTTCTGATGAACGAATGATGTTTTTGTCCTCATGCCGGTTTCTCTGTACCTACCACTGCCTTCTTGACTCTTGATCTCTTTGGTTGTTCGGATATTTATACTTTGCTTAATTTACGTAGTTTATAAAATAAATGTTTATATTAATTATGATATTATTTTTATTACAATTATTAATAATTAATATGACGACAATAAAACACGTTCATACTTTCATAGAAATGAATCACGGATCGTTATTACGTTATTCAATGCTCGCTAATTTCGAGTTTATTTAAACAAACACCATTAAAAATCATCATTTTAAAATATCACAACAATATATTGCAAAATAATATAACTTCCTTGTGTTGAAAGTGAAACCATTAATAGCTCAGTTGTGATCAACAACTAATAATGATAATTCAACTTCACAAAAAAAAAAGTGGTGACAAATTGGTTTTTATACTAACTCTCATATGTGCTGTGTTATATTCTCATGAATTTGAATTAAACATTATTTTTTTTAATTTAAAATAATCAAGTTTATTTGCAGGGGTTATTTCTCGAGGGTGCTTGTTGGAATAGAGAAATAATGATGCTTGATGAGTCTCGTCCTAAAGTTCTTTTTGACACTGTACCAATTTTGTGGTTTAAACCTGGAGTGAAGGTAATTCAATCTTTATATTTAATTATAGATTTTCTGTGGCGTGTAAGTTGGCCCTGACTATTAACTACAGAGATTTTTTTTGAGGGAGTTAGGGGAGGTCTGATTGGGTTTAGTCAGTGAGGGTTAATGAAAGAGATATAAAAAAAAAGGTTGGCAAAAGAAAAAAAAATCCTTCCTAAAATTCATCCACTCACTTTATCTTTTGAGGGCTTTGTAGAAAATTGTAATTGCCATTAGTACCAACCACCTAATGCTAACAAGCCTGTCTTTTAAGAATGCTATCCTCATTTTTGTTGGCATTTAGAGAATTAAATTTTAGAAATACATTTTTTTAAGTTCCCGTGGTTATCTAACTTTACAGATTAATTAGTTATTTAAAAAGCCAAACATATTGATATCATTGAAAAATATAAATGTTTAATAAGCCACATTTGGCATGTAATTTCTTTCCTGTAATTAAAGATTAAATATAATTTTTAATTTAATCTCCAAAGTGATTTTTCCAGAAAAATGTGTGTCTTATGAATTATTGTATAACTTTATTGGTCTCTTGATCTGGTGGAAGAAATAGATGGTGAGGTCTCAGGTCGTA
Source organism: Acanthosoma haemorrhoidale (assembly GCA_930367205.1). Taxonomy (NCBI): domain Eukaryota; kingdom Metazoa; phylum Arthropoda; class Insecta; order Hemiptera; family Acanthosomatidae; genus Acanthosoma; species Acanthosoma haemorrhoidale. The sequence continues at coordinate 110,913,272 of OV884012.1, read as the reverse complement.
CAATCAAATGGTACTGCGGACTACCTATTGGCAAGAGAATTCTTGGAAATTATGTTTATGCATTATACCCTACTCAATCTTTGCTAAAGTTTTACTTTCTAATTCATAAGGATTTACAGGGCACTTGCATAAATTTGTAAAGGATAAAAGGTTATTTTATAATTAAAAAATTTGTTCTCCCCCATTGCACCCTGCTATTTATTGGCAACACTACCCTCACAAAATATAGATAAATATTAGAATATTAAATATTAGAAAATATATTTATGAATAACAGTGAATTACAGATAAAAAATCCATATCTGGTAAACAAAAATAACTATTACATTATAAAGAAAAATGAGAAAGTAATATAAAGTATAAACCCCTGTATCAGAAAAAAAAACAATAATAAAAATAAAATAAAAAATTGTTTAACTGTACTCAGTCAATCAAGTCAAAGATGAACCGACATATAAAAAAAAAACAGTATGAAGAAATCAGCAAAATACAATAAAACAAACAATAAAATTGAAAATATAAATGAAAAGAATAAAAGTATGAAAATAATATATAACGAATTAATTGTTCCCAAACTAGCAAGTGTCATGCTGTATGGTGATGATGTGTTGGATTAGCAGAATTTTGAATGTTCATAAGGAGGATGCATTAGGAGGGATGAGATATTTGGAGGAGAGAGTAGCAATTTTGTAGGCACGAGTACAAAAGTTAGAAAGACAAGATCATGTAATCCGGGAGTAGACTGAGGATTTGAACTGTAGAATATTGAATATACAGGGAAGGTGATGAGAAATGATGTTTTGGAAAAGGAATGAACTGAGGAAATATTGTGCATGGAAGGAGGGGAAGACCCACCCTAATTAAGTTTGTAACCCCTTGGCTACCTTTCATTTTAAATAAAACTCAATTTGAACATCACAATATTGTTGCAGTATATAGTTACAGATAAGTAGTGCATAAGAATCTGAATACATTTCATCTTTAACACATACGTAGGAATTAAATAATTCCTAAATCTCCATTACATTATATTTAGAGCTTTATTAATTTATCTGTTATAATTTATTAAATTATCTATAAGCAATATTATTTTTTGTAATTTTTACATTTAATTTGCAGAAAAATTTCAAACCACAACCCATTTACCAGTGTCCTCTTTATAAAACTTCAGCAAGGCGAGGTGTGCTATCTACCACTGGTCATTCAACTAATTTTGTCATGTATTTAGAATTTAGAAGTGACAAAGAACAAAAGCATTGGATAAATCGAGGTGTAGCAGCACTCTGTCAACTCGATGATTGAATCATTTATTTACTGTATATCAAATGCCTTTATTCCATTGAACAATTTAAAGTTGTTAACAATAAAATAAAACAAATCAAACAAATATTAAAACTTAATTGGGAATAGTTTAAGCATTTGTAATGTTGTGATTGTTATTAGTTATGGATTGTATGATGCTTGGTTTTCTATTAATTTTGACTATTCATTCCTTTTGTATCATATTTCTATAAAGCCTTCCCCTAATATGTCCCGATCTCCTCTCCATTTTTTATATTTTTCCAATGTTTTTGGTTGTTGCAACTTGACATTGATAAACATTAGCAAAGCTCATTTAACAAGGGGTACAATTTCATGTAATATGTCTTTCTCGGTCATCCTAGCTTTAATAGATCTTGAGATATTTCAGATTTAAGTAAAATAATTATGAAAAATTTATAGCTCCACCTACAATAATCATTATAAAGTAATTAAATAATGTATAAAAGTACTTAAAATGGCCTAATTGTTAATAAATAATGAATTATTAATAATTAAAAATTACCAATGTTTTTCACCTCTAAATGGTTATATTTCTGAACCAGTGAATGTTAGTCCCTTCAAAAGATTTATATATTTTATAGGTTATTCAATTTCTTAACATAAATATTTTTCACTTTTTTCCTAGGAAATATCTACTGGCCATTTCTGCTCATTCTCTCTTGAGAGATTTCTAGAATGTTCTTAGACATTGGGGAGGGGATAGGAGTGTAAACTACATTAATAACAAACTCATTGAGATTGGAAAAGAAAATATTATCATTTCGATGTTGTGAACACTACACTATTTTGTATGGTACTAAACAGTATTTGATCACGAATTGGTGAACATCTGACAACATAAATTAAGAGGACCAACAATGCTAAAATATAAAAATTGGAGAGATGGATGCAAACATCAAAAGTTGCAACACAACCCATGTTTTTCACTTGGTAGATGCTGATATAATTTAGATTGAATATTTTTGCACAGGTAACCTGCCATAAATATTCAAACCTTTACTGTGTATGTATATCAGATTGTTTCTACAATTCAGATAAAGTACAATTATAGTTTATAAGGTAGAAAACTACAGATGGTAAGCTCTTTTCATCATTTATCTTTGGACCTTTGGAAAAATTAACATACTTAAATCTTAAACTCTTAAGCAAGGATGACAATTTCAAGGGGGTTACAACTATGGAAAACAGAGATGAATATATATATGTGATCCATTTATAAACGGGTTGCTATCCCCACAAATTTGGCAGAGCCTTTTGGTACACAAAACGTTAAATCTAGGGAAGGCTGAAACACAGGCCAAGGCTTTAGAGTTGGCTCAAAAACAATCTCTGCAATATGGCAACCTAGGAATGTGACTAGTGATGTTTTACCAGGAAAACACTCTGAACTCTACAGGGAGGAGACTACTGATTCTTTGCAAGTTTCGTCAGATGTGAAAAGAACCAGAAATAGAGAAAAATGCTATTTCTACGGAAATTATCAGCACCCTCACCCAACATGCCACACTAGAGATGTATGTAAAAGGTCTGACATCAAAGGTAACTTTAAGTGGTTTCTAGAACCTCATAGTCATCATCATCAATGTTTTCGTCCTGTGTAAATAGTGGTTTTATACAATCTCTGCATCACAGCTGGAGTAAACAACTCAAGTTCACTGTCTAATTGATACTGGCAGTTCTCATAGTTTTATAGGCATAAAAATGGTCAGGCGCCTTAAATTAGAGGTCTTTCCAGATAATACACTTGTATTAATGGCAACTACCTCTCTAGCATCTAAAGTAAAAGGGAATACTCTGGTATCTCTTGAACGTTTGTGCCAACAATACCTAAATGTTAAACTTAATTAATATATCAACTGGACTATGTGCTGATGTTTTGCTTGGTCGTGACTTGCTGAAGAACCACTCAAGTATCCAGCTCAAATGGGTTGTTGTTGGCCTGTTCTATTAGCTGTGTAATTGTTTTAATTTGTTACATTAATTTATCACGATTTCTGCTTTGCCATTTGAAAGTTTTATAAGATTACAGAAAAAAGGGTTTAAGTACTGAAGGTCTGATCAAATAATATATTTTTACAAATTTGCTTCAAACCAAATGTTTAAAAAAAATCTTACTTTACAATTGTTATTTAAATTAAAAAATTTCTTTTAAACAGTTCGAGGATGAGGGGAAATTGAGTTGAATGACTATCTTATGTACCTGTAAACTAAAAGTGTTAATAATTATATAATATAAATTGTTCACCCCATTAAGTAGGGTCAAGATCACATGTCACCTGGTGGGGATTTTGTGAAAGGGCTTTAAACTGATAACCGACCACCTGGCCCTGACTTGGATGCTTTCCGTAAAAGACCCCTCTTCCTGATTATCTTGATGGGCCTTGAGGCTGACCGAATTCTATTCGTCCCGGGAAACACTGTGCGTCAAGGAAAACGCATCGAAATCTATGACTGCCTTATCACAACCACCCGAGGCTTGTTATCTGTTCGAGCAGGTTTCAATAGACCTCTGGTAGGGCCTCTACCAACGATAACTAAGGGCACAAGTATTTTCTAACCGCCATTTTCCGCAATTTCATGTGATATGCAGAAGTCGTACCTCTTATGAGACAAACAGCAGAGGAGGTGGCAAAATCGTTTCTGGTACACGTTATATTGCGACATAAGGGTTTTAAGTGATTAGGGGAGCCCATTTACATCCGATTTATTCAAGGGAGTGTGTCGGATGTTGGGATTTTGTAAGCTCCGAACAACCACCTGTCATCCCCAGTGTAATGGATTAGTAGAGAGGTTCCACTGGACACTAATGACCAGTATTTCACACTATACCCGTAACTGGGACTGCTGGCTGCCTACCTTATCCACGTACCGGGCCATACCACACAGATCGACTGGCTATAGCCCGTACTTCTTCTTTCTTTAAGTTCTTCATGGCCGAGAGATGGACATGCCTCTTGGTAACCTCAAAGTTGTTGAACAGGGAGACGCGGATACGACACCGTTAGCTGCTCTGCGGTAAAAATTAGCAGATGCTTTTTACCAGACGATACAAAATAAAAAAGTTGAAGAAAGGATTGTACAGGCTCAGGCCCAACGGAAACCCCGTACTTTTCAAGTGGGGGAACGGGGTACTCGAACCAGCTATACCTCCTGGCCATTCAAAGAAGTTCTTTAAACCATGGTTTGGGCCCCACCGAATTATAACCGTGTTACCACTGTACAAATGCGAAGGAGGGCACACTGTGGGTGCATGCGAATCCACAGACTGAAAGGAAACTGTCCCCGAAACAGGCGAACAATTAATTGTCAGACATTGACACACCCAAGATAGAAGGAAAATCGAACGGTGGAGAACTACTCCTTATCCATGATCCGTACGACACCGATGATGATGAAGGGCCTTATGCTGAGACTATGTTGGGAGATAGGAATTCCCACGAAGATGGCGTACCAGTGGAAGTGTCTGATTCCAACACCGATGATGCAATCGCGGACGATTTGACGAGGGATCCCTCGTTCAAACCGGAGGGCAAGATACCAGTGAGTGGAGAGCGATCTCCACATCAACTACGCAGGTGGAAATAAATAAGGGCCCGCAAATGTCGATTTGTAAATAGTAGGTTATAAGTTCAGTTTCTTATTTATATAAATAAATAAAATATGTACATATATTTAGTTTCGCATCAATTTATAGTATTTTAGGATTTGTTTTGTGGATATGACATGACGGTACTAGCTACTGTGAGGCCAGGAGTGACATTCAGTCCCAAGTCTTGGGGATTATTGGCGTGTAGTAATCCAAATGGACGTCTCTAAAATAAGTGAAGAAATCAACCCTTCGTGACACAGCGTTGGTTACAAAAAGCCAGCTCGAGTGTGCGGCCATCGATCGATTGGAATTTAAGTGTAAGGAGTTTGATAAAATTTGGCGATGGGGGAGGAAATGTCAGAAATCGTTTAGAGCCTGAAAATGATTTTGCCGACTGGGAGATGTTGGTGAGGTTTATTGAATGTGGGGGGGGGACGATTAAAGTTTTATTGGGTGGCCCAGACTTACTGCTAGTTACAGAGGCGACTTCTGCGTACGTTGCTGCTCGTGAGGTGGTGGGCGGCAGTTGGTTCCTACTCGTAGTAGGCTGCTGGCGGTGCTGAACTGACCGGGGTTTGTCTTCTTCCGCTGGTCCACTGTGACTTTTAGCTTTAGTCGGTTGGGGTACGCTCTGCACGAGCCCACGTGGGTTCCACAAGTCGGAGCACTTTGCTTTTTGTGCCCTGTCACATTCACCTGACAGTTGGTTGTTTGAACTTTATAGAGTAATATCGCTTCCTTTAAAGGAATCTTCAACGGGAGTTGAACGTATACTAAGTTACCAATCAACTATTTCTTAATCCGGACCGACCGTGAATCCTTCTTGGAGATCGACCTAAAAATGTTGATAGCAAGAGGGGGATGCTTTGGATGTGCCCTCCTACGATGCCACTTATGGTTCGCCGGTAACTATTGTGGTTGATAGAACTTTTTAATCCTGGCGTCGTTACCCCAGAGAAGACTATGTGTGTACACGCATTGCTTGTGGAGGCCCCTCGCTCATCATGGATATGGAATGATCACTCGGAGTCTTGGTTTTATAGCCTTCCGATGATTTCGAAAGTAAGAATCCACTGCCGGTGAAATAACAAGGATGTTGTGTCCTTGTCAGGAGTTGGCATGATGAAAACGGAAAACGGATGCAGTAATAGGGGTGACGACTTCTTACTTCTTTCCAACAGTCTGGCGGAATCCCGAGCATCCCTCGATGTTAGTGTGACACATTCTGTAACACTTCCCCTGAACCTAATAATGCTTCAGAAAATCTTACTGAAACTCGTGGAAGAAGGTGCCCTAGTGAGTGATCCATTTAGAGTAGGCTAAGTTAACCTCAACTTACTTCTTCAGCCGACCGAGCACCTTACAAGACAACGACTTAACTGTACTTGTTGGATCTGGGGCTCCATCCTTCATGTGGAGGGGTCCTGCTGTCATTTATTTGTGGCATGGTTTGGCGTTACCACCGACGGACATGCCTGATCATCTCGGGGGAATGAGTTGGAGAATCGAAACTGGTCAGATGGCAGCGTGACCCATCGCTTGTCCGACGAGGAAAGACATCAGTTGAGTCAAGTTTCCATGTGGAGTGAGTGCGAAGTTAAGCTCCGGGCAGCATCAGTACTCAACCTTAATCCCCGAACGTCGGGATGTAAACATCCCGAATGTAAATATACAGGGTTATAGACTCGAAATAAACAGTCTAGTTCTAACTTTCAAGCGTGTTGTTTCTCTGTACCTTTTTTCCCTTTGTTTCTTAATTCTAAAGCCGTTAAGCATTAACTGGTGCCGAAACCCGTGAACTCGTGGTGTGGAAAGAAAAGTAAGCGACGTCTGTTCGATTTTTTTTTTTTCCTTTTTGCCGTGTTAAATAAAAAATTGAAGAAAGAATGGCGGAAGGAGGCGTGCTACGACCACCTGTTCTGAACGTAGCGGATGGCGCGGAACATGTAGCAACGAGAAGGGTGGGCATTTTGCCAGAAGCTCATGCTACCGCTCTTGCGTTGATGAGAGTGAAAGCAATGAACACTCAAGATCTGAGAAATGCAATTTCAGAGCTGGAATGGTTCACTGGCGAATTAGGAGAACTCAACCACTTTCTGAAGGGAGGAGATCGCCTCACTGCCTTAATCCTAGCAAAATCGGAGGAAAATCTTCTGGACCCCAGGGATGCAGAGTCACTAAGAGCGGCCCTGATATGTCGGGTCAAGAGAAGGATTCTCAACCAGATCCAAGCGGATGAGGAGACGTCGTGGGAAACGGTGAAGATGCGGCTAAAGAAAGCATATGGAGGGGGGCGATGGACGCCCGAAGAAGATATTTTCTAGATGTTCCGGGAAACAAAATCATCAAGGCAGAGTAGCGGCCAATATGCCGCAGTTCTTCTAACCCGTTATAATCAAATAATGGAGAAAATGAGAGAGACAATGAGCATCGAAGAGGTAGAGGGCAGAATGGGATTTCTGTCTACTATACTAAAGGTACAGTTGGCGAAGGAAACAGGGAGAAAAGAGGTATTCCCTAATGAGCGCTCATTCCTCGAATGTGCCCAAGTCATGATTGACACCAGCGCCAGGGAGGAGGAATCGAGGATACATGAGGATGAGGGAGAATGGAGCCGGATAGTGTACAGAAGAACCAGGGTCCCTAAATCAAATTGGAAAAAAGTCGAAACACCAACCGGTAGGGACAGGGGAGCGGCAGGCGAAAGGAGGTTCAGGGCGGCGAGACCCAGGTACGGACCCCGCAGAGAAGAGAGAAAATGCCATGGGTGCGGGAAGACGAGTCATTTAGTGGCACAGTGCCCCCGCACAAAATGTTTCGAGTGCAGTGAGGAGGGGCATATCGCTAGGCATTGCCCTTACGTGTATCGGAGGAGAGATGTTCATAGGGCAGAACCCATGGAAGTGAATACGCAAACGATGCGGGAAAGAAGAAATATATCACCCAGGGGTAATGAATCTTCAGCTGAGGAATCTTCAGGAACGTCGGAAACGGAAGAAGAGCCGGCTCGCGACAGGAGCCGAGAGCATGAGCGAAAGAAGACTACTTCGAGAAGATGGGAGCGGCGTGTGGCAGCCTGAGGAGGGTGGCAGCAGAGTGGCGACCGCACCCTAAAGTGTAATACAGTGAGAGGGATACTGTGCGAGTTGCCAATAATTAGAGTCGAGGGGGGAGAGAGGTGCTTGGTGGATACAGGAAGCACCAATACCATAATGTCACGCGGTGCGTTGGAGCGGCTGTATGGCAGAGAGAGGGCACTCCAGGTCAAGGTATGTAAGTGCAAGTTAATTACCCTGGGCGGGCCCTGTAAAGTGGCGGGAGAGGCGGTCGTGAATTTAGAGAAATAGGCGAAAAAAAAGGGCGATATTAACGTACATATTGTGGAGTACATGCCGCGCGAGTATGAAATAATAGTGGGGTGTGACTTATTGGGTCGGGTAGGCGCGCTTGTAGAGAACAAGGGAAAGGAGTGGCGGATCAAGTTGGGGGGGGTTACTTATCAATGTCAAGGGACCGTAAGAGGTGGGAGTGCGCGGATAGGGGCAGTCAAGAAAGTTGTGGACTGGAGGGAAAGCTTACGTAGGGAGTTCGGAGATATTTTTTACGTGGAGGGTGATATGCTTGGGGCAACGGGGAAGACAGTACATGAAATCCCATTAAAATCTGACCGAATAACGTACGTGAAGGAGAGACGATATCCGCAGGCACTCCGCCAACATATCCGGACAGAAATCGACAGCTTAAGACGACAGGGTATAATCGTTGATAGCACATCCCCTTATAAAAGTCCTCTGTGGGCAGTACGAAAGAAGAGTAAACCGGGAGAGGAGGGGGAGAGATATAGAGTCGTCGTCGATTTTAGAAAATTAAATGAAAACACAACGGATGAGAAGTATCCGATTCCCCGTTTTGAGGACATTCTCGACAGACTGAATGGAGCCACAATCTTTAGCACTTTGGATTTGAAAGCAGGGTACCATCAAATCAAAATGAGCGCTACCGATCAACACAAAACAGCGTTTACTTTCGAGAGGGGGCACTATGAGTTCACTCGGATGCCATTTGGTTTGAAGAACGCTCCGATTACTTTCCAGAGATTGATGGACGAAATCCTGAGGGGGATAGACGAGGTGGTATGCCAGATTTATATGGACGATCTGTTGATCTTCAGCCGAACAGAATCCGAACACATCGAAGATCTCCGGAGGGTATTTCGACGTTTGCGTGAATTCAGGTTAAAATTGTCGATGGAAAAATCATCGCTGGGAGAGGATCGGATCAACTTCTTAGGGCATACCATCTCGAGGGAGGGAGTCCAGCCGGATTCTGCAAAAGTCGACGCAATTCGAAAGATAGCGGTGCCGAAAGACGTCAAGGGCATTCGGCGACTTTTAGGTACGCTAAATTACTATCGGCGTTTTGTGCCAGACATGGCAGAGTATCTCGTACCCATCAGTAACCTGCTGCGGAAGGGGGCGCGGATAGCGATTACACCTATTATGGAGCAAAACCTTCGAAAATGCATGGCTCGACTGCAAGAGGAACCAATCCTGGCGTTTCCCGATTTTGAGAAGCTATTTACTATCACCACCGACGCAAGTGAGTATGCATTAGGAGCGGTGCTGTCGCAGGAGGGAGATGGGGGGGAACGACCAGTGGCGTACGCGAGTCGAAGACTGACCGACACGGAAGCGCGGTACAGTGCCCTCGAGCGTGAACTTCTTGGCATCATATGGGCTATTGATCAATTTCGTCCATACGTCTTCGGGCGGAGATTCAGAGTACATACGGACCACAGACCTCTTCAATGGGTGGGGAAGCTTAAGGAATCATCAGCCAGGGTGACACGCTGGAAGGAGTTTTTGTCCCAATACAACCTGGAAATTGTATACAAACCAGGGAAGGACAATGTAGTGGCGGACTGGCTATCTCGAGCGATTACCGTAAATGCAGTCGAGGAAGGGGAAACGTCCGGGGATCACAGACAATTTATCCAGGAATGGGCGCCCGGGGAAGATGGAAGTCGCGGTACGCGGGACGATAGCGATGGGAGCGAACACCAAGAAGCGGAAGAATCTGCCGGAGAACGTCCGGTGGAAATGGAGACGATCGAGGGTATGATTAACGATAAACGGCGACAAATTATTTGGAAGACGCAAACGACCGGCCTGATGCGAGCTACTCATGAAAACTATGGCAAGAATAGTATTACGAGAATCTGGTCCCAACCGGGTGTCAAGGGTGACCAAATTTGCCAGGCATTGAAAGATGCATCCGGACCAGGGAAGACCTACCATCTATTTGTCGGCAACGCAACAGTGTGGGATCTGATCAAGAAATTATGGAGAACAGAACAACTGGGTATTGATCGATCGTTTGTTCGTTGTCTGTCTATGGTCCAGACACTGCGTGATGAGGAACGGCAGCGGGAAGTAACGCTTGCCTACCATCAAGGGAAGACGAACCACCGCGGTGCGCAGGAGACTTTGCAAGCATTACAGCGACGGTACTTCTGGTGGGATATGAAAAAAACGATCCAAGTGATCATAGGAACGTGCGATATATGTCTTAAGACTAAATATGATCGACACCCACCACAGGGACAACAGGAGAAAACACCCACAGCAGAGACGCCACTGAGTGAACTACAGATTGACACGTTCACTTGGAAGGGATATAAGTGGGTTACGACAATAGATACTTTCAGTAAGGTAGCTATGGCGTATGCCGTAAAAGACAAATCATCCAACGCCGTCTTACAGGCATTACGAACGTGGTTCCAGTTTTATGGGGTACCGGACCGAATCTCGTCTGATGGGGGTAGGGAGTTCGATAATGCAAACGTTCGGACGGAGATGAAAAATCTTGATATCGTGTGGCATCTCAACACCCCAGGACATCCTAAGAGTCGCGGAGGCATCGAAAGGTTGCACAGTACCTTGAGTGACCACCTGCGGGTGTATCAGGTAGAAAAGGGTCTGCAGGCGAACGAGGCGATGCCGAAGGCAGTGGCGGCATACAATCATTCCATCCACTCCACCACGGGGTTTACGCCGTTCGAGATCCTCTTCGGACTGCGCGCGAGGCGCCGGAACGGGACAGAGACGGTGGCGGACGAGGGAATGGCGGAGCAAATGTTAAGTGCTCACTTAGAGCTCGGAAAACTTTAGGGCAAAGTTCGTGACAAAATCGTGAGGGAGAAGGTCAAGAGAGTTTCTCGGGTAAACCTCAAAGTCGGGGGTCGAATAGGGGACCTTAAAATTGGGACGATTGTATATCGTAAAATTGGCTCTAATCGGAGCAAAGAGTCGATCAGATACGAGGGTCCATTCAAGGTGGTGGTGATCAGGGAGCATAACATCGTCACCATCGAGAGTACAAGACCTCCGACGAAACGGAGGACCGTCCACGTCGAACAGTTAAAACTCCCACCAGGGGGGAAGGGTGCTGGCCATGAGTGAGTTGGAGTGTCCTCGCTTCTGCACGTAGCCAAATTTGGTATGGTATACATACGTACACTTTGTACCATTTGTAGAAGTATTTTTTTTTTTTTTTTGTTGTTTTTTTAGAATTACACAGGCTGTGTAGAAATATCGACTTTGCGTAGCGTGTAAGATGCCATTGTTTTCTGTGAGTAATGAGCCATGTAATTTTTTTTTGTTTTTTTTTATTTTGTCACTAGTGGCTGCAGTGTTAGAAGCAGCGTTTTATTTGGACTATAAGTGTCTTATAAATACGACCGAATGTAAGGGATTACAGGTTGTGTACTGTTTGGGCTGGCCTTCGCTCCCTTAGTACGATTAGGAGAGTGATCGTAATATCGCCTAAGTCGTCCTCAATTTAGACTTAGACTTCATAGTTTACGAGGAGATGTGCGTAAACTGGCAGGGGGGAGTTAAGCTCCGGGCAGCATCAGTACTCAACCTTAATCCCCGAACGTCGGGATGTAAACATCCCGAATGTAAATATACAGGGTTATAGACTCGAAATAAACAGTCTAGTTCTAACTTTCAAGCGTGTTGTTTCTCTGTACCTTTTTTCCCTTTGTTTCTTAATTCTAAAGCCGTTAAGCATTAACTGCGAGGTAAAGTGATATCCTCGGGACGGTAAAAATGGGGGAGTATTATTGTGTAGTAATGTAGTGAATTGTTTTAAGGTATAATAGTTTTAGGGTTGTAAATAGATATTAATATTTTTTTTATATTATAGTTGTATATCAAGTATATAATTGTATACCATTCAATATTATTATATTAAGGATATTACACTAAGATATTTGTTTACGCTAATAAATGAGTATATTATAAAGAAAGTAGGGAGAAATGCTTATAGTAGTTTTTCGTGGTTAGCAAAAAAACCCATGTAAAAGAATAGTTAGTCAGTTGGTGCCGAGATCATGAGTGGTAAGTGTCGAGCTGCTGAACTATTTGATGTCTATGGTTGACCTTCAGTGAGTAGCGTTTATTTCTTGTTCTTTAATAAGTTGTTAATAATTATGTGAATTGTTCATTGGCTAGCTAAGGGTATTTTAGTTTCCACGTATCATTAAAATTTAATGGGCTGTTTTCCCCATATGTCCCGTATTCTAGAAATGATTAACTGTATTTGTTTATCCTAATAAATTCAAAGTTTATACCACCTATATTCCAAACACAGTCGAGGTGTGCTAAAAAATCTGTTAATGTCTCTTCCTTCGGAATGGAAATAAAGCCGGTGGCCCCATGTGATGAATTTAATGTTATTGAACGTTAAAAAAAAACCTTTCTAGGCGTAGGGAGGGCCAGGATCGGCAAAATTTCCAGTCACACCCTGGCATCGGGAAAGAGTTCTAGTTAGTAAAATTGATGTAAAATGTATAAAAATAGTATAATCTAACTTTTACGAAACATATGTTGCTTTTTTTACTTAATTTCTTCTGGCTCTTACATTAGCAAACAATTAAGTATCTGTCAGCTTTAGGTGAATAAAAATCAAGTGCAGTAGCAAAAGCTCTTATCACAGTTGAGATGGGTTTGTTTTCTTTTTGTAAACGAAAACTGGCATATGGTCAAGTGTGAAGACACATTCATTGTCGATCTGATTCTTTAATTTCAGTTCTTTAATCAAAGCTTTTAACGAGGAGATGCGGACATTCAGGTGGAGATTATTTTTATGGCATAGGATTTTTGATGTAGCTTACTCCAAACCAAATGCTAATTACGATTTACCAATTCTTTCATCATAATATCTCCACTCACCTAGATGGGGAAACAAATATTAAAAATTAATGTTGGGTCTGAATAGTGGGGAAAAAGTACTTGAAAATACTATGTATGCGAAACGTTCCCTCAAAATAAAAAAGCGAATAAAAAGATGGAATTTCCGGACTTAAAAAAAATAACTTTGTTATGAGACATTTAAATTCAATAAGTATATTAAATTAAATAATCACAGGCGCGTCTGTACTGCGACTTCCTTTCAGGATGGTTCCGAAATTTCTATTGGTTCTTCACTGTTTAATTCGATATGCTAGGAAGGCTTGGTGGTAGTAATGTAACGAGGGCGTGGCGAAAGAGGCGCTAGTTGGTTTGTGTGCGCAAAACAAACGATACCGCCCCGGTTAAGAGCTGCACATGGTTTTCATTTTATTTGAAGATTGTACTCTATGTAAATGTCACTGGCTGTTTTTCCTATGCTGTCCCATTACACAGAGACACGTATTATTGCGCGCGCACCACACTCCCTCATATCTCACGCTCATACACTCCTAGCCCGCGTTCCATAAGGCGAAAAGCTCAGCCAATCGAAGCGATATGAAAAAGCGCCACGTTGGTGGCAAGCCATATTGTAATATTTTGTCAATTTACTAATGTTTAGATAAAGAAAAAGACGCCCTTATAATTTTTAACAGAGTAACACAAGTTTTAGCCATGTGAGACAAATAGTTTTTGAGTTTCAGGCTTTTGAAGAATTAAAAACTACTTTTATTTGGGTTTTTAAACATGTTTAATTCTGTATAATTCCTTTATTGTGCTAAAATTACAATCTGCCTTGCTAGGCATTAAGATATAGTATCATTCATACCGTATTTACAATTCATCATTCACTCGCTCATTCATACAATATTTACAGACAGCCCAGAGGCCTCCCAAGTCCACATGCGAAGAGAAAGCGGAGTCTTGGGAAGTACCTCACACTCATCCGTCAGCCGCGTCACCGGATACTAGCCAGTGGAGACTGGCCAAGAGCGCAAGAGTCACAGACGCTCAGGACATGATTGGAGAAACTGGCCATTGCCAGGACTCCCACTGTCATGCGATTATAGCAGGTCACGAGGCCACTGCCGTTTCAGTCTCCGAGGAGGATTATAGGGATGAGTGGTGCAGTGCAATGACTGTGCTACAGGATTAGGGTGGTTGGGAAGGCTACTGTGGAATTTCATAAACTTGGAAGGGATGAGTTCTAGAATGTAGGGTATATTAAGGTCGTTATGGAGGGTTTTGTTGCTGACATAATAAGGGGCATTTACTATTGTTTTCAGGACTTTTGATTGAAAGGATTGGATACGCTTGATGTTCGACTTTTTTGCTGTCCCCCATAGCTCTATTCCGTATGTCCGGATTGGTTTAAGTATAACTTTGTAGATTAGTAGTTTATTTTCTATTGAGAGATGGGATGTCCTTTGAAGTAGTCTGTACAGTTGTCCAAAGCGTCTGTTTAGTTCTTGTCTTTTTAGTCTCGTATGTGGGTTCCAGGTCAGTCGTCGACAGTTGTCGAGATGGAAGCCTAAGCACCATACGGTCTTGGATACAGGGAGAGGAATAGAATTAAAATAAACTAGTGGACAAGACTTGCGACAAATGGTGAAGGTAATCTGGGAACATTTTGCTTCATTAACTTTGATCCGCCATTGGTTGCACCAATACTCGATCTCGTCAAGGTATTTTTGAAGGTTATGGGATGCTATGTCGGGGTCTGGGTTAGATGACAAGACTGCAGTGTCATCTGCAAATGTGGCCAAGAAGGTATTGGGAGTAGAGAGGACATCAGCGGTGTATAGGTTATAGAGGATGGGGCCCAGGACACTGCCCTGTGGAACTCCTGCATTTATGGGATAGTAGTTAGAATATTCTAAACCACAGCGGACTTGGAAGAAGCGGTTTGAAAGGTAGGACTGTAGGATTAGGAAAAGGGTCTGTGGTAAATATCTTTTGAGCTTGTAGAGTAAACCTGCGTGCCAAACCCTGTCAAAAGCTTGAGCTATATCAAGAAAGGCAGCAGTGCAATACTGTTCGTTTTCAAGGGCTGAGGAGATGTGATCAACAACGCGAAGGCCTTGTTGAGCAGTGGAATGTCGTTGGCGGAAACCAAACTGGTGTGTGGGAAAAAGGTTTTTGGATTCAACAATTGGAAGTAGACGTTTTAGTAGGAGTTTCTCAAATATTTTTGAGAGGATAGGGAGTAGGCTTATTGGACGGTTATTGGAGGGATGAGGCGTCCATTGGGTGGTTTACCGGGTTTGGCGAATAGGACAATAATGGAATGTTTCCAGAGGAGAGGAAAGTGCGTTGTTCGGATAATGCAATTATATATGTAAGTTAGGAAGATTATGGCTTTAGGAGGAAGTAGTTTGAGAATTTGAGGAGTAAGAAGATCATATCCATCGGATTTCTAAAACTAAAAGTGAAAACTAATTGAAACTCTATTTTTGTCTATATTTATGCAAAGAACTATGTTGGCCCGTCTCAATTATCTAGCTATGACAGCTGCTTGGTGATTGGTAACATTATTGATTTATCTGACTACATTTCTGACAGGGTTTTGTGCCCCGACAGTGCATTGTGTTCAGGAGAGGAGGTAGGTACAGGTTAGGTTTGAGGTAATTTACGTCGACTTGGAATACCACGAGTTCACACTCGGAATCTAAGGGTAGGCGAAAGACTGTACCGCTAGGAAGGTGTGGTGCCCCATAAGTCACTGTTTAAGGATATGCTAGTTTAGCGGGGCAGACGCCAGGGAACTCCACTGGGAAAGGTGTGTAGGCTGAAATCGCCGGATTAAAGCTTGAGTCTAAAAATATTTTCTTTATTGGCTTATTTGGAGTGGAATGGCCCATTTACAAAAAGAAACTTCTGAGCTACTGTAAACTTATATAGACCTTAATTTCTGCGTTATTATAAATAATGTGTTCTGTAAGTAACAAGTAGGTTCCTCATATAACAAGGGATTATTTAAATAATTAAGTAAAAACAAATCAAAATTGGAAATTTCAACACCAATCCTGAAAAGTTTCAGAAACACGGTACTTAGTTCTGTTCAAAAACCCCTAATAATTTTCTTCTTTAGTCTATAACTATAATTAGTTAGATACTATCCAATGTATACAGTGTATACCAAACCAAGTTCTATGAACCCTCTATTCGAAGTGACTACAATTATGGTTTTTCGTAATGAGAATACACAAATATGTTATACTTGTTCAATATCGCATATGTAATAAATTCAAAAGTCCCATCTGTTTTTTAACATTTCTCTTTGTTAGTTAGTTTCCAGCCTTAGAAATGGCCCGTTTGAGTCTTCCGGATTTAGTTAAATTATCATTTGACGATTGCGAGGTATATTAAATAATGCTCTTATTGCTTTGATAAAAACATTTATTTACATATAACCACTTAATGTTTTTCTATGTATCCAGCCAAGGAATATCAAGTTTAGAGCTCTACAATATTCCTTACAAGTCATAATTCATCAACTCAATTTAGCTGATGTGATGGTTGAATTTAAAGGAAATGATTCGCGTTTCATAAAGGTAAGCATCATCCAACATTATTAATTAATTATATCATAAACTATTGACGTAGACAAGATTATCTCCCCCCCCCCCGCCTGTTGGAGATTATGTCTTATTTGAAAACATTGTGAAAAAAAAGTAATAAATTGAAATTAACATAGATACTTACAATCCGTCAGTAATATTTATGCAATGCAAAATATTTTATGTCATCTAGGATTACTCATATAAAACAGTACCTACTGACTAAATCAAAACATTTTAGAGAATCACAAATTTTCACTAACCTGGCTACAGACATAATAGATAATTGATGTAAGAATATATAAGACTGGCTGAAAGAACGCTGTATGCCTATTATTTCCATATTTATTTTTAATCTTTGGAAGTAGATATGTAACGATTGCTACCAAAACACATGGGTAAGATTCTGGAGAAAAGTCTTTTGAATCACCTGAAAGATTACTATGAGGACAACGTCGTCGTTCCGCTAGAGCAGACTGGATTTCAAGTTTCAACCAGCCTTCTGGTTGAAAAACACATGACGTCTCCTTATGAAACTACTGCCAGAAGCTGGCCAGAACCTCAACAGAAACCTAACCACGGCCATGATTTCGTTAGACTGCACGCAGGCCTTCTACTCTGTGTCCTACGAGCCACTGTGCTGATTGCTTTGCGACCAGAAATGCCCGGAGCAGCTCTACACGAACCTGGAGGGCCAGCTTCCTAAACGACCGATCGCTGCGGGTGCTTTTTAACGTGTACACGTCTGAAATTGTTGGAGCCCGGTATAAGAATACTACAGTTGCTGCTTTCACTAACGACATCGCGATGTATAGTAGCAGCTTGATCGGCAAGAGACTTCACAGGCCTAATCAGCTAGCAAGATCTGCGATAGATTGGGGAAGCTTAACAGTGAACGCCAGAAAGACTGACTGTGTAGTATTTTCATGACAGAATGAAAGAAGAAGTGACTACGGGCAGTCGCCTACGTTTTTGTGTCACGCTTGAAGTCTTACCGGCTCACACACTTGCTGACATCCACTAATCTATCACTGCGGCACAAGCTCATGATATACAAGAGCCGGCCTGAGGGCTTGCTTTACGGTGCATCGATTTTTAGTCATCTGACGGAAGTGGCTCCAGCGATTTCAAAACAATAAAAGTGGTCCACCATTGTTCATTCCAGCTGCGGAGATTTTGTGGACTGCACGAAGTTGGCCAATGGTGGATGAGTTTATTCACATTCATTGTAAGAACTGCTTAAATTGCATGTTAGCATTGTAGTACAAGGAGTCCTCTTTAGGTCGTATATATTTATGTGTATGCATTATATTTTTAATAAATAAATTAATAGAAAAAAAAATCTTATTAGGTAACATAAGTTTGTATTTAACATACCGCTCCAGTCAAAAGGCTGACTGAATTGAGCCAACATAAAGTACTTTTTTAATTCACAGAAACAAAATTATTTCATCTTCATAAAAGTTAAAAAAAAACAGATTCTTTCACTAATTATTAATTATCTACAAGGTAACACATTAAATAAAGTTGTATAACTGTATCTAAGTACAAATACTTATATGTATTGTTTTTTGTTATTTTGGATAGAATGAAGTCAGTAGGACAACTGAAGCTGTAAAAAAAAATATATTCCTGTCAGTGGCCACTGAACACAACGTAACTATTTCCATATTATTAAAATTAACGGATTTTATCGTTTAAAAACCTTAATGTGTGTTTATTCTATTAGGAAAATTTCGACTTATCAAGAAGATCTGTAACTGGTAATAATTTTTTTTTTATTTGTTTGTGTTTGTTCAGTCATTCCTCAGTACTTAACACGAGCTATGCGTTTCTTGACGATTAACGTCATACAAAACTTTTTTTTCACCAATATTATTTTGGGTCTTTTTGATGCCAAGCAAATAGAGAGGTAGATATACGAGGCATATGATCGTTATTAACCGTATCATTATGATTTATCATGTTACCGCAAAGATCGTGCAATCTAGAATGACATGTATACGATAACTACGTTATTTAGACATTCAAGATATTTCTGGTACCGCAAAGTTAATTTAATTAAAAATTACCTTTTTATTTTTTATTAACATAATTTATAAAATTGACTAATTATTAAAAAAATGTATATGATGTAAACAAATAAAATGTTCCAGGATTTAAGCAAGTTTACAGTGTGTTGAATAGGATACTTTAAAGGCAAAAGAAAGTTGTAAACATCATAATTTTAACAAACATGTAAATGATTCCATCCAAGTATTGTGAATATTTATGATTTCTTTAAATTGATTATTACATATTTAAGGTTTTGTTAGTATGTAATAATTTGTAATATTTTATAGTTTAATCTTTACCAAGCAAAATTCTGTTTTCGTATTGTTTTATTTATTTCACGTTTTTTATATGATTGGTTTTTCCTAATTTTCCCCCTTAACGAAGAAATTGAACTTGTTAATTGCTTGCTGTAAGAAACTTTTCAATTATCGTGACGTGTAATTAGAATTCTACTGGCCTCATGGATATTCCAATGAACCGTTAAGTGCAAAAACTCCTTGTCACACATCGTTTGCTGGATGAAGTTTACGGATGATTATTTTAAATCGTTTGCTAAACGCGCGAGTTCAGTATTTTGAAGGTTTCTTTTATAAACCTAGATTTTATAAGAAGCTATAATGTTGTCTGAATGTTTCTCCCTGTTTATAGTTAAAAAGTCACTTTTGGTACTTTGCTGAGACGAGAGTCGGTTGTGACATGTAATGAGAACAAGTGGATACGCTCTCGAGGTTGAATACTGAGACCCTTTTCTGTGGGTGTGGATATTAATTATACACCTCATGGTCGAGGTGCTCTTACCTAGTCTGGCTAGCTTAGTTGTACTAAAAGGTATGAAGAAAGAAGTCTTCAACAGGAAGACGTTGACGTTAAATATTGAGGAACATCAACGCCTAGAAATCCCCATAACCTTTTTTCCTATCCTATTAATAATAAATGTTTTCTTTTTGCTGATCACAAAAGTAAAGTAAGAATTGATTTATTTATACAGTTCACTATTTGGCTTGCCCGTTGTTAAATATGTCGATTCATCGCATCTCCTTTATCTTTTTAATTTATTTGGTTTAAATAAATTACATAGACGTTAGACATAGATGGAAAACTTCAGTATTTAGTGTTTAATTTTATTTTTCTCATTCTTTAAATCTGGACGTGCCCTTTATTTTTAAATGTACACTTCTGTACATAAACGTTTCTGCCGTACTGGAGCTTAGACAATTTGGTGTGCACTGGCAAGATATTTATTTTCTTGCCAGTGGCGTAACTATATCATCTGGGGCCCGTGGCTAATTCCTTTAATGGGGGCCCTATCATTAAGATTTATTATACTTAAGAGTAGTTTAGTTACCCACAACCAATAATTTGTATTATGGTATATATATTTTAATATTTTTATAAATAGGTACAATATTAAAACAATATTTCTGAGCTCGCGGCCACTTGGGCCGGGGCCCTCTTGGGTCGGGGGCCCGTGGCATTTTGCCAGCCCTGCCACCCTGTAGTTACGCCTCTGTTTCTTGCCTAATCTACCACATATTTTCCATATTAGGACAGAAAAAATTTCTCCCACACCAACCGTACGGACTCTCCAATACCAGGATGGAAAAATTGATGTAGAAGTCCAGAATTTGGACGATGTCCAAAATGCCATCTCCAGATATTTTGCTCAAAAACCAATTGATTTTGATCGATTAGGCATTAAAAATTTGCACACTTGATGGCAAAAGGTTGCTGATAACGAGGGTGATTACATCATTGATCAAAAACAAAAACATTTATCTGTTTGAATTTAATGCATAAAAAACGACATTACTTTTCGGTTCCCCTAATATACATGTACATATATGACAGATCGAAAATCATTTAATTGCAGTACCTACAGCTATAATGTTCGATTGAGCTTAGGTACTGCAAATATTTTAAATGTTGTTGGTAAAAACATAATTCTCTGGTTGTTTAATATTAACCATGTTGGTCGATTGTTTTCTCTAGAGGGTTCTATGTTTCGCATGTTGTCTCTTGGGATGTTGTTTTCCGTTGATGTTACTGGACCGTCCCTATCAATAATAACGTTATGCAAAAGGCAAACTGCCTTCACGATTTTTATCGCATTGCCAACGAATGTCAAGCTTTCAGAAGTATTCTGAACTTCGAGGAAGCAATGCCAACAATGCACTGCCACTCATGTGGAAGATAATTTTCAATTAAAAAGTGACCTGGAGTCGTGTGCCAGTAACTGCCCTCGGGGAAACGGCCTCAATAGGAAGTTAATTACAGGAAACACTTTGTCTCCCAGAAACACGCACTCCCGTGCGAATGGGCACCGATATTCAAATTGGGTAATGGCCCTTCTCAAATGGCAACTGCCATTGCTGATTTCTTGGTAAAATTTTGAAGAGCCGAGAATTCCACCAAGCCATTTTCCATAAGCACCAATGTCTATAATTAAAAATTTATAGTTTGAATCACAAACGGCCAGCCATGAGCACGATCGAAAAACAAGTTTACAGTTGAAAAACGCGGTGGTTTGTTCAAACGAATGTGCTTCCCATTGATCTGGAAATTTTTAATTTTGCTCGGAGACTTCTGCTATATATTTGAACTCTTCAGCAGTTGGAAATTTCATATGCTTTTTCCTTCAGTATCTTCCAAATCGCTGCAAACTTCGATGACTATGGTCCCTACAGCGGTTTTTGAAATACGAAACGAGAATGCACGTGTTGAAATGCCAGTAGATAACCCAAAAAAAGTAAATAAATAAATCACAGTTTCAGAAAAGAATGTTTTAAATAGAGCAAGAGAAAATTATCGCTTTCGAGGAAAAGCACGGTTATGTAGTAACTGCTGATGATGCTATTTCCTTAAATCGCTGGCTACTTCTTCTAGCCCAACTGTTTTTCCTTTTTTTTTTCCCTTATCACTCAGACGAAAAATTTAGGGGTAGGAAAAGGAAACAAAAATGGCATTATTGGAGTGAGGGGATCCTTTTTCTAGGGGGGACGTATTTGAAAGTTGGGTGTAGGGATTACGAAGTGAAGGAGATCTCGGGTGAGGTGTAGTTGTTCTCGGCACAGTGGCCAGAGCCCACCGGAGGTTCCACCAAGAGTATGTTTAGCCTTCGAATACTGGTTCGATCGGAGATCGAGTAATTTGCTGAGTTTTGTCAAGTTCCCGCTAGAGGTTTTGGCCAAAAGCCATTATGTTGTGCTCCTTTTCCACTCCTGAGTACTTACAGAGCTGCTATCTAGCGGCTAGTGGTAGAGGTTCTGACAGTTCTAGAGTCGAAGAACTTGATGTGTCATCTTCTGATGTGATGGTGGGCACCTCAAATTTTTCGTGAATACCAGCAGCTCTCATCTTGCGAAAAGGGGGCTGCCAGAGTGAGTAGTGCAGAATTCCGTTCAGGAACTGTTGGAGATGACCTATCGTGCTGAACAGAAACTGAGAAAACTGAACAGCGAATTCCCAACGCTAGTACTCCAGAAGAGTCCCAAGGGTAGCGCTGGTCTCAGGACATTGTAATGCCTAGTTACCCTAGCCCTAGTGACGAAGTGAGGGTTGATTAGGCTATGACCTGGACAATTGCTACATAACGGGTCTTACAACTGTACTATCTGACTTCAAATCTCATAGGTATATGCCCCGACAGTGCACTATGTTCAGGAGAAGAGATATAGGATAGGTATTGTAGGCAGTTTATGTGGTCTTGGAATGACCACGAATTCACACTCGGTATCTGAGGGTAGGCGAAAACCGTTCGGATCCCAAAGGTGAGTAGTGTGAACCGGAGAGAGGTAGTCTGGATCACTGGGGGAGACACTACTAGGTAAAGGTCGTAGAGCCCCAGGTGACCGTCGACCCCAAGGAAGAAATCTCTTCCAAGGAGGTGCTAGCTAGTTTTAGTGAGACTAAGGCAGAGAATCCCACTAGGAAAGTGTGGGGTCTGACATGACAAGGCCGGACTAAAACATAGAGAGGTTAGGAAAGAGAAATACAGAGGTTTTCATAAATGAGAAGGCCAAATTTAGAAACATCAGTGCAGCTGCAAGCACCAGCCCAGAGAGCCGTAGTTAGAATGACTTATCGGTTGTTTTTTTTGGTATTTTTTATTTCAAAACCTCTTTATTATAGCATGTACAAAATAAATAATAATTAATAATTGAAATACAAATTTCTCCTCTTCCTGCCATTCACAGATGCATTTGAAGGAGTGCATAAATATAATACATTTTGTTTTTGTTGTTAAAAGTTGATAGTCTCATATACAACACTAGGTGATGAGGCTCACATTCAACTTGTTACCGACACTCTGACCCCGGCACTTACGAGTATTTTTTTTTTTTTTTTTTATTTCAAAACCTCAAATACAATGTACAAAAGAAAAATAACAAGATAATAATCGACTTACAAATTTCTCCTCTTCCTGCATTTAAATGCATTTGGAGGAGTGCATAATACAATAAATTTTTTGATGTTAATAGTACTCAGTCTTATATTCACACTAGGTGATGAGGCTCACCTTCTTTTTGTCACAGACACCAAACACTAAACACTAGGAACAAAACAAAAAAGAAACTAAATCTCTACCTAGAACCTAGGACTAGAGTGTTCCAGCCGCGACAGCGTCCTGCCATTGATGGGGGAACGGAGCGGGGGTTATAGTGTTAAACACCGGGTTTGTTAGATATTGTAATGAGTCGAAACATTTGATATGTCTACGCTGGATGAATTCATTTACCGTAGGCAGCTCAAATATCTTATGCAGCTCACTGTTCCGTCGCTGCTCGAATAATGTACCTCTGACCACTTTCATCAGTATACCGTTTTGGAATTGTTGGAGTTTCTTAGCTGTCGTATACGTCAGATAACGAAATAGCGGTGCAGCATACAGCAGAGTAGGCCTGAGTATGCTCTTGTAAATCAGTAGCTTGAGACGTAGTGATAGATTGGGGGAAGTCAATAAGTGCGTAAGCCAGTAAGACTTCATGCGTGTATGCTTCAACTTCTTCGCAAAATGGTTACTAAAATGGAGGTGTCTGTCCATTTTAATTCCCAGATATACTAGGTTGTTGGCTGGTGAATTTTCCTCCGTTCCTACTATGTAACTAGTAGGGAGCGGGCTTTTTCCCTTTTGAAAAGAGAAAATTACACAGTCAGTCTTACCCGCGTTTACAGAGATATTGAGTCTCCCCAATCTCTCACTGATCTGGTTACAGGCTGCTTCAGCCTGTCTTAGAGCTAAGTTGGCACTCATGCTGCTACTGTACACCGCTATGTCATCTGCGAAAGCAGTAACTGTGGTATTTTTGTACCGGGCTCTAACAATCTCAGACGTGTATACGTTGAATAGTACAGGGGATAAGACGGCGCCTTGGGGTACTCCACAGGTCAGTGGCACAGCTTCGGAGAAGCTATCACCCACCCGCACCCGCAGCGATATGTTTTTCAGGAAGCTAGCCAGAATTGAATACAGTTGTACGGGCATTCCCGGTCGCAGAGGATTTGACACAGTGTCCCGTGAGACACCGAGTCGAATGCTTGGGTGCAATCAATGTAAATCATAGCCGTGGCTATGTTTCTATTCATGTTATGGCTAACTTCTGACTGCACCTTCAGAAGGGGGTGCTCTGGGCTCATACTGGATTGGAATCCAGTCTGCTCTGGTGAAATGATGTCATTTTCCGAGGAGTATACTTTGAGATAATTCAAAAGAATTTTCTCAAAGATTTTCCCCATCTGTGGTAGCAGACTGAATGTTCTAGACCAGGACCCAGCCCCTCTAAAGGGTCCAGAGCCCTTTTTACCTGACCCCTGCCTCTGAGCTGGTTTTTTAGCGGCGTCTTTTATTGTTTACAATATTTACACTGATATGACTTATGGTTTGGTAATATTATTTACATTTGTTTAAACTAATTTACAACATATTATAACCAATTTATAGAGTATAGGATTGATTTATCTTACGTAGTTAGCGGTCGCTACATATGTCCTTTTGACTTCGCAGCATGTGGTATAGATGGTGAAACACTCTGAGTTCCGAACAGCTCTGATAAACTTTAATGGTTTGCTTTATTTTATTCTAAGGGGATTCTTTTGTAAGAAAAATACACATTCCCTAGCAAAAACGAAGCATCTTTCTGTCTAGAAGTCATTTACGCTCGGAAAATGAGAACACTTTGTAGTTAAGTAGTCACGCGATAGTGAGTTGATCGGACCAACGGCAGTTATGTAATATTCATTTTTAGCTGAAATATGTACTTCAGTTGAGACATATGGTCTCCCCTTCCTTTTGTCTTTCAACCCAATCCTAACCCTTTGCTATCTACTAGGGCCTTCGACCCAACACTTGTGCTTTAGCCTTAGCCAAAGAATGTCCTAGCGCTGTAATTCATTAATATTTGTAAATATACCAGTGTTTTGATTGTTATTCATAATAAAGTTTTTTTAAAATACTCTCCTCAAACAAGATTATTTAACTGACGTTTAGTCGCGCGAAAAGGCGTTCGCTATGACACCGATTTTCATCGCGAGTTGCAACCGACTATAACCGTCTTCCGCTCGCGCGTTCCTTATCCAGTTAAGACATATCCTTAACTAAGTAATTAATGAAACTTACTATGCTATATAGAATTAATTTTATTTTAGAAACATCACAGCATCGAATTTCGATTCCCATAAAAAATATCATCACCGGTTGAACACGATTTTAATGTCACTTTAATTTAAGTGTAATTACAGTTTTAAAATAAAAACTACATATCATGAACTATGCTAACGACATCATATAACTTCGATAACTTAGTCAACATAGTATTTTCATAACAGTCTTTAATCTTATTTCAGAAAAATCTGAGGACGAAATGGCTCCAAGGAGGCAGGTACATACATTCATACATCTTATAATACATTTATTCAGAGAAATGGAGACATTAATAAATATTTTTTGTTTGAGGTTGTGGTGATAGAGAACGGTAAAATAGGAGAAGAGGATAAAAAAGGCAGATCAACATTGCCAACGACTGCAGCTTTGACACGTTTAGAGACAAGAGTAAGCATGAAAATATTATATTAATAATAACTCCTCTAGGTAACAGACACAAAAAGTTTAGTTAAGTATCACACAGGTAAGGGGTTCGATAATCATACTAGTTACTCTCTCTAGGCTAATTTCCTAATTACATTGAATTCTATTTATTAGCGTGCATATTCAAAAGTAGTTTGTGAAGTACACGGGACTTGGTGGCCACGGCCACAGTTATTTTAAATAAAAGTCATTCATCATTCATCAGGGTCGTTTGCAAGCCACCAGAGGAGGTCTTAGTGACCTATCCAATTCCGGTCTTGCTATCCAAAGCGGGTTCATTTCTTGTGAAATTTGGGCTTAAAGTGGTCAAATTTAGGTGTTTACCTGCAATTTTATATAAAAGTTAAATACACCCAGTAATGTTATAATCCTTAGAGCAAATTTTCGTAATCGGGTGTGTTCTCAAAACTGACGCGCTCTAACATTCAACCGAACGGTATTTGGCTGCGATTTGTTCTAAAATATTCAGCACGGCAAGGTGAGGGACTTAACCAATCGCGTAACACGGCCAAGGGAGGTGCGTTTCCAAAATTGACGCAAAAAAACAAATTTTAATTGAATTGATTCACCCGAATCGGAAACACTTGAAAATACAACTGTTTAAAAGATTTTAATTTCTGATTAAATTCCCGCAAAGAACTTACTTGAAATACGAGTGGGGTTTCAAAATGGACGCGCTCAAACATGGCAAATTTTTAGTTACATTCAACCGAACGGTAAAGGGCTATGATTAATTATTAATCCCCACCCCACCCACCCGTGTGGATATCATTAGTTCATGCCTTGTTAAAAAAAAGAGATGAAACGATTAAGTAAATAGATTTAAGTTCAATTTATAGGTAAGAAATATGCAAGCACAGATTGACCATTTTGGAGCACAAGTATTACCAACTGATGAAAATGTATTTGACAAAATAAGAGATGGACAGGAAGAAAAACCAGTTACAGAATTAATTCACACAATGAAAATTACTAAAAGAATGTCGGGAGCAGAAGAAGAAATTGACCGGGTAACTATATATTATTACTATAACCATTGATTATGTAAGTGGTAGAGACACTTTTTGCTTAAACAAACTATTACATATTGAGAAAATAAATGTTTATGCTACAATTCTACCTCCCATTATTGTCAATCAGGGGTGTTGCCAGACATTTTTTCCGAGCTGGATATAAATACATTCTTCAGGGAGAAATTTGAAAAAAAATTTAAATCATTATTACGTATTACTTATAATACAAAACAAGATACTTTATTCCAGCTGGGCTTTTTACTATAATTTTTAATTTATTCCGATTTAAGGGAGGGGTCTATCCACTAAACCCCCCCCCCCTCCCTAGGCACTTCATTGGAGTCTGTGGGTGAATGTATATTTAAATGCATAAAAATTAACTTATCTATCTTTAGATACATTATTATGTATGTACCTGACACATCGCTGTAATATGAAAATTATAGCATTTATACATCATGAATTTACATGAACAGGTGCTAGGGCGAGTAGGGTCGGTTAGTCCATTACCGACTGTCATAAAAGAAGGGGACAGGCTGTAAGCCGCTGAGCCGGACTAGACACAGGGGTAAAAGCCATAAAGCTATTGGAAGACAGGAGTAAGAGAGCTATATAGCCCGGCAGACAGGTTGGTGGCATCAAGACAGCATTAGAGTCACTAAGCTTGGTTCGAAGGGCGTGTTAAAAGATACTTTTTTTTGCTTAAAGAAATGAGAGGAAGTCAAAGAAAAGCTCCACGCCCTAGTAAGGCAGAGAGTGTGTTTTTTTTTTGTTTTTTTTTATTTCAAAACCTCAAACAAACAATACAATGTACAAAAAGAAAAATAACAAAATATTTGGATTACGTATTTCTCCTCTTACTGCATTTACATGCATTTGGCGGAGTGCCTAAATATAATAAATTTTTATTGTCGTTAATAGTTCATTGTTCTTATACAACACTAGGTGATGAGGCTCACCTTCTTTTGTCACCGACAGAGAGTGTGGGTCAATGAGGCCACTTATAAGGGATAGGAGGAGGCAGCTGCTTCTGACCACCTGCCAGTATTGTATTCCATTGACGGTAGAGTTGTGATCCCGCGTCCCACGAAGTACGACTATCGTCAGACTGGCTGGGACCTATATCGGTCGTAACTTTACTACCAATTGCATACGGTTCCTGTTATCCGCACTACAGAGGAAGTGGATTGACTGGTAGCTTTCCTGACCGAGGTTATCGTCGATGCAGCAAACACTGCTATCCCAAAGTTTAGCCCGAAGCCGCCCATGCTACAAAAACCACCAGACCATATTCTTCGACTTATTGCATTTCGCAATAATTGGAAAAATAACTGGTATTGAACAAGGAATCGTCAGGCCAAGAAAGTTGTAAACTCTCTTACAACACAAATTCGTGGCTTGATGAGGAATTGGAAGACGGCAACGTGGCACGAACGGCTTCATGGCTTACATGGCGATTTCCGTAAGTTTTGGAAGCTCCTAAAGACTACTACCAAGAAGGAATCAGGTCTCCGTCTTCATGACGGGGATACCCTTTACACAGTGGAAGAACAGGCGAAAATACTGACCGACCACTTTACCGCAGATAACGCCACTAGGACGAGAAATTACCACGAACCTCAGCAGCAGGAAACAGGTCAGAGCTACATGATTGTCTCCCCGAAGCAGCTCAAGGCGATTCTTGTGTAAGTGTAAGGGAAACCGAGCATCAGGACGAGACGGGGAGCAAACGGTATTGCTGAAACAGCTGCCGAGGAGAGGGATTGCCCAACTCGTCAACCTGTACAATTCATGTATCAGGTTGCGATATTTCCCGACAGCGTGGAAAAAAGCTATCTTATTCCCGCTGCGCAAGACCACAAAGAGAGGCAACCACCCAGCCCACTATCACCCGATCAGTCTCCTGGCTCACATGGGGAAGATTCTCGAAAAGATTATTCTGAACTACCTGAAAGAGTTTTGTTTGGAAAATGCTATCATCCCGTACGAACAGACAGGGTTCCAGGCTCATCTGAGTACAGAACATCCGCTTGTGAGGGTACAGGCGGTGCCACCTTCAGTATCAACAAGAATCTCTTTGGACTGCACGCAGGCTTTCGACTCAGTGTCCCACGGGATACTGTGTCGACAGCTTTGTGACTGGGAATGCCCAGAGCAATACACGATGTTGGTTTCCTTCTTGACGGACAGATCGGTGATGGTAAGGGTGGGTAATTGCCTCTCTGACTTGTGGAGTTCCTCAAGAAGCGGTTTTTTCTCCGGTTCTTTTCAGCATGTACATATCTGAAATCGTGGGGACAAATTATAAGAAAGCGACGGTAATCGCTTTTGCCGACGACATTGTGGTTTACAGCAACAGCATGAATGCACAAAGAGCACTCACACAGGCTGAGTCAGTTTGCAACGTAATCAGTGACAGGCTGGGCAAGTTGAACATTAGTGTGAACGCCGGGAAGACCGACTGCGTAATCTTCTCTTCCCAAAAGGGCAAAAAAGCTTTGCCAAAATCATATAGTATAGGAGGACAAGATAACTCGCTAGTTTTCTCATTCTACTTTCTGGGTATAAAAATGGATAGGCATCTCCATTTCTCTACTCATTTTAGTAATAGACTAAAAACAGTACGACAGAGGTCTTACCGGCTTTCGCACTTGCTAACTTCACCCAATCTGTCGCTGCGTTTCAAACTGATGATCTATAAATGTATCCTCCGGCCAGCTCTGCTGTACGGTGCCCCGCTATTTACTCACTTGACTGACGCTACAGCCACAAGTCTCCAACGTTTCCAGAATGGGATCATGCGAAAAGTGGTCCGACATACCTCCCGAGAGAGGTTAAAGAACGCCGACCTACACCCGTTGCTTGATGTGCCGTCGGTGGATGAGTTCATCCGCCGAAGACACATCAAGTTTTTCGACGCGTTGCAGCACCTCAAAAATGCAGTGTTTAACACCATGACCCCACCACCCCTCCCGCATCGATGGCAACAGACGGTCGGGGAAAATTTAGGTTAAGAATTAGTATGTAAGTTAGTTTTTAAGTTTTCTTTTGTTGAGATCAAAAGGTGAGCCCCATCACCTTGTAGATTCTTGTCAATGAAGCCAAGTACATTGTGTATCATTGTACTTGTATTGACTACATAACTTTTATACCAATTCAGACCTTGTATAGAGTGTACCGATGGTACAGGACATATAAAACGTAATATGTAAATAGATTCGCCTTAGAATCTATAGTACATAAGAGTTTTGTCATTTTTTTTTTAAGGGGATTTGGAGGACTGATGACGGGTACTGACCTTGTGAACAGCTTACTAACAGCGAAAAAAATAATAATGTATTTTATTATTCAACAGCCCACACCCGGCGTCACCACTATTACCTTGTCTGTACTTGTAGATGACCCACTGAGGTGTAGAATAGGCAGCTGGAAGTGGTGCAACTTCATACACAATTTTTTTCTTTTCATTTTTTTAATGTAAATAAACTCTCCGTTAACCGAAAAATTAGGCAAGAAAGTTGTTTTGTTTCATTGTGGAAATTTGTTTTTTAAACATCTCTTACCAATCACACCGTAGCAGTTTATATCCCTTATAGAGGGTGAATTGACTTAATTTCCACAAACGTGTGCTGCAATCGATAGGATAACTGCATGTCCTGCCCAGAATAGGAGAGTATAATGGTGTAAATAAATAAAATACCATGTTTATCAGTGGATAAGACGGACCTTTTCCTAAAGATTTTATCAATGAAATTGGGGTTTTGGAAAAGGACTTATACATCGAATATTCCTAAAAAATAAAATTCCTAAATAATACAAATATGTTTGGCTTTTATACATTTATGAAATAAGCTGTAAAACTTTTTAATTTTTTCTTGGGAAAATTGAGGACGTGTGTTAGATACAGATATACACATATAGATATAGAAATAATGAAATGTTTAATAATGCTATTTCAATTTTTAAAACAGATAGCTTCATTAATGGAAACGGTAATGAAAGAGTATAGTGAGTTAAGAAAAATCATGGATAAAATTCAAGAAGATTTTGGGCAAGATATTGATGAAACATTGCATCAACTGAAATTAGTATATGGATACGTTACCAACATACGACCCAGAGACGTATTTTACCAAACATTGCTAAACAGGAGGTATTAAACTTAAAAACTATGTATATGGAAAGAGATAGAGCTAAAAATGAATGAATGAAAAAAAGCTTTAATTACAAAATCTCTCTCTCTCTCTCTCTCTCTCTCTCTCTCTCCATTAAGAACTTGCGAAAGATCGTATTCATCTTTTGAAATCTTCAGAATTATGAGAACTATTGAAAAAACTGTCATTATGTTCTCTTAATAATTAACAACCCTGCGTGACCTCCAATTATACACTCCTCAGTAGCCCTTCATCACTATAACTTTTACTGTTGTATCTGTTCTTCTTTCCTTATAACTGACCGTTAAAGCAAAGAGCTGACGTTTCTGATGTAATTTTGAAATCAGACAGTAATTTTGACTTGCCTACAATTGGTTCTTTAAAAAATCGAGTGAAATAAAATCCCGGTTTTTAGAACAAATTTTCCACTGCTCAAGTGGCAATCTAATATTCTGTGGGAATTGCTACTAACAAATTAATCACAACTTCCACAGTGTAAATAAAATCTCTAGCAGTTTTAAGGTCACATATGATTATATTGAATTGATTTAAGCAATTTAACCTGTTGCACTCCCCAGCACTTCTATACCGATTCAGACCTTGTATAGAGTGTACCGATGGTACAGGACATATAAAATGTAATATGTAAATAGATTCGCCTAAGGATCTATAGTAAATAAAAGTTTAGTCATTTTTTAAGGGTATTTGAAAAAAAAAAAAAAAACTGGCCAGTAAACTCAGTAAACTTTAGTTTGCTTAATAGCATCACCAATCAGGTTGCCCGCCAATACCATACTTTGAGTAGACTTTCTACAAGGAGGCTAGTGAAGGAGTGCAAGGAAGGAGTGAAGAAATATCCAATTGGTCACATGTGTGAACAATTATGCCCCGTAACAACATTTTCATGAAACTACGTCGTTCTTTGTTATACTACAATCAGTTCCAAGCTCATTTCTAAAAGGTTTTCCCAAATTGAAAAAATATTGCCATCAAATGATTTAATGGCATGATAGGTAATGCAATTTTTGTCTTGTTAATTATTATCACACAAACGAAAGACACTTCTTTACACTCCTAACACCAAAAATCACTGACCATAATTGTTAATCGGTTCTTGACCTATTAAGGTTCCACAGGACCATAATAATGCATTGCCTTATTGGCATACACATATATTGGCCTTACATATATACATCACTTTATTGGCCAAATAAAAAACAACAACAATAACTATTTTTTATTATTTTAGCTATATTATGCCTAATTGTGGGAATATCCAAAAAAGTAAGAGTTGGATACTGACTAACATTAATTAAGGCAAACAAGGCATTTATATTTTCATTTTTCCCATAATGACCTAAATAAATAGATGTAAACAAATACTTAAGATAACCTTCCCAATTTCCATTTTCACCCCTTTAAGATTCGCCCACTGACCCAAACACCTTCATAATAATTTGATAAATCTATAATCCATTAGTTGCCTGTTAACCATTTTTGTTTCTCCAAGTTCTGTTTATTTGCTGTATAGTGGAACTGATGTACATCATCATCAAATTCATCTTCCAAGTTTATATTACTTTCATAATTTCAAAAATTTACAGGCTAATTACTGAGAAAACTGATCCTGAAGTATTTCAAAAGGACGAAAATAAATCATTAAATGGTCATGATTTATATACAGACTCTGCCCTTAAGTCATCAAAAACAGAATCCATGGTTGATAATCAAGAGATTCAAACAGTGATTGAACCTTTTGAAGAGTCTGAAACTGGTGAAATAAAAGAATCAGAAGTTTTTCTTCCAACACTTTTAAGTGAGAATTTTGAAAATAATAATGGGGAACATAAAAAGGCTGATGATAAAAAAAAGACAGGAGACAGAAAGCTCCAAACAAATATTGACTTTTTAGAAGTAATAAAACCATTATCAGAAAAGAATCAAGTATCTGTAAAAACTGTAAATAAACTGGCACAACAACTGGAACAGCTAAAATTAGACAACGAATTTATAATTGTTCAAATGAATACATTATCTAAATTTTCAGGTAATTCTATAATTATACATTTCCACAGTTGTTCATTTGAAAAAAATATTATGTAAATTATAAATATTATATGCTTAAGTTATCAAAGTATGGAATGTTTTGTTTCAAAAAATCTTATAGATAAACTAGAGAAGTACGCACTTATAGCTAAGTAACTGTCGGTATGTTGCTGAAAGGCTTCTAAATAATTAGAGATATAAGGCGACACTAGTATAGAAGGGTATAGAAACACTAGTAAATAAGGCCATCATTCATTATTGTAGGATAATTGTGTGAC
Organism: Acanthosoma haemorrhoidale; assembly: GCA_930367205.1. Lineage (NCBI taxonomy): Eukaryota > Metazoa > Arthropoda > Insecta > Hemiptera > Acanthosomatidae > Acanthosoma > Acanthosoma haemorrhoidale. Next base: position 110,879,939 of record OV884012.1, on the reverse strand, counting down.
CTGTCATGGGGCCTTGGAAATTTATACGAGGATTGGGTTTAGGAATTAAAGTCTGTAAAAATCTATTATTCAATGACTTTTTGAGAAGCTGCTGACGGCTACGATCACTAAGCTCGTACAAGTTAAGAATATCCCAGAAGGAGGTATTGGGGGGGGTATGGTAGGGTGGGGAGACTCAGGCCAATTATAATCAGAAGGAGAACAGAAAGAAAGGAAAAGAAATAGCATAATGAGTGGGAGAGGTATATTTTGAGAAGAGTTACGTGAAACTTCAGGTGGGGTGTTACCAAATGAAGCGGGAAATAGTAGGGGTATTGTGCACGGCAGGTATAAAATAGATGTTGCCGTCCTATAAAATTAATGTGGAGGTGTCATTAGGCTGGAAAGACGTTGCAGAATCATTTCGTGGTTACTGTGTGTAAATTCGGTAAGAAAACAATGCAAGAAAAGTAAATGAGTTGGAAAGAAAGCTAAAAACAAGTTGAAGAAATGATTTGGAAGATGAAGGTGATGAAGCACTAAGGAAACACAACGACGCAAGACAAAAAACATTATTGCAAAGCACTAGACTGGCTACAGTAGATTGCTAAATTTGAGCGGAGCAAAAACGAAATATACGTCGAAATGCCTGAACGACACCGAGGACACTGTACAAACCGTTTATATAAATTGGACCTTAAAGCCCTGATATAAAAAAAAAAAGAGACATCCGGTGATAGAGTCCTTGATCCTGAATGAGCCGTCAAACCCGCCAGCAAAATAGTTGAACACTTTGTACAAAAAAAGGACATCTCCATTTTCACCCTCTTATTTATTATGATTTATATTTATTGACAGATTCGTGCAACTAGATTATTCTGGTCTTCTTATAGTCCTGGGATTAGCAATGCCGGACTTCAGGTATTAAAGTCTACATAAATTATTTCCCTGGGGGAAACTACCACAAATGTAATATTTACCAGGGTGAAACCCATCTTTTTCTGCACATACTAAATTAATTTATTTCCAAATGGTGTTTTTTGAAGTAGTAAATGTGAAGAGGTGGTATACATTGTTTCAATTGCACCACTTGCAACAAGCACAGTGTATCTACAGGTGTAGGTCCTTCAGGATTATTGTAATAAAAATGTAAGTACTAATATCTTGATGCTGTTTCAATATAGCTAGATTGTCTAGACGATGTGAATCGATAACAGCTGGTAGTTTTTCCTTGAATGCTTTCTTTTAAGATGCTGGTGGTGAATACTTATGCCTTCTAAAACCACTAATAACCTGTTTAAACTGCACTATTTGGAGAAAGCAGTGAGGAAGTCTTGAATCCAGACAAAAGGCACAAATCAACATCTTAACGGAGGGTCATTAAGTCCGGTGCAAGGTTCGTTTTTGCTACCTAACAAATCCATAAATTGAATGGGGCTGATTGTAAATAGTGACCAAACAAAGTGCCATTTACTAAGGCTCCTTCTGAATCGTCAGCTGGGTATGTACACTTGGGCGGAGTTATATCATTTAGCAATTAGGTTGACATTGTTTGTTTTTCATACAGTTGGGGTGTACTAGCCACGCTGCTTCACTCTGTCGTCAGAACTCCACTATGGTAGACCTTATTTAGTACTTTCTAATAAACAATATATTTCAAATAACTACAATTGTCTATTTATTTCTATTCCTGAATAAGACATCCAGCAACCCATTGAATAGTACCGATTTTTTTTTATCTCTGTGCACAAGTGAATTTCCAGAGTAATGGAAGTAGGGCGACGACAACAGCTAACCTATGTTATTTTGCTCTTCAACATCACTTTCGGAGAACCTAAGATAAGGAAATAAAAAGTTTTTGATAGGTCCGCACACGAGCTCTTAATTAAAAGCTGGCCTTGATTAAAACAACTGAATTGCCTTCCTGTATGAGTTGAGAGTTATGAAGTAAAGGTAACCTCAGAAGGATCTTTGGTGGAACATACTCTGAGCAAACATGAAGATACAACACAGAAATTACAGACCCCTTCCATGGTGACAAGAATGAGACTGGAGGAAATTCCCGCCAAGACCTTGACCAAGCAGAGTTTTTGAACCAGGCATGTCAGAAAACCCAGCTAGTAATGACAAGAGATAATATGCTACTGATGGAAGAATCCTCTATCGTTACAACTGAAAGGTGGAAGCACTACTCCAGAAAACAGGTGGTCATCGCTAGGAAGATCGATAATTCCCTGATAACTAGGACGTAGCGCCAAATAAATAGATTTATTATTCGATTCCCAGTATAATCCCTCATAGTTGCACTAAATATCCCATTCAGGGTACGGTCCACGAGTAATTGCAAAAACTGTATAAATGTAACAAATGATATTTTATAATAAATGTAAATATGGGTAATGAAATTTTTACATATAAAAGAAGTTTAGAAAACCATCGGTTAGTCCAGACAACCTCTTTGTCTTGCAACCATTTTTTTTATATTGGCACAATTTACTAAACCACAGATATTTAATGAAGTAATTCCTTAAAATATGGATGATACCTAACTCTTACTAACATTCAATGTGATTTTTCCAGAAATAATATTATCTGAACTTACCGAAAGCAAGCCAAATATAGAGGTTTTGAAAGAGGAAGTAAGTTTGCAATTTGAATAACTTCTCTCACTAAATAAGACATTACATTTATTTAAAAGCTCTCTTAACAATAAAAATTCTTACAAGTCGAATGAGGGCCCCTCATTGAAGAATACATTGACATTCGATAAATTACCATTCGATGGCCAACCAGTGTTCTGATACCGGAGTATTCGGAGCTGATTTCAGATGAGCTTGATGCCCTGAATTCAAATATGGCATTAGTTTTTGCCTAGGAGTTCAAATTTCCATGCTATAACATTTTAGTGAAATATACTAACTTAACTTAAATCCATGAATCAAATAAAAAAACTAAACACAAAGTTTTTATTATTATATTATACAAATATTATTTTACTTTACACAAACATAGAGCAAAAAGTCATCGATGGAACCAACTAATTACAAAATAACTGAACACTTCTTTTCCGTGACATTCTTGAATATATTTTGGAACAGAGCCTTTTTAAATTCCAGCAGTAATCTGCCATCATGTGCGTATCCCATCTTCCTTGGTCTCGGGCCCGTATAATTTTAATATCCTGGTGAAATCATACACCTCTTTCCTCACTTGTGACTATTAAGTGGCTATGTAAATAGTCCACCTTAATACTCATGTTACAAGCAAACATTTGAAACTGTTAAGCATCTCGTTTACCAGTTCAACATAGGTTTCAGCTTTGCGTTTGGCCAGAAAATTTCCGACAACAGCAACAAATGAAGTCCGGGCTTTTCGCTCAGCCTCATTCTGATTCTACTTTAATCTAATTTACGAAGGCAGAATCCTTATTGACTTGTCTTATTTGTGGACGGTAAAATATTCCTGCTATAATATTTTTCATTCTCACCTGAGGCATTTTCTCCCATTTATGCAAAGCATGATCAGTTCTTATTAAGAGCCTTTAAAAACTGCTACAAAGTGGAGGAAAGTGATTTTCTCTCGTTCAACTAAGGGGTCGTTAATGACGTTCTTTTCCCTAACATCCATGTTTTGTCTCTTAGGCCGCTCTTAGGTTATTATTATAATTGAGGTTACTTAACTCCTCTTTGTTGGAACGTCGAGGAATTGATGACATCACCTCATTATCGCTGGAACTTTTATTAGTGTCATAAGAGGGACAACAATCGTCCTCACAGAACTCTGGTAGCGGGTGAAACGTTAGGATCGGCATTTCCATTGAGCGAGGAGCCGGGTGCCTTGCAGAGACTAAATCAGGATAAGTTCCCTTGTTACGGTTTTATCGATTCATTCTAGTAATATTTACTGTGCAGAAATAGCAGTCATCGAAGTAGTGTTTGGGTTCTTTCCAAACCATCGGTACGCCAAATTTCAGACTTTTTGTTTTCCCGGTAGTCCTCAATCGCAAATGTTCTGTACAAGGATTACATACTTGATGTGGTGCCTAGGTTTAATGTTGATCACCAAGCCTAACACCAAAGTATCCAAGATAAGCTGTCTTTACAAAGTCACAAACAGTTTTTATGTTTTCTTGTAACGTGTATTCTTCGCGTTTATAACAAAACACCTCAGGATGATTTTTCTTCTACATGAACTCATTTTATTTCTTTTCAACAACAAAAATGCAACACAGTATGTTTTAGGTTAACATTATAAATATCATGCGAAGCCAAAACTTCGAACTTACAAACTAACCTCAACTCTAGTTGAAGCGTTGAAGGTCACTTAAGTTACCGGATGCGTACTCCATTTGGTGGATTATCTTGGAACTAACTAGACAGCAGACTGACAATAAGGCAAATATACAGGAAACAATCCTTCTATATGAGATTTAGAACTTCACAAAGTGAAGTTAGAACTCTGATTTAGAAAAGAAGAACAGATAGAGATAAACTGATTTCATATTTAGATTCAGCGCCCCGAATACAGCTCAAATCACTTCTAAAATCTTAGGGACCAAAACAAAGTTGTAGCTGTTTCTTGTAGACCTGTGTGATCTTTCGAACGAAAAATTGCACGAAAATGTCAAAATCATAACTAGGCATTGTCAGAACTGATTACGTAAGCAAAAGTTTGTTTGAATACAAGAAGAAAGTTCAGATAAGAAAATCTAAATAAATTTTAGTTTAATGTTATTCCATAAATTTTTAAGTTTATTATTTTGAAGATTTTATCTATACCAAAATATGTGGGTTGCCAAATATTATTTTCAGGAAAGTTATTGAATTAATTTTGGCGTTAACATTTTTGTCATATAAAATATAGGAATAAGCTATATAAACCAGACATAAATTCTTCACTTTTAATTTTGTTTAAAATATTGGCCGTGATCAAATCTCCTCCAAAACATTTACAGGGTAATCAAAGGTTAGCACAAATTGGAAAAGTTATATACTCCTTTAATCCCCGCCCGCCTTTAGTCCTCCACTGCCAGCAATATACAATTACCTTCCCCAATTTGAAATGGCGAATTGTGTGTAAGGAGATTCGCGGAAGGTATGCGCCTCCCTCCACAAGCGTGAGTAGTGTAATAACATTCTTGTGTCTGTGGTTTTGTCCGCAAGCCGTGTATGAACAAGCCTGGGAGCCCTACCTAAGAGGGGTTGGCCCCTCTACTACCCATGGTTGGCAAAGCTACTACTAGGAATTACCTACTGTTGTGGGTAGATATTAGTATTAGTAAAAATAATATGAGTTTTCGACTTCCTCCCCCCCCCCCCAGAACATTATTTGGTACCCAAAAAACATGAAAATTTCGGGCCTTTTTTGGTTTTGGGAAAAAAACATTTTTCCAGTTAATTGTAGGGATAATTAGTTTCTTATCAGTTTGAAAGAAAACTAAAATTTTCAACAATTGTTTTGAATATATTTTTCTTGAACCGAACATTAGGCGTATTTATCAGTACAACACTTTCTAAATTTCAACCTCTCTCTTCTATGTGGCTCTACTTGCTTTTAATGACGTGATTTACGTATACTAGAGGTGATCTATTTTATCATGATAATAATAATTGTTTTGGTAATTTATTGCGTTTCAAGCCAATTGTAACATTTTTTCTTGCTGTAAAGCCGTGTTTACGACGGAGTCACAGACACTTATTGCCGACAAATGTTCACGACATTTAAAAAAACGCCATTAATTTTGTCATCGACTTTTCGTGTAGTTGACATGTTCAACATTTCCGCACCAGGAGTCGGAAACATCAAACCAATTTCCTACCTGTAGTACTTGGCATTCAATACTCTCAAACCTTTCGTCCTCCGTTCTTTTCAGTTGTAGTTAGTTCCATCTTTATAGTGTTATTGCTTTGCTGTTTTTAAATTGTATTAAATTTTAATTCGTGTTTTATTTTTAAAAATTAGTTTGGCAGATGGTGATCTAATCATTTTAAATAAATTGTCTCTTACAATACATCGGTGTCTTCATTGAAGGGGAAGGTATATTGAACCCAGCTGTCTTCCTCCTTCTCAATGATCTAAAACTGACATGTCTTTCTAACCCTTGTAAACAAGAGTGTTTATGCCCATCTTTGTCTTCTGAAAGTGTCTTTTTCACAGCCCCTTATGTGTTTCTACTAGAGGCTCGACCCGGTGTAAAGAAGTCTGTTTTTATGATCTGCACCCTCTGCCACCGAAGAGGGTTTTTATGGTGCGCTATCTTGTCCTTCCAACTCCACTTCGCACTATCGATCACTTTTCTGTTTTGTCCGAACAATACGTACACTTCAAACCAATTTGTTAGCGCAGATTATCAAGTATATCAATAGTTATCTTCATTTTATCTTATTACAATTTATAAATTATGCGGTGAGTTACACATACAACAGTAGCAATGACGCTGTCTGCAGTTGCGGTTCGGTGGAGTTTTTGTGCTTATTCGTTTGGCTTCTAGCTTGTGAAAAAAAACTTTTTTCATGTAGGTCATTACTACTACTTGTTGATAGTACTGGTTCGGCAAGTTTAAATTGTAATGTTTGTGCCTCATTAACAATTTCATTGTTTTTTTCATCCATTTTTTTCATTTAGAGCTGGGCGGAGTTTATGAGAGCTGCTAAGGCATTATTTTGTTTAACGAAAGTCCCTTTTTTCCCACGAGGAGCCACAATTGTTGCTATCTGCGTTATTGATCTTGTTTCTAGGTTGGTCTATCATCACGTGTTGTGGAGACAGGGTCCAGATGCTCCTCTTGTGACTTATGCGTTACATACGGTTTCTTATGCCGTCACTTCAGCTCCCTTTCAGGCTATATCTTCATTTCCCTTTTCCAGCAGCAATCTTTTGAAGTATCTATTTTTTTTTTAGTAACTTCATTTTTTTTCCTTGGAAATTTTACTGTGTAAAATTGGAGGGCGGTATGTTCACGCCAGTGTGACGTTTTGGTTCAATGTCACATACCAGCTGGTGGAGTGTATAGTGAAAGAAAAAGGCTAGCCGTGGTCTGAGTCACCTGTTGTAGACTTCTTGTTGGCGTAATTAAACCTATTTAGTGATACATATCGGGACCTTATTCGCGAGGTGTTGTTTTCCAATTTTATTATAAAGTTATATTAGAACTTTAAGGTGATGCCAAGCGGTCGTGTGCTGAGCCACATCAACGAGAAGTAAGATGAGATTGTTGCCAGAGGTAAGCAATTTTCTTTCTCTATCTCCCCGGTGTAGCAATTTCATATTATACAGTCCGTTGGTACAGTCTAAATACCCTGATGTTGGGTGGGGGTTTGGTCTTGGGTTTTGGCGTGTACTATGTCTTTTAACAACGAATGATTACTGTGAAACTAAATGAGTGGTATGGAGTTTGGATGGGAGGGACCTCTTGGCACAAACCCTCGATTGTTTGAAAAACAATGTATAGTCCATGGCAAGTGATCAATCGATGGTGACAATCGACAATCGATTATCCCTTAGTTACATCTAAAATGATGATCCAATTTTTTATTTGGTATTGTAATGACTAACATTTATGTGATTTATGTAAAGTTTTAAGAAAATAAATAAATGAAGTGGAATTTACCTTTTTCCATCAACATTTAATCTGCTAATGATTAGAAGAGTTTGTTATGAAATCTGGTTAGTTGTTGAAAGAGAGTTGTTGGGTTTTCATAAAATTTATTAATTATTTATGGACTTGTCTTTGGGATGTAATGTAAAATAACACAAAGAGGCTCATCGTCACGTTGAGAACAACTGGTTTATTCAGGGAAAGTCTGGCTATTGGTTAATTTATACTATGATTCCACATTAATATTTTATAGTGTGCTTGCTCAATAATATGCTCGACTTAGTTGTATACTTTGTATTTAGGTAAATAGTCCTAACATGGCTTTCATTTGCCATTGTTGAGGTAGAGTGCTGATCGAGAGGTAGAATTGTCAAGAGGTAGTACCAGGATATAGTAGCGCTTGTCAACAGAGAGCGCTCAGTTCGAATTGACCTTTATTGACTCTAATAAAAATAACCCAATTTCCCATGAATATCTTCTACTAATTTATATATGTACGGCTAACAATAAGCTGATGTGTATTTTTGTAGTTAAAAATATTCAAACCTTCAATATTTTTGAATGATTAGAATGAAATAATCTTTAAGCTCTATACAACAATAATTTTTTCATAGTTGCGTGAAATTCGCTTAAGTCCATCAGAGTATAAAAAAACTAAAAGTTGGAAACGTGACGTAATAAACATCCATACGGAAATCTGCTACCGTATTGATAGTATTGAAGGAGATATATCAAAATATACTGGAAAAATGATACTACAAGATGAAATTCATGCAGAAACAACCGAAAATATTTTAGAAAGAATTGAAACTATGGAAACAGAATTAAATTCAGCAATTAAGGATATAAATGTTCTAAAATTAGACGACAGCAAAGATAAGGTTCGTATTTTAGCAAGTACTTACTTTATTAAATAGCATTTACAAATGTTCTGGATTGTATGATTAATCACCATGTTTATCAATATGCTGTGTACTGAAATGGCACTGTAAATTACTATGAAAACTTATAAATTTGTTGCTTCAATTTAATTAGTATCTTCTTGTTTTTTTTGTTTTTTTAATAATATGATTTAGAATTATATTTTCTTAGTGCTAAAATATTTTTTATCAATTTTAAACCAAATTTTTAAAGCATTCATTGTTTACGCCGATGCGATGTCATTTTGGGTCATAGTCACACGCCACCTGGTTGGGAGTAGAGTGGGGATAACTACCTAATCCAGGTCTGAGTCACCTGTGAGTAACCATCTAGTCGGCGTAAAAAAACCCTCATTAGTAATAAATATCGGAGCCTTATTCGCAAGGCATTGTTTTACTCGTTGTATTACCTAGACGTTGTCTTTGAGGTGGTCTTTAGTGGTGGTGTGCTGTGCCGCAAAAACGAGAAGTGAGAGGAACATTGTTGGCAGAGGTGCGAGACCAGGTAAGCAAATTTTTCAATTCAAACTCCCCGGTGTGACAATCCATATTATACAGCCCACGTACCCAACACTTAGGGTTTTTTTGGCGTGTACATTCATTTTTATAAAAAAAAATCAGCTCGATACTAAGATCTAAACGAATTAAAGATGCGTTAAGTGGAAGAATAAATATTCCTGCCTCTCAAAACGTATATTGGCATATCTTTGAATTGGGCTACGGTTTATAGTGTCATAAATGACATGGTAAACCATGTGGGTAAAAACTTCTTATCAGTGACATGCGTAATGACGTGTTCATAGTCCCAGCAGGACGAATCCCATAGACTTGGACGCATGTGGATTCGTAGTCTCGGGATCAGCAGATCAATGAGATTGATAGCCACAAAAACTCTGCTCTCCGTCCAGTTGATGTCAACGCAGTCACTCCGATCGAAGACATCTTCAGGAAATACGAAGACATTTTCGAAGAAAGGATCGGGTGTGTTCCGAACGTTTAAGTTAAGCTTCAACTTAGAGAAGGGGTGAAACCAGTTTTCTTCCGTGAACGGGATGTTCCGTTTGCAATGCGAGAGTGAGTTGAGAGAGAGTTAGCATGCTAGAGTCTCAAGGAGTCATTAGTCCCGTTGCATCAAGCCATTGGGGATCGCCACTCGTTGTTATAGCTAAACCTGATGGGGGTGTAAGGCTATGTGTGGGGTGAACTCCAGAATCGTTGCCTCAAATCACCTTATCCGCAGAATAGATGAGGTTCTACATAGTCTCAGAGATTCTAAGTATTTTTGTAAATTGGACTTACACAAGGCATATTTGCATTTGCAGGTCGATAAAGAAGGGAGTAAGATACAAACGATTTCAACGCATGAGGGTACGTTCAAAATGAATCGCCTCAGTTTCGGAACTAAGACCGTTTCAGCAGAATTCAGCCGGATCCTTAGTCAATTGCTGAACGGCCTACCAAAGGTCGAGGCATACTCATACGACATCATCTGTCATGGCTCAGATCTCGAAGAATACTCCAGAACTCTCATCGCATGTTTGGAAAGACTCAAAGAACATGATCTCCATCTCAATCGTGCTAAATACTCATTCTTCAAGGAAAGCATAAATTACCTCGGTCATGTAGTGTCGCACAATCAAATTCAGACGTGCCCAGCTAAGGTTCAAGCAGTTTCGCGGATGCCGCGACCAAAGAATGTGGACGAATTGAGGAGATTCCTTGGCTTAATCACGTATTATTCCAAATTTATCCCAGATTTCTCTTCGAAGTCCTACCCACTACGCTGCTTACTCAGGAAGGGTGAACGATTTTTTTGGTCTGCAGCTGTTAAGGCCTCCTTCCGGAATCTCAAGACAGAGTTGTGCTCAGATAAAGTGCTCATTCCGTTTGACCCTTCAAAACAGGTTATTCTCACAACTGATCCCTCGCCAACCGGGATAGCCGCAGTACTTAGTCATGAAATTGATGGTCACGAGCGTCCAATCGCCTACTCCTCACGAGCTCTGACGCAGGCTGAGGCAAACTACAGCCAGCTCGGCAGAGAAGCCCTGGCTATCGTATATGCCACAACACACTTCTTTAACTACCTACTCGGCAAACGTTTCGTTCTCGTCACAGACAATGAGCCACTTTCGAGGATTTTTCATCCAGACCGGACACTGCTGCAGATGACCTCTTCGCGTTTACTGAGGTATGCCTTTTTTCTCAGTGGGCTCGACTACACCGTTCGATACTAGAAAGGGAAAGAGAACGAGAATGCCGATTGCCTGTCCCGTGCACCAGTCTCTACATCTAGTGAGTCACAAGCAATGTCGATTGATCAGGAAGTCAACCTGCTGTATGCTGAAACACTGCTCCTGATCTCCAGTATGGCTATCACTGCAGACACAGGAAACTGGGAAAGACCCAAAGTTGCAAACATTACTGCAGGAGCTCAAGACCAGCCGCAAGGATAGCTCGTACACTGTCTCTGGCAACATGTTATTCCGTTCCGATTGAGCAGTAATCCCAAAGTCTCTCCAAGTACCAATTCTCCAAGAGCTTCATGCATCGCATTTGGGAATAACTTAGATGAAGCAACTCGCCAGAAGATACGTTTACTGGGAAGGATTGGACAAGGACATAGAACGTCTTGTAAAGAGCTGTGAATCCTGTGCCAAAGTCCGTCACAGTCCGCAGAAAGCGCCAATTCATCACTGGGATCAGCCTAATGAGAATTGGGAGAGAGTGCACATTGACTATGCACACTGTAGTGGGTTCGTAGTCTTCAAGTGGGGGAGAGAGTGCAGGCGAAGATTCGCGTAGGAAACCAAGACGTTTGCCAGTTTGGCACCATCAGGAGGAAACTCGGCCAGTACCATTATATTGTCGAGTTGGACACAGGTCGCACCCTGAAACGGCATATTAATCAACTGGTCGCCACCTTGGTTCCGAAGAAAGAAGTTTCCTTAACTCCTTTGGTTCCACGTCACAGAATGGGGGTGCCATCCAAAACTGAAACTACAAGCTTGCCACTAGACCACCAATCGCCAATACCTCCTTCACCACATGTGAGTAGTCCAGGTACACAGCGCGACTTGCCTAATCCATGCCATCCAAGGCCACCACCTGATCAGCCTGGCCCGTCTGTGCCTCCATCACCTAGGCCTACCAGGAGCCTGAAAAAGCCAAAGTATCTCGAGGACTATGTTTCCAACGTGTGTTTGTGGACCTGTCCATAAATAAGTGGGGGATATTGTAGTGAACCCGTTATAAATAACTATACGTTTGGTTAGCTGCTATAAATAACAGTGTGTTATTACTACACACCTGACATGTGTTCAAGGGTTCAGTTTGAGCATATGCGTACTGGTTTCAATATCGATGTTTCATGTATTGTATAAATATATTATATTGTTCTATCCAGTTAATTATAGAAGTCTCATTATTCGGTCCCTTGTCACAACAGTTTCTGTCGAAAGTATTTTATTGAAAACAACACATTTTTTTGATTAATTGGAAATGAGAAATATTCAATTCAGTTTCAATCAAGGATACTTTATTGTTTCACAATGAAGAAATGTTATTTCTGTACATAGTTAATTCCATTTGTGGATGAATCTTTAGATAAATCATTGAGTTGGTGCGTAAACAAGTGCCCGATGCTTATTGTGAACGATCAAAGTACGCGTCGTAGTACGGCTCGTGGATGGCTCCAACAGTCAGTCCAGCTTAGTTTGTCGATCAGGATAGTACTATTCCTCGCGCTCTTGACTATCGATTCTCTCAGTCAACATCACGATATTGATCGCACTTCATTGATGTCACTTTATCGACCTCACTCCATCGATCTTGCTTCAACGAGTTACCTCGTCGACTTCACTTCATCGACTACGTTTTGAACGAGCAACACTGTAGGCGGCTGGGGAAGTTACTTGAGCCTACTTTTAGAACACTGCAACCGTGTGGTGGATCGGTTCGAACACCTCGTTGAATTGATGTTTGCATTTACACCTGCAGGTGATAGCATTGAACGTTTCTAATTTAATTCTACTTTTCCGTTATTAAGTTAAATTTCGGTACCGAAAGAAAAATAAATAAAATCAAACCAAAAATAACAAATGTAAATTACTAATGCTTGGGAAAGGTGATTTTGTACAAGTTACAATTTTTATCGAACTAAAATTTGCTGTTTAATTAAAATTTAACGTTTAACTTGAGAAACCACATTTGCACTAAACAAAAAAAAAATACAGAGAATTTATTTTGGACCATTACAATATTCTTTCAAAAAGAAATAATAATAAATTGATTTTGTTTTATTATACTTGGTTAGTCTTAATTTAGACTTATATCATTTTATTTATCTGGTGACTTTTGCTTTCAATAATTTTATTTTAACTAATCACAGTTTTGTTCTCCATACATTCAAGCTCTTTTCAGCCATCTCCGTTTCAGTGTCCTTAGCTAGTGATCCGGATCAGTTCAAAACGGAGTTGGAGAATTGCATTTTGGGATCCAAAGTGGCCCCTCCCCCAACACCACCCATCCACCATTCTCGTATCGATGGTAACAGGATATAGGGAAAACTAGGTTAAGTTAGTTAGATTAAGGTTAGTATTAGTACAACTCATTGTTGGAGAATCAAGGAAGCTTATATTTTTTATATCAGCTTCTTAGTTCTGCATCTAATGTATTGTTAATTAAATTATCAACTAATTTCAATTACTTGGTTTTTAGAATGTGATACTTGAACAACTAGGACAAAAATTGGCTTTACTTGATGAAGATCTTGAAGTTATGGGTATTAGGACACAAAATACATCTAAAGATATAAAAAGCCATGAAATAATATTAAGGGTAAGTATATTACTTCCTGTGATACACACTTGAAAGAGAGTTATTGAATACTGGTAACATTCGATGTCTAACGTAAAAAATATCATTGCATTTCTTTGTAGGCAACTCTGTATGCCCGTTGTACAAGCAATACAACAATATTAAATAAACTGAGCCTAACCCTTGTCTAATATCATATTGTTAGTGTAAGTGAATATTTCCAGCAAAATCCGAGAAAGTATAAAATTATAAATAATAATATTTGTATTTGACATTTCTTAGTCTAACGGATAGAGTTGCAGTACATGTATTCACAATTATTTTTACAGCAATTTTTTTCTTGAGCTTTAATTTTATAATAAAACCAAAATATCTCGTTGCTAGATATATCCAATGACGTGAGTAGGTATTCCAAATAAGCAATTCAGTCCAATCGAAGCAATCTCGTCGTGTAACATATCCTATAGCTCAACTTGCGTGCCCTAGGTAGAAACTTGAAACGGAAGGAATAAATTATCCAAACTAGAATTTTGATAGTGAGGACTTCACGATGTCACTTTCTAAAGAGTATTATCACGTCTCTGTGACTAAGCGATTTAAAGGGTATTTTAAGCTTTAACCATATCTACCATCTACCTTTACAACAACTTTTAATTATTACCTTGTTGCGATTTTTCATGGCATTTTTTTTTTTCATTCACTCGCTCATTCATACAATAGGACATGATTGGAGAAACTGGCCATTGCCAGGACTCCCACTGTCACGCGTTTATAGTAGGTCACGAGGCCACTGCCGTTTCAGTCTCCGAGGAGGATTATAGGGATGAGTGGCGCAGTGCAATGACTGTGCTAGAGGATTAGGGTGGTTGGAAAGGCTGCTGTGGAATTTCATAAACTTGGAAGGGATGAGTTCAAGAATGTAGGGTATATTAAGATCGTTATGAAGGGTTTTGTTGCTGACATAATAAGCGGCATTTACTATTGTTCTTAGGAATTTGGATTGAAAGGATTGGATACGCTTGATGTTCGACTTTTTTGCTGTCCCCCATAGCTCTATTCCGTATGTCCGGATTGGTTTAAGTATAACTTTGTAGATTAGTAGTTTATTTTCTATTGAGAGATGGGATGTCCTTTGAAGTAGTCTGTACAGTTGTCCAAAGCGTCTGTTTAGTTCTTGTCTTTTTAGTCTCGTATGTGGGTTCCAGGTCAGTCGTTTGTCAAGATGGAAGCCTAAGTACCGTACTGTCTCGGATACAGGGAGAGGAATAGAATTAAAATAAACTAGTGGACAAGTCTTGCGACAAAGGGTGAAGGTAATGTGGGAGCATTTGATTCTTCAAGGTGTTTTTGAAGGTTATGGGATGCTATGTCTGGGTCTGCGTGGGATGACAAGACTGCAGTGTCATCTGCAAATGTGGCCAAGAAGGTATTGGGAGTAGAGGGGACATCAGTGGTGTATAGGTTATAGAGGATGGGGCCCAGGACACTGCCCTGTGGAACTCCTGCCATTTATGGGATAGTAGTTAGAGTATTCTAAACCACAGCGGACTTGGAAGAAGCGGTTTGAAAGGTAGGACTGTAGGATCAGGAAAAGAGTCTGTGGTAAATATCTTTTGAGCTTGTAGAGCAAACCTGCGTGCCAAACCCTGTCAAAAGCTTGATCTATATCAAGAAAGGCAGCAGTGCAATACTGTTTGGTTTCAAGGGCTGAGGAGATGTGATCAACAACGCGAAGACCTTGTTGAGCAGTGGAATGCCGTTGGCGGAAACCAAACTGGTGTGTGGGAAAAAGGTTTTTGGATTCAACAATTGGAAGTAGACGTTTTAGTAGGAGTTTCTCAAATATTTTTGAGAGGATAGGGAGTAGGCTAATTGGACGGTAAGATGAGGCGTCATTGGGTGGTTTACCAGGTTTGGCGAATAGGACAATAATGTAGTGTTTCCAGAGGAGTGGAAAGTGCGTCGTTCGGATGATGCAATTATATATATAGGTTAGGAAGATTATGGCTTTAGGAGGAAGTTGTTTGAGAATTAGAGGAGTTAGGAGATCATATCCAGGGGATTTTCTGTAAGGTAAGTTTTTCAGAAGGTATTTGACCTCAGAGGGATTAACGGCTTTTGGTGGAAGAGAGAGAGGAATAGGTGAAGTGAGGAAATCTTCCACAGTTGTGCTGTGAGTATGGCTTTGATGAGAAAGGTGAGGTGTGAAAGTATGGGTAAGATGCAGAGCAAATTCCTCCGACCTATCCCCATCCGAAGCCGCCCAGGACCCATCGTCACGACGGAGCGGATGTGAAACAGGTTGATACTTTAGGATTTTTTTGGTTACATTCCACAAGGAGTTATCCCTGGTAGACAGAGAGGAGAGGTAGGAATTTAAAGAATCGGAACGGAAGGATGCCAATCGCCGCTTTACCAATCGGCAGTACTGATTGTACGAGCGGCGATCGGCAGGATGCCGGGATCTTTGCCACACTGTTCTGGAGCGGCGTTTGGATAGGATTAGATCTTTGAGATGATGAGGTAAACGATTATGATTATGGATTTTTGGGTGACGATGCCTCCCAAGCCATTAAATCTGCAAAACTCCTTAAATTTGTTTGATCGGAACTCTCCACCCCTATCAGAACAGATTCTTGATACATTGACTCCTTTATTCTTCATCATTCTATAAAAATCCACTAATTTTTCTTCAGCATCCGCAGCAGACACTGTGAGAAACTGCCCACACTAAAGAAAATTTAGCACATGTTTCGAAGAGATGTGATAGAAAGTTGGAATATAACGAATAAAGTTATAATAGTTTTTTCTGATAATGCTTCAAATATTCCAGGAACCATAAAAGATAATTTACAACAAACACCTATGGTGCTCTGCGCATAAATTAATTTTTAATTTAATAGTAACAGTGAGTGATATTCGTTTATCCGCTTTACTGGTAGATATAAAAACCATCCAAAAAATTACAAAATCCCTTTAGTTATCCAAAAAATATCAGATTAAAAACGGCATAAAATAACAAAAAAAAGTTTTAATTTCAGTTGCTATAAGTTGGAATTCCATAAATGGCCACTACTTTTATGCTTCATATATACAATTAAATATATTTTAGGCTCTAAAAGATGATGTTTTAGCACTTAAAACAGTAAAATTGGACAGATTTGAATTAGAAGAGCTTTTGTCAGATAAAGCTAATATTCAAGAACTGAACAATAAAGTATCAAATGATCATTATACACAAGCTTACAGATTTTTGACAAAGAGTATCGAAAGAAACGCAGAAAAGTTATCATCACAGGTAACTTAAGTTATTGCCATTTAATTTGAGTTCACTTCATTGTATATTCATTCAACAACTAAATGACATTTGAATATAAGTGTTTAGGAATAGTTATTTATTTTAAGTAATCCTAAATAAATAACAATAATAAGTAAATAATACTTATTTATTATTTAACTTATTTTTTGGAAGATTCGTATTGTCGTTTAACAATCGGATTTTGTTTTTTAATTTTTTCCAGTTGCCCTAAATCACCAATATAGGATATAGGTTACCCGCTAACCCTTAATGGTCCGGGTACCCAGATTTTGGTTTACTAATTTGCATAATCCAATTTCGAAGAAGTAATTGAAATTCTTTCATAACATAATTGAATGATGTATATTGCTACGTTCACCGAATGGGGGGGTCTTTTATTATATTTATATTTTTATTTAGCGATACCTCTGTTCTTACCGATATACTAATCTGTTTGATACACAACTGTATCCGAATACATAAAACTCTAAGGCAATAAATAAAGGATGTATCTTTTCTAAGGATACATATATCTGTTTATCTATTTACCTGACTTACCCGCAAACACCACGCTGTTACGCCCTAGTTGAATAATTGAAATATTTAATTTTTAGGGATGACATCTAACTATTCAACTACTGGCAGATTTGATTCCTCAAATCTTGAGTGTATTGCATTGGCGTGAAGTTGCAGACAATTATACCTTACTTAAATATTTAATTCAGTTCTAATTGATTCTAAACCCAAAGTAATTTACCTTAATAAATTAACGTGGTGATCAAAATGGAAGGAATTCAATGATAAAATAGAATTTTGTAGACAAAATGTTTTATTAACCAAAATAACAAAAGGTCAGAGTGTTTAAACGAGGGACAACTGATTTACTATTAATTAAAATGATGAACCGATTACATCTACTTAACTAGCAACAAATAAAGCTTATTGTACTATTCTACATTGATGTCTTCAATCTGATGTAGAAGCAACCTCAAAGCCATGTCAAAGACAAAAGCAATCGTCTGCAACCCGTCCGCAGTCAACGGTAGATACCTCCAGGCATAGCCTCACCACATAAGTCCTCCTACCATCAGAGCGACTAAGTGAATCCCGTGCAATTTTTTTGCAATGATCAAATATACAATGAACAAAAAATAAATAATTTTTGATTTACATATTTCTCCTTGTTCTGCATACACAGATGCATTCGAAGGAGGGCATAGCATAGATATAATACGTTTCAGTTTGTTGTAAAAAGTCAATAACACATACACTACACTCGGTGATGAGGCTCACCTTCAGCTTACAACCGGGAAACTAAAAACTAAAACCTAAACCTAGAACCTAAGACTAAAGCGTTCCAGACGCGACAGCGTCCTGCCATCGATGGGGGAACGGAGCGGGGGTTATCGTGTTAAACACCGGGTTTGTCCGGGTTGGATGAATTCATCCACCGTAGGCAGCTCAAAGATCTCGTGAAGCTCACTGTTGCTCCGCTGCTCGAATGAAGTATTTCTGACTACTTTTATCAGTATACCGTCGGCGGCCTACTTCAAAAGAGGGGTTTATGGCATACCGACAGTCGGCCTACTACACTCCCCATGTCGGGGGGGGGGGGGGGGGGTGTAAAGAACATCTTTTACTATCTACACCCATTCATTTGGCGTAGATTAAGGTTCATACATAAGTTACTTCTGTTATCTTTTGGTTGCTTTTGAAAAATTTTCACCAAGGTTTCAAGTTTTGAAAAAAATTCAACGATAAAATGATGAGACTACTAATTGAAGGATCAACTAGTCCCATTATGACCTATGTACCTGAGCAACGGGAGTAGAATGATTCAGGAGGTATGACCTATTCATCGTAGAAGCCAGTTGAAATGATGGTATAAACAACATTAAATATATTTATTGTTTATCTTCGCGTAATTAAAGGATTCATATAAATAAGCCAGTATTCTGTGACTCAACGGTAAATGAGAAATAAAAATATAAAATGAATGAATTACAGATAGTTGCCTTGAGGAGTAAGTGATGAATGTGAATGTACTGGCGATTAAGGTGAAGGGTGCAAATGAAAACTGACTGACCGACCGAAACTGCTTTTTCTATTCCACATCTCACAATAATTGCAACTGTATCACGGTAGCCACTTTTGCTTCTTTAGCAGCCATTTTCTGAGAGAACATATTAAGAAGCCTCATTTTATTTTTCTCGTTGACAAAAAAGATTTCTTCTAAAACAATTACATTTATATTTTCTTTAAACTTGATGTCAACAGAGTTGTTGTGGCACCTCTATCCGTTTCTGTTTTAACCTCTTAGTACCGTTTAGATCACCCATCAAAACCACTGGATATCCGACCAAAAGTTTGGACTATATGTTCCAAGATGTTCCTTACCTATACATCGTTAGAGCCCTTGCCAATAAACATGATCTTAGCAGCAACCGGTATTTTTCATTGCTTTATTCAGTCGTAAACCAATCTGAAGAAAGAACTTGCATCACTACCTCCAACGAAAGGCTTGCCAATACAACATTCGTTCAGAGTGTACTTATTAGTCCAAGTATGGCTTAGTAACTGCTCCCCCCCCCCTCACGCTCCCTCCTCCCTCGGAGACTTTTAGTATGTTGGACAGGACGCTCCTGGAGCGTTGGGATTAGAAAAAAAAATAATAGTTCTGATTTTTGGTATAGCTGTTTTCTAATCGTCATATTTTGGCTTATGTTGCCTGGGCTATAATCGCAATCTCCAATTCTTTGCTTAAATCTGATATCCTGTCATTATTTTTTTCTCTTATCTAGGGATCGTCTTATTTGTGAATTTTGATAAAACATCTATGAGAGATTTCACCTGATGCAAGAAAATGCGTAATATAGGATGATTGAAAGAGTCTACTTCACTGTATCCACGAATGTGTCAGCAAGGCTTGGTGTTTATTTTTGTCTAACACAACGCCAAATGTAAGGACAAGAGTGAATTAATAAGAACATCTTAACTTCATAGTGGTCATTAAAATTAACAAACTGAAAACTACTAAAAATAAATAGATTTAATAAGTAAATGGGTTCAATATTCAGTATGGATTCGATATGGGGGGGGGGGAGATTTTTTCGTATAATTAACCAAGAACAATATTTACTTGTAGGATCATTAAGGAATCCTACTGTGGGTTGATGTTTGTGATTTAACAATATAACTTAAATTACCTTAATACAAGTTATAATTATATTGCTAAAAATGAAATATCAAGTCAAACGTAGTAAACATTAAATTAACTGTAGAGCCGGCATGTTGTCTAAATGGGCTTTCATGAATATGTGGCTTCTTTGTTGTAAAGCGCCAACTAGTATAGGTAGTATACTATATCTATAGATATAGCATGTCACGAGGCCACTGCCGTTTTAGTCTCCGGAGGAGGATTGTAGCGATGAGTGGCGGAGTGTAATGACTCATACAGTATACTAAGCGCAAACTATAATAGTTATTTCCAGCAAGTATATGTCAAATACTGTTTAATTATATAATATTATATTATTATATATAATATATTAATAAGACTGATAATTATATAAATTGGAAAAATGAATATTATTAGGTTTATTAAGGTATTTCCTCTCAGTAAACAAATCAATAAATATTTATATAGTTTTTAATTATGCATTGAAAGGCGAAGGCACATACGTCAGATTTCACTTTATATTGTTTAAATGTTCATTTGGCTTCAGACACTTTTATTGGAAAAAATTGTTGAAAACATCAATTATGCTTTAGAAAGCAAACTAAGTCTTGAAGATTTTAATGAACTTTCAAAAAAATTAATAACCGAAATAAAGAGAATTCAGACTGATTTAGTTTTATCTACTTATGGCAAACACGAACCACCTGCAAGGGGAGGAAAGCAGAAATATATTAGGTAACTTTTTTCATAATACTTTTTAGAAAATAGTGTAAAGAATGCCGATAGTTCAAAATGTTTGATCATTTTTTTTTGGTTACAAACTTATTAACATTTAGTTTGTGTCGATGTATGTTAATTTGTATGTCTTAACCCCAACACAAAACTCTTATAAATAAAAAATGAAGAAATCGAAAAAAATACTGAACACAAGTATAAATTAACTCCTGTTACTCATACATGTGAGTTACTGATTCTTAAATTTCAGCTCATAAGCAATTCATGAGATTAAATAATTTACTAAAAATATAATAGCAAAGAAAAACTAAATTTAAAACTATAGAAAAATTGGGTTAAACCTACAATTTAATAGGTGGAATGTTTATTTACCGTTCGTTTTAAAACTTACTTATTTTAGACAGTGAACAATAGTTTAAGGTAGAATATAATTTTATCACAATAAAGATTTGATTTGTAGTATTACAAAAAAAAAAAAAAATGGTTTAAACTACTTTAGTTTGCACAGACACCTGATGTATATTAAAAAATATGGTGCTAGTTATTGGTTAAATGCATGACAATGAACGAATGAATAATCTGTGATTAAGGCTTAATCGAACCGAATGAATACTAGAAACATAACTTTATAGACAGCAATAGATCCGAATAGAAGAAACATGCGCAATAGACAGATAATTACATGAGTGTGATAACTTTTTAACTATCCCACAATATAGTTACAACTTGAACATCTGATAATTGATAACGTGTTTATAATCTATGACGCAAAAATAATTGCAGATATCCAAACAATATTTAAGTACCACGAGTACCCCTCAATATTATTTCTTTACATTGTATTTTATTATTTTCGAATATATATATTTTATAGTTATTTTTAACTATACACAATTTAGCTTATAATCGACGTAATACGATTTTAGTTAGTAAAAAAAAAAAAAAATACTTTTAAACAACAGTACTATTATGCTCACAAATGAGCAAAGTTGTAGGTACCGGAAAATATACGTGCCTCAATCAATATTTGGAAGAAACCAATGCAGACTTCCATACAAGAACGATCGCTTCGATTAGTGATAAGAAATCTGCACCCAACCACACCAGCTGATGAAATTGAAGACGAACTATCAGCTCTGGGATTCAAAGTTCGGCAAATAACCAACGTTTTACGTGAGGACAGACAACAAAACGAATCCACCAAAACGGCATTACCGTTATTTTTTGTAGATCTCGAGCGGACACCTGGCGTGGAGAAAATTTATGACTTAACAACCCTCTATTACACAAGAATACAGGTCGAAAAACCTTACCCCAAAAGAGACATCGTCCAATGCCATAATTGCCAGGCATATGGGCACACAAAATCGTACTGCCACCACCCTCCTAGGTGTGTAAAGTGTAGTGGGCAGCACAAAAGCGAACTGTGCAAAAATCCCCTAAAATCGCCTGCTGTATGCGTGCTCTGCCAGCAAGACCATCCGGCCAACTACAAGGGCTGTGAGGCCTATAGAATCCTCAAGTCCAGGAGCGAGCAACGTCGTCGTCCAGAAGAAGAGAAGCCAGTGACAGGTAGCTCAAGAAGCGCCCCCACCAGAAGTTTGAGGCCTTCTGTCTCTTTTGCTGATGCCGTACGGAACAGAGAGCAGTCACAGGCACTGCCCACTTCTCGTCCGCAAGTATCTCTTCCCCAGCATACCGCCAACCAGCAAACCCAATCCCATCCTCAACCACACATCTCGCATATTCCTTCACCTCCAAGCTCTTCAGATCTCACTAGCCTATTAACATCATTCCTTACAGAATTCAGAACCCTAATTACCCCTCTCATTTCCCTTCTTACAAATCTTGTCTCCTACCTTATCCCTGTTAAACAAAATCCATAAGTGGATCCTTCTGACTCCTTATCCATTCTCCTTTGGAATGCGAATGGTGTTCGCACCCACACTAACGAACTGACAGCACTACTCCACGACAAGAAGATCGATGTAGCTCTTATTACTGAAACAAGACTTACGAGCAAACGACCATTTACCGTTCGACAGTACCAGACTTATCGAACTGATCACCCAGATGGAACAGCTCATGCAGGTACCGCTGTCATTGTCCATAACTCCATATCCCACCACATAGTTCCTTTGGTATCACATGATTTCCTTCAATCCACTGCAGTGTCAATCACCACCTTCACTTTTCCTCTTACACTAGCATCAGCGTTACTGCCCTCCCAATAAATCCATTTCCGACTCCCAATTCATCTCCTTTCTAGACTCCATCGGACATCGTTTCCTTGTGGGTGGGGACTTTAATGCGAAGCACCAACACTGGGGGTCAAGATCCACAAATACACGAGGACGTGCTTTGCTGTCTGCACTCACACGGAAACATTGCTCCACTATCACTCCTGACACAGCCACCTATTGGCCATCAGATCCCAACCGAAATCCTGATCTCCTTGATTTCTTTTTTTACAATAGTTTAGGAACACTAAACTACTCACTCACGCGCCTTGATGACCTCTCCTCTGATCATAGTCCTTTATTATTAACCATTTCCCTAAGACCAATTCACAAACTGCCTCCTCCTTCATTTATTAGGGGCCCAGTTAACAGCTTCTTACAGAGTCCGTAAACCTAAAATTGTCGTTAAAAACATCCCAAGACCTAGACGATGCAGTGCATTCTTTCACTACTCTGGTCCAGAGGTCGGCTTGGGAGGCATCGTCACCCCATCGTCACCCAAAAATCCACAATCATAATCGTTTACCTCAGCATCTCAAAGATCTAATCCAATCCAAACGCCGCTCCAGAACAGTGTGGCAAAGATCCCGGCATCCTGTTGATCACCGCACGTACAATCAGTACTGCCGATTGGTAAAGCGGTGATTGGCATCCTTCCGTTCCGATTCTTTAAATTCCTACCTCTCCTCTCTCTCCACCAGGGATAACTCCTTGTGGAATGTAACCAAAAAAATCCTAAAGTATCAACCTGTTTCACACCCACTGCGTCGTGATGATGGGTCCTGGGCGGCTTCGGATGGGGATAGGTCGGAGAAATTTGCTCTGCATCTTACCCATACTTTCACACCTCACCTTTCTCATCAAATCCATACTCACAGCACAACTGTGGAAGATTTCCTCACTTCACCTATTCCTCTCTCTCTAATAATCAATATATAATTGCATTATCCGAACAACGCACATTCCTCTCCTCTGGAAACATTCCATTATTGTCCTATTCGCCAAACCCGGTAAACCACCCAATGGACGCCTCATCTTATCGTCCAATTAGCCTACTCCCTATCCTCTCAAAAATATTTGAGAAACTCCTACTAAAACGTCTACTTCCCATTGTTGAATCCAAAAACCTTTTTCCCACACACCAGTTTGGTTTCCGCCAACGACATTCCACTGCTCAACAAGGCCTTCGCGTTGTTGATCACATCTCCTCAGCCCTTGAAACCAAACAGTATTGCACTGCTGCCTTTCTCGATATAGCTCAAGCTTTTGACAGGGTTTGGCAGGCAGGTTTGCTCTACAAGCTCAAAAGATATTTACCACAGACCCTTTTCCTAATCCTACAGTCCTACCTTTCAAACCGCTTCTTTCAAGTCCGCTGTGGTTTAGAATACTCTAACTACTATCCCATAAGTGCAGGAGTTCCACAGGGCAGTGTCCTGGGCCCCATCCTCTATAACCTATACACCGCTGATGTCCCCTCTACTCCCAATACCTTCTTGGCCACATTTGCAGATGACACTGCAGTCTTGTCATCCCACGCAGACCCCAACATAGCAACCCATAACCTTCAAAAACACCTTGACGAGATCGAGTATTGGTGCAATCAATGGCGGATCAAAGTTAATGAAGCAAAATGCTCCCACATTACCTTCACCCTTTGTCGCAAGTCTTGTCCACTAGTTTATTTTAATTCTACTCCTCTCCCTGTATCCGAGACAGTACGGTACCTAGGCTTCCATCTCGACAAACGACTGACCTGGGACCCACATACGAGACTAAAAAGACAAGAACTAAACAGACGCTTTGGACAACTGTACAGACTACTTCAAAGGACATCCCATCTCTCAATAGAAAATAAACTACTAATCTACAAAGTTATACTTAAACCAATCCGGACATACGGAATAGAGCTATGGGGGACAGCAAAAAAGTCGGACATCAAGCGTATCCAATCCTTTCAATCAAAAGTCCTGAAAACAATAGTAAATGCCCCTTATTATGTCAGCAACAAAACCCTCCATAACGACCTTAATATACCCTACATTCTAGAACTCATCCCTTCCAAGTTTATGAAATTCCACAGTAACCTTTCCAACCACCCTAATCCTGTAGCACAGTCATTGCACTGTACCACTCATCCCTATAATCCTCCTCGGAGACTGAAACGGCAGTGGCCTCGTGACCTGCTATAATCGCATGACAGTGGGAGTCCTGGCAATGGCCAGTTTCTCCAATCATGTCCTGAGCGTCTGTGACTCTTGCGCTCTTGGCCAGTCTCCACTGGCTAGTATCCGGTGACGCGGCTGACGGATGAGTGTGAGGGACTTCCCAAGACTCCGCTTTCTCTTCGCATGTGGACTTGGGAGGCCTCTGGGCTGTCTGTAAATATTGTATGAATGAGCGAGTGAATGATGAAATGTAAATATTGTATGAATGAGAGCATATATCTCAATTACTTATTGCCTTATAAAAGGCAGATTGTAATTATTGCACAATAAAGGAATTTAACTAACTAAACAACAGTACAAAATGGTAAAGCTTCTGACCCATAGATCAGCTAGAATGTATATATCTGTAATTTATAACGAATAATTAAGTTCATAATTGATATATTACAATTTTAATATAAAATTATTATTATAGTAAAATTATTCTATTATACTGACCAATGGTGAACAATACAAAACAAATAAAGTCCAGTGATCCAATGATTGATTGATCTATCAGTCCACTGTTGATTTCTTTTTATTCTTTATTCTTTAAACTGTAAAATAGTAAAGCTCTAGGTGAGACTATGCCTAACCACCAACCAAGACTAGCTACTACATAATCCTCGCCACAAGACGATTCACTACATTTTTATTCAAGTTTCTTTGTATGCCTTTTATCTCAATGCGAAACCGAGAAAGCTCAGTCCAGGCCTATTTAAATATAAAGAATATTGAAACTTCTTTGTTGTGCTAAAATTACAATCTGCCTTATTAGGCAATAAGTAATTGTGATAAATGCTATCATTCATACCATATTTACAATTTTCATTCACTCGCTCTTTCATACAGTATCGACAAACAGCCCAGAGACCTCCCAAATCCACATGGTTGTCACCTCCCTCACATCCAAAAGAGGAAGTGGAGTCTTGGGAAGTTCCCCGGATACGACCCAATGGAGGATGACGAAGAGCGCGAGAGCCACGTACGCTCAGGACATGATTAGAGAAACTGGCCATTGCCAAGACTCCCACTGACACACATTTATAGCAGGTCCCAAGGCCATTGCCGTTTTAGTCTCTGAGAAGGATTATAGGAATGAGTAGTGCAGTACAATGAATGTGCTTCGGGACTAGGTGGTTGGATAGGTTAATATGGAATTTCATCAACTTGGAAGGGATGAGTTCAAGAATATAGGCTATATTAAGATAGTTATGAAGAGTTTTGTTGTTGACGTGCTAAGGCGCATTTACTATTGTTCTTAGGACTTTTGATTGAAGGGATTGGATGCGGTTGATGTTTGACTTTTTTGCTGTCCCCCATAGCTCTATTCCAGCAGTATGTCCAGATTGGCTTAAGTATAACTGTAGATTGTAGATTAGTAATTTATTTTCTATTGAGAGATGGGATAAGTTTTTAAATTGAAGGGCTTCAGTCACATATCTATCAAAATGTAAATTTATTGTTTTCATGTTTTGTTTTACGAAAGAAGGGAACCGGTTCTTTCGTAAAACAAAACCGCTCTTTCACGATAAAAACAACACGTGACCGAGTTGTTTGCTGTAAGAGCAACAGTTCTCGGACTGTAAGGACGGTCTTAGTCCAAGCTTTTTAAAAATTCGCCAAAATATCCAACGTCCCCAATAATGTTTTAAACCCGTGTAGGAAGCTCTAAAGTGTTCTTTATTGATTTATTTTGCCCAACACATTTTCCCC
The DNA here is from genome assembly GCA_930367205.1 of Acanthosoma haemorrhoidale. Lineage (NCBI taxonomy): Eukaryota > Metazoa > Arthropoda > Insecta > Hemiptera > Acanthosomatidae > Acanthosoma > Acanthosoma haemorrhoidale. Next base: position 110,853,251 of record OV884012.1, on the reverse strand, counting down.
AGTTTTTTTCCCCTAAATTTGGCATTACTAGAATCATCCCTTTCATATATGAGCCCATTCGATTAAAGGTATTTTTTTTTATTTTCTAGAAATCTCCAGTGTTTATCCTGCGATCAAGATGTCATAATGAAAAAGGAAAATGATTTTCCAAATCTTCCAATGCTGCCTAGATTAGCTGGTCATAAGATAAAAACACAACAAAAAGAGTAAGCATGTTTTCAATTAATTTTAGCTTTGTTAATTAAGATGTAAAATATTTAAATAAATTTTTAGTTTCTTTACAAGTATACATCAGCTCTTGGAGAACTATTTTCACTGAATTCCTGTTCAATCTCAACCTAAGAACACTCGTCTAAGATTTTGTTTTCCAGTGGGCTTGTTTACCAAGCATCAGTTTAATCAAAAATGATTTTTCAATAGTGTTCAAGAATGCATTTTATTATGAACTAACTTTTGTTTTCCAGTGATGCCCAAGAGTATCAGACCACACATACTGACAATTATTATGAATGGAAAACGCTTGCCAGGGGGCTACCCCAATGTTACCCCAGCAATACTCTCTACGTATTTTATGAAACACTAGGTTTCGCTTTTTTTAAGCTACCATAAAATTTCCTCCATTTATACTTGCTTAATTTAGAAATGCGTACTACAGAGTTCACAACATTGTGACTCCGTGGGGGGGGGGTTCAGAATTTGGAAATTAGTAATTAGTAAAAATAATTTTCTACTCGGTTAGTTTTGTGTCACAATTTATGAGCCCTCTAAAGTCAAAATCAGTCCAGCCGGCTAGCTAATCAATTCATCATCTCCCCCCTCCTCCTCATCAAATTGCAGTTTTATACATATTTATGTAGAATATTAACATTTTTCTACAATTTTACTGATGAAGTATGTGAGCTTTGCTTTTTTGTTATGCTCAAGCATAATTTATTTTCAGGCTCAAAGAAAATAAAGTTGTTTCATCAGACTCATTAAAGGTTAAGACAAATCATGTTGAAAAAAACATAGAATCTGAAACAACTACCCCTGTTCATCATGAAGAATTTCGATCCTCAGCTGATAAAGATGTATTCATACCCGAGATTATAGATGATATTTATGATGATGATAAATCCCAAAACGATTTAAATCTATAAACTTCAGGCACTATCTTGAAATCAATAATTAATGCTTGAATTTGAATAAGATATAAATAACACATTCGTTTTTTAAATATAGTTCTTTTAAATGACAAACTGATTTTAACACCAACATAATTTAATTGCCTACAGATATTTTCTGTTATCTATCATCATCAATGATAGCATTACCATATAACCTGTTCATATAAGTGAATGATGCCGTTGCAAAAATATGAATATGGCAGATCTATCTCTGTGGTTCGGTAAGCTAATAGGAAAATTGGCAAGCGTCGGCCATTATCAAGGGTATTAAATGAGATAAATGATTTATATATAAAAAAAACACCTAATGAATAGGTGTCAATAGAGAGATGCTTACTACCACTATGTTACCGCTTGAAAACCGTGAAGATCTCATCCCTCGATTAACGCTAATTTATTTCCTTTTTTTCAAAGCATTTAATATCATTCGATAATGATTGCTACCACATCCAAGAACATTTGATCTTCTTGATCTCTCGATGCAATGATTCAGCCGGCAAAAGACAAAGGAAGTGCATCCTCTGATGTTTATAAAAATCAACTAGCACATGTACAAGTATTCCTCACTTTTCATCTAGAGTTCCCCGACCCACCTTCTTCAGGTCTTCTCAGTTTATTCCTTCTTTTATGTTACATTATGTACGAATAATATAGTTTTTGAGTAGAATTATAGTGCTAGGCCCGACCTGGTCGTCTACAGGCCCATCCATGGCCTAAACCCCTAGGCTCAACCCTCGGTGGACTCTCACCACCGTCCCGATATCACCCACACCTCTCCCGAGGTCCTCCACATTCCTCAAGGCTATTACCAATCCAAGATAAGTATCCTTTTTATTTTTCCCTTATCCTATTTTTATTATTTTGAGAGATATGGGGGGGGGGGGGGAATTGCCCTTTTACTAGTGAAATCAGCAGCGGAAGTACAAATAGGACATTGAAACATTGCCGTTGAAGAGTTTTCAAAAGCGTTTGGGAAAAATGGTTGTTCTGTTGACGGATGTAAACGTGTGTTTCATATGTGGGGTGAAATGTTTCAGTGTCTATAAAATACAATTTAGAGAACCACTTTACGAAGAATCATTCTGATTTTGATTCCAAGTATCCGGTTGATTCTGTCTTGAGATTCCATTGAAAAATGTTTGAGATTTCATTGAAAAAAAAAAATCGTTATGCTGGCAGCAATTATTATATAAAAAAAACAATTAATGAGCTTTCTTCAATGGTAACAGCTTCTCTCTTCAATAGCAACAGTATTTTCTTGCTACTGGCACAAGAAATTAAACCATACGGAGTTGGAGAGCAGGTTATCAATCTTAGCTTAAAAATATTTTCAAAACAGACTGGGCCGGCAAGAGTGGCATCCTCTCGCTACTACACTTTTTGTTACATTTCATGTAGATACTTGAGACAGAGGTTAACTGCAAATTAACGTTAAGATTTACTTTGGATTCAGTCATTGTCCTTTAAAGAGTTTAATGCACGTGGTGTTAAATAGAACATGTAGCTAGCAATATTACGTGAATACTATAACATTTTCTGAATCTAGCCTAATTTAAGTATTGAAGAACAAAAAACAACTCAATTTCTCATTAACTGTTAAGACCTTACCTTATTGTTTTTAAAAGCTAGTTTCTTAAATAGCATTTTTTTAAAAGAAATTATGTTCTACTCCAAACGAAATTACTATTTACTAAAGAACTGAAAGATACGTGACAATACTCTAGTGAGTAAAAAAATAAAAACTTTTGTGCTCGGCCGCGAGGCTCTGCCCCTCCCCCCTTCCCAGCCAGCCCCCTCGCCGCCCTTGAAAAAAATACGGTCTCGGGAATTTTCTAAGCTATTGAGTCACAAATATTTTTCTTTTGCGTTGGACGAAAGTTGCGACAGCAAATCCTGCTCAGATACGTGTTAACGTCCTTATGGTCAACGATAATCTTAAAACATCGGAAGTACACCTTGATCTCCGTCAACTACGAACAATTACTGTAGGGGAAGATTTGTAGATCTAAAAATAGCAGCTGTAGAAAAAAACATTAAACATTAAAAAAAAAAACACAGCCTTCACTATGATAGAGCTCCTGCCGTGAACAGTTAAAACGAGGGCCGTAATGCACTATTGAAAAATTATTTTAATAACCTCTCCTAAAATATCACTGCAGTATTTACCAGGAAGCACTTTGTATGAAGGGACTATAATTATCTTCTGCCGAAAAACCGGCGGTTGACTATCGAGGTGGGTTCGTGACCTCACAGGAATTTCCGGCAAATGTTCAAAAAAGACATTGAGGAACAATGGGAACTAATTCTTTATTGTAATGTGGTGTTGGCTCTCAAGAGGAAAGTCTTTGGAAAGGTTCTAAAAACTACGCAGTGATGTCTCAACTTATCTAAGAGAAAATGAAGAACTTCCCCTCCTTGAAGACGATGAATGGTTTTGGGATCTCGCTTTGCTCTGTGACTTTACTGCACCTGTAAGCTTGTTGAACTCTCAATTGTAAGGTAAATCTAGTCATTTACCAATACTAATGACTCTTGTTTTCGTTTGTGGCTAAGTTGGCAAGTATTTCTAAAAACCGACTGTTTCATTTCTCTTGTATTCAGGGACACGCTGGTCAACTGAAGGATCCTAACTTATACCTTAACATAGATTCCTTGAATATTAAGTTCTTCTTAACATGTTTTCTGATTGCTAGAATTTCATAAAATAGATAGCTACTTACCTACCTAACATTGTGGTTCTTGAATTACCTATTCCTATTGTATTGAATATGTGTAGAAAATATAAACTGTTCAATGTTGTGTTAATTGCCTTTTTTAAGATGGGTGTGTGGGCCACCCAAATTGTGGCCAACGACCGAAAATGATTATAGCAAGATACGAATTCAAGAAGAACTCGGAAAAACTGATTTATTGTTTGTTTTTTTCGAAGCTCTTTTATTTGTGATATATGAGACATTCATACGCTCATTTTGCTATATTAAATTATAGTAAATATAAAAATATTGTTAAAATAATAGGCTAAAAGAATAGAAAACGAAATGTGGAACCCTTAAATGACAATGAAATGCCCTTGTTTATGGCTTTCCCTGCACAGCTATGGGTGTTTTCACATTTTACCTTACTTGGAGAAAGTCCAGGTTAATCAAATTAGTTAATCAAATAATTTTGCAAGGAGCAAGAGACGCTACTACATGAAGACATGGTAGCATTTCACAGAGATCGCCTGAACCTCCCCTTACTTCGGCTCCAGGAGGTTTGGTATATAGATAGTCTGAAGGCTCTCACTCTCCTTATTTGGCCGTGAGGCTGGAGCGACAGCTCTCTCGCAGTGATTTAGTCTAGAAGGTAGGGGGCCGTGATCAAGGATGCCAGGAATGACTGTTGGGTGTAAGCGTGAAGCCACCTTGCCTTAGACCAGGCAGGTTTATCTCCAGTCAAGAATTCAGTTCTTCTGTCTCCGGTCAACATTCTACATTGAAGTTTCTTGAATCTAAGTTCTAAGTTTCATGTATACAGTTTCATGTGAAACCATTGTATGTACTTATACTTAATTATTCTTTATGAAGATTTATTTTATCTACTTTATTAATAAAACATTTCACTATTCATAAGTGTATTGCTTATTGTATATTATTTAACCAGGCAACTATTTAAAACTAGATTTGGTGTAAGCAGACAACCTCAAATAGACTTTTAGATCAGGGACAATATTTCAGATAAATCTCGAATAAAATCACTTTGAAACAGGAATGCAACAAAATATGTATATATTAAGATTTTCTGCATTTTTGATTTTCCATAATCCACCACATGACACTTTTAATGTTGAAAAAGTTCAAATACTGAACATGTGATCTTTCCTTCGACCAATGGGAATGAGCCAGGTGGCGTTGAGGAGGGAAAGGTTAGTTTACGCCTAGTCTTTAGTGAGGGTGGTGCTCCTCCCCATTCACAGTGATTTTCTTCTTGCGTTCATAGTGATTATTAAAGCTACCATTATAAGTCTGCCTGTCTACAGTGATCGTAAAAATGATCCAATCTGTTTGAACTTTACTCATGTTAAAGTATAATAATTGTCGCATGGAAATTATTTTATAGAATTATTTTTATTTTTAGATCGATTATGAACTAAATTGTATTTTTAAAACAAATATGAGCGAAATAAATAACGTAAAAATAAAGAAACATATACACTCTTGTGAATATGCATATGCATTGAACTCCGGGTGAATTTCTCAAATCTTATAAAATGATTAAAGAAAAATACTCTAAATTTATTTAATTTATTATATATTAAGTTATTCAAGAACAATTATACTAATTAATAAAGTATATTTGCACTATTAAGATAGTGGAGTGGGATGTTTCAAGAAAACGTAGAGCATCATTTAGTCATTGGACATACCGACGACCAGAAAAAAGAAAATTCAAAAAGAGGTATGTAGCTTCCGCTATCTACATAAGATAAATCGCCCTATACTCTATTGTGTATATATTGTAAATTGGTTATAATATGTTGTAAATTAATTTAAACAAATGTAAAGAACATTACCAAACCATAAGTCATACCAGTGTAAATATTGTAAACAATAAAAGACGCAGCTGCAAAAACCTAGTCAGAGGCCCTTGAAGGGAGAGTCAGGTAGCAGCTAGGAGGCTGGGTGGGTCCCGGTCTAGAAAGGCAAGCGTCACCGCAACCCTGCGGTTTGGTTGGTTAGAATAAAACCCCAGATCATTGGTTACTGGGGGCTATATATACCCCCCCCCGTTTTAGCCGATTAATCATTCTGACTTCGGGACTGGTATTTGCAGCTGCACTGATGTTTCAAGATTTGGCCTTCTCATTTATGAAAACCTCTGGATCTCTCTTCCTAACCTCGCTATGTTTTAGTCCGGCCTTGTCAGACCCCACACTTCCCTAGTGGGATTCTCTGCCTTCGTCTCGCTAAAACTAGCACCTCCTAGGGAGAGACCTCTCCCTCGTGGATGACGGTTGCCGTGACCCTACAAACGTTGCCTAGTAGTGTCTCCCACGGCAATCCAGTCTGCCTCTCTCCGGTTCACACTCGCCTTTGGGATCCGGACGGTTTTCGCCTACCCTCAGATACCGAGTGTGAATTCGTTCCAAGACTACCTACAATACCTTTTTTTTTTTTTTCCTCCCCCTTTCTGAGGTGAACCTCAAACCGGGTTTCCCCACAAGCCCGTGAAGTGAGCTCATGGGGTTACGTCGCCTGTGGTGTGCGTATTCCGATGCAATAGGATTGTTGCACCGTTCAGCGCAACTTTTGTTATTCTGTTTTTGCCGTTTATTAATAAAAACCAAACACTCAAAATATTAAATCCAAAAGAAACAAAAACTTTTACTTAATATCTACTATTTACATTCCTTACTAGCTATATATATACATACATCCCCCGCCCCTTCCTTATAGTTAGTAATACTTAACCTAACATTTTACATTATCTACTATTTACAATATCCTAAACCTAAAATCTTAAACTATATGTACAAGGGGTGTGCATCCTCTTCCCCCTATAACTAAACTTAGAGCTAACTAGATACTAGTCCGGTGATACAACGTTGGCTTTGGGTGAGCCTTCTCGAAGGCACGGCTGCACACCCCGCGCCACCCCCCTGGATATCATAAAGTTCCCGGAGCCTTGAAGCTCTCTCCACTCGGTCGGACTCGTCCAGGCTATACTACCCTATCGAGCGAAGTAGCCGTGCTCTCGACGGTTCCAATGCATTACAAGAGAGCACGACTTACTCCGCGGTGTCGTCTTCTCCACAATGAGGCCAGAACTTGATATCTTCCCTCTTGTACTCGTATAGCCTGGCACGAAATCCGCCGTGTCCTGTGAGGATCTGTGACACCCAGTAATCCGGGGAGACCCATCTTACCCTCAGCCTGTTCTGGACTGAGGGGATGTACTTCTTGAGGGTGCTCCCCTTAGTCGTACTGGTCCACCTGGCACTCCGCGCTTCAGCCGTCCATTCGTCTATGAGGGCCTTCCACCTCCCAGGCTCTTCCTCGATTCTTCTCCGTAGGGGAGGTAGAAGATCTTCCATTTTCCCCCTCTTCGTCTTTGACCTGAGGCACTGTTCCAGGAGGACCAGGTCCACTGGCGCCGCCACTGCCAACACCTCCACTGCCTCGAGCGATACTGTCCTGTAGGACCTCGTAACCAGTATCAACGCAGTCCTCTGTATTCTCTTCAGGGCGCGCGCCTGTCCCTTGTTCAGGTGCGCCGACCATGACTGCGAAGCGCATCGAAGGATTCCTAGTACCACAGCCTGGTAGAGGATTCTTGAGACTGAGAACCTCACCCCCCACATCGCTCCCCCTAGAGTTGGTGACAGCTACTACTCTGTCACCCAAATACTCGAAGTGAGGAGAAAGGCTGAGACGCTTTCCCAGTCTCACTCCCAGGTAGGTCACCTCCGTGCCTACCCTAAAGCGTTTTCCTTCTATGTCTAACCAAATCGGGTGAGCACGGTTCAACTAGCCTCTCACCAGGGTGGCCGTCGTCTTCTCCACAGCCATCTTCATGCCGGTGCACCACTCCTTGGCCAATGTGGCACAGGCGCACGCCCTTCTCACAACCTTCGCACGAGAACCCCCCACAATGGTAGCAGCAAGGTCGTCTACGTAGACGACCGCGGGGATCCCTGCTCTTCCAGGGTCACGAGGACCTTATTAAACACCAGTTTCCAAAGGGCGAGGCCCAGAACTGATCCTTGGGGACACCCTCGCTCCACCGGTGCCTCCACGTCGTAGGACACTCCTCTGATAACCGCCCTACGCGAGGTAGCTGCCCACAAGCTCGTACAAGCTCCAGCTCCTGCAGCTATTTCATGACGTAGGGCCACCAAACCCTGTCAAAAGCAGAGGAGATGTCGAAAGTCAGCAGCACCCCATACTTACCCCTGGTCGAGGCACTCGTTCACAATCCTAAGCAGCCTCCCCTCAATGAGTGGGCACGATGCCTTGATAATCGCGGCATTGATCTCGTGCAGTCCTGGAGCTCTTCCAATCTTGTGCTTATCCACGGCGATGCGCAGGTCCCAAATGTCCCTTGGTGGATACAGGTCCGTGCCGGGGTACCTCTGTCTGAGATCTTACCCGGGAGTCTTCAGGCGAGTCGTTGTCTTGGTCATCCCTGGGGTATGTTTCCTCCATGTAGAACGCCGCTGCTTCTTCGGGGGTGGTGTCTTGGACTGTCCGCCTCTGGCCAACGCTACTACCTACCATATCTACTCTATACCTCTTCTCCTGAATATAGTGCATTGTCGGGGCACATACCTATCAAATATGGAGTCAGATAGTACAGTAGTAAGACCCGTCATGAAGGAAATGTCCAGGTCATAGCCTAATCAACCCTCACTTCGTCACTAGGGCTGGGGTAACTATGCACCCCCTCGTGACTACCCGACAAGGTATGTTACAATGTGCACATATATATTATTATGGTATGTTATCTTTGAAAATATAAAATAGTCGAGGAACAATTAAAACCATCTCATAGTAAAAATCTTCAAATTATCTTATCTTCATTTTTCAATTATGGAAATTACATAAAATACTCAATCCGTTCGTTGCATATAAAATTGTGTGAGGTGAAATAGTTTAAGAACAGTGAAATCATGGGGAAGTGAGATTTGTTTTATGTTAGAGTCAGTGAATTAGAAATCATCATAAAAGTTGCAGTCATAACCCGTCTACTAGAATCTTTTCTAGAAATCTCTATACTACTACAATACTAGAATCTCTACCAGAAGATTGACGTAAGTATTTAGGTCAGTATTAAGTCGCTTAATGCTATGACGGTTTCCCAATATGACTGACAATACAGATAGAAGTCTCCAGCAATTTCAGAATAGGATCATGAGAAAAGTGGTTAAAAAGTCAAAGAACACCAAACTGGACCCGTTGCTTGGTGTGCCTCCGGAGACACATCACGTTTTTTTGCAAGCACTCATTGCAGCATCTCACAAATCCAGTTTTAACAATATTTTACCCCACCACCTTTCTCGCATCGATGGAAACAGACTGCCGGGGAAAATTAGGTTAAGCTTGTTAGTTTTAAGTCTATAATAAATAAGGTGAGCCCCATCACTTTGAAAGATATTCAATAAATTAATGTATAGTGTACATCATAATACTTCTGTACAAGCCCAGACCGCAATGTAAAATTATTAAAAATTGTATAAAATGTAGCCAAGCTACAGGAAATATAACAAATAAATTGTAAAAACATTCATTGTAGAATCTGTATTGAATTATGTAATGATTTTCTAACAAGGGGGTATGGGGAAAAAACAAACGAAAAAAAAAACAACAACTTCCATATAGAGGGAGAAAGAACCACCAATGAAATTGGAGAATAGTGGGCGAAACGGTGAGAGTAAACAAGACTGGAGGAGTTCGGTCTTCAGTGCTGGTCCGTCATCAGCACCAGACGAATCAACACCAAACGTTCTTCTTTCTACACTCCATCTCCAAGACCACAGGACATTTTTAAAGAGACACAACCTCCACTGTTCAAGACTTCTTAAATAAATAAGTGCACAATTTTATTCTCGAGAATATTAAACGTAATCGATTTCATTCAAAGACAACTATATGGGGATTTCAATTTGTGATTTTAACTAGATTGATAAACTTTTTGTGTAATATTTTTCATTTATAGTATTAATCTTGTGTATTGCAATTCATTTTAAATCATTGTTTCAAGTCAATATCAAATTTCTAAGTACCTAATGAATAGTAATAGTTAATGCAAATCTTAATAAATATTTTCTAAATTTCCTAATTATTATTTCATCCCCTTGTCAAATAATTAATTAATCCTAATTAAAAGTAAATTTAAATCAACTCTTCACTCAAGGAACATATTCTAGAGAAACGGGCAAGATTATTAATGAAGTAATTAACAAAAGTTAATTACGATCAAAAAATTAAATTTAAGAGAAATAAAACATTTTTTTAATGTTTTGTTAATTTACTTATATAAAGGAAAAAAATATTGAAACTTATAATTTCTTACATCTCAGGAGGGTCCTTGCCAACCAAACATTTACATAAAATAAATAAAAAGAAAAAATGTATACATATACATGTTTTGGGTTGTTCACAAATTTTCCGTCGAATGCTTGCCTTGCTCCATCCAAGTATTGTGTTTTGTGATCCCGTCGCATCAAATTCAATGCTACCTCAATGGCTTCCTGTAGACACCGCCAATATGCAAATCTCACTTATGAGGCGATATAAGGTAATACGCAGAAATAAGAGCCATGAGATTATACGGACAAATAAGAGGTATGAGGTCAAGTATATTTGGCCATCCGGAAACTGCACAAAATCGTCATCAACATATCTGTTCTCACAACAATTCCAAAACTGACAACCTCTCCTTTATACCATCGCTAGTTTGGGAATCTGGGACTTTTTAAGAAGCTTCGTCCACTGTATCCCTGTTTTCTGAAAGTACTTAATTATCAAGATGTGATGCTGGAGCTCTGTCAGGTTCAGATGGATGTCTGATGTTTTGAGGCTCCAAATGATGTGACCCGCACGGACCTTCCGGTTCGAACGTACACCTTAAAGGCGAGTATTTCGAGGTAAGAGTCAAATCCAACAATGGCTATTGACGATCAGAGTCAGGGTGAATTTCCTTAAGAGAAACCAGATGGCCCAGGAGAGTGACTGTTGTTATATATTCAACCCCCGGCATGGGGAAGGTAGTGTACAATTGTTAAATAACCTTAAGGAACTGAAACCAGAAGGTTGAAGGCGAGTGTCGGCAGGCCATAAACCATTTTTTTGATGTAGGCCAAAGTAAGGATGAGATGAAATCAGATGAGGGTAATTGGCGGAAGGTAATTTAATTATGAAGAATTACAAAAGGGTAATTTAAAATCGGGTATCAGAAGGTACTTGTGGTCTTAGGGGACTACGTTGTCTGATGTTGTCAACCAAACCAATATCGATTAATCATTAACATCCCTATGACAATATGAAGAAAATATAAGAAATATACGTATGGTAAAGGAAAAGAATGATGAGAATCGGAATTTTAAGTACAGGAGAAAAGAGATTCGGAATCTCTGATCATTACACATCTCGGATCCTTTTTACGGTGGATTAATCCACCATAATTTCATTTTAGCAATTTGAGGGCTTTTTGGACATCCAATGCCACACTATCTGTAAAAGGATTGTTGAGGTCACCTTCCCAAAGAAAGCCAGTATGTTTAGAGTCAGTTGTTTATTCTCTAGGATAGTTATGGATATCTCCTTATCTTGAATCATTTCTTAGTTGTTAAGTTTATTTTGTATTTCAGATAGAGTTGAGTTTTCATTCCTGTTTTGGTAACTAATCAATCGTTCTGACTTGTTTTTGTTTTTTATCTGTGTGTACACACATTTCACTGAAGATCAGTAGTATGAGACGGGCATATTTGTATTTAATATGTTAGAGATAGACGGAATTAAATAATAGGTATTATTATTGTTATAAGTTAATCGCCGGTGGTTAAGATTGATAAAACAAAATAAGGAAAGAGGGAAATGAAATGACACACTCTGAATCCAGTAAGTGTCTCTTTATTGTTGATGAGAATCCTACATGTATAGGATCATGGGTTGTTTACATCCAATGATCGTATTAATATTCGACATAGTCATGCCTCTGGCTTTAACTCCCCCCTGCCAATTCCTGACCATCCGTCAAGAACTCCAATGTACCACTTATACACACTTAAAGCATATACTGATTATCTATAGGTCGGAAAATAATGATTCCGTGATCACCCAGAGCAGCACAACAATGCCTTACAGTTTTAAGAAATAAAACCGAAACCTTATCGAATTTCGTTTAAAACTGAAGATAATACAAGTGAATAAAAGAATAAAAATAAAAGAAAAATAACCTGGTAAAAGTATATACAAAATTAAAACCAAATTATGACCCCCAATGAGGTGCATGGAGGGGCGAGGATGCTAGAGCTAAACCACGATTCGGAAGGCTTCCCCACCGGAAGCTTTAACTGCTCTAGATGTATCGTCCAACGCTTCCCGGGTTCATGGACACTTTGGATGGTCACTAAATTGTGCCCAGTCTTCAAGGGGAGGCTGCTAGAGATCATGAATGAGTGCCTCGACCGTGGGTATTTCCCGAGCCAATGGAAGAGAGCAGAGCTCCGGCTGATTCCAAAGGGATCGGATCGGATTCTGACAGCTACCAAGAGCTACAAGCCCAACAGCCTCCTCCCAGTCCTGAGTTAAGTCCTGGAGTGATTGATCCACACGGCGTTGTAGCGGACATTCAAAAGCCGGACCACCCTAGGCAGAACGGCTCCTGTAAGGGCAGGAGCACAGCTGACGCCTTGGACAGGATAAGAGAATACATGGCGACTCGCTCCAAGTACGCAGTGCTACTTACGTTTGACATCTTCTCTGCTTTCGACAGGGTTTGGTGGCCCTACGTCATGAGGGAGCTGCAGGCCCCAAGCAACCTGTACGAGCTTGAGGGCAGTTACCTGAGTCAGCGTAGGGTGGTCATCAGAGAAGTGTCCTACGACGTGGAGGCATCGGTGGAGTGAAGGTGTCCCCAAGGCTCAGTTCTGGCAACTGGTTTTTAATAAGGTCCTCGTGACTCTGGAGGAACAAGGATTCCCTGTGGTGGCCAATGTAGACGATCTGGCTGCAACAATCGTGGGGGAGTCCCCGAGTGGAATTCATCAGAAGAGCGTGCGCCTGCGCCACATTGGTGTGGCGCGCTGGGTTAAGATGAACATGGCTGTGGAGAAAACGACGGCCACCCTGGGGAGAGGCAAGTTGGACCGTTCCACCCGATATGGATGGATATTGACGGAAGACGTGTTAGGGTGGGCACGGAGGTTACCTACCTAGGAGTGAGACTGGGAAAACGTCCCAACGTTTCTCCCCACATTGAGTACCTGGGTGACAGAGTAGTAGCTGTCACCAACTCCTTCGCAAGGATGGGGGGGGGGGAGGATGAGATCCCAGTCTCAATGACCCTCTACCAGGCTGTGGTTATAGGAATCTTGAGATACGCTTCGCAGTCATGGTCGACGCATTTGGACAAGGCCCAGGCACGCGCTCTGAAGAGAATCTAGAGAATGGCACTGTTGTGTCAACCTCTTTATCACAAATAATTAGAAGTTCCCCTCTTCTCGGTCCAGAAAATATCTACCTATGTTTCCAAATTTTAATAATAAAAACCTTCAATCGTCAGTTAAGAGTGGGGGAAGCTGTTGTACGAAACAGCCACACCCATATACACATAGGCCTGCCTATATAAGCAGCCAGAATTGAGGCATTCGACAGAACCCGGCACCTGCGAAACACTGCTCTTTCTCTCTCTCTCTCGGCACTGGCGATCGTTGCTCTGCTCGAGCCATGGCGTTCTTATTCAACAACCTCTGCATCTCTCTTTCCTAAAAGAGTCCGGCCTTATCTGACCCTACACTTTCCTGGTGGGATTCTCTTCCTTCGTCTCACTAAAACTAGCACCTCCTTGAAAGAGATTTCTTCCTTGCGGTCGACGGTCACCTGGGGCCCCTATGAACCTTACCGAGTAGTGTCTCCCCCATTGATCCAGACTGCATCTCTCCGGTTGACACTCACCTTTGGGATCCGGACGGTTTTCACCTACACTCAAATACCGAGTGTGAAATCGTGGTCATTCTAAGACCACATAAACTACCTATATTACCTACCCTATACCTCTTGTCTTGAACATAGTAGAATGTCGGGGCACATACGGATATGGAGTCAGATAGTACAGTACTAAGACCCGTCATGAAGCAATTGTCCAGGTCATAGCCTAATCAACATTCACTTCGACCGCAGGAAGGATAAAAAACTATATTTAACACGCGGACTAGGGTAATGCGTATACCCCGTCAACTAGAAAAAAAAAAAGTGATAAATATACTAACTAAAGACATTATTACGAAATTCTCCCCCCTAAGGGATAAAAAACATCAAGCCCAAAAAGTGGGTCACATCGCCTTACCTTTTTCAAAACCTCAAACAAACAATACAATGTACAAAAAAGAAAAATAACAAAATATTTGGATTACATATTTCTCCTCTTTCTGCATTTACATGCATTTGGCGGAGTGCATAAATATAATAAAAAAAATTTATTGTCGTTAAAAGTTCATCGTTCTTATACAACACTAGTTGATAAGGCTCACCTTCTATTTGTCACCGACACCAAACACTAAACACTAGGAACAAAAACAAAACAAACAAAACAAAACTAAACAAAACAAACTAAATCTCTACCTAGAACCTAGGACTAGAGTGTTCCAGCCGCGACAGCGCCCTGCCATCGATGGGGGAACGGAGCGGGGGTTATAGTGTTAAACACCGGGTTTGTTAAATATTGTAATGAGTCGAAAAAATTGATATGTCTACGCTGGATGAATTCATCCACCGTAGGCAGCTCAAATATCTCATGCAGCTCACTGTTTCTTCGCTGCTCGAATGAACTACCTCTGACCACTTTCATCAGTATACCGTTTTGGAATTGTTGGAGTTTCTTAGCTGTCGTATACGTCAGATAACGAAATAGCGGTGCAGCATACAGCAGAGTAGGCCTGAGTATGCTCTTGTAAATCAGTAGCTTAAGACGTAGTGATAGATTGGGGGAAGTCAATAAGTGCGTAAGCCGGTAAGACTTCATGCGTGTATGCTTCAACTTCTTCGCAAAATGGTTACTAAAATGGAGGTGTCTGTCCATTTTAATTCCCAGATATACTAGGTTGTTGGCTGGTGAATTTTCCTCCGTTCCTACTATGTAACTAGTAGGGAGCGGGCTTTTTCCCTTTTGGAAAGAGAAAATTACGCAGTCAGTCTTACCCGCGTTTACAGAGATATTGAGTCTCCCTAATCTCTCACTGATCTGGTTACAGGCTACTTCAGCCTGTCTTAGAGCTACCTTGGCACTCATGCTGCTACTGTACACCGCTATGTCATCTGCGAAAGCAGTAACTTTGGTATTTTTGTACCGGGCTCCGACAATCTCAGACGTGTATACGTTGAATAGTACAGGGGATAAGACGGCTCCTTAGGGTACTCCACAGGTCAGTGGCACAGCTTCGGAGAAGCTATCACCCACCCGCACCCGCAACGATCTGTTTTTCAGGAAGCTAGCCAGAATTGAATAGAGTTGCTCCGGGCATTCTCGGTCGCAGAGCATTTGACACAGTGTCCAGTGAGACACCGAGTCGAAGGCTTGGGTGCAATCTAGGGATATCATAGCCGTGGCTATGTTTCTATTCATATTATGGCTAGCTTCTGACTGTACCTTCAGAATGGGGTGCTCTGAGCTCATACTGGATTGGAATCCAATCTGCTCTGGCGGAATGATGTCGTTTTCCGAGCAGTTATCTTTGAGATAACTCAAAAGAATTATCTCAAAGATTTTCCCCATCTGTGGTAGCAGACTGATCGGGTGGTAGTGGGCTGGGTGATCTCCGCTCTTGGCTGGCTTTAGTAATGGGAACAAGATGGCTTGTTTCCATGTGTCAGGAAAGTACCGCAATCTCATAAAAGAGTTGTACAAGTTTGCTAATTGTACTCCCTCTCCTCGGCATTTGTTTGAGCAGCACCCGTCGTGTCCTGGTGCTCGGTTTCCCTGACACCGGCGAAGAATCGCCTTAGGCTGCTTCGGTGATACAAACATGTGGTTCTGTTCAGCATCTACCGGAAGAGGCATGTGGTAGTATCCCGTCCTAGACGTAATATCCCTAGCGTAATGGTCGGCCAGTTTTGTTGCCTGTTGCTCAGCAGTCAGAACATTGTCGCCTTCGTGAAGACGGACAGTGGCTGTCTTGCCATTTGTAGTCTTCAACAGCTTCCAAAACTTTCTGTGATCTCCGTGTGTGCTTCGAAGTTTCTCATGCCACTGCGCTGTTTTCCAGAGTTTCATCAAGCCCCGGATTTGCGTTGTGAGAGAATTCACAACGACCTTGGCTTGTTGATCTCTCGTCCTGTACCATCTATTCTTCCAATTATGGCGCAAGGCAATAATTCTAAGAATGTGGTATGGAGGTGGTCCCAGAGACGGTGGCATGGGAGTTTACTTCGGGATCGCAGTGTTTGCTGCGTCTATGATCACATCAGTTATGAAAGTTAGTTGAAGATCTACTTCCTCTTTCGTGCGGAGAACTGGCACCGTATCCAGGTTATGGTAAATATGCGACCGGTACAGATCCCAGTTGGCGTGACAGTAGTCGTATCTCGTGGGGCGAGGGGTCGCCACTTTACCATCCACTGCATACAGTACTGGCCTGTGGTCAGAGGTAATAAAGTCAAAGGCGGTGCAACTAGTGATACGGTGGGGTTGTTTTGTCAGTAGTCAAGTCTCAAGTACTCAAGTCAATCGTCGAGGTAGCTTGTGGGTTACCTCTATGTCGAAAAGTAAAAGTCTGGGGGTGAACGACCGTTCTCAACAGGAGTCTCCCAGCCTTGTTTGTTACGGTGTTATGCCACATGGTATGTTTTGCGTTGAGATCTCCCACCACCCAGTGGTTAGCGGTAAGGTAAATGGGTCTCCCCAAATTTACCTTAACTGTCAAGTGGTGAAGCTTGGAATCAGTTGTAGTCAGTGGTGAAGCCACTTTCTTCCAATTGATACCAAGGCGTATAGCAATTAAAACGCCTCCGTAATCGTTAACCCTTTTAATGGCAGTTGAATAACCTTTAATGTGGAACGATTGTGCAGATACCCTAGTGTCTGTCAAAACTACAGTATCTGGTCGGTAGAGCGCTAGCAGCACTTCTACCTCATCTATTTTGGTCAGGAGACCATCAACGTTAAAATTTAAAACTTGGTAATCTACCATTAGTGATGTTTACCAGATATTATAGCCATGAGCATTTGGCTACAGAAGTCTACTAGGGCAGTTACCCATTTCAGTCCGCATTCAAGGTTTTGACGCTGGTCGTTTGTAAGAAACTTTAGCCTAGGATCTAGGTACTCACAATTGTTATTTTCCGGAGTGTCCTCCGAAGTTCTGGGGGCAGCTCTCGACGTGGAGGGGGCAGCTCTCGACGTGGAGGGGGCTGTTCTCGACTTCGAAGGATGAGCCGTTTCTTCATCTCTGGCTTGAAAGAGCTTGGAGAGCGGGTTCTGCCAGGCGTTAATAGATGGCGGTGGAGCAGGTCTCGTGAGTGGCACGTCTGGGCAGCTCCTCTTCTGCTGGGGCTGCACTCTGTCGGGGGCTGGTCTCACTCTGGCTAGGAGCATCTTCCTTTTCTCGCAGCCTCTGTACGAGGCGGGATGTGCCTCGCCGCAGTTCGAACACTTGAGCGGGGCTGTTTCGTTTCGAGGACACAGCGCCACCTCGTGGGGTCCTGCACATCTCACACATTTGGTTTTTCTGCCGCAGTGGTTCTTTGTGTGGCCGAATTCTTGGCATCTTTAGCATTGTGGGACGCCTCTCTGTTCTTTGAACGTCACTATACGAACTATGACGTGGTTTATTGCTCTAATCTTTTTCATGTTATTTAATGTGACGCTGGCGTTAGCTGTAACCAGCACTGGCGCAATTTCCTGTTTGCGACCAGTTGGGTAGCTCTTTCTTAGACGCCACACATCGACGACTTCCGGTATGGTTCCCCTTATTGCGTCTGAAATCTCGCTGATGTCCTCCTGGACATCAAGTCCGAGAAGCAAGTATTTTTTATTCCTTTTGCCGCCTTTCGGGGCAAATAAATGGTACTCTTTTTCGCCTTTTTCGAGTAATTTCAATATTTTAACTCTTTTCTTCCTTTTTCTCAGTGTACATTGTGACGCCCTCCTTCGTCTTCCTGAGGGCGAAACTATTTATATTTGCTCTCTTGAGCAGCTGGGTTAAATCTGTAGTCGTCTCTCCAGAGACAACAACTGGCGGCGGCTTCTTTGGTGCCTGAGTCACAGGATTAGGGCCAAAAAACCAGATGGGGAGTACAGAAATATAGGAGCTCTAAGAGATAACCTCCGCCGAATTAAACGTAGTGGAGAGCTGGCCCACATGTCTGGAGTTTGCGCATAAATTCTGGCTAGTGCGGAAAATATTATATAAGACAAACCGGAACATCAAAACACGTTTATCCGAGCACCTCAGGACCCTGTGCTCAGAATATTATAAACAGACTGCTAATGAAGGGCACAAAAACAGTGATCACTCCTTGTCCCTCTTCCACAGTTGGACAAGAGTAAATAATTAGACAACTTCAAATTTCTGAGATTTCACATAAAGGATATTGTCAAGATTTTCTTAACTTAAAAAGTGACTTCTCAGGTGCTAGAATATTAAGCTTCATCAAAAAATATTTATGTAGTTTCCAGTCAGAGATTGAAAACCGTTAGGATAGCTTCGCTCTCCTAACTCAAATTTTTAAATCCCTAGCCGAAGCTTTTTTATAGTTGGTTGCTCCCTGAAAAATCTCTTTAATTATAAATACGTGTGTGAATTGCTGAAAGCGCTTGACGTTTTAAAATAAAATTGTGGGGAGACGAGAGAAAAGTGATTGTTTTTATTTCACTGGATAAAATTTTGGCGGTATTGTGTATAGAGTAGGTTATCGGTTGCTTCATTTCAGAAATAGACCAATATGTGGGGTGATCTGAAGTCATTGCGAAAAGATTTAAATTTTGAATCGTTAAATTTATACTTCTTCTGGTGGTGTGGTTCAACAGCCAAATCGAATATTTTTAGCGTTGAAATTTCCTCTAGCCAGAAAAACTGGACCTTTAATGACCACGCCTCGTGCTCTTTCATTGGGCAGGCGATGCGTGTTGAAATCAGCGTTTGCATTTTCCAGATAATTTATAATGATCCAGCGCAGTAGAAATATTATTAATTATTAATGTTTTTTTTTAAATCGTACTTTGTTATTTCTTATCCTCACGTATCCCTCGCCCCCGTAACTTCACACGTAATTTATAATGATAGGAGGAGGTTTGATGTATTTTTCTTGAGGTAGTGAAGTTTGAATAAATGAAACAGAGACCCCGTTATTTGCGATAGAATTGGACCAGTTACTGACCGGCTTGGTGTTCGTATCCGATTTCTTGTATTTTCGGGGGTCCTAAGAGTCAGGTCCAGCTGGATTTTGTCATTTAACTAATTCCCAAGCTATCTGATGATAATTATAAGTGAAATCTTCACTCGCATGCATACATTCTTGCTCATCTACTTGCGTTTTGACTAGAAGCCCTACCCAGCGTTTCCTAGAAATTAACCTAACCTGAGATAGATTATGTTAAGATACCGACCGAGCATACAGTTTTTATACAAGCAAATGGAAAGTATTGCAGCTACATAGCTCACTCCAGGTACTCCATTAAATAATAAGCTATACACTTAAAACAAATAACAGATACCTGAAAATTAAGTGCTGAAAGAGAACTAGCAAAAAGTTAGACCTCCATATTGTTCAAAGGCTAGCTTTAATCATTAATTTAATTTGGTGTAACATGTTGAATTTATTTTTTTGCTTTTCAATAAAAATTGTTGACAGGTTCGGAAAAAAATAGTTACATCTGTGTGATCTATTCAGTAAGTTTTTCCAGCATGACCTCTATGGATCAGATCAAATTCGCTCGTTCGGGACTGATATCTGTATTATCTTCGTAAATGTAAATATTATAATTTGAACTTTTTGTTCTATGTTCTCCTACTGAAAGTTATGTTGAAGCCTAAAATTCTCTCCCAAGTTTTGGGCCAGGCTAATACAAATGGTGTGGAAAATACTTTGTAAGTTTCTTCAAACTTGGTTTTATTTTATATTTTATTTCTAAAACTTAAATTGTCCACTCCGTTTTTTAGGCTGTTGAATCAGGAAGGAGCTTTGCTTGCTTACAGTGGCTATACGGACAGAGATCCAACAGTTACTGCAGCAATCGCTAGTAATATCTGGTCAGCTTATGAAAAAAATGGTAGAATGGCATTGAAGGAAGATTGCCTACAAATGGTTCTCATGGAGTGTTCAGTATGTTTTTAGAATATATTTTTTGACACCCTTGTAGGCATATTGATGAAGAAATCCTGGTTTATTAACCCTTAGAATAACTAAGGTCTAGAATGTGGCTACCATTACTGTTACTAACCATGGGTAAAAATTACTCACTTCTAAAACATAAATGTGTAACATTGTGTATCTTCTTTTTTTCAAATGCCACAGTATATCCTTACTCTTTTGTTAGTTTCAGGAGATTAGCTTTGATAAGTTGTTGATTTTGAATCAGTTTTTCCCGATGGCTTCAATTCCCTTTGGGAATTCTAATATTGAAGGTTTCTCTTATTGATTTAGTGTATAAGTTTCAGCTGTAGCATTAGGAGTAATTTCAATTTTTATTTTCTTTACTTTTTCACATTTCTGTATGTGATTGACCAAACACTCTTCTCTTTGAGGTATAAACTCTGGATCTACATCAAAATCTAGTTCCACTGCATTGAAAATGCTCTCACCAGAATTAGATGCATCCTCTGAGCATTTTCTAAATTTCAAGGTGTCATGTCAAGGTCCGTTGTTACAGAGAAATATTTCTTTTCCAGATAGACTCTAGAGTTCATTAATTACAACTAAAATTACAAATAAGAAATTTTTCCTTCTATAAATTGTTCATTTACAGGTTTGGGATATTCAGTAAAATGTTATTGAAGGATAAAATTACGAAGTGGAATTGGAATTTTTTTTATAGTTGTACCCTAGAATGTGGCTACAATTACTTAACCATGCATATGAATTACTCGCCAACTTTACTAGGGATCGGCTACTCTTCAACGCAACTAACCTCTAGTATTCAGAGATCTAATTAGGGAAGATTATTTTGTAGTAGTATTTTGGACCTAGGCTACATTTTGGAAATACCAGATATTTAGAGTAGGGGATGTTGATGTGATGGCATATAAATAAAAGTTGGTGGTCTTTCTCGTTAGGTGTGAATCACAAAAGTGAGGGAGCTTTCTTCATGAATCAGTTCACATGAATTGTTAAGAAAAAAATTAATCTTCTTAATCCATATTATATAATTCTCACTTTTGTGATTCATGTCCCGTTAGAACCCGGCATTATGTCATTGATGAGAGTTGTTCAACTAGACTGGGTGCTGGAAAGATACCACATGTTAGACCAGCATGGAAGGAAGAAACCAGGAATGAACTCAACCCCAACAATGAACAATGTACCCATGTTATTATTGTAAATAATTGTTTGCTTTAGGTAACAATAAAATTCTCTAGCCAATCATGTTAGGATGAAGAGAACAATTATGCATTAGAACCCTAAGATCATATTAAATGAAGTATTATAAAATAAACTATTATTCTTTATGAACTTTTTTAACAATATTCTCTGAACCCTCATGAATAAGAATTTAAAAAATATTTTAAGCAAAGGTGATGATTGTGACTATGATTTGAACACATCTCTTTTCAGCTATAACATAGAGGTTTCCTATTCAACTAAAACCTATTTAGGGTATATACAATTGTCATTAGAATTTTCTGCAGCATTTAGTTTATACTATCACCATCTGATCTCATCCTCTTTCTTGACTTCCACATTCATTGTCTGCATTGTGTCCTTTTGTGTTTGATAGAATTACCTAGTATTATAAGTTAGTTTCTTTTTCTTTTTGTTGGCAGGCAAACTAATAGGGATAGAAAATTCAATACAAAATAAAGCTAACATTAAACAGACAAGAGTAATTGTTATGTCTTGCATTTGATTGAACCACAGCACTACCCAGGCCAAGTAATGCAGCTGTTAAAAGGGCTAATTAATAATTTTTTAATAGATTCAAACACATATTATCAAAACAATTTGTTTTTCTCATTAATTTTTCCAGGATCTTATGTATCCTTATCTTATTGGAAGCTGATTCAAATGGCAGTGATGATAATATATTTTAATTTATTTTCAGGAAGGAAAAGTTGCTATTACGCAGGTTGCCAATGTGCTACTATGTCTGTGCTCAAAGCGAAATGTTGGATTTGGAATGCTGAAAGAAAAGGCTCAAGCTCTTTCAAAATATTTAGAAGGCCCACTGTCAAGAGTTATAACTAATTGATGTTGACTTTGAAATAGTTGTTATCATTCTTTGTAGGTTAAGTTATTTATATGCGACCACAATAAAAATATATAACCGTAGTCTTTGGTTATTGGCCCACCAGTTCAAAGATATTTCACCCAGACGATCCCCCAAAAAAACATGTTTAACCCATTCACTGTATAGTGATGCTGGCAGCAGTTTTTAACAGTTAAAGGGTTGATTAATTGAAAGGGAGGACTTTTTCTAGACTACTTATAGAACTGCATGAACGTTTATTTTACTGATGTAAAATCATAGTTAAGCGTTGATTAAACAGAGATATTAAAATAAGTACAATAAAAAATAATGGACTTTTTTTTTAACTTCAGCCCTATTAATAAATACAACTGTTAACTTATTTTAATATGACCGATGAATTGATGATAATAACCAATTGGCCTAGGTCCACTGGTAAGGTTATTTGAATAATAGAGCTTTAAACTGATAGGGCACTAATCTAGCAATCTACTTGGAAAAAAAAATAAATTAAACTAATCTTAAGTACAAATACATAAAATAGCATGGTTAATAAACAGTACAGTACATTTATATATTTTTTTACTTATAAATATTGAAAAAAAATTTACATATAAACCACATGTCCGTGTCTGAATGTTGAATAAGAACTCAGAACTCCTAATATGGAGGTGTAGCAGTTTTTAATTTATATGTTTCTTATATTGTGCTCCTCATAATTATGTGAAGATAACTCAAAATAAAAAATGTAGATCAATAGATTTGACTCGATACATTCTCATCACACTCCATATTGTATTTGAAAGGAAGGGCAGGTCTACCGCAAGGGTCATTGACAACGAAAATCTTTCTAATATACCTTTTTAAGTTGAGGTCTTAGTGATATAATTTTTTATCACCCTTCAAAAGGTATAAAATATATATTTGCAGCTGTCATCATTTTTTTTTTAAGAACCTTAGTTTCTTCCAACTTCATTTCTCAAAATTGATTTTCAATAGCTTTGGCTTTGACTTTTCCAAGGTCAGGTTTTGGTGCTTGTCTCAATAACAATCAATAACATTTGTCTTACTAGATTGATATTGATTTGACAATAGGATGTCATCAAAAAGTGAAATAATACCATCTGAAGTTTTAGAAATCCATTCAACTCTCTCCATTTCAGATTTATTTACATCAAATTTCAATACATTTGTAAAGAACTGTTGTACTTCAAGTTTCTCCCTTGATTCCAACAATAATGTCATAGATGAGGAATTATCAGTTTTTAACAGACCAGCGAGAAGATTCAGATCACCTTCGGACACAATACTTTCAATAACTTCATCAGTTGAAATTTTCTGATTTTTAGTTACACCCTGAAAGAAAAACATTAATAATTAATAATTGAGTTCAATTAGAATAGAATAGAGAAAAAAATTGTACTCTGGGACTATCCCCTATGAATAACATTACTGTTCAGATGACAAACCATATAATACTAGTAGTGATAACAATTATGGAATAAAAATAAAAATTGTTTAACTGCTTTTATTAGATAAAGTCCATATTATCCATCCATAAGGATCCAAAAAAAATAAATTATACTTTGAGCATTAAAAAACATAAACCCATGATGCAGCTCATGAAAAGTAGATGGTACTTAGGAGCTAGCAGGGTTGGGTTAAATCTCAACCATAATTTCAGTTTTCTAAAAAATATTCGCTGCTTTTTTATTCCAGTAGCCACTCATTTTTCCTTAGCTGAGTGAAAACTGAAAACAGGCACATCCCCCAAAGAAAAATACCTGCTGCTATAAGCATACAAATAGACAAAAACCTCTTGTTTTTTGGTGAACCACCACTATCTTGTGGTGTTGCACTTATCCGTTAGGGTTAAAAAATAATTGAAAATCGCATTCCTAAGAAGCCTTTTAGACGGTCTATAAATTAAGTCTACACCAGAACATTGTTCCCCCGAATCAATGTCCTACGTCTCTTCAGGGATAGCAACTGTTCTGATAGAAGTGTCTCGAGACTTGGCCCACACAGGTCTTTCTGTTTTGCTTTAATTCAAATTAAAAATTGAAGCAAACAAAAATAGAAAAGATGGTGAATTTGAAAGCTATTCAGTGATACCAATGAGCCATGACATGATCTCCTGAATACATTAAAACTGGCAGTTGATAATGGATTTGTCAATTTTTTAAGGATGACGCCAAGTGATTTTGAGTACCTTATATAAATGGTTGTATGCAAGATCAGTAAACAAAATTTTGATTTCTCCAATCATGACGCTTCTAACCACCCTCCGGTTACCTTGCTAGTGGAGATTCCTTTACAAGATTTCCTTCCTCTTTATTGATTGGTAGTTAGGAGAAATAAGAGAGGTTCATATCTGAACCATGAACATTTTTTAGGAGAAACCCCACTATTCCTGATTTCCTTTAATTCCTTGTGTTCCCACCAAAACTGGCTTTTCAGTGTGATTTTTTTTTCCAGTTCCACTATTGAAACTTCAAACTTTTTAATGTCTGCCATCGTTTGTCCTGGTTTCTGTACTGGTTATGTGTGTGATATTCCACAAGCTATTGTTAATTTGAAGATCTTCAATTGGTTTTGTAACTTCAGTGGTCCACTAATTGCAAAATATAAAATACAGCAAAAGCCAAGTGAGACAACAATAGCACTACAATAACTAAGTGCCAGACTGAGCCAAACTTCTCCCGGCCATGTCCAGACTTGCAATAATGCGCAACATTGTTTCAGATAATCCCTTTTTGTTAGGACTCAAAATCTTGTTTCATGTAGACTTACATTACACTCTGGGGACACAGACACTTTTTGCGGGTCTGAATTGCAACAGAGCCAATTCAGCCCCGGACATTTTGTCCTGGTGTGGACTAGGCTTTACAGTTAGCAGTTTAGTTTCATGTTCAGTCTGTAGTCAGTTTTAGCTGGCCTTTTTTTTTGTTTACCTCATATGTTCAGTTCTCTGTGTCTCGATCAGTCCATATTGTGTTTTTAATAAGTGCAGAATGCTTCGTGTTAGTAAAATTACTATCATTGCAGAAGCAAGTTATGGCATGGTATTTTCAAACAGAAGAGTCCAGGAAACTTAACTGATGTTATAATAATGATAATTTGGGTCTGTTTTACTTTACAACAGCCATAGATGACATATAATTCGATAAATACACAAAACAAATCCTTGATTCTTTAACATAGTGATGGTTGTGTACAGTCTTTCAAGAGAACAAATAGGTCAGACAACATTCTGTGTGCCGTCTCCGTTTCAATTATCTTGCCATCAGTTTTCTTCATTTACCCAAAGGAAAAACTGGCAGTTTATCTAAATTGAGAACTGAAATAACTGTCAACAAAAGCAGGTGGACACGAAAATCTGTTCTAGGGGGTGGCACCTGAAGGACGGAAATGCACTCCTATGTGAGGTATTATACATCATGCAATATTATTTTAATAAATATATATATTGTTGTGATATTTTAAAATTATGATTTTTAATAATATTTGTTCAAATAAACTCGGAATTAGCGAGCATTGAAGAATTTAATAACGATCCGTGGGTTATGTTTTTGAAAGTATGAACGTTTTTATTGTCGTCATATTAATTATTAATAATTGAAATAAAATAATATCATATTTAATATAAACATTTATTATATAAACTTCTAATCTAAGCAAAGTAATAACTATTCAAAACAACTGGCATTAAATAACCAGTTGAAAGTCAAGAAGGCAGCGGGAGGTAATATAAATAAACCGGCATGAACACAAAAACACATTAATTCTTCACAATGTCTTCACAATTCTTTCCAGCCACCAGTAGACTCTCACTACTGCACCGACTCAACTAACCTCCACCGAGGATTCCTACATCCCTAACTCCTCTCACACCACCTTCAAGCAGGTCCTCCTGATACAAGGTCCCTTTTATCCCAAATATGATATATTTTTCCTACATACTAAACTTCGATTAAGAGAGCTTCGAAAAAAAAAACAAAAAAAAAAACACATTCTTTCGTCAGGAGCCCACTTCTTCATTCTTTCGTCCGAAGGCAGGCAGAGCAGGTAGCATCCTTGCGAAGGCACGGCGACCCACCGCCTCGTGGGCACACTTTCACTCGGCACGAAGACGTCTGAACCACGCGCGGAGATTAGAACAAGCATGCTGATCCGCGGAACCACACGAAGATTATACACAAGAAGCACTGGCCAGTATTAGTATACAGTTACGAATAATTTACAAGGTACCATTTTTAATGTTAGTTTTAACAGTATTCTTTATTACGTACGTATATTTTATATATCAATTTTAGTTATCTTAATGTGTGTAAATAAATCCAATAAACCTTTTGCCAGAAGTTTCCTATAAATTATTAACAGAACCCTGATATAACGTAAAAGTTATAAATGTAAAGTTTTTTAAAATTATATGAAAAAAGATATAATTAAAATATTATTATTAATGCATCAAGCAAATATTAGAATAATATATTGCTGTGATATTAGATATTGTGGAGTTTGTATATAAATATTTAATCCAATCTTGAATTAAGAAGGCAAACAAAAACAATTGAGAGTGGAGGAAAAAACAAAAGGTAGTATACTGGTTGTTGTGATGATGAAAACACACACAGAATAATTCTCTATCTAGTTATGGGACCGGCCTAGTGTATAGGTGTCTGGGTCTAGTGATAATGGAAAAACTTTTATAGTATAGTTGTTGTATCATGATGAACACACACAGAATTACTCTCTAGTTTTAGCCAGTTATAATATAGTTGTTGTTTTGTGAGGAGAACACAGAATTATTCTCACTCTGGTTTTGGGATCGGCCCGTGATACATGTTAGCTGTAAATTGTGTGTCAGAAAGAATTTAAAATTTCTTTTGGTT
The DNA here is from genome assembly GCA_930367205.1 of Acanthosoma haemorrhoidale. Lineage (NCBI taxonomy): Eukaryota > Metazoa > Arthropoda > Insecta > Hemiptera > Acanthosomatidae > Acanthosoma > Acanthosoma haemorrhoidale. The sequence continues at coordinate 110,826,091 of OV884012.1, read as the reverse complement.
AGTGGTATTGGACTTGGCAGAACCAAGAAGAGCCATTGCAAGAAAAGAAAAAGAATTGATTTGGTTTGGAAATAATAAATGAGGATAAAAGAAGAAGAAGAAGCAAAATTGTAAACAAGTATTTATAAATAATTAATTTAAGTTTTTTTTGTAATTAAATGCATCTTTTTGCCAGATTTATTTTTGTTAATAGAACCAAATAGTAAATAAAATAAATTTAAAGTTAACAATAAAACTAATTTATTTGAAGAACGTAATAATATATTATTCTAATATTTGCTTATTTATTAATAATATTTTAATTATATATTCTTTCATATAATTTAAAAAACTTTATATTTATAACTTTAACGTTATCTCAGGGTTCTGTTAATAAATTATTAGGAAACTTCTGGCAAAAGGAATATTGGTTTTATTTATAACACATTGAATAACTAAAATTGATATACAAAAATAAAATACGTACGTAATAAAGAATACTATTAAAACTAACATTAAAAATGGTACCTTGTAAATTATTCGTAACTCTATACTAATACTGGCCAGTGCTTCTTGTGGATAATCTTCGTTGGTCGTCTTCTTCTTCTTCTTCTATTGCGTGATTCGGTTCATCTTACTAGAGCGTCCTTTGTCTTCTTGCTGAGTGAAAGTGAAGATGTCTGACGTCCAGTGTACTACGGGGACGTAGTAGCGTAGGTCCGCTACCTGCTATGCTACCTGACGAAAGAAAGAGAGCCCTTTCGGTCTATGTCGGCTTATTATCTGCATCTCTCCGCTGCCTTCTTGACTTTCAACTTGTTATTTAATGCCAGTTGTTTCGGATATTTATTACTTTGCTTAATTTAGAAGTTTATATAATAAACGTTTATATTAAATATGATATTATTTTTATTTCAATTATTAATAATTAATATGACGACAATAAAAACGTTCATACTTTCAAAAACATAAACCACGGATCGTTATTAAATTCTTCAATGCTTGCTTTTTCCGAGATTATATATAAATAAATGTTATAACAGCAAATAAAAAGAATATGAATAAAATATTATTCAAAAACTAATTAAGAGTTTTTGTCGTTTAAAGGTCCTGGCTTATGACAACTGTCCTCTAACAGAGTGCTGTCCATGTAGGAATCGCAGTCCTGCTCACCAGATAATCCAGGTTGAGCCACACCAACTGGATTTTGAATCACATCATCAAAGTCGTTTAAACGACCTCCAGCTACTATCTCTGGAACATCTCGCAACAAGTGCCACTACAGTGTTCGCAAATTGAGGAGCAATGCTGACCTCCTTTGGTGTCAATATGGCAACTAAATATTCCATTGCAACTGCAGGAAACAAACCGTTGCAGCATCTTTAGATATTGTAATGGGACTTAGGCCAGAAGAGGTTTGCTCCCACCCCAATTCAAGTGGATTTTCATTGTGACCCAACCAATTTTTAAACTGGTGATGACTTTTAAAGTCTTTAAGTGCATGAATTTTGAAGAGACCAAAACAGGTAGAAATCTGAAGGTGCAAGGTCGGGCAAATATGGAGAGTGCGGCAAAACTTCTCAACCAAACTCCAGTAACTTCTGCCGCATCTGCAAAGAAGTGTGCGGTCTGGCATTGTCGTGATGGAAGACAATACCCTTACAGTTGGCTAGTTCTGGACGCTTCTGGTGGATTGCTGCATTTAATTTGTCCAGCTGGTCACAGTACACATCTGAATTGATGGTCCTGTTCGTAAAAGACAACACCCCTCCAATCTCACCAAATCGAGAGCATAACCTGCTTTGGGGGTTATTTGTGGTAATTTGCCGTGCTTCCCCCCATGAGTGTTTGCGCTCCACATTGTTATAGACGATCCACTTTTCGTCCCCTGTCATCATTCTCTTAAAAAAGGATTGTTTTCTTCACGTTTCCGCAAAAAATCGCAGATGGAAATCCTTTGGGCGAGGTTAGCCTCACTAACTTTACTTTACTTAGATACTAACTTTACCCATTATCCTTTACTGTCCCCTTCACATTCTTATATAAACTTTAATGGCAATGATTAAATTCTCTGGAACCTGCTTTACCCTTTAATTAAAGCATGTCACTGCTCGTTTCTCAAAACCGTATTAGCAACCAACCTTCAAAACCTACTAATCCACCTTAAGAATGAGAAAAACATGAATCAATGTACAAGAGAAATTGAAAAACTAAGTAAATAATTAAAATCACCACTGTTTAAACCTTATTAATAAATTCCAAGATAGGAAAAATCTGCAGTAGCCAAAAAAATTTTCAATGCCTATGTAAAATCAAATACCTAAGATAGACCTACGAAGCCGTCCGAAGATTTGAAAAATCTGTAATAACTCAGGCATCATAATCAGGTAGTTCTTCCATTCATTCAAACCGGCAGTTTAATAATCGTATAACACTTAGCTCACTAATTAATCCAACAAAAAGTAGTCTCAACATTTTTTAACATAAAATTTGCCATTTTTATTGTTAGGACATTCCTTCTTTAAGAACCATTAAAATTATTTGTGTGTTACCCATCTCTAATGTTTCCAGGAACCATGAGGGAAAAAATAGAACTTAAATAACTTCTGTCATGACAAATCTTAAAAATTGGATCAACTTTAATCAGATTTTTTTTTTTTTTTATTGTATTTTAAACAGCACAAAATAATGTATTTTATTGGCTGATAAGCATGGAGGAGGTTTGGTTTTTGCCTGGGGATAGTGAAAGTAGATCTTATTGATATCAGGAATTCCTAATAAAGAAAAGCACAATAGCATCTCAGAATAATCACTGCTCTTAAATTAATTGGCCTTCATTTATTATTATGCTGGATGATAACAAAGAAGATGGGAGTGATAAGAAAACATTTTACAGATATTCCACAAAGTTGTTCTGATCATAGAATTTTGAAAAAATATGTCAATCATGTCATCAACTGATGAAAAGGAAGTCTAGAAGATTCCACAAAATAAAATCTGCCTTCGGAGTTTAGAATTAAATACACCTATCTGATTCCAGGTTATCTTTGAACTTACTAATGATTGTTGCTTAATTATTTTATCAACATCTTCTGTTTTGCTTGTACATGTAAGTGTCTCAACATCATTAAATGGTGCAAGAGCATCAAATTTTTGTGCCAAAGTAATCATCTTTAAAATTAACTTTCCAGCCTCTTTGGTAACTTCTAAATCACAATCATGCTGGATTACTTCCCATAAAACCTAGGAACATCAATAACAGTTTAAATAAATTATTATTTATATGTACTTAATACAAAAAAGTAAAATAAGGAATGTACATTCTTAATTAATAATTCATAAATGATAAGATATCTAGTAGGATCAATATCTATCTAGTAGTTTTATGTTGGAAAATAACAATAATTACTATAATAAATTATAACTCTATGAAAATGTAATAAACTAATAGTACACTGTATATGATTAATAAAAATTGTTACTTGAGTTGAATATATGAGTCTTGTGAAAAAATTAAATATGGAGGTTTCATCTTTTATTTTTATAAATTGAAAATCAAAAAAATATTTATTTCAATTACCATTAATAAGTCTGCAAATTCCCTGAGGGTATTTCTGAATCAATCAGAAATAATAAGTGATTTATTACTTCATGTAATATGATTACTGCTCATAATAATCATGTATAAAAACTTTTTAATTGTTTTACTATCTATATCATTTTTAATTCATAAAAATGTGTAATTTAAATTGGTTAACCAATTATTTTAAATTGATTAACCATTATATAACATTTGAACGTTTGACTTATGTTCTAGACATGTCAAGATACTAGTTTCAGCTGCTGAAAGAGCTAATGAGTCAAAATTTCATTATTTGTATGTTATTATTATTGATGAGGTCTATTAAAAATGACTGCCTCTTGATTGATTTCCTAAGTTTTATTGAATTATTTTATAAGAATACACATTCAAAATCAGTTTTTCAAACATGCCCTATTGATTGTTATTGCACATAAAAATTTATCATCATGGCCACAGCTGTTTTGTTTAAATATTTATGGCGTGGTAATTTATTTTATTTTATGTTTTTTGTAATTATAGTCCATTAAACCCACAAAAATCTTAAAATTATTTATAAAATGGCTTAAACAAGGAAAATCATATCTTCTAGAAGTATAAAAGAAACAAAAACAAATGGGTCTATGTACAGCTTAAAGCTGACAAATGAAGGCTATAAGGACATTGTTTATAACTTGTCTTGGTTCATAGTATTAAGTCTAGAGGTGAATAGTCACTTACTGACGCACGCTAAACTGGGCAGGCCGGAGCTGCTTATGGAGATGGTCTTTATTTTATGTTTGGCACTCTTCTGTTAAAGAGATGAAATAAGGAGAGAGTAAGGTTACTTATTGGAATTAGAGTCGAGCATAGTAAAATTAAATGGGTTGATGAGGTTTCTCAATGGAAGACCCTTAGCAGCTAGAGCAAACACAACAAAAGCAATGAGCCAATAAATGTTAAAAGAAATATTGAAGGTTAAAGCTGGCCGACTAGACACGTCTCGCACAATAATTGCTTCACCTCTGGTACTATTCTAGACAGAGACTGCAGGTTGCTAGGTTACATACCTCTGACCTGACACTGGTTACTAACACTCTGTTAGTTCTCTAAATTCACTGTTAAGACTAATGAAATGGGGCCCGCACAATACTCCTCATCAACAAACCAAGATCTTTAATTTAGTACCCTTCACAACACACTAAGAAAACAAATATTTTTTTATTACCCAGTAAATCACCGATTAATGACACTCATAGGATTACTATTATTTTTAGCATTATTAGGATCAGAAGGAAGGAACTATCATGCCTCTTAAGAAAAATGCACTGCTTAAGCTAAAGTCGTGAACACGATTTTAACGAGTTTTATTTATAGAATTGCATGTAATGTGGAATTAATTACATATTATTAATCATCACTTTAAGAAACGAAAAACTCCTGCATTGCGGTTTCGACTTTTAATTTTTTTCCCCTTAAAAAGTAAGCGATGGATCGAAACAAGTTATAATCAGGAGCCAAGTCTGGACTAAATAATAGGTGTGGCAGGGGTTCAATCCCATAAATACCTCCCAACTTTTCTTCGGTCTAATGAGAAGTGTGTGGATAAGTGTTCTTGGTGAAACAGTATTGATTAGCCAAAGCTGGATAACTTAGGGACAATTTTGCATACATTTTTTTCAACTGCTCACAATAATGTTCTGAGTTAATAAAACATCCATCAGGAACTAACTTGGTATGAATAACTCATTCCTAGTTACAAAACACGCCCAGCATGGATTTTTTTCAAACTGCCCCTTGCAGTAACTGGAAAAACAGTTTTACTGTAATCTTTATGTTGCTCATGGGTGTCAGGATTACACCAGACAGGGGCATGGTTTGGTTATTGAAATAATGTAATTTCTAACATAAAATTACTATTAAGATAACAGATAAGGTAACAATATTATAAAGAGGATTACATATAAACAGCCGCAGGCACTCAATTTATCAAAAACTTTTGAGATTCTCAATGACTTTTCTTTAGGTGTCATTTTGATTATTTTTCCTTGCAAGACTGTGTGAGTATCGAAATCTCCACAATTCATTCCTACATCTAGAAGATTTTTTTTTAATACAGTATCCCAAAACTGTATCGAAGCTTTTTTTACTTCCCAATGAAGATCTCTCAAAGTAACATTACAAAGCAAATTAAGCATTTTATCCAAGTCTTCTTGGCTGAAAAAAAATAAAATTTGCATTCAGTTTTATCCTGTATTATTATAACGATACCAAAGGCTACAATATATTTCAAATTATGCAGACAGAAAATCACACATTTTAAACCAATTACTACAAATCCATATCCAAATGTATTCAGACTAAAAATACATACATACCTCAAATTTATGTGATTGTAAAGAGCTTCTATAAACAGTACAGCATTATGACGCACAATTCCTTCTTGGTCATGCATCAAAATATTGTATACTTTATCCTAAAAAAAAAGTTAAAAAGTCAAAAAAGACCAATTGTTCTTTGTACAGACTGGCATGTATAAATATGCATCAGGAAGGGCAAAATGAAAAAGGTACTGGAATAAACCGACACTTTTTAAATGTAAATTGTTACCTATAACAATGCTTGCTATGTTCAAAAACTTTGACCATTTATATCATATATCAGTTCATGGAACAAAATTGTGACTATGTCGTCATGTGGGGGAAAAAACATTAAGCTGAACAAGAATAATAAACAGAAACATTAGACAGACATTTAAAGATGTTCCAATATTTTACAATTTATTAATGAGTCTTGTTCATTATTGGATGAAAAATCTACATTTGAAAAAAATTAATTCTAATCTGACTTAATAAGCCAATGAATAATAATAATTTTCTGAAAAAAAAAAACTTCCTGCTATCATAAAATAATATATCCATCCTACATATTGTTTATGAAAAAATTTCTGTAGTTTAACAAATATTGCAATAAAGGAATTTTATAAAAAGATTTTTTTCACTTTATTAAAAATATCAAATTAAAAAAGGTACAAAGACTTTCAGTGAAACTAGCTTGATGCACAAGATCAATTTGTCCATGAGCTGCTGATCTATCCTATTACTTCCATTCTGGAGTCAAGTTATTTCTCCTTAATAACTGTGCAAGTCCTTTAATAATTTTGCATTTCCAGTTTGTCTCATTTATCTATCTAGTAGCAGGCCACAGCAAGACATACAATCATTCATCACATACCCTGTTTATGTGTTATTGAGCCCATTACAAAGCATTCCTGAATGTAATAATAATATTCAAGTGAAAACCATGTCATTATTTCTTTAACCGTAGTAAGATGTGCAAGGGGAGGGAGTAATGAAGAAGACTTTGTAAATAATACATACCATAAGGAATTGATGCTGCAAAGCTGAATCCCAGACTAAGTTCAGTCTCACCATATGCCTGAGACAAGTTAACGCAGATGCTCTAACATATGGCTCTGGATCACTTTGTAGTATTGAAATCAGTAAATCAGGAAAATCATATTTGAGTAACAGGGTCTGAAGCGCTTGCATCTCTGTTGAGCATAACAAACAAATTATTACTTTATATACTATCATTGCTATGAACTGTAACATCAGATGTTACGTTAGAGCATTACAGTTTTAACCTAATTGCAGTAGAGATGTCACATATTATCATTTATAAATACACATACATATAAATTAATATTTCTTTAATTTACTAAAAAAAAATGTAAATGCAACTTAAAATTTATTAAATCTTGGGGGTCTTTGAAACCAAACATTTACATGCAATAAATAAAAAAAAAAATTTAATACAGTAACAGTTTTTGAGTTGTTACAAATTTAATGTTGAATGCTTGCCTGGCTCCGTTCAAGGATTGAATTTTTCTTCTAGTTCATTTACATTTGCTTCACATTTATTTTCAAATTTCGTTGAAATTAACAATTTTTTTTTTAAATCCTTCTAATGTTTTGTCCATTTGACCCATTAGTTGTTCCAAAAGAGCTATCATTCTCCATTCCACCAAACTAATGCTGCCATTATTAGACTGAACCACTTCTGTGGGTCCTTCACACAAAGGAACGTTCATGCCTCTGCCACTAATCTCACCTACTCTATTCCCCCCTCTACAACTTCATACCGATCAGACCAAGAAATAATTGACACTTGTGCTAAAAAACCCGTCCCCTCCATACCTCCTGAATTAAAGCCAATCGTAGAGTGTAGACTGAAGAGGTAGCAAACCTATTTGAAAGTCTAAATTATTTTAAATGTTATAAGTTTTTAATTTATTGTGTTTTTTAAATTATTCATTACTTATGGGTCAAATTTTTTTATTTTAGTAAAATGGATGGACCCTTTCAGACTTGGTGTAGTTAATATTTTGAATGTTTTATTTATTGATTTTTGTCATTGTTGCTTTTAGTGATAGATTTTATTACATATAATCTATATAGACAAACCTATATAGATATGGAGGACCCATATGCACAGTAAAGGTATTGGTCGCAGTTTTATTTTAGCAGCTGAAGATGACAGCTTAGAGTTGTCGATAGCATTATTGGTGAATAAATACCATATTGTGGAAAGATAGAAGATTTATTGAATAATTATAGTTTGTGATTTTTAATTTTCTTCTAAAAAAACTGTTTTTTTGTTGTTTCCCTGTATCAACCAGTCCTTAAATTAGTGTTCTTTTTATCACTGAAACCCTCATTTAATTAAATAGGTTGTAGTTACTTATATTAAATAATTTCATAGTGGTGTGATAATTCTGTCCAACAATGTAGAGCTTATATATAGAACTCATAAGGGTAAAGATCTTTCAAAGAAAACTCACATTAATTCAGTCACAAATCATCTCCAACTGATTCATACACTCAAGGATTCAAAGAAGAAAAATCTTCATTTCACCACAAATTTGTGGCAGATATATTATCTGAGCTCAAATTACAATCACTCTCCATTTATTTTAATTATTATTTATTCATTTAAAAACACCATACACTATTTAGATAGGCAGGATAAAAATTACAACCAGATTTTCATATCTTGATGCAAGAGCAGAACATATTTTGATATTTAAAAATCCATTTAACTGAATTTCGGAGGAGCTTCCGAAAACTGTCAATTGGAAGTGATTAATATGCAGTGTGATGGCATGTTAAAAAGTAAATTACATTAAAAAAACTGAGAGAATAAATATCTTGCAACCTAAATTGCCTCCTGTTGGCTGTTAAATATTTAAAATTACTATAAATTTAACTAAAAATCTGTAATGACAGCAATTTCTTAATAATTAATAGTTGTAAATTTGTTATATACAATACATAAATAATACATACTGTACTCTGTTAATGCACATATAGCCTGTAGCAGTTCAAGAGCTGAATCCCTGATTTCCCACTGAACACTGTGCAATAATTTGAATATTTGACCACAAAGTTTGTCCATGCTACATCCAATAGGTTTATCCAATGGAAGGGTAAAAGTAACTTGTAAATACCCATTCAAAATAACATTTGTCACTTTCAATGCATCAACATACATCTGAAAAAAGAATTACCAGATGTTACAACTAACACTTACTGCTAGGTTAGAGATGAAAAATGTTACTTAACAATCTGTTTATAATTAAAGAAATCTAAGTAGCCAACAATAGAGTAGATAAAAATAAATTTTTGTTTAAATACATGTTATTGTCCACATAACTTTAGATAGGAAGCTACCATTCATCAAGAATGTTAAATATCTGGTTGAAATACGAAACTCTCTGTGTGATTACTTTTCTTACTCTTATGCTGGTAATCTTCCTTCTGCATTGCAAATAAACTGTAGCTGTACAAAGTTGCCGTTCTTCCGTTTCTTACACATTCCAGTCCTCCCTGGAGTTCTACATGCCACACGAACTGCTCCAAACTGCAGATAACTCGAAATAACTGCTTCTCAGCTCCAGGTGTTGTGTTAACTTTTTCACCACGGACAAATAAAAGTTGCCCTCTCCATAGACCAGAAAACAACCAACTACCTTCCCAAATTTTTATATCAATAAGTTCCCTAGAAGCACTTGTGTAGTATCCACTGATT